>WOXC01003697.1:0-600000 GCA_011680675.1 Gymnobelideus leadbeateri | reverse complement strand
ATAAGTAATAATTCTTATAAGTAACAGAAGAGCCATCCCTCCCCTCCCCCATTTTATTGAGTTATGAGTAAACAGACTTGGATTGCAGAAAGAGGCAAGCTCCTCAGACAGAATTCACTCCCTGTTCTTTTTTGGCAATTTATTGTTTTTTTTGGGGGGGTGGGAGGGAGGGCAATTGGGGTTAAATGACTTCCCAGGGTCACACGGCTAATTTGTTGTGTCAAATGTATGAGGCTGCATCGGAACCCAGGTCCTCCTGACTCCAGGATTGGTGCTCTACTCACTGCACACCCTACTTACTCCTGATTTATAGTTTTCTTAAGGCTCTGGACTGAAGAATAGAGAAGTGAATGGTAAAGAATGATAGAAGTGGCACATCCAAGCACCTAAGTAAATTCTTTTTTAATCTCTTCCTTTTTAGATACAAAACATTCCTTGTAATGCTACCCTTCCTCATGCTCTGTGCTCTAAACTCCCTTGTAAAATAAAGGAAGCCTAGAAGTGCTTCATCTAAAGCTACCAAAATAAAAGGAAACAACATGAAAATGGTTATAGCATGAAACATCACAGTATGGCTTTGGTGATACTGCCTATCCATAGGTCTAAGGAACTGCATGGTTCAAGAAGAGCTTAGTTCAAATCCAGCCTCGCACATCTTCTTACTAGCTGTTGTACACTTTTGTTTCCTGGTAACTTCTTCCTTCATTCCTCAGACAATTATTCACTTGATGTACAAAGCTGATTGTGCCCTTTATCGAAGATTTAAATGAATTTATATAAATAAAGCCCTACAAAGCTATCTCTGGCTTAGTCAGGGATACTGAGAGAATTTGGACACTAATTTATGGCACATAAGAACTTAGGAAACAGATTTGTGTTTGTATGCACCTAAAGGACACATATGTGAAATTGGTAAGAGAAGCTATTTTGGCTTCATGTTAGTCTTCCATATCTGTTTCACTGATAATGTAAAGCTGTCTGGGAAAGGACCTCATTCACTTATTTATCTTTTGCCACTTGCATGCCTTCTCTACTGCTGATAGTCTTGATAACCATTTGAAATACTCTTTTTTGGTCCATCCCTTGACATTTAGCCTCTTCCTGTCCTGTGACAAGATGTGCTAAGGAATATCTTGTTTGCCCTATCTCGGATGATCTGCTGAGTATTATTAGCCAGGGATTATTGAGTCATAGTAACAGTCTTAGCAAAGGCATTGTTGTTTGGCTGAAAGGGAAAAAGGTAAATTTCCTTTGTCTTGAGTGTTTTATCCATTTTTTTTTATTCCTGATGGTTTTATTCCACTCAATTTTTGCACAATTTCTTCATTACTTAATTTATTTTTTAAATTCCTGATGATTTAAAAAAATATTATTACTTTCATCTCTCCTTTTAGTGACTCAGTTTCCATCTGCACTTTGTTTGACTCAATTCACCTAAGTGATCTTCTATAATATTTGTCCAGCTTGTAGGCTCCTTCCTAAGTATTTTTTTGAGTCCCAGAAAAATGTCCTTAAAACTCAGAAGAGTTTTAGTAAATTGTATACTTTAGTAATAAATAATAAAATAAATAAAAATAAATAAAAAATAAATAAAAATAAATAGTAAAAAAAATAAAAAAAATAGTAAATTGGATACTTCTACAATGTTATTTAAGTTCAAGAAAATAAAAGGGGCAATCAAGACATTTAAAGAGACTGAGTTGAAGAAAACATGTTACAAATGGCACTAAGAGAGAGGCATCATGGAGTAGTAGATAGAGGATCTGCCTCAGTCAGGAAGACCCAGGTTCAAACCTCCCCTTCACACACTGACTGTGTGAACCTGGCTAAATCATTTAACCTCTCAATGTCCCAGACAACTCCTTAGAAAGTGACTTGCCAAGTAGTTATTGAGCACACTAATAGAGAGAGTTTATTTACCAGGAAGTTCTTAGACAAGTGAAATCACAGATCTGAGCTTCACTGCCACAACAAAAACAACTACCACAGCCACAATAGCAAATGGAATTTAGGTCAGAGGTTTCTAGATAAGGGGATGGAAGGGAATTTAGAATATGCTTGAAGGTTAATAGAACTATTATCTACTTTATTTGCCCTCTACCAACAACAATCCAAGATGTTTAGGTTGCAAATCTGAAAGAAATGTTATTTCTGATACTCAGTTAGGATAATGGGATTATCAGTTTAGTGCTTCAGGAGATCTTGGAGGTCATTTAGTCCAATGGCATCAAACTCAGATGGAAATGGGCCAATAAACCATTCATTTGGATCCTTGAGGCCTGCATGTTGACTTAAAAAAAAAAAAAAACACATATTAATGACATGTGCTGGGGGGATGTGGAAAAATTGGGACACTGATACTCTGTTGGTGGAACTGTGAACTAATCCAACCAATTTGAAAAGCAATGTAAAATTGTATCCAAAGAGTTATAAAACTGTATATACTCTCTGACCCAACAATACCACCATTAGGTCTCTTTCCCAAGATGATCAGGGCAAAAGAAAGAAAACCTACAAGCTCTAAAATATTTCCAGAATCTCTCTTTGCACTGGCAAAGAACTAGAAACTGGGGGTGGGGGGTGGGGATGCTATTCATCTCCAGAGAGGGAACTGATAAATAGAAGCATGCATAGCGTTGGTTTTATGGATATTCATAAATAAATGTATGTTAAATGGTGGCCTTCAGTGTGGGATGAGGAGGGAGGAAGAGACAGTTTGGAACTTAAAATGTAACCAAAAAAGACATTAAAAACAAATGTGTTCCATTGTATTTTTATTTATTTTATCCAATATTTCCCAGTTCCCTTTTAATCTGACTTGGGTATCACCTGAGAGTATTGTGAGGGGCTGAGTGTTTGACACCTCTGATCTAGCAACAGCATTTTAGGATCATGAACCTAGAGTGGGAACAGACTTTGGAGACCATCTACTCCATCACGTTCATTTTATAGATGAGGAAAAAGAGGCCCAGGGAGGCTAATTGACATGCCAAGTGTCTCACAGATAAGTAGAAGAACTGAGCTTTGAACCTAGCTTCGGAGACTAAATCTAATCCCTTTTCCACAGTAGTCTGCTTGGAAACCATTGGCTACAATAAATAGCATGAACATTCTATATTTAGAATATTGTTCCACTGGGTCTGTTGTCCCTTTAGATTCTTGGATATGAAGTCACACTATTTAAAAGGATAAAGAAGTGACATTATTAGGGACTTTGAATTCTTTAGTAGCTCAGCTCAATTTGTGGGATGGAAAGTCTTAGTTATAAAGTCAGTATTAGTATTTGTAATTTTGCCCTGTCGTCATACATGCTTGACCACAAAGCTCCCAAATTATTCAGTGTATATTTTAGGAAGTGACTACTCAGGAATCTGTAGAACTGGAATTAGTCATGGAGTTCAGGCAACCTTTTTGGAATATGTCCACGAGAAGGTCATTTTTATGGCTTATGGACAAGGAAACAGTGACACACACACACACACACACCATTTCCTATTCAAATAAAAACCTTAGTTTTCTATATTACATGAAAGTATATTTTCTTTTATTCTGAGATGACAGTCAGGCTTATTTTTTTATTTTTTTAAACAAATGCTTTATTAACTTCTGTTTTACATCATTCATTTCCGCCAGATTTTGAGTTACAATCATTTTCCCTCAGTTATTCCCCTACTCACCCTCCCAGAATAGCAGTCCCACAAGATGTTGCTTCCTCCAATCTGCTCTCTCCCATACCTTCTCCCATACACCCCCTTCGACTTTTCCATTAGAGCAAGGTGAATCTCTGTGCCCCAATGCCAGCACATCTTATCTCCCAATTACAATCAAAAGAGTATTAATAATAGTATTTATAAATATTTGAAACATTTAATGTTAAGACCTCGAAATTCAGATCCATTTCCTTCCTCCCTTGTCACCCATTCCCTCTGTGAAGTTAAGTAAGTCAGTATATGTTGTACATGTCTAGCTATGTAAAACATTATCATAGTAGATATATTGTACAAGGCTGCTTATAATTTCCTCCCACTCATCCCACCCCCCACCTGGTCCATTCCCTACATGATCCTGTCCCTCTTCTATAGTGGGTACTTCCAGCCTCCCCTCCCCCCAAGGATGCCCTCCCATCCATCATCCCTCCTCTCATCCCCCTTCCCCCTATTCTGCTGCAGGTTGAGATATCCCATTTAATATGTATGTCATTCTCTCCCTGAACCAAATTCAATGAGAATGTGGTTTTGCCTTTTTTGCCTACCTATTCTCCCCCTCCCTTGCAACCACTTCCCCTTGCTTCTTCTACATGAGATAGTTTACCCTACCCTGTCTCTCCCCATCTCCTCTTGCCACTTTCCTCTCTCACCTCATAACTTCATCCCTTGAGTATTCTCCCTTCCCAACAAATTCAACCTATGCCCTCTATCCATATATAACTGTAACTATCTACACACACATTCACATATGTATTCATACAACCACACACCCTTCTTCCATTATTTTCATAGTGAGAAAGATATCATCAGTCACAGTTATTGCTTTTCCATGTAGGAATGTAAATACTTCAACTTTGATAAGTTCCTTTTGATTTCTTTTCCCTGATTACCTTCTCAGGCATCTCTTGCTTCTTGTGTCTGGATGTCAAATTTTCTATTCAATTCTGGTTTTTTCCTCAAGAGTGCTTGAAAATCCTCTATTCCACTGAATGACCATATTTTCCTCTGAAACAAAATACTCAGTTTTGCTGGGTAGGTGACCCTTGGGTTCATTCCCAGTTCTTTTGCCCTCTGGAATATCATATTCCATACCCTTTGATCCCCCAGTGTAGAAGCTGCCAGGCCCTGTGCTATTCTGATTGTGTTTCCACAATATTGAAATTGTTTCTTCCTGGCTGCTTGTAGTATTTTCTCCTTGATCTGGGGATTCTGGAACCTGGCTATAATATTCCTGGGAGTTTTCTTTTTGGGATCTTTTTCAGGAGGTTATTGGTGGATTCTTTCAACCTCTATTTTGCCCTCTGGATCTAAAACATCAGGGCAATTTTCCTTGAGAATTTCTTGAAGGGTGATTTCTAGGTTCTTTCTTTGATCATGGCTTTCAGGTAGTCCAATAATTTTTAAATTGTCTCTCCTGGATCTATTTTCCAGGTCAGTGGTTTTTCCATGAGATATTTCACATTGCCTTCTAATCTTTCATTTGTTTGGATCTGCTTAACAGCATCTTGATTTCTCATAAAGTCACTAGCTTCCATTTGCTCCAGTCTAACTCTGAAGGAATGAATCTCCTCAGTGAACTTTTGAGATTCTTTTTCCATCTGGCAAAGTCGACGTTTTAAGGCGTTCTTCTCCTCATTGCCCTTTTGGGCCTCCTTTGCCATTTGAGTTAGTCTGTTTTTTAAGGTGTTGTTTTCCCCAGTCAGGCTGTTGACCCTGATTTCATACTTTTCCTGCATCCTTCTCATTTCTCTTTCCAATTTTTCCTCCACTTCTCTTATTTGATTTTTAAAGTCCTTCTTAAGATCCTCTATGGCCTGCAACCCGCTCATGTTTTCCCCTGGGGCTTTTGGAGCAGGGCTTCTGACCTCACAATCCTTTTCCCGATCTATGCCCCCAAAATAGGAGTCTAGGGTTGCATTTTTCTGTTTCCTTTGCCTTGGCATGTTGCCACTTAATTACTTTACTTTTGGGCTTGTTGCCACACTATGGCTTTAAGGCCAGTTAGAGGAATTTTCATCCCGTACTTGTGGGGGGCAACTTCTGTTTCTGGCAAACTGTAAACCCACCCATGACTTCCACCCTAGATCACAATCCAGATCCAGGGAGGAGAAAAAGAAGAAAGGAAGGATGGAAAGAAAAGAAAGTGTGTGTGCAACAGTGACAAAAGGGAAGGAGGGAAAAAGAGGAAGAAAAGGAAATGCACATCTAGGAAAGAAAACAGAAAGAAGGAAAGGAAGAAAGAAAAGGGAAGTCACAGAGACTTTTTTTTTCCTTTTAATGAACAGAGTAAACAGAAGAAAAACCCGAAAGAATCACAGAGAATAAGAATGCTTGGAAAATTACATATTGATTTTATTACATTTCAAAGAAAAGCAAGCTGTACATAATGCAGATATGCAGTTTTGTGCACAATCCTGTGCCCCCCCACACACAAATACATGTGGAAATGACAATTAATGTGGTGTTTGTTTAGGTCAGAAAAAATGAGTCATTGGTGCCAACCCAGAAATTTATATAAGCCATTTGGTAGGAAGTGGTTGTATGGGATTCTTTGTTATACCCAAGATTTAGTTTATTGAATGGGATAATGATTGAGTTATGTCAGCAAAACCTCCAAGCGGATGATAAAATGTGGTTTCTAAATGTAGATTTAGAGCTGGAAGAGAACTCAGAGGTCATCTAATCCATTTTATATATTAGGAAACTAAGGATCAGAGAGGTTATGTGATTTACCCAAGACCTCACAAGTAGCAAGAGGCAGAACTGGGAATCAAATCTGGTTCTAACCCCAAATGCATTGTAGCTGCTGACAAATCAAACCTGAATGTCCTGTCTGGAAAATGATGGACATCCTATGATTACTAAGCATAGAGTCAGGCTCACATAACTTTACTAGTCTCATCATGGATACTTGGACAAGTACAGTCAATATCTTAAAAAACAAACAAACAAAAAACCAGAAATATAGCACACTCCAAACTACTGACGTGCAGTTATAAAAAATATGGCAATATCACGTGCCAGTCAGTTTTATTGGTCACACATTTTTCTCAACTATCTGTTTTCAGAAAGGCAAAGAAACACATTGTAGTTTCAGGACAACCCTCTCTTCTCAGAACTAAAGATTAGGGCTAAATTGTGTCAGCAGCTGGGATAGTACTGTTTTATATTCAGGCAAGCAAAGGGATTTGGATCCTTTCTGAAACTGAGAATGAAGGACAAGCAACAACAGATGTATTAGATTGAAGTAAGATAAGTAAGGTAAGACTGAAGTAAGTACCTTATGGATATAGCAATGAGTAAACTTAATAAAGATATGTACAACAGTTTCCAAAAAGCCATTGGTGTCATGAACCGAATTCATAGTTTTACCAGTCATTCTAGCTGAATCTATCTACATTCCTGCTTTCCCATAGCAAAAGGGATTCAGTCTAGCAAGACCGTATCAACATGTGAACATTGAAATGTAATATGTGGTTTAAGATGTGATCTTTGAGACTTCAGCCAAGGACATTAATATTCCCTGTATGATTGATAATATACTCTATATAATTTTGATACTGTACTTTTTCATGCCCATATTAGTTACATCAAAGAACTGAAAAGTCATCAACAAATAGAAAGTGTTTTTATTTATTTTTAATTATATTTTGGGAACATTGAATTATTTTCTTAGCTTTTTGCCTTTTAGTTTCATGGTGTTAATGATGTTTTGTTGAATGTTTTGCTAGGGTCCTTTTCTGCAGCACATAATGTTATTATTTGAAAGATGTTTGAAGTAGGAGTTAACATTCTATTTTGAAAAGCCTTGACTTGTTTGGGAAAGTAGAAGGTAAACTAACTTGTCCTTTTTGTTATATAATGAGTATACCTTCCAAAATAATAAGAGAATCGGGGCTAAAAGAGGGGGAAAAAGGAAGGTGTTTAATAGTGAGGTTCCAGGCAGTTTTTAATGTCCAGGAATAATGGATGGCTTCTTTTGAGTAAGGGGGAATCATAGTTAATATTACTTCTTAATATAGGATGTAAATTCTTAGGTAGGAACTATAAGAGTCAGGTTTCTGAATCTGAGAGTAAGATAAAACAATGAATATATGTTGTTGTTGTTGTTGTTTAATGAAGACTGTGTTCCAAAGATATATATCAACAAAAATATTTGAAGTACTTTACATTTACTGAATTGACAGAGATAATATGAAATTCTTGATTTATAAATATCCATTTTTAATTTTTGAAAAAAATTCTTCATTCTTCTGGGATAGTTTTTTGAGGGTCAAGTTATATATTTATTAATTTTTGATATATCATAAGACTGCATGGTATAGTATAAATAGTGCTGCATTTAGAGTTAGAATTCCTCCAAAAGACTTTATTTAAAGAGGTCTCCCAGGCCAACCATCTCTTGATTTCCCACCTGGCTTCACTCCTTTGGACTGTATTCCATCATGACCCTGTGCTGGGTACCTTTTCTTTCCCATCTTTTCATCTTCATTTTGGTTGTTGTGTTTCCCTGTTAGATTGTAGGTTCTTTGAGGACAAAAACTGTCTTTCTTTTTAAAATTTTTATCCTCAGCAGTTAGCACACTGTCTAGCACTTAAAACATGCTTAATAAATGTTTGAATGATTGAGTGATTGATTTGACTGAGTGATTTAGAATTAGAAGATCTGGCTTTCAATCTCAGCCCTGCAACTTAACTGTGATTTCTGATGAATCACTTAAGGTTTTTAGGCCTCAATTTTCTCATTTTCAAAATGAAGAAGTTAGAGCTTTTGAACTCTAAGGTCAATTTCAGTTCTAAATCAATCTGTATTTTAACTTCATTTTAAGTTTCTCAATTTTGAAGAAAAGTCTTAGGACATGGGGTGGCTAGGTGGCGCAGTGAGTAGAGTGTCGGCCCTGGAGTCAGAAGGACCTGAGTTCGGATCCGACCTCAGACACTTAAAACACACAAACAAAAACCTAGCCGTGTGACCTTGAGCAAGTTACTTAACCCCAATTGCCCTCCAAAAAAAAAAAAAGCATAAAAAATAAATTAATAAAAAAAAGAAAAGTCTTAGGACATTCAAAGTGGTGGTTTTATCTATCTATCTATCTATATTATATATATAAACTGCCTTTCTGCTAAGCTGCTTTTAGAATCAGCTCTTTGTTATTGCAATTTTGATGCTCAAAATAATGTGCATGGGCAAGTTAATTCTTTTTTTTTGTTTGTTTCTCTATTACCATCCTGTGAAATCTACATCTCCTTTTTTCTGTGATTTTCTGAAAATAGTGGTCAAATTCTACTCCTCTTTCTACTCTTACTCTTACTCTTACTCTTACTGTTACTTCTCCTTCTTAGTGACTCTTAAATTATGTTTCCACTCTATCATCCATGTTCATCATTTTTGCCTGTTTTTCTTCTAAAAGTTTTTTTTTTCAATTAAACAAATGCTTTATTAACTTCTGGTTTACAGCATTCATTTCTGCCAGATTTTGAGTTACAATTTTTTCCCCCGTTTTTCCCCTACCCACCATCCCAGAATAGCAGTCCCACAAGATATCCCTTCCTCCAATCTGCTCTCTCCCATATCTTCTCCCATACGCCCTTCGACTTTTCCATTAGAGCAAGGTGAATCTCTGTGCCCCAATGCCTGCACATCTTATCTCCCAATTACATGCAAAAGAGTACTGATAATAGTATATATATATATATATATATTTATATGTATATATATATATATTTGAAACATTTAATGTTTTTTTTTAAACAAATACTTTATTAACTTCTGTTTTACATCATTCATTTCCGCCAGATTTTGAGTTACAATCATTTTCCCCCCATTATTCCCCTACCCAACCTCCCAGAATAGTAGTCCCACAAGATATCGCTTCCTCCAATCTGCTCTCTCCCATACCTTCTCCCATACCCCCATCGACTTTTCCATTAGAGGAAGATGAATCTTTGTGTCCCAATGCCTGCACATCTTATCTCCCTATTACAGGCAAAAGAGTATTAATAATAGTATTTATATATATTTGAAACATTTAATGTTACGACCTCGAATTTCAGATCCATTTCCTTCCTCCCTTGTCACCCATTCCTTCTTGGGAGATAAGTAATTCAGTATATGTTGTACATGTCTAGCTATGCAAAACATTATCATAGTAGATATATTGTGCAAGGCTGCTTATAATTCCCTCCCACTCATCCCACCCCCCACCTGGTCCATTCCCTACATGATCCTGTCCCTCTTCTATAATGGGTACTTCCAACCTCCCCTCACCCCAAGGATGCCCTCCCATCCATCATCCCTCCTCTCATCCCCCTTCCCCCTATTCTGCTGCAGGTTGAGATATCCCATTTAATATGTATGTCATTCTCTCCCTGAACCAAATTCAATGAGAATGTGGTTTTGCCTTTTTGCCTTCCTATTCTTCCCCTCCCCTGCAGCCACTTCCCCTTCCTTCTTCTACATGAGATAGTTTACCCTACCCTGTTTCTCCCCATCTCCTCTTGCCACTTTCCTCTCTCACCTCATAATTTCACCCCTTAAGTTTCATTCCTTCCCAACAAATTCAACCTATGCCCCCTCTCCATGTATAACTGTAGACATATATACACACAATCACATATGTATTCTTATGACCATACACCCTTCTTCTATAATTTTCATACTGAGAAATATTTCATCAGTCACAATTATTGTTTTTCCATGTAAATAGTTCAACTTTGATAAGTTCCTTTTGATTTCTTTTCCCTGATTACCTTCTCAGGCATCTCTTGTTTCTTCTGTCTAGATGCCAAATTTTCTATTCAACTCTGGCCCTGTGCTATTCTGATTGTGTTTGCCCTCTGGGTCTAGAACATCAGGGCAATTTTCCTTAAGAATTTATTGAAGTGTGATTTCTAGGTTCTTTCTTTGGTCATGGCTTTAAGGTAGTCCAATAATTTTTAAATTGTCTCTCCTGGATCTGTTTTCCAGGTCAGTGGTTTTTCCCATGAGATATTTCACATTGCCTTCTAGTCTTTTGTTTGTTTGGATCTGCTTAACAGCATCTTGATTTCTCATAAAGTCATTAGCTTCCATTTGCTCCAGTCTAACTCTGAAGGAATGAATCTCCTCAGTGAGCTTTTGAGATTCTTTTTCCATCTGGCAAATTTGACTTTTTAAGGCATTCTTCTCCTCATTGCCCTTTTGGGCCTCCTTTGCCATTTGAGTTAGTCTATTTTTTAAGGTGTTGTTTTCCTCGTTGACCCTCATTTTATACTTTTCCTGCATCCTTCTCATTTCTCTTCCCAATTTTTCCTCCACTTCTCTTATTTGATTTTTAAAGTCCTTCTTAAGGTCCTCTATGGCCTGTAACCCGCTCATATTTTCCTTTGGGGCTTTTGGAGGAGGATTTATGACCTCACAGTCCTCTTCCTGTCCTATGCTTCGATCCTCTTTGCCCACAAAATAGGAGTCTAAGGTTGCCTTTTTCTGTTTATTTTGTTTCTTTTGCCTTGACATGTTGCCACTTAATTACTTGACTTTTGGGCTTGTTGCCACGGTAGGACTCTGCTACCAGACAGGAGAGCTTTTGTCGGGAACGTTGGGGTCTTCACAGCTTTCAAGCAAGCTGGATACCCACCCCAGACCTCCCCCCAGATCACAGTCCAGATACAGGGAGGTTAAAGCAAGAGCGATTACCCCCCAAGACTGATTGCTGGATCTGCCTACAGTTCAAAGGCCAGGAACTGTAGCTGCCACTGAAAACTACAAAATGGCATGTCTCTTCAGCGGCTTCTGGCCCCCGGGGGAGGAAGCCAACTTGTTCCCCCAATACTGGTCCCAAAGTCCATAGGGCACTAACCCCTCACTTTGTCCTAGGCATATCTGAGTTGATAATTCTGGAATCGCCACAGCTGCTGGTGTTCTGGGGTCTCTCCAGCTGGCTGCTGTCCCAGTCGCCCTGTGGTTAAAACTGCAGCTCAGGAGGGCCTGGGCTCGGCTCTCCACTCCTTGAGCGCTGCTCTGCCAGTGGCTCCCAGCACGATGCACTTGTCCTTCCTGCAGGGCTGCTGGCCTGTCCTCAGCAGGAGGTTAGCTTCTCTGTGTAGTTCTGTGGGTTCTGGGGCTCCAGAAGTTGTTCTGAGTCTCCTTTTACATAGTTTGGAGGTGATCTGGGGGGAGAGTGCCTTGGTCGCACTGTTTCTACTCCGCCATCTTGTCTCCGTCCCCCCAGAAGTTTTAAAATTGAATAATTTTCCGGATTTTTTTCCTACGTCCATTGTTCCATTCATCACTCTCTCTTTTAGTAAAATAATTCTATTTTTCAGTGGCTTTCTTCCTTTTTTTAATATCCATGACCATTTCTAACCTCTTGTGCTTTGTCATTATCTCTACCCTAAATCTCTTTTTTGCTGTTCTGTCTTTCTGTCCTTTATTTTATTTAAGGTTTTTATTTCTGTTTGTTCTGCTAATTCTGTTTCTTCCTTTAATTTTTGAAGTATGTTTATTTCATGTTGAGAAAATTTTAGCTCTACCCCCATGTTTAATATTGTTTTAATACTTTTTCTCCCTGGTAGCAACCTCCTGTCATCCTTATCTATATCTTACCACTGAACCCAAATGCCTCCAGAGGAGAAAACAAGGCTGATGACTCTGCACAACCCTCCCTCACTTAAATCCTATTCACTTGCAAGTCATGGCTTCACCTTCCTGATGTGATAGTCTTCTTCAGGAATGAAGAAAAAACAATTTTCCCCCCCGCCTCTTCTTTTGTTTTTAGCATTTATGTCTTTTCATCCGTAATAAATTTCCGTTGTGTCATATTTCTTCTTTTATTTTATAATTCCTTTGAGTAATTTTTAATTTTTTCTCTTGAGGATTTCTGGTACTTTTCCTTACTTTTGATATTCCCATCATTTTTTCCCCAGGAAAATTGAGGAGGTAGGTTCTTTCTTGACCTTCTAATCCATCATTTTCCCAGAAGTCATTCTACTGAGGAAAATTTGACTCTGTATTCTATCAAATTCTATACATATGTTTTTAAATATAGAGGAAATAAAGGGTAATTTCTTGTGGATGGAGGATAGAAGTCACCTCTTGTGTCCCATCTTCTTTTTATCTACTCAGCCTTTGTAGACTGTTGCTGAATGTCTTGTAGACATCTTAAACTCTGCATGTCCACAACTTAATTTATATCTTTTTTCCCAAACCTTCTCCCCTTCCAAAATTCTCTCTTACTGATAAGGGAATCACTGTCCTCACAGTCTTCCAGGCTGTCTATCTTTAACTATTCACTATTTCTCACCTCCCCATAGTCAATCTATTGTTAAGCCCTGTTGATTTCACCTTCACAGCATCTCTGAATATATCTCCTTCCTCTGTCCTGGTATCCATCATCTCCTCATGCCTGGACTATTTTAATAGCCCACTGGTTGTTCTCCCTGTCACAAGTTTCTCCCCCATTCCGGTCCATCCTTCAGTCACCAAAGTGATTTTCCTAAAGTGCAAGTCTGACCATGTCAACCCGCTAATTCAAAAAAAGTCAAGTGGCACCCTGTCACTTTCAGGATCGAATCCAAAGTCTTGCATAAATCCCACCATAATGAACCCTCCTTCCCAGCCTTTCCAGTCTTCTTATATTTTATATCCTCTACCCTCTTTTTTCCCTCACCCCCTCCCTCTTCAACCCAGTGACACCAGCCTCCTTGCTATTCTTTGAATGAGACATTCTATTTCATGACTCATGGTATTTTCACTGGCTGTGACCCATGCCTTGGAGCAGCTAGGTGTCACAATGCATAGACTGCAGGGCCTGAAGTCAGGAAGACTCATCTTTCTGAGTTAAAATCTGGGCCTCAGACTAGCTGTGTGACTGTGAGCAAGTTACTTAACCCTGTTTGCCTCAGTTTCCTTATCTGTAAAATGAGATGGAGAACGAAATGGCAAACAAGTCCAGTATCTCTGCCAAGTAAATTTAGTTGGGGTCATGAAAAGTTGGACATGACTGAAAGATGACTGAATAACAAACCCCTTGCCTAGAATTCACACCCTACTCATCACCACTTACTGGCTTTCCTGGCTTCCTTCAATTCCTGGACAAAATCCCACCTTCTCCAGGAAGGCTTTTCTAATCCTAAGTATTTTGAGCACGTTCTCCCTGTTATTTACTGTGTATCCTATGTATGTTTTGTTTGTGTATAATTGCTTACATGTTGTCTCACCTATTAAATTGCGAGCAGCTTGAGGGAGAGGACTATCTTTTGTCTTTCTTTACATCCCCGGGTCTTAGCAAAGTGCCTAGCACATAGTAGGTACTTAATGCATGTTTATTGACTTTCTGACTGATTACTACTGCATGTATTTACTCCTCTAAGAGTTTCACTGGGCATGAAATCTCACCAGGATGTAAGATAGAAAGGAAAGGAATGAGTCTACCAGCTAGACAATCTCAGCTTCCCTGGAGTACTGTTGTTAGACATAGGCATTCTGTCTTACAAAGAAAATGGGACATTTCTTATACAATTAAAAGAAAACCATCTATACTGAGGGTTCAGTCTCTTCTGGTTGGAGGAAGATTAATCTGGAATATCTTAGCTTAGCCCATCTCCAGTCTCCCCTTATACATACAATTTGACATTTCTGCTAGTAAGAGTTAGGGCGGCTAAATTAAGAATTAGGAGTTCAAATTTAGATTTTTGAGAAACTGCCAAGATCTCCCTTATATGATTTTAGCATCATTCTCTTTAAATTTTCTTATGCATGCTCTTGTATAATGTGGTCATGGCGAGAATTATTAAATGAAACCTGTTTTTATCGAACTAAGATCTTTCTCCTAAAGGGGTAAATAACTAAGCACTAATTGTACATATAATTAGAAAATTTCCAATTTACAGGCAGGGAGTTACACTCTGTAATTAATTTTAGAACAAAGGAAAATTAAATGCTTTACTATCGATGAACATCCAAAATACTCTCATCAGACTGACATTTCATGTTTATTCCTATTTTAAAATCAGTTCAATCAGTTATATGTGTTTCTTGAATATCAACAGTGTTCCTAACTTGGTGGCACATTAGATAAAGTTCTGGGGCTGAAGCCAGGAAGACCCAAGTTCAAACATGACTTCCATTTTGAGTTTTCCACCAAACCAGTCTCTTTCTCCTGACCTGCATTATAGATAGCTGAATGTATTTTAAACTTAACTTTAAAGGATGGATTTTGATTTTTCCCACATCTCTATCTTAGACTGTGATATATACTCTATTTGTGCCTAATGTTTGTTGAATGAATAAATGCCTCTGTGTGTCTGTCTCTCAGAAGGAGTTTAAACTCTAAAATTCCCACTTGGCTCTAAAAGCAGAGATTTTTAATTAAGAAAAATATATGCTAAATATCCAGAGACGTGAGAGAGATACATTAGCAAATTTAATTTAGTTGGTCTCCAAGAGATGTTGTGGCATGGTATAAAGAAGACTAGACTAGAGTCAGGAAGACATCTTTCCTGTCCTGTCCTTGATTCATATTCGCTGTGGGATCCTAGATAAGTTAATCACTCAAACCCTAAGTAAGTTGTTAATATGAATAGTTACAGATGGCTTGATGGATCTGAATTGATGGAAGGAATTTCTACAACAGGAAATTTTTACCCACATTCTATCTACTGTGGCACCTACCTTTTTCTGGATCATCTTGCTGTTGCTAAAATATGTTTCTAAAATATGAGATACTAGCTCAGGGACAGTCTGCTAAGGCTCCAAAGTAAGAGCGCTTGAGTGACATGAGGTAGGTATAGGGATGCTGAATTGTGAGAACAAATCTAATTCTGGATCTCCAGCCTTGACCTCTTTCTAGAACTATAGATCTGAATTTCTGTCTCCATCTGGCTACCCTATAAATAACTCAAACTTTATATTTCCAAAACCAAATTCAAACCTGTTCTTCCTCCTGACTTCCTCATTCCAATCAATGCCGCTGTCTAACTAGGTTCCAGTGTTTAAAATTTTAGTGTTGTCTTTGACCATTATTTTTATTTTTTCCTTGCTTGCCACATCTGGTCAGTTGCGTATGCTAAGAAAACTTTTTTCACTGATACAATACTCTTCTAACGTTCAGCTGCTAAGTCAGAGTGTTGAGCTACCTATGGAAGCTGATCCCTGCTATTGACATACATAGCAATGTTGATGTAAAGAACTCATCAAGTTGACTACCTAATGAAGAAAACAGAATTGAATAGTAAGTATTTTTCAATTTGCATAATGCCAAAGAATGGGATTGTGAGACAAATCTTTATCAGTTGTTTTACTGCAATTTGTGTTAATTATGTTAAGTGAAATAATATGGAAATGTTTTTTCATATCTGCCATTTATGTAGACTGTTTGATTAAAACATTATTTTTATAATGTGGTGATCATAACATAGCAATGGAAGTGTACTTACATCATTAGATACTTCATGATTGGCTATAATGCTCCTTAATTTAGGCATAGATGCCCTAGTGGGCAGTGCCTCATATTGGAAAATATAAATTCCATTTTTAACCCTTAAATGAAAGGTAAAATTTTTCTAAGATCTTAAATAAGTATTTTTTTTCCTTCTTGAGATTAAAAAATGACATTTTATGGGAAGCTGGCTTTTCTGTAATCTCCTTGCCCTGCTTTTGAGCTGCCATTGACTCTCTACCCTGGGGTCTTGTGTTTCTGATTAATGATATTCACCATGTCTGGATTGACCAGATCCAAACAAGATACACACTGCCTGGGAGCCAAGATGGTGGAGTAGAAAAAGCACGTCCAAGCCACTCTCCCCCCAGATCACCTCCAAACTATGTAAAAGGGGACTCTGAACAACTTCTGGAGCCCCAGCACCCATAGAACAACACAGGGAAGCTAACCTCCTGCTGAAGACAGCCCAGCAGCCCTACAGGAAGGACCAGCACAGCACTCTGGGAGCTGGCAGCACAGCGCTGCTGCAGTGGAGAGCCGAGCCCAGGTCCGCCTGAGCCTCAGTTTTAGCCCCAGGGTGGCCGGGCCAGCAGCCGGCTGGAGGGACCCCAGAACATGAGCAGCTGTGGAGATTCCAGAATTATCAACACAGACATGCCTAGGACAAAGTGAGAGGTTAGTGCCCTATGGTATTTGGGACCAGTATTTGGGGAATGCGTCAGCTTCCTCCCCTGGGGGCTAGAAGCTGCTGAGGAGACACGCCATTTTGTAGTCCTCAGTGGCAGCTCCAGCTCCTTCCCTTCAAACTGTAGGGAGATCCAGCAATCAGTCTTGGGGGTAATCACTCTTGCTTTAACCTCCCTGGATCTGGATTGTGGTCTGGTGTGGAGGTCGAGGGGTGGGTATCCAGCTTGCCAGAAATGGAAGTTGTGAAGACCCCACACTTTCGGGACGGAAGCTCCCTTGTCTGCTGGGAGAGACCTACTGCGGTAACCAGCCCAAAAGTCAAGTAATAAAGTGGCAACATACCAAGGCAAAGGAAACAAAATAAAAAGAAAAATGAAACATTAGACTCCTATTTTGGGGGCAAAGAGGATCAAAGCATGGAACAGGAAGAGGATTGTGAGGTCAGAAATCCTCCTCCAAAAGCCCCAAAGGAAAATATGAGCGTGTTACAGGCCATAGAGGACCTTAAGAAGGACTTTAAAAATCAAATAAAAGAAGTGGAGGAAAAATTTACCAGATGGAAAAAGAATCTCAAAAGTTCACTGAGGAGATTCATTCCCTCATAGTTAGACTGGAGCAAATGGAAGCTAATGACTCTATGAGAAATCAAGATGCTGTTAAGCAGATCCAAACAAATGAAAGATTAGAAGGCAATGTGAAATATCTCATGGGAAAAACCACTGACGTGAAAAATAGATCCAGGAGAGATAATTTAAAAATTATTGGACTACCTGAAAGCCATAATCAAAGAAAGAACCTAGAAATCATCCTTCAAGAAAATCTCAAGGAAAACTGCCCTGATGTGTTAGACCCAGAGGGGGAAATAGAGGTTGAAAGAATTCGCCGATCTCCTCCTGAAAAAGATCCCAAAAAGAAAACTCCTAGGAATATTATAGCCAGGTTCCAGAATCCCCAGATCAAGGAGAAAATACTACAATCAGCCAGGAAGAAACAATTTCAATATTGTGGAAACACAATCAGAATAGCACAGGACCTGGCAGCTTCTACACTGAGGGAGGACCAGCACAGCGCTCTGGGAGCCGGCAGCACAGTGTGCAGTGCACGGGGAGCTGAGAACAGGTCTGCCTGAGTCGAGGTTTTAGTCCCTGGTGCTAAAACCTCGACTCAGGCGGACCTGGTGGACCTGTGCTTGGCTCCCCATGCAGTGCTGGGCTGTCCTCAGTGGGAGGTTAGCTTCTTTGTGTTGTTCTGTGCGTGCTGGGGCTCCAGAAGTTGTTTAGAGTCCCCTTTTACATAGTTTGGAGGTGATCTGGGGGGAGAGTGGCTTGGACGCGCTGTTTCTACTCCGCCATCTTGGCTCTACCCTGCTGAAACCTTTCTCATTATGAAAATAACTGAACAAGGTTATATGGGCATATGTTTACAGGTATACATGGATAGAGGGCACAGGTTGAATTTGATGGGAAGGGATGATACTTAAGGGGTGAAGTCAAAAGGTGAGAGAGAAAAGTCACAAGAGTAGATGGGGAGAGACAGGGTAGGGTAAACTCTCTCATGTAGAAGTGGCAAGGGGAAGTAGTTGCAGGGGAGGGGAAGAACAGGAAGGCAAAAAGGCAAAGCCATATTCTCATTGAAGTTGCCTCAAGGAGAGAATCACATACATACTAAATGGGATATCTCACCCTCCAGTTGAATAGAGAAAGGGGGATGAGAGGGGGGAGCATGGAGGGGAGGGCATCCTGGGGGGAGGGGAGGTTGGAAGTATCTACCATCAAAGAGGGACAGGATCAAAGTAGAGAATGGACCAGGTGGGAAGTGCGATGGATGGGAGGGAAATATAAGCAGTCTTTTACAATATATATACTATGGTAATGTTTTGCATAGCTATACATGTACAACACATACTGAATTGCTTATCTTCTCAGAGGGAGTGGGTGACAAGGGTGGAAGGGAATGGATCTGAAAATCAAAGTTTTAAAATTAAATGTTTCCCAAGATGTCCAGGCATTGGGGCTCAGAGATTCACCTTGCCCTAATGGCAAAGTTGAAGGGGGTATGGGAGAAGATATGGGAGAGAGCAGATTGGATGAGGGGATATCTAGTGGGACTGCTATTCTGGGGTGGTGGGTAGGGAAAAATGGAGGAAATATTGTAACTCAAAATTTGGTGGAAATGCATTATGTAAACCAGAAGTTAATAAAGCATTTGTCTAATTTAAAAAAAAAGATTCTCAAGAAAATTGCCCTGATGTTTTAGACCCAGAGGGCAAAGTAGAGGTTGAAAGAATCCACCGATTACATTCTGAAAAAGTTCCCAAAAAGAAAACTCCCAGGAATATTATAGCCAGGTTCCAGAATCCCCAGATCAATAGAAAATACTACAAGCAGCCAGGAAGAAATAATTTCAATATTGTGGAAACACAATCAGAATAGCACAGGACCTGGCAGCTTCTACATTGAGGGATCGAAGGACATGGAATACAATATTCCAGAGCGCAAAAGAGCTGGGAATGAACCCAAGGGTCACCTACCCAGCAAAACTGAGTATTTTGTTTCAGGGGAAAATATGGTCATTCAGTGGAATAGAGGACTTTCCAGCATTGTTGAGGAAAAAACCAGAATTGAATAGAAAATTTGACATCCAGACACAAGAAGCAAGAGATGCCTGAGAAGGTAATCAGGGAAAAGAAATCAAAAGGAGGGCATAGATTGAATTTGTTGGGAAGCGATGATACTTAAGGTTTGAAATTATTAGGTGAGAGAGGAAAGTGTCAAGAGGAGACAGGGTGAAACAGGGTAGGGTAAACTATCTCATGTAGAAGAAGCTAGGGGAAGTGGCTTTAGGGGAGGGAAGCATAGGAAGGCAAAAAGACAAAACCTCATTGTCATTGAATTTGTTCCAGGGAGAGAATGATATACATACTAAATGGGATATCTCACCCTGCAGCAGAATAGGGGGAAGGGGGATGGGAGGAGGGATGATTGATGAGAGATCTTTCTTTGAGGGATGGGAGGTTAGAAGTACTCACTATAGAAGAGGGACAGGATCAAGTAGGGAATGGAACAGGTGGATTTTGGGATGAGTGGGAGGGAAATATAAGCAGCCTTGTACAATATATCTACTATAGTAATGTTTTGCATAGCTAGCCATGGTACAACAAATACTGAATTACTTATCTTCCCAGAGGGAAGGGGTGACAAGGGAGGAAGGGAATGGATCTGAAATTCATGGTCTTAAAATTAAATGTTTTGGGGGCGGCTAGGTCGAGCAGTGAGTAGAGCATAGGCCCTGGGGTCAGAAGGACCTGAGTTAGTATCCGGGCCTCAGATACTTAACACATACACAAATAAAAACCTAGCCATGTGGCCTTGGGCAAGTTACTTAACCCCAATTGCCCACCAAAAAAAAAATTAAATGTTTTAAATATATTTAAATACTATTATTAATACTCTTTTGCATGTAATTGGGTGATAAGATGTGCAGGCACTGGGGCACAGAGATTCACCTTGCTGTAATGGATAGGTTGAAGGGGCATGGGAGAAGAAATGGGAGAGAGCAGATTAGAGGAAGTGATATCTTGTGGGACTGCCATTCTGGGATTGTGGGTAGGGGGAAAATGGGGAAAAAAATTGTAACTCAAAATCTGACGGAAATGAATGATGTAAAACGGAAGTTAATAAAGCATTTTTTTTTTAAAGATACACACTGCCTGGATATCTTCATGTCATATATATATCCTTCTTTATTCTGATCCTTTTTCACTTTAACCACCCTCTCCCTCCATTTTCATTTCCTTTGCTCTCTCATGGAACTGTAATAAATCAACACTACCATTCCTGGAAAGGTTATGCCCGTCAATTGCCCATCACATTCCTGGGACTGCCCTTCCTTGACCACCCTTTTCCTGTATGTGTGTCTTCTCCTTTTCAAATGTAAGTTTTTCAGAGGGCAGAAGATGTCTATTAATTATTATCTCAAGAAGATAATCATATGCTAGTATGATCATAGATAGAATCATAAACCTACAATGGAAGGCAGCAGCCAATCTGATTCAGCCCCGCCTCAATATAAATCTACAGCCAAAATGTTCAATGGAAGAAAATAAATTTCTGTATTAATTTAGCAAGTTGCACTTTCATTGAAGAGCTCCCTCTATAAGTACAATTTGTATACGTTCTCTAAAACTTGTAGTCTCACAGAATTCCTGTGAGTATTAAATTTAGTGGCTTTCCTCACTCACACAGGAAGTACACGTTAGAAGTGATGCTTAAACATAGGTCATAACTCTGAGGTCAGCTCTCTGTCAGCTACTCTATGCTGTATCTCATCTTGATTAAAGTGATTATATTATAGCAGATTATATTATAGCAGATGTGATGTAGAGGAATGTTAGATTTTCCAAGCAAAGTGAGAACTCTTTCCCTCTAGATACCTTTCTTTATAACATAAGTTATATAATTATATGCCCCTCGATACCTAGTTGAGTATAAGTTATATGCTATGAGTTATAGTTATTGGTTTCTCCATAGTCAGTTGAACTAGTCTTCAGAAAGTATACTAGGTCTCTTGCCAGGACTATACTGAAAGACTTTATAGAATCATAGGATTTGACAGAGTTACACTTTGTTGCCATTATTGTTGTTGTTCAGTTGTTTCAGTCATGTCTGACTGTCAGCATAGCTCAGGATCAGCTTCATGCTATGCCCTCGTCAATTAAAGTTCCTAAATATTCAAGACCAATTGAAAAGCAGGGCTACTAAAAAGAAATAATATAGGAATTAAGACTTTTTTTCTATAAAAGCAAGATCAATCCAACTCTCAAAGTGTCAAGATTTTTCTCTCACACGTGCTTGTCTCAGTATGTTGAATGCTTGTGGATAATCAAGAATTGTATACTCCTAGAGAAGCATTCTCCAGAAATGAAATTATCCACTGTGAGACTGTAATCTTTCTGACTCCCTGCACTCTCAATATATCTTAGAGATAACTAGCTTTAACACATCCTTCAAAAACTTCTGCTGATATATATATATATATATATATATATATATATATATATATATATATGAATTTGCATTGCCCTTCATTTTCACCTTTCAGCCAAGAGATAATATTTTCCACACAACTATCCACTTAAAGAGCATATGTTACTGAATGTTGAAGAATTAGTGGAATAGTCTGATCATTTTTTTAATCTTTAGAATTAAATCCATGGCCCTAGATTAACCAAAGAAAGCCTCTTTGTCTTTAGAATCTGCAGTTTGAAACTTTTCTATTTAGAAAACATTTTTTCCCCTTTTTCATGACTGAGAAACTTGGAAACCATAGAGCATAAAATATTGCATATTGTTCTTTTCAGTAAGTAATGCCAGTACCTAGTGATTTATATAAAAACATTGTGGATCCTGACATCTACTTATATTTTTCTTCTGCAGGTTCTTTCTGATATGCAGACAAAATAGCAAATACACAGATAAACCAGTACTTATGAGTCAGGTCAGTCTGAGACAATTTGTTCTGACGAACGATCAGACTACTCCCCCTCATTTGAGCTTCTTTTTACTTCCATTTTTTTCTTTATAGTTTGATGACCTTGAAGAATGCATTTAGTGTGAAAATCATGTGTTACTTATACGTGGAGCAAAAATGCTGAATAGCCATTGAGATCTATAGAAACTCAGTGTTTGTTTTTTACTCCACTGAAATTATATTTCTTTAAATATTTTTTTTCATTAATGACTTGACTTGTTTCCCATGACTTACTTGTCCTGCATGCCCCACCCCTTAGCCAAATGTGTTATGTTATTCAGCAGTTTATCATCCTATGTTTTTCAACCACAACCTGATGAATGACTTTTTATTTAATTAGCTGTTATAGAAAGCCAAAATTCAGGCACAAATTAAGGGGGAACTTTTACCTGGAGAGTTTGATTTCCATGAATATAATGCTTCTGAGGCTAATTGTGTGTTTATAATTATTATGTAGAACAGTTTACCTATCTTGATAAATTGTTCAGGTTTACTATTGAAAAGTCATGTTTTAATAGATCAGACTCAATTATTTCTCCCCTGAATCATTACTATATAGGCTTTTAAAATAAACTTCACTTTGATACCTAAACAGGATTTAATATATGTCCTAAAATCATAGAATCACAGATCTGAGAGTTGGAAGGAACTTGAGAGGCCATTCTCTATACCAAGTCATTTTTAAACAGAAATCCATTTAAAAACATCTGTGATTAATGGCTATACAGACTTTGAAGATATTTGAGAAGGCAGTGAGGCAGCACATTCTACTTTGAACAGCTATAATTGTTAGCAGGCTGTATAAAGAAAACAAGCCTAAGTTGACCTCTTTGAAACTTATACTCTTTGCTCCTAGCTCCTTGCAGTCAAACAGAACAAATCTCCTCTGTCTTTCACATGACAGCCCTTCAGATATTTGAAGGTGATGATCATGTCCCTACTGAATCTTAACATTTTTAGGCTAAAAATTCCCAGTTCCTTCAACAACTTGGTCGCCATCATCTGAATGGACTACAGCTTATTATTTGCAGATAGTCAGATATTCAGTTGGTTTTCAGTTGTGCCCAACCCTTTCTGTCCCCATTTGAGGTTTTCTGGGCAAAGATACTGGAGTGGCTTGCCACTTCCTTCTCCAGCTCATTTTACAGATGAGAAAACTGAGGCAAATGGGGCTAATGTGACTTGCTCAGATCATACAGCTAAATAAATATCTGAGACTGGATTTGAACTTAGGTCCTCCTAACTCCAGTCCTGCACCACCTATTTGAACAGATGTGCTTACTATTATCTTTCTCCAAAAGTGATACCCATACCTAAGCACAATTAGAACTCTAGGTGTGGTCTGACCAGGAAAGACTACAGTGAAAATTGTACCTCCTTAATGCTGAATACTTAGTACTTACTGAGGCTTTGAATGATCTTGACAAATTGTTCTTTTCTAGTGCCATTGATGTGGTTTAGACAGAAGCCAACTCAATGGGACATTCTTTGTCTCAGGATAACATGCTTGAGTCTACTGCGGGTTTCCTTAAATTGATTCAGATTGGGTTATGTGGTTATGGGGGAAAGGAAATTTTAAGCAGGGCGTAGTCTAAACTCAGGTTCCAAATTCCCAACTCCCTTCCATGAATAGTCTTATATCTTCAGCGACTGGTTGATTAGGTCCTCTGAGGCCATCCTGCACTGTTGTGTGCTAACTCTTATTTGAATTTGGATCTTCTGAAGTGCAGTGTATTGTACTACTTTTGATTTCCCAAAGGTGCCAAAGTGTCAGATTCTTATCCTAATATCAGCCATACTAATTAATTAAAACAAGTCATCTTAAAAACTCTTCTTCTGGAAAGTTTTGGTACAAAAAGATTATGGTTACTCAGGGGAAATGGTTATATTACCCTGTGTTTCTGTAATTCAAAAGGAAGAAGTTTCTGATTTATATTGTCTTATTTTGAATTAAATAATTGAAGTCAATCACTTTGCACTCTTTAGTTGCAGTTGTTCCAGACATAAAAGTAGATAATTATTATGATACCTCCATAGATTAACTGATATTATTCAATTCTGATATGATTTTGTAAGGAGTTTTATTTAAGTAGGTATGATTTGCTAAAGAATGAGATAGAAATAATTTGAATGTTCCATGAACCATCTGCATTAAGGCAAAAGTTTTGTATAGTCACTTTAATCATCTTCTGATTTTGAAATGCCTTATTTTCTAACTGCTTAGCTTAGCAATGAATGTATTGTAATACCACAATATTACATATAATATTGCCTCATCAGATGATTATTTCTTGTTTATGGCAGCCAGAGAACCTCGGTTCTAAGTCCTGTTCTAGTAATAATCCCCAAACAACCACAGATAACAGACTCTGGATTTTTCCCTCATCTGTAAAATGAGGTGACTGTATTACATGTCCTCAAAGTTCTCTTCCAGCTAGAGAAGCCACTGGCTTGGCAGGTATTTTAGCTAAGCATCTGGTTATTAGGTGGGATCTATGACTGAACTGAAATGAAGTAGGCTGTTGTCTACTATGCTGTAGATCCCTAGACTTGCAGTCAGGAAGACTTGAGTTCAAATTAATTCTCCGATACTTAATAGGTATGTGACCCTGGGCAAGTCACTTAACTTGTCTGCCTCGGTTTCCTCACCTATAGGAGATCATAATAGCACCTATGTCTCAGGATTGTTGTGAGAATCAAAGGATATAATATTTTTAAAGTATTCTGCAAAATGTAAAGTGCTATATAAATGTTAGCTATCATCATCAGTCTAAACTGAGCTAAAGTGATGATGATTGGTGAGGAATTGTGTGTGTTAGCAGAATTATGTTAAGCAGAGAGCATTCATATGAACATGTCATGTTGTACCCAAGTTTTATGTTTGCATTATTTAATTTTGTTTTGTATTTTGATTTGTTTTGATTTTGGTAAGCCAGCTTCCAGGTCTTGAAAATTCTATTGTATATAAAAAATAAGGGTCCTCCTAAAAGTGTTCAATTAAGATTGATTTCCTAAATTTAAGAAGGTGAATGATTAAAATGACTCTATGTTCCATTAACCACTTAATGCTGATTCTAGATCCAGCCTAGTATTCCCTAGATAGCCTAATGTTACTGATTACAACATCTATGCCTGTCAACTGGTAAGTCAGCTGAATAACTTTTGAAGCCTGGAGAATAGGGTGAAGCTGGATATAGAAGCAAGTGGAGATGCAGAGAATTGAGCTTCATCAGACTTTAGACCACCCTCCCACCCAGGAACTAGAAATAATATGATTTTCAGGATAGCTTTTAAGCAAAACTTATGTAATGTGTATCATTGGATGGGAGGTCAATATTAAAAATTCAGTAAGAATTTAAAAATATTATCCTACCTATTTGTAGTCTGTTTCTGCAAACTGCTGATAATATTGATAATAAGTAGCAAGGAGTTTTCAAATTTTTTTCTTAATATCTATCGTAATGTATTCTCCCCCACCCTTTCCACCTTTGCCTATGCACATAAGTATTTTAGATTCAATTCTGTCTGTTGCAGTTATAAGCAGAGGTCAGTGCTACAACCTTATTATATTATATGCCCAACCCCTGGGAAGGGATTCCTTCACTTTATGGTCCTTCTTACTTTTCATTTAACTAACACCTTTTGCCTGAAGAGCTCAATGTACTTTGCCAATATTAACTCATTAATCCTCTCAACAGTTTTGTGAGGCAAGTATACTTGCATTGTTGATTTCTTTGGCTATATTACAGGGAGTGAATAAGAGCTCTGACTCAACCTGTTGACAGCATTAAGAGAGGAGTACTTACATCCTTCCCATAGGAATGATGGTAATATACTTAGATGACATTTTCCTCCCACCCAAATCAGGCAACTCATGACTTTGGCATATATCTTGAACCTTGAAAAAACATACTTCAGTATCTCTACGCTGACTGTTTCTGCAGATCATCTGCTTTTCTTGAATTCTGCTTTAGGTCTGCTCCTCCAATAGCTGTCCTTTGACTAAAATATTTTTTAAAAAATCAGTTTGTAAGAAACCCACCTGCCCTAACTTTATCTTCCAGGTTTCCTGCTGTTTAATTCCCATGGCACTTGATTTACATTCAGTTTCCTTCTTGATCTGACAGAACATGGGTTGAACATTGTAGGAAATGCTTATGTCATCTTATACCCATGAAATGTACTCTATTGTTCCTCCTCTCTTTATTTAAAAACAATTTAGTATCAATTGTGCATCACCAGAATTTCTCCTAGGATGTCTTCGTTTCTCTCTTCTCAGAGAACCATCTCATGTAGCAAATGCTTTTTTTTTTTTAATTAAAAAAGGAAAAAAGAGACAAAAATCAGTAAGCAATTAAATATATTGAAAAAATGTGAAATGAATGTATGTAACATATTATAACTATGAACTTCCAATCTTACAAAGGGCATCTTCTCACATATCTGCTTTGGAGTGAAAACTTGGTTTTTGTAGTTTTGCAGTTTTGCAGCCTCCACTTTTGAATTTTTTGTGGCTGTTCTTTTTGTTTACATATGCAGTCCTTGAGTATGTTGTTTTCTTGGCTCTCCTTACTTAACTCTGCCTCAATTCATGTAATTCTCTGTATTTATCATATTTTCTGTTTCTTACAACAAAGTAATATACCATTATATTCATGTATCACAAATTGTTTAGTTATCCCTCATTTGACAGACACCTATCTTGTTTCCAATTCTTTGCTACCACACAAAAATGCTGATACAAGTATTTTGTTGTATATAGATACTTTTTCCTTATTATTGACCTTCTTGAGACATAACTTAATTGTGAAATCTCTGGACCAGAGTATGGACATTTTATTGACTGTATTTACATAATTGCAAAATACTTTCCAAAATGGTTGTACTGATCACATCTCTACCATCAATAGGTTAATATTCCTGTTTTCTGCAACCTTTTCAAAATTTACTATTCACATATATTTTCATTTTTGCTAGTTTTTAGACTGTGAGTTGAAATCTCAAGGTTGTTTTTGTATTTTTCTTATTATTAGTAACTTTGAATCATCTTGCCTATGGTTGTTCATAGTTGGTGATGCTTTTAGAATTGTATCCTTTAATGGCTTTTGGTTATGTGAGATTGTGTATCTGTGTGTGGGATTGTGTGTGTATACACAAATATACACACATATACATATATGTTTATTTATATCTGTGTGTATATGTATATGTGTATATATGTATATATATATGTGTGTGTGTATATATGTATATATATATGTATAAACTAAATGAGCATTTATTAAGTGTCTTCAGTTTTCCAGATACTATCCAAAGTGTTAGTGATACAACGAAATAATAATAAAAACTGCACTTCTAAGGGTGACATAATATGCAAACAAGATATATATTAGCTATGAATTTGAGACAACATCAGAGGGAAGGCATTAATATTAAGGGGGACTGGAAAAGGCTTTTTGCAGAAGAAACATTAGCTGAGACTAAGATTATTTGTATACCATGGATGCCAAATCCTTATGTAAAAATATTACATGTGTCCATTTTCTTACTATTTTATGTTCATTAATTTTAATTACTTTTTAAAAACCGAAGATCTGCCTTCTTTCACCCCCAGCAAAACAAGTAAATATTTTTTAAAAATTACAAGCATGTAAAATAATTTAAAACAGTTTTTCATTAGACATGGGCAAAAGAGAAAAAAGTATTTATTTTATATGTATTATGTGTATGTATATATGTGTATGCATGTAAATTTATAAATGTACACATATGTAGATATGTATATATGTATGCCCTATTCTGCACTCTATGTCTTTCACCTCTCTATCAAGAGATAGATATTTCATGATTAGTCCCCTGGAATTATCTTTTCTTATTATCTTGATCAGAGTTCCTAAATCCTTCAGAGATGATTGTCTTTACAATATTGTTGTCTTTGTAGAAGGTATTCTCTTACTTATGCTTACATCATTCTGCATAAGCTCAAATAAGCTATCCTAAGTTTCTCTGAAATAATCTCTTTAACATTTCTTATAGCAAAATATGACCCTATCAAATTTATACCACTGCGTGTTCAACATTTGCCAAATTGATGGGCATTCCCTCAAATTCCCCTTCTTTTTTACCTCAAAATGAGCCATAAATATTTTGTACAATCTTAGTTTTTATATATTTTTTTTTCTGTGTAAGCTATTCTTGGTTGTAAGCATATATCTTTTGCCATCGGAAGTAGTGTTCCAAACTCTCTTTTCCTTTGTAGTGTTGACTGCTAAATTGTATGTGATCCTCATTGTAGCACTTAAGTACTTGAATTTTTTCTTTCTGAATCCTAGCTTCTATTTTTTCCCCTTAGACTTGTAAGCTAAGACTTGTTCCTTGACATTTTCACTTTGAGGTTCTAGATGTATTTTATGTAAATACTTCAACTTTGATAAGTTCATTATCATTTCTTTTCCCTGTTTACCTTCTCAAGTATCTCTTGCTTCTTTTATCTGAATGTCAGATTTTCTATTCAACTCTGTTTTTTTTTCATCAAGAATGCTTGGAAGTCCTCTATGCCACTGAATGACCATATTTTCCCCTGAAACATGATACTCAGTTTTGCTGGGTAGGTGATTCTTGGTTTTAATCCCAGGTCCTTTGCCCTGTGGAATATCATATTCCAAGACCTTCAGTCCCTCAGTGTAGAAGCTGCCAGATCCTGTGTTATCCTGATTGCATTTGCACAGTATTCAAATTGTTTCTTCCTCATTGCTTGCAATATTCTTTCCCTGATATGGGAATTCTGGAACCTGGCTATAATATTCCTAGGAATTGTCTTTTTGGGATGTCTTTCAGGAGGTGATTGTTGGATTCTTTTAACCTCTATTTTGCCTTCTGCTTCTAAAACATCAGGACAATTTTCCTGGAGAATTTCTTGAAGGATAATTTCTAAGTTCTTTCTTTGATCATGGTTTTTAGGTAGTCCAATAATTTTTAAATTATCTCTCCTGGATCTATTTTCCAGGTCAGTGGTTCTTCCCATGAGATGTTTCACATTGCCTTCTGTCTTTTCATTTGTTTGAATCTGTTTAATAGCACTAGATTCCCTTTGGTCCATTCTAAATCTGAAGAAAAGATTCTCCTCAGTGAGACTTTGAGATTCTTTTTCCTTCTGGCAAATTTGGCTTTTTAAGGTATTGCTCTCCTAATTGCCTCTTACAACCTCTTTTGCCATTTGAGTTAGTCTATTTTTAGGGCATTATTTTCCTCAGTAAGGCTGTTTACTATCATTTCATAATTTTCTTGCATCATTTTCATTTCTCTCTCTAATTTTTCCTCTACTTCTTTTATTTGATTTTCAAAATCCTTCTTAAGGTCCTCTATGGCCTGTAACCAGCTCATATTTTCATTTGGGGCTTTTGGTGCAAGAGTTCTGACCTCCCAGTCTTCCTCCTGTTCCATGCTTCGATCTTCTTTGCCCTGAAAATAGGAGTTTAATTTTGAATTGTTCTGTTCATTTTGTTTCTTTTGCCTAGGCATGTTGCCAGTCAATTACTTGACTTTTGGGCTTGTTGTCACACTAGGACTCTGCCACCAGCCAGGGGAGTTTCCGTACCAAATGCTGGGGTGTTGCCAACTTCCTGAGGTATTAGTTGGGTGCACTCTCTGAAGCCCCAACATGCTCTGGCAAGCTGGTCAGACACCCCAAGAACTCCACCCAAGACCACAATACAGATCCAAGAAGGCCAATCAGAGCTATTACCCCAAGATTGATCTCCAGATCCCCCCTGCAGTTAGCAGGGCAGGAATTGAAGCTGCAGAGTGTGTTCACGGCTGTGCTGAAGCTTCTCAGTAGCTTCTCATCCCCAGGGAAAGAGGTCCACATGCTCTCCCAAGTAATGAGTCCCAAAGTCCATACCTCACTAACCTCTCACTTTGTCCATGGAATTACCATGTGTTGGTAATTCATGTGTACACAGAATGAGCATGTGTTGGTAATTCTGGAACCGCCACAGCTGCTGGTGTTCTGCAGTCTCTCCACCACCCTGCATCTAAAACCTCTGTTTCATGGAGGCCTGGTCTTGGTTCCCAGAGCACTGTGCTGGCTGCTCACTGCTAGGCTGCTGGGCTATCCTCAGCAGGAGTACCTTCTCTGTCATTTTGTGGATTCTGGAGTTCCAGAGGTTGTTTAGAGAACTCTTTTGTATAAATTTGGAGGTGGTGGGAGCAAGAGCTGTGCAGAAAGAGCTGTTTATACTCAGACATTTTTACTCCGCCCCCAATGCTGAGGATTTTTGTGGACTCATTTAATATCCTGCAACTTTGCCAAATTTATTTATTGTTTCAAGGAGTTTTTTTACTTGATTATCCATTCTCTAAGTATATCATCATATCATCTGCAAAGAGTGATAGCTTGGTATCTTCTTTGCCTAATTTGATTTTTTTGATTTCTTTTTCTTCTCTAATTGCTACTGCTAATGTTTCCAGTACCAGAATGAATACGAGGGGTGATAGTGGACACTCATGTTTCACTCCTGATCTTATTGGAAATGCTTCTACTTTATCCCCATTGCATATAATATTTGCTGATGGTTTTAAATCGATCCTACCTACTATTTTAAGGAAGGCTCCATTTATTTCTATACTTTCTAGTGTTTTTAATAGGAATGGATGTTGTACTTTGTCAAAAGCCTTTTCTGCATCTATTGAGATGATCATGTGGTTTCTGCTACTTTTATTGTTGATATGCTCAATTATACTGATGGTTTTCCTAATATTAAACCATCTGGAATAAATCCTACTTGATCAAAGTGTCTTATTCTTCTGATAAGTTGTAGTCTTTTAGGTAATATTTTATTTAAAAATTTTTGCATCCAAATTCATGAGGGAAATTGGTCCATAATTTTCTTTCTCTGTTTTATCTCTTCCTGATTTAGGAATCAGTACCATATTTGTGTCATAGAAAGTATTTGGTAGGACTCCTTCTTCACTAATTTTCCCATATAGTTTGTAGAGTATTGGAATCAGTTGTTCTTTAAATGTTTGATAGAATTCACTAGTAAACCCATCTAAGGCCCTGGGGATTTTTTCCTAGGGAGTTCACTGATGGCTTGTTTGATTTCTTTTCCTGAGATGGGGTTATTTAAGCAATTTACTTCCTCTTCAGTTAATCTGAGCAACTTGTATTTTTGTAAATATTCATCCATTTCACTAAGATTATCATATTTATTTGCATACAATTGGGAAAAATAATTCCTCGTTATTTTTTTTTTATTTCCTCTTCAATAGAGGTAGATTCACCCTTTTCATTTTTGATATTCACAATTTGGTTTTCTTCTTTTTTTATCATATTGACTAAGGGTCTATCAATTTTAATTGTTTTTTTTTCCCTAAAACCAGCTCTTAGTTTTAATTATTAATTCAGTAGTTTTCTTAATTTCAGTTTTATTAATATCTCCTTTGGTTTTCAATATTTCTAATTTAGTACTAAATTGGGGGTTTTCAATTCGTTCTCTTTCTAGGTTTCTCAGTTGCATTTCCAATTCATTGACTTCCCTTTTCTCTAATTTATTCATGTATGCACTCAGAGATACAAAATTTCCCCTAAGTACTGCCTTTAATGCATCTCATAAATTTTGGTATGTTGTCTTATTATTATCATTCTCTTGAATGAAATTACTGATTGTTTCTATAATTTCTTGTTTGACCCATTCATTCTTTAGGATTAAATTGTTTAATTTCCAATTAGTTTTTAATCTCTCTTTGGTTGGCCCTTTATTGCATATAATTTTATTGCATCGTGATCTGAAAATTATGCAATTAATATTTCTGCCTTTCTGCACCGAACTGTGAGGTGTTTATGCCCCAGCACATGGTCTATTTTTGAGTATGTACCATGCACCACTGAGAAGAAAGTAAATTCTTTTTTATCCCCATTCAATTTTCTTCAGAGGTCTATCATATCTAGTCTCTCTAAAATTCTTGCCTCCTTAATTTCTTTCTTGTTTATTTTGAGGTTAGATTTATCAAGTTCCGAGAGGGGGAGATTAAGGTCCCCCACTAATATAGTTTTGCTACCTATTTCTTCCTCTAATTCCTTTAACTTCTCCTCTAGGAATTTGGATGCTATACCCCTTGGTGTATATATGTTAAGTAATGATATTGCTTCATTTTCGATGGTGCCTTTTAGCAGGATATAGTTTCCTTCCTTATCTATTTTAATTAGATCAAATTTTGCTTTTGCTTTATCTGAGATAAGGATTGCTACCTCTGCTTTTTTTACTTTAGCTGAGGCATAATAAATTCTACTCCAGACTTTTACCTTTACCCTGTGGGTTTCCCTTTGTTTTAAATGTGTTTCTTGTAGACAGCACATTGTAGGATTATGGTTATTAATCCATTCTGCTGTCTGCCTCTGTTTTATGGGATAGTTCATCCCATTCACATTCACAGTAATGATGACTATCTGTGTCTTCTCCTCCATCCTATTCCCTCCCCTCCTTATGTTTTGTTTCTTCCATCTCCTTTCCCCTCTCTGAAGTTTTCCCTTTTGCCAGCTCCCTCCCTCAGTGTTCCCACCTCGTGACCCTACTTCTTTACCTACCCTTTCCCCTTACTTCTATTTCCCTCCCCTCCAATCCCCCTTTGCTTTCCTCCCTTTATCCCCCCCTTACCCTCCTACTGCCTATAGAATACAATAAATTTTTATACTAAGCAGAGTATATTACTCCCCATTTAGCACCAAACCAATGAGAATAAATTTCAAACAGTGCACCTCTCTCTCCCTCCTTTTCCTCTGTTTAATCAGTTTATGCGTCTATTCACGTTAGAATCTTAAACTTAACTGATTAAGTTGATCCTTCTTTGAACCAGAACTTTTGTGAATAGCGTTTAAATGATGTTCCTCTCCCTCTTTCTTTCCTCTCTACTATAGTGTGTTTTTATGCCTCTTTGAATGGCATACTCTCCTTTTTCTGTTTCATCCTTTCCTTTTATCCCGTTATAGTCCCTTTGATCCCCTTAATAAGGATTTTTTCTCATCTTCAGGTTAGTTTATTCATACCCACACCCTCTACCTACGTCTAACCCTTTTAAAGGTCATGATAATCATATGAATTTCAATATTAACAGTTATCAGATCCTCATATAGGGATGTGAACATTTTCCTCTTGTTTGATTCCAAGTTATGTGTATGTGTGCATTAGTGTGTGTGTGTGTGTGTGTGTGTGTGTTTGTGTGTGCGCATGTTTGTATGTGTGTCTTTGTTTTCCTTTTTCACCTTTTTATGTCTTTCTTGAGTCTTGTAATTAGAGATCAAATTTTCCATTGATCTCTGGCTTTTTCATCAGGAAAGTCTGGAAGTCCCTTATTTCATTAAATGACCATCTCCTTGCCTGGAAGATTATGCTCAGTTTTCCCGTGTAGTTAATCCTTGGTTGCAGTCCTAGCTCTTTTGCCCTATGAAATATCAAATTCCAATCCCTCCAGTCTTTTAATGTAGAAGCTGCTAGGTCCTGTGTGATCCTGACTGTAGTTCCACAATATTTGAATTGTTTCCTTTTGGCTGCTTGCAGTATTTTTTCCTTAATCTTGTAATTCTGTAATTAGGCTACTATATTTCCTGGAGTTTTCAATTTGGGATCCCTTTAAGCAGGAGTCTGGTGAATTCTTCTGATAACTATTTTATCCTCTGATTCCAGGACTTCAGGACAGTTTTCTCTGACTATCTCTTGAAGGATGTTGTCCAGGCTGCTTTTTTCATCATGGCTTTCTGGTAGACCGATAATTCTTAAGTTATCTCTCCTGGATCTGTTCTCTTGGTCAGCTGTTTTTCCAGTGAGATATTTCACACTTTCTTCCAGTTTTTCAATCTTCATGTTTTATTTGATTGACCCTTGGTGCATCATGGAGTTCTGAGTTTCAGTTTGGCTGATTCTGCTTTTTAGCATATTATAGTCTTTGGTTAGTTTTTGAAGGTCATTTTTAGGGAGCTATTTTCTTCAATTACATCACTACTTCTACTTTTTAAGCATTTGTTTTCTTCAGTGAAACTTTTTTCCAATTTGGTCACTGCCTCCCTAGTGTTAATTTTTTTTATAGGAATATAGTTGGGTTGGGAGTGCTAAATAGTACATCATATAGAAAGACATGGGGATATTAATAGATTATAAGTTTGAGAAAAGTCAGTTCTATTATATGGTAACTAGAAAGACTGATGCCACCTTGGGCTGCATTGAGAGACAGTATTAACAGGGAGTTCCTATTGGACTCTATTCCAGTTAGACCTTTTCTAGGCCTTCATGTTTACTTGTGGGTACCTCATTTTAAGAAGGACATTAGAAGCTAGAGAGCATCCCAAGGAAGACAATTTGCAAAGTGAAAAATACTAGGGAATATGCTATATGTTCATATGCTAAATGAGCTAGATTTGTTTAGCCTAGAGAAGAGTAGACTTAAAGGGGATAAGATAATCATCTTTAAGGATTTGAAATGTCATATAAATGATGCATTGGATTTTTTTTTATGTTCTTAAAGAATATAATTAGAATCTATAGAAAGTCACATTTGGGCTCAATGTAAAGGAAACTTTCGTCCCTGAAGTAGAATGGGCTACATGGGAAGGCAATAGGCTTTTCATTACTATGTCTGCATCGGTAGGTAAATAAACCACTTGATCAAGATATTGGAGAGAGAAATTGAAACCATATATGAATTGATGTAGTTGGCATCAGAGGTCTATGAGATGCTGAACTAGAGGGGTGCTGAGAAAATTAAGATTGGGCTCATGTTTCCTTTACTAAACCTTAACAGAATTTTGACTGCTTTTAAAATTTATTTTTTGAGTAATCATCCATTTTATTATCTGGCTTTTTTCCTAGGTATATTAGGTTGCTACTGGCATTCCTTACTTTTTTAAGTAACCAGTAAATTAGAATTCTCTTAAAGAAGCATTAGTTTTTTTTTTTTGTTTGTTTGTTTGTTTGTTTGTTTGTTTTACATTGCTATGTCTACTAGAATATTACTAGTCAGGAAGACCTGAATTCAAAATCAGCCTCTAGGCACTTATTTCTTATGTACTAAGTAACATTTAGCACATAGAAGGCATTGACCAATTGCATGTTAATTGATTGGCTTTGTGACTTGAGGCAATTCACTTGACTCCTCTGAGTTATGATTTCTTGCCTGTAAAATATTGATAGTAGCTACCTTACTTATCTCTCAGAGTTGAGGTGAAGATTAAATTAGGTTATGTACATGAAAATTCTTACAATCTGTGAAGTATTCTTATAACCTGTGAAGGTATTTTATGAAGAAGCTTAGATGCTTTAAAAATGTTTTTTTACTTCTTCCTCATAACATTTGATAGTACCTTTCATTTTATGACAATTTATCTGATGGCAGGTGTAAGTTGCCTAAATACACATAGAACCAGAAAATGAAAAAAGCCTCATACACAAGATTAGGAATCTACTACAGAGCTTATTACTGTGTGCAACACCCGTCTGTCAAATTGAGTACAGAAACATAGCTATATAGTGAGAAAAATAAGGTTGAATTAGTGTTTCCTTTAGTGGAGCCCAGCTACCTACTGTTTTTTTTTTTCTATTTTGCTTTTGCTTTTCAACCTTTCACCATCCTGGAAGATGCTGATCAGCCCTTGTCACAGTTTCCTAAACACGATGTCTAGATGTGTAGATGATGACACTGACTCTGTCTCTCAAAGATTCTTTGAGTTTTTATTTCTTATACTGGTGAAACACAGAAATAAAAAGAAGTTAAATCAGAAATTTTGGACAAACTTGAAGAACAGAATGCTTTTGGAGTAAATGTCTGCCCTCTTGATCTACAATGGTGTGGGAGAAAAGCACTTCATAAACTTGTTCAAGTTCCTTCCTCCTGGGACTCCTCATTATGTTTCTTAATACCTTCTGTGTTGGTCACAATGAGACAATTAATTCTTTCCTGAAAGCAGAACTTTTATTCCCAGATGTATATGTCCTTGGAAGAGAGAATAACATGGGCCACATACTATGTGGATTTGGAATTCCTGGAATTCCTGGGTCAATGTATTATATTTCTTTGTATCCCTCTCCATGCCCATCTTGTCAAGTCAGAACGCATTTATTAAGCACCTGCTGTAAGCCAAGCACTATGCTAATCATTTGGGATGCAAAAACAGTCCCCTCCCTGAAGAAACTGTCATCTTAATAGGGGAGAAAACATGCATGCAACCATGTAAAAAGAACATATATGTAGGATAAACAAGGAATCTCAGAGGGAAGGCACTCACATTAAGGAGCACTGGAAAAGTTTTCTTACAGAAAATGGGGCTTTAGCTAAGACTAGAATGAAACTAGGGGAGCCAGGAGGAGACAGGGCAAGAGAGCATTCAAGGCATAGTGGCATAGGTATTCAATAAATACTCCTTAAAGAATGCATAAATTAAATTACTAAGTTCATTGTCAAATTTCCCCCATGACAGTGAAATCAACAGTTATTTCCATTTGTTTCTTTTTTTTTTTTAATAAGCAATTGGGGTTAAGTAACTTGCTCAAGGTTACAGGGCTAGTCATTATTTATGCGTGGGTGCTCATTTTCTGAGGCCGGATCTGATCTCGGGTCATCCCAACTGCGAGGCCGGCGCTCTTACTCACTGCGCCACCTAGCCGCCCCCCCCCTTTTTTTTTCTTTTTGGAGGGCAATTGGGGTTAAGTAACTCGGTTTTTGTTTGTGTGTGTGTTAAGTGTCTGAGGCTGGATCAGAACTCAGGTCCTACTGACTCCAGGACCTACGCTCTACTCACTGCCCCACTTAGCCGCCCCATTGCACTTTGTGAACAATTTCTGTTAGGGAGGAAAACGAATGATAAGTTCCTGCCATATACTGGCCTTGAACCCTGTCATTTCTTTCTCTGTTGTTTTTTAAAGACTTCTATTAGGGGAAGGATATAGCCAATCCCTTTTACAATAACTGTTGTTCTCATAATTTGAATTGTGCTGTCAGAAAGAACTTAGAGATCATGTAGTCCTTTCCTTGTAAAGGCAGGGAGAGAGAGAGAGAGAGAGAGAGAGAGAGAGAGAGAGAGAGAGAGAGAGAGAGAGAACAAGAACAACTTGTCTAAGTTCACATGGATAACATGTAACAGAGGCAGAATTAGAACACTTATCCAGGGTTAGAGCACTCCAAGTCCAGTTCTTTTGCTGTCTCATCAAATTCCCACCCTTTCCACAGCCCTTAGCCCCAGATGGTTTTTCTCTTAGAGTCTCTCTCTCTGCATGAGGATCATTGGGAATAAAAGGGCCAACTTAGAAAGAGTAAGCAGTTTGGTTTTCTTAGGAAAATTAAAAATAATGATGGTTTTCTAGAATCTTTGTTATAAAATTGCTTTGCCTTGTTTACCGTGGAGAGAGTTGACGGTGTTGTTGAAGTTTTTAATCTTCATCATTTGCTTCAGTCTCCTCAGTGTCTTATCAGAAAGATAAAATGATCTAGATCCTAGGTCTGAAGTCAGACAACCTAGTTTGGTGCAAAAATTATTTGGCACAAGCCTCAGTTGCTTTATTTATTAAGAAACATGACTTCAACTTTCTTCATAAGACTTTGGGAGAATTAGTGAGATAAAGTCTGATAGGTACTTCATTATTGCCTAACAACTTGTGTCAAAATGACTTGAGAACTGAAAACTTTTCAATATAAGTCTAGTAATAATTAGAAATTCAATTAAAATTCTAGAATTTCTGTGGTATATAGGATATTCAGAATTTATTATCACTGTTTTTACCTTAAAGCAGGATTCAAAGGACTATAAAAATGTCTCTTTGACCCAGCATTACCAGTTCTAGGGCTGTATCCCAAAGAGATCATAACAATTGGAAAAAGACCCATATGTACAAAAATTTTCATAGCAGCTGTTTTTTTGTGGTGGCAAAGAATTGGAAATCAAGGGGATGCCTTTCAATTGGGGAATAGCTGAAGAAACTGTGGTATATGAATGTAATGGAACACTATTGGCTATAAGAAATGATGAAGAGATGAACTTTAGAATAACCTGGAAATACTTGCATGAACTGATTCTGAGTGAGGGAAGCAGGACCAGGAGATCATTGTACACAATTACAGACACATTTTATCTGTGATGACTAACAACGATAGATTTGGCTCCTTTCAGCAATACAAGGTTCCAAGACAACTCCAAAAGACCCCTTTTGGAAAAAAGCTATCCACATCCAGGGAAAAAATTACAGAGCCTGAATGCAGATTGAAACAAACTATTTATTCTCTCTTTTCTTTTTAGTTTTGCTTTTTCTTTTTCGTAGTTTGTTCCATTGGTTATAATTCTTCTTTACAAAATGACTAAAGTAAAATATGTTTAATGTGAAGGTATCTGTAGAAACATATCAGATTGCATGGCGTCTTGGGGGAAAGGAGTAATGGAGGGATGGGGAGAAAATTTGAAACTCAAATGCTTGTGGAATTATAGATTAAATTATAGATTAAACATAAATAAATAAATTTATTTTTTTTAAAAAAGCGTGAATCAGTATAAACTGTCTCTTCTCGAAAGCAATCTCCTTAGCTTTAAAGATTCTTGGGGAAAGAAATTCTAGAATCTTTCTTACAAATCCATTACCACTTCTACTTAATCAACTATATTTCAGCATAGCATTGATGCCGTTTTAAGAATAGTGGAAAGGGAAGAGGTAATTACATGCTTCTGTTAAAAAAGGAATATAGCAATAATGGGAGAAGAAATATTTCAGATCTCTTCTTAGCATGATGTCCTATTTTTCCCAAGGTATTTCAAGGCATGGTAAGTCATTTATTGAGTACTTGCTATGTCCCTGGAACCCATACTCATGCCAAAATATTGTTATTTTGATTTTCTTTAATTCTAGGAAAGTGCGAATTGTGCATTAAAATACTATAACGTGAGGGTACTCAAAATTTGTTGATGTTGTAAAAGGAGTCCTTGTACTCAAAAAAGTTTGGGAACTAATATTCTAGGATATAGGACACCTTTTTGTGCCATTTGGAAAAAAAAAGCAAGAAGGAAACAAAACCCCTACAATCAATAAGCACAGATTCTAGGAGAAAGAAGAAAGAATATGGATATAGGCCAAGGAGTAAACATCTTTAGTTTGGAGCACTTGAGGCACACAAAAGCCAGTTGATAGGGAAGATGTCATAATTCTGCAATTGTCATTAAAAAAAAACAACACATGATTTTTCAGCTGTACCATACCAGATTCAATCAAACAACATTTTAATTCTATTTTATTCTAAGAGAAACCTTTACAATTACAAAAATATTCCTACAAATCAAAAATCTTCATAACAAGAACACAGCATAACATTGTTTTTCAGTCTTTTTTTAAGTAAAATTAATGAAAAGTGAAATAATCCATTGAGAGAACGAGTTTGTGGGAACCATCAAATTCATAGTTTTCAGGATAATACACCAATGTCAAGCATGGAAAACATCAAACAATGTAAGATAAGAAAGAATTATGAAAGTATACTCTGAAAAACTGGCTCCCTCTCAACTCACATTAATAATGATAATAGCATTTGTGGAGTAATTGGTGGCTTGGTAAGTGCTTTCCAAATGTTCTTTATTTTGAGCCTCATAACAATCAAGAGTTAGGTGCTATTATTATCCCCATTTTACAATTGAGGAAACTGAGTAAATAGAGGTCAGGTAACTTGGTCAGGGTCACACAGCCATTAAGTGCCTGAATCTGATTTGAATTCAGATCTTCCTGACTTCTGCCCCTATCTACTACATACAGTACCTTGCTGACTCTGTAGGATGGGAGCAGGTTTTTCCAAGAACAATAATTGTATTCAGGCCAAATTTTCTACCATTAGAAATAAAATCTGATCGTATGATTTAATCAACTTCCTGGGATCAAGAAAATAATTTCTTGGATCTTCACTAATACCTTTATTTACTGCCTTTGAGTTTTAGCAAGAACTTTTAGTACCAAGGCTGCTTACTCATCCATCAAAACCTCTATTTCAAATAGAGTGATGGAGAGAGTGACTATTTGACCTTTATTCACTAGGAAAGACATCAGATGGCAGGAAAAATTTACTTTCATAGCAATTTACAATATATTGGTATAGATTATATGAGACAGGGATACTCAATCAATTTTTACTTTCATTTTATGTTAGGAGGGAACTGGATATACAATCATTGCCACAACAAATGAGGAAGTAAGGAGTTCTAGATTTGCTTTTCTGTACTTCCCACATGGTTTTTTCCTTAGTTTCTAAGTCTGTTAAATGAAAGTGGTAGCACTTGATATGCCACTCTATCCCAACTATAATCAAGCCATCATTTTTAAAGAATAGAAAAAATATGTGTTTTTAATAATTTTCTAAGTTAATTTGTGTCAGTTTTTCTCATGACTAGGAAAATGTGAGTTCTTGGGATATAGTAATCAATGATATTCATTTCCTGTATATAAAATATAATACCTAAGAATATAAGTTTCTTGTGAAATGGGATTGTTTCCTTCTGTTTACTTTTAGTCAGCACCTAGCACAGTGCCAGGAACATACTAGGTGCTTAATTAGCACGTGATTGTTTGATTCTATTAACAAATGTTTATTAGGCAAATTACCATGCAGTTGGACACTCAGATGATACTTGCTGAGAGTACAAAGGGCAAAAGTGAAATTACACCTGTCTACAAGCACCTTGCATTCTTAAAGGAGAATGTAATGTGCAAATGTATGTACAAATGTACGAATACAAATACAAAAAACATAACTATATAAAAATTTAAAAGTAATTTCCACTGAAGGCAGAAGGTGTTTTGACAAGAAGATATCATGGAATAGTGGAATGTATAATGGATTCATATTTGCATTCAGGATCTGTATTTTGAGACTTAATATCTGTGTTACCATGGGCAAGTCGCTTAACTTTCCTAAGACCCAGTTTCCTCATCTTTAAAATGAGAAAATTAGACTAGATGTCTTATGAGGTCCTTTCCAACCCTACAATGATGATCGTCAGAGCAAAGTGATAAATACAGCATTTCCCAGAATGAAAAAAAAAATAGAGAGCTTTAAAAAAAGAAAAGTAGAGTTTGAGGTATATGGTCCACTAAATACTTGTAATCCTTTGAGGCAAACAGACCCTTTTATCAATGAAGAATCTGGGAATTAAATTTCATTGCAAATCTAAAATCAGAGATGCTAGGTGATTTTGTCACATAAAGTTAAAAAATAGACACTTTCTTTGGGGGAAGATGTGACTGACTGCTTAATTCAGTTTGGTTAGAGAAAAGCACTCCTCAGGCCAAGGTCATCAAGCTTCATCCACACATGAAGTTAGTTAGTTAGTTAGTTAGGTCTTTTTGAGAAGCATAGGTTGTACCCGTCACACTGGGCAACTGCGTTGATAATTCTTTCATATATATATATAAAATTTTTTATATATAATTATATATATATATATAATAATAATTATTATTATTTTAAAGTTTTTTTTAATTAAGCAAATGCTTTATTAACTTCTGGTTTACATAATTCTTTTCCACCAAATTTTGAGTTACAATTTTTTCCCCATTTTTCCCTACCCACCGCCCCAGAATAGCAGTCCCACTAGATATCCCCTCATCCAATCTGCTCTCTCCCAGGTGAATCTCTGAGCCCCAATGCCTGGACATCTTACGAAACATTTAATTTTAAAACTTCGATTTTTAGATCCATTCCCTTCCTCCCTTGTCACCCACTCCCTCTGAGAAGATAAGCAATTCAGTGAGTATTGTACATGTATAGCTATGCAAAACATTACCATACTAGATATATTATAAAAGACTGCTTATATTTCCCTCCCACCCATCTCACCTCCCACCTGGTCCATTCCCTACTTTGATCCTGTCCCTCTTTGATAGTGGGTACTTCCAACCTCCCCTCCCCCCAGAATGCCCTCCCCTCCATCCTCTCCCCTCTCATCCCCCTTTCTCCTACTCTCCTGCAGGGTGAGATATTCCATTTAGTATGTATGTGATTCTCTCCTTGAGCCAACATCCATGAGAATATGGTTTTGCCTTTTTGCCTGTAAAACTATGAAGATATGATGGTCTACTTATCTAGAAGAGTCCCAGCTACATAGATTCTCAACCTGATGTAGACTGACTGGTTCCTGTCTTGTAACTGGTTCAACTCCCAAGGACATATAGGGAGTCCAACTAGAGGTGCAAACAAATTATGTTAGCTCATGTGAGGGTGAGAGTGGAGTTTTTCTTTGACATATTCAAGGCCTTCTGTATACCCAGGATCTAGTGTGGAAAATATGGCAACTAAAGAAGTTGGCTTCAGGACAACACATCAGACAGATGTGTCATCAGTATCAATATTTGCCTGCTCTAAGGACAGAAGCCATATTGAGGCATTATTGGTTCAATGAAAGAATGTTACTAAATGAAAGAAAATCTAGATCAAGGACTGAAGAAAAAGATTGAAAGAATACACTAAAAACTGAGTAGGTTGAAACAAATTATATGACATGAGGAAAGCATGACTATTCACCTTTTTAAAATGTTCAAATATCAGTCAGGACCCATTTATTAAACTCCTACTGTGTGCCAGGCATTGAGCTAAGTTTTGGGAATAAGAAAGGAAAAAAAATAATTCCAGCCTTCAAAGAGTTCATAGTCTACTGGGGTAGGTGTGGGGTGGAAGCGGTGTAAACAATTATGTACAAACAAGTTATATTGAAAATAAACTGAGAGCTCGCTAGCATCAGAGGGTAAAGCACTGACATTAAGGGAGAATCAGGGAAAGGTTTGGGGAGAAGGCATGATTTCAGGTGAGACTTGAAAGAAGCCTAGAAGTGAAAGGAAGGACTTCTAGGCATGTGGCACAGTCAGTTATAATGCCTGGAGCCAGGAGACACAATGTCTTTACAACAACACAGAGGTCAGTGTTACCAGAACACATTGGCTCCATCTCCATGCATGTGAATGGATAAAGTTCAGAAGACTGAAATGGGGTTGGAACGTTATGAAGGGCTTCAAACACCAATTACAGAAGTTTATAATTGATCCTGGAGGTGATGGGGAGGTACTATTATCTGTGGTACAGCTTAGGATTTAGGACCTCTCACAGGCAAACCCCTCAAACGCTTGGTGCCTGTCCATCCTCTCCTGAAACAACCCTCAGTCCTGCACATTCTGACTTCTGATCTCATAACCCCACTGATGTTCTTCAGATATTCTGGTGATTTCTTAAGGGCCTCTGTTCCTTCTTGGCCTCTCTCTGTCATCTGCCACTGTTAATCATCCTTTCCTATTGGATACCCCTCTTGAGTTTTTGAAGCACTGCTCTCCCTTGGTTTTTCTCTTACTATCTGGACATTTCTTCTCATTCTCTTTCACTGGCCCCCAAACTGTGATAATACCCTAGTGCTTTCTTCTTCCTTCTCTTCTCATCCCCTCTCCTCTAGCTTTCTCTTTCTCCTTCTCCCTTCTGTTTTCCCCGCCTCTCCCCTATCCTCACTTCTCCTTCCCTGTCCTCTCCCCTCTCTCTTCTCCTGACTCTACATTCCGTATATCTCAGGGGACTTTTCAGCTCTCATAAAGATTCAGTTATTAATCGCTATAGACATGACTCCCAGATCCATATTTCCACCCTAGTCTTTCTCCTGAGCTCCAAGATTTTCTTTAAATGCCTAGTTAACATTTGGCACCTGATGCCCTATATGTATTACAAATTTAACATGTCCAAAAGAGAACAAATTATCCCCCCCTCCGATCCATTTTCCTTCCTAACATCCCTGTTTCTTTTGAGGGCACTCCTCATTCTAGCCACCCACGTTTAGAACCCCAAACTTATCTTCTACTTTTTTCACTCTCCATCACCCCCTCTCATTTCCAGTTAGTTTTCCAGTCTTGTCAATTCTTATCTGTAATATCTCTTACAATAATCTTTACTTCACAATCTCTTTCATGAATTATTGCAGTAGCCTCAACATTGTTTTCCCTACCCAAAAACTCTCTCCTGAGCCTTCACTGGAGCCTGGATTACACTCCTTCACTCATACCTCTTAGAATTTCTGACTCTATTCATTGTTTAGATCAAGGGTATCCTCCTCTTTGAGATGTTTTCTGACCTCCTGCCTAGTAGCTACAGATTCCTAAAATGACTTTATCTATATTGTGTACTTATCTGTGGGGAGCCCTGCTGTCCCACAGCAGGGCTGAGACAGAATCACTTACCCAGAGGTTGCAAGAGGATGCATAAAAAGAGATGGGGCCCTGGGAATGGTGGAAAACAGAGGGCCAGTTTTATTACCCTACTTACACACTTTTCTAGGACACTTCCTAATTGTTTTCCCTTGAGGACATTGCACACTTCTTTGTTCCCAGGTCTCGGGTGTAAACCACACTCAAGGACATAATCCTCACACCTATGTGTTTGAGCTCCTTCCTGGGGATGGGGAACCAATCCAGGCACAATAGCAGGCTCTTCAGCTGAGAAGGCTTATTCAGCTATCAGGCTCATAGCCCCACTGGCCTGTAGTCCTCTACACTTGTCAGTATACATGTTGTTTTCCTCTATTAGAATGTAAGTTCCTTGAAGGCAGGGACTTTTTTTATTTTTCTGTGTTCCCCCATGACCTAGCAATGTTTGACACATGATAGATATTTAATACATTTTTGTAAGTATGTCGTATTAGCTTCTTCTTCTTTTTTTTTTTTTTTTTTTTGCTTTTTGGAGAGGGGAAGGTAGAACAATTGGACTTAAGTGACTTGCCCAAGTTCATACAGCTAGTAAGTATTAAGTGTCTGAAGCCAATATTAGCTTCTCAGACTTGAAATCAAAACAAGCCACTGTTACCAAACTGTGAAACAATGAAGAAATATGTGGAATGTTACTATTGGGAGAGAATGGACTAATCCTAAATTTCCCCCCTTTTTAAAGTTCTTTAATTATTTTGTTTCTCTTTCTCTTCAATAAACATTAAAGTATACATTGAAGGACCTTGGGCCAGCATCTCTATTCTAAGATATTACTCATTTTTATAAAAATGAATTCTGAGCAGTTCAGCATATAGTAGCAGATACAATATTAGGACTCCACTTTCATATAGAATCTTCCTCCTGGATTCTTTTTAAAAGATCGACATTTATTGTTTCTGGCAGGAGAATGCCCTTTCCTAGTGGCAAGGTCCTTTCAAGACAGGATATTGATGCTATATGTTTGATTTCCTCATAACGATACAGAGTGGCTGCAGGCAGGTGCAGTGTGGCCTACTGAATGAATGCTGAATTTGGAATCAAGACCTGGGTTATTGTTGGTTTTTTTTTTTCCCCACTGTGTGATATTGGAAAAGTGATTTTGTCTTTCTATACCTTAGTTTCCTCATCAATAAAATGAGGGGGTTGGACTGAATAATCTTTGAGATTCCTTCCAGCCCCAAAGGTTTACGATTTTGTGAATATTTTGCAAAAATTGTGGCCAAAATTTAACGCTGGGACACAATTGCTCACATTTTTCGTTATTTTCTGATCATCTGTGGGATAGAGAGGAAGGTGACATGTCTTAAACTTGAAGATATACTATGGTAAGAAAATAATATTATAAATATATGTTTAGTCTCGAATCGAGATTATGATTTCTATTCTCTATTCAGTGCTTTTTCTCTATCATAAGAATTAGTAACAGTAATTTTTATTCTTGTCCTGCTTCCTTTATTCCTTGAGTTTGTTAAGGGGTCTACAAGCTAGTGTCATCATTTTGTTCTCTTGTCATTGCCAAGGCTTTGTATTAATTCAATAAAAGGGTAAGAAAGCATTCTATTAATATAGCTTTATGATCTATGACCTTGACTCTCTTCCTAGTTCACTATGCATGATGAAAGGTCATCTTAAGAAATGTTTTTTTTTTTCAATTAACTTTTCTCTGTTGACAGAAACATCAGTACTCTCCAGAATATGTTAGTCAAGAAATATATATTCCTTTTTTTCCTCCTGGTTCTCTTCATTTAATTCAGTATCAGTTACTAGGTTTTACTTCCTAGGTTTTTCTGAAACTATCCCTTTCATCAATTCTTGCGATATCATTGTATTCTATGAGATTTGTACATCTTAACTTGTTCAACTATTCCCTACTTTATGCGCATCTCTTTAGATTTCCATTCTTTATCATCTCAACAAGAATTCTATTATTTTCGGACATCCTTAGAGTTGTTTTGTTTGGGACTAAGCTCTCCCTTAATTAAACACCCCTTTTAATTGCCCCTTTTTCTTTCCCTCTCTTCCCCTCCTACTTCCCTGTTGTGTGTAATGTATTTCTATACCCAACTCTGTGTATGTGCTCCTCCTTCCTTTGACTTATTCAGGTGAAAGTTAAGTTTAGCAGTTTGATAATATCCCACTCCTTTGTTTTTACAGACTTCTTCTTATGTACTTTATGTAAGATAATTTCCCTGAACCCAGTGCATTCCTCTTTTTCTCTCTTCCTGTTCATCTTTTAGAATTATCAAGATATATAGAACTAGTCCCAGTACTTTTGTCTAATTAGATTCTCTATGATCCTCAACGATGATATGGTTTAGAATGAACACATTTATTATGTACCTATAGTAAAATGTAAGCAATTTATCCTTGTTTAATCCCTTATGATCATTTGTGTTTACCTTTTCCTTTTGCCCTCACTCCTGTGTTTGCACTTAAGTTTCTATGAGCAGCTTTAATCTTTTTATTAGGTATGCTTGGAAGTCCTCTATATCATTAAAAAAATCCATTAAAATCAGTTTTCCTTGGCAAATTATTCTTTGCTGGAAGCCTTTATCTTTTGCTTTCTGGAATATCATATTCTAGATTCTCTTCTCCTACATAGTGGAGGGTGCAAAATGATATTTGATCCTGACTGTGACTCCTCATTACTTGAATTAATTCTGGCTGCTTACAGTATTTTTTCTTTAACTTGTTTTTTTTTTTTTTCAGTTAACACATTCACTTTAATCAAACAAACATATATTACCTAGTTCAGGGGGAAAAAGTCAACACCCGGAACTTCAAAATATACAGGCAGATCAAACAGACAGGCTTCCAAACTGTCCAACCATTATAAATACCAAAATCACAGTTACCAGAGAGGGAAGCATCAACATCTGGGTTTTCAAAGCTGGGGGGCTCTCAATGGCTGCCCAGAGTCTCATCTGGTCAAATCACACAACACTTCTCAAAGTGAGCCCCAAAGCAAGGCCTCACATCAGGGATTATAAAGTCTTCTCCTGGACCAGAGGATGTAACCACTCTCTTGACCCACTGTCCAATCACACAGCATCAAGGTGTGGTCATTCCTGAAAACCAAGCCACCTAACACAGGCTCCATTTGACCACATTCAGCCTATAAGGAGGCAGAGCATATTTTCAAATCAAGGAAGGTTTTTAGAGCCTTTCTTTTTTTTTTAATTAAACAAATGCTTTATTAACTTCTGGTTTACATCATTCATTTCCACCAGATTATGAGTTACATTTTTCCCCCATTTTTTCCCTACCCACCACCCCAGAATAGCAGTCCCACTAGATATCCCCTCATCCAATCTGCTCTCTCCCATATCTTCTCCCATACTCCCTTTGACTTTGCCATTAGGGCAAGGTGAATCTCTGAGCCCCAATGCCTGGACATCTTGGGAAACATTTAATTTTAAAACTTTGATTTTCAGATCCATTCCCTTCCTCATTTGTCACCCACTCCCTCTGAGAAGATAAGCAATTCAGTATATGTTGTACACGTATAGCTATGCAAAACATTACCATAGTAGATATATTGTAAAAGACTGCTTATATTTCCCTCCCACCCGCCTCACCTCCCACCTGGTCCATTCCCTACTTTGATCCTGTCCCTCTTTTATAGTGGGTACTTCCAACCTCCCCTCCCCCCAGAATGCCCTCCCCTCCATCATCCCCCTATCATCCCCCTTTCCCCTACTCAGGAGAGTGAGTTTAGTATGTATGTGATTCTCTCCTTGAGCCAACTTCAATGAGAATATGCTTTTGCCTTTTTGCCTTCCTGTTCTTCCCCTCCCCTGCAACTACTTCCCCTTGCCTCTTCTACATGAGATAGTTTACCCTACCCTGTCTCTCTCCATCTCTTCTTGCCACTTTCCTCTCTCACCTCTTGATTTTACCCCTTAAGAATCATCCCTTCCTTGGGTCGGCTAGGTGGCGCAGTGAGCAGAGAGCCGGCCCCGGAGCCAGAAGGACCCGAGCTCTGATCCGGCCCCAGACACCCAACACACAAACAAAAACCCGTGGTTTTGATTATGGCTTTCAGGTAGTCCAATGATTTTTAAATTGTATCTCCTGGATCTATTTTCCAGGTCAGTGGTTTTCCCCATGAGATATTTCACATTGCCTTCTACTCTTTCATTTGTTTGGATCTGTTTAACAGCATCTTGATTTCTCATAAAGTTATTAGCTTCCATTTTCTCCAGTCTAATTCTGAAGGAATGATTCTCCTCAGTGAGCTTTTGAGATTCTTTTTCCATCTGGCAAATTCGGCTTTTTAAGGCATTCTTCTCCTCATTGCCTTTCTGAGCCTCTTTTGCCATTTGAGTTAGTCTGTTTTTTAAGGTGTTATTTTCCTCAGTCAGGCTGTTGACTGTCATTTCATACTTTTCTTGCATCTTTCTCATTTTTCTTCCCAAATTTTCCCCCACTTCTTTTATTTGCTTCTTAAGGTCCTCTATGGCCTGTAGACAACTTGTATTTTCATTTAGGGCTCTTGGTGCAGGAGTTCTGACCTCACATTCTTCCTCCTGTTCCATGCTTCCTTCCTCTTTACCCCCCAAATAGGAGTCTAAAATTGCATTTTTCTGTTTATTTTGTTTCCTTTGCCTAGGGATATTGCCACTTAATTACTTGATTTGGGGGCTTGTTGCCACAGTAGGTCTCTGCCACGAGACAGGAGAGCTTTCATCCCAAACGTGGGGTCTTCACAACTTCTGCAGGTTGAGTGGCCTCTGTAGAGCCTCCACCCACTCTGGCAAATTGAATACCCACCCCAGAGCTTCCCCACAGATCACAATCCATATCCAAGCAGGTTAAAGCATGAGCGATTAACCTCCAAGACTGATTGCTGGATCTCCGTACAGTTCGCAGGCCAGGGCCTGGAGCTGCCACTGAAACTGCAAAATGGTGTGTCTCCTGAGTGGCTTCTAGCCCCCAGAGGAGGAAGTCGATGCATTCCCTAAATACTGGTCCCAAAGTCCATAGGGCACTAACCTCTCACTTTGTCCTAGGCATGTCTGTGTTGATAATTCTGGAATCGCCACAGCTGCTGGTGTTTTGGGGTCCCTCTGGCCGGCTGCTGACCCAGCCACCCTGGGGCTAAAACCACAGCTCATGCGGGCCTGGGTTTGGGTCCCAGAGTGCTGTGCTGTTGGTTTCCAACCCGCTGTGCTCTCGGCTTCCAGAGAGCTGCCCTGGCCCCTCCCTGCAGGGGTGCTGGGCTGTCCTCAGTGGGAGGTTAGCTTCTCTGTGTAGTTCTCTGTGTGCTGGGGCTCCCGACGTTGTTTAGAGTCCCCTTTTACAGGGTTTGGAGGTGATCTGGGGGGAGAGCACCTTGGACGTGCTGTTTCTACTCCACCATCTTGGCCCAGCCCCCCATTTTTACATTTCTTGATTCATCTCTTCAGAGACTTCTAGTTTGATTTATTCCCAAGTTGTATTTTTATTTGCCTCTGCTCGTAGATGTTTTGTACCCCTTATCTTCTTCTAGGTTTTAAGTGTCTGTGTTACCATGATGGCTTTTTATGGTGGAATTGTTTTTGTTTGTATTGTCATTATTCCAACCTTCTTCTGACTTCAGACTTTATGTTATGGCCAGACAGTGTACTTCTGAAGGGAAGGTCTTGTTACTGCTTTTGTGGGGGGTACTGGATATTGGTATTGCAGTATCACAGGGACAGCTCAAGCTGAGGAGCTGTAAGTTATAAGTGCTTTTAACATGGCCTGATCTAGAGCAGATTCTCATTACTCTTCTGACTTGTGTTGCAAGTTCCTGACTTGGACTTGGGTCTGAGCAGGAGTAGAATAGAATGCAACACCATACCCGCTCTGCCCTTTGCTATGGGGATTTACTTCTGCTGGCTCTGTGCATCTCTAGGTATTTATATTACATAGTTGGTAAAGATATTTATTTATTTTGAATTTTTTTATTATGCTATGTTTTACATATATATGTAAATATATATAAATATGTATATACATATATATGTATATATAAAACATAGCACAATAAAAAAATTCTGATCTATTCCATCATCTTCCCATAATGCCCCTGCCCTGCAGGTGATAAATTTAAGGTATAACTATCTATATGATAGAGATTAGATTCAAGTATAGTTTAGTAATGGGGGGAGGGGAGGGAAGTACATTTATGGCCTAATTCCAAATCAAAGAGTGTTAAATTATTCCACCATACAACTTGCTGATATATTTCAATTTTTCAAAATGAAAAGCATGTTTAACTAGTACATATGTATATAAATACATAAGTACAACTTTAAATCTGCTTTCCACTTTTTTTGAAATCTGTTGTAGACAAAGACTGACCTAAGTGATTTAGATATCCACTAACTCACCACCATGTTTAATAAAATATATGAACATTTGTTTCTTTTTTCATATAATTATCTTAAGTTGTAGTCAATTAATTATTTTGCCATCTGAGGAACAAATTCAGACCATCTGCCCTGAATGGGGAGAACATCATATTTTTATTTTTTAGACATTTGAGATATTGGTGGTTTTTTTTTTTTTAACATTTTTCATGCTTTCTGTAGACATAAAAATACCATAGTGCTGAAGTAGTTTCCTAATTTAGATGGTTTTCTATCCCTCTTAATGTAGGTCATAAACAGTTTGATTTACATGTACCCTTTTAAAATGGATTATCTTTTACTTCAACCAAATGAGACAAAAAGGAAGTTGCCTCTGGAGTAAAATTTTAATTCTCTCTCAAGTATTTTCAAGTTAATTATCTCCTGTGTACTGATTACCATTCTTTGCAAATGCCTTGATATGTTAAAGTGTGTAAAATATTATTCAAATTAACCATAATTAAGCTTTTATTTTTGATATATGTGAAGAAACAATAACATGGTGAAAAGAGTGTTATTCTTGGTCTGGCTTGTGGGTCCCAAATTCAGTTCCTTTACTTACTAACTTATAAGCCTTAGTTTCCTCATTTGTGAAAGTGAATTTATAGTACTTATACTATCTTCTTCACTGGCTTGTTATGAAGAATTTACTTCATAAACTTTAAAACATAAATGAGTGTTCTTATTATGTACTTCATAGAGAGGCAGCATTGTTCAGTGAGTAGGGAGCCGATCATGAAGCCTAGAAATCCTGGGTTTAAGTTAAGTTACAGTATAGATCTGACACCGATTGGCTGGGTGACCCTGGCTTACATGCCTCTCAGAAATTCCCTGAAACTAAAATTACATATTAGTTGCTTATCCAGATTTGTAGAGAATTTTTTTTTTTTACCCTGGGAGGTTGATAAAGCAATGACAACATAGGTCTATTCAACATCTTTCCACTGCCCCCAGGTTTACTATCCCAATACTTAAATATTATTAAATATTACAAATATGGGTACACCTTGAATAAGTGCAGACTACAACCTATCAGGGCCTTCTAACTTTATGATTCTTGGTCATGTTATCCTACCGATTCTTCATGAAGAACCTCCCAAACTCATTGGAATCATTTCCTCTAGGTCTTTTTTTCCCCTTTAAACATTTTGTACCTAGGCACCATTCAAATTATCAATTTAAACCTTTGCTCTTGTTATGAACAGACCACGTCCTTTTACGATCCCGTATTTTCTGAATTATATCCGTTATGTCACCTCATTAAAATATACTATGGCCGCCTTGCACAGATATTATCCCCTCCTCCCCATTCCCACTCCCCTTTTCTTACCATGTCCATATGCATAATGTCTCTCCATTGCCATTTTTATCTTCCAAAACTTGGGTTCTTTAAAGATGACTGTTGGGTTTTAGACTCTACCCACCCAGGGATGCCAAAAACTGTTGTGGTTTCAAGATGTGTTGTGGTGGAACTGTCTCAAAAAATTCAGTCAGACCATCTCTAAACCAACTATGGGCATTTGTTCAAATTGACACCTCTCATGAAGCTGGCTAAGTTCCAAGAGGAACCAGCAACTTCAGAGAAAGCAAGATGGATTTTTCTAGGGTTAAAATTCAATTACGTAAGAGAATTTATGAGTATTAAAAAGCAGGAGGGGTTTGTCACGGGATTAAATAATGGGGAGGGGTCACTTTTATGGTTCGGGGTTTAAGCATTCTGGTCATGCTGCCCTCCAGTTGGCTGGCTATTGTCGTCCTGTCTGGTCAAGATGAATAGGTAGGTATTGTGCTCCTGTTGTGATTGTAGTTGGGTACAAGAACACAACTGTTCAAATATGTGAATTGGATCTGATGGAAGTGCTTAGCTAGGGGCAGTAGTTGCAATCCTATCTCATCGACATGCCTGGAGTCCCTCGGAAGTCCTGTTTTACTCTGCTATCTTGACTCCACCCCATGATGCCTTTATTCTTGACAGTTTCCTTATCATTATACTATTTTCACTTTCTTATGGGAAAAGATGTGGCTATTTTTCATGAATTTTGTGTTGAGATTATCTCTGTTCATATTTGTTTTGGCTTCACATTAACCTGTGGCAGTAAGCCTCATGAGGCTACAGTTTTTCAGATGGAAGTTATCTTTGAAAAAGAAAAACAGACTTTTAAAAGACAGCCTTCAGAGAAATGAAGTCCCCCTCAGGGCAAAAGTTCAGTCACCTGAAAAAAAAAACAAAATAATTATGGTATCTTGATGCTTTGTTTTCCCATGAAAGGTTTTACAGTCTTGATTAACAGGTTCTGCCAAACCCTAATGTGTTCCTTTCCACCCCCAAGTTAAATGATGCAGAAAATTGATATGGCATGATATTAAAACTATCTTGATCATTTTGTGGATGCCTCTCACCTTACTCTCTCCATTATGGAGGCTCCAGATGCATGCTGTTCACAGCAGCTGGGCCAAATTGTTTTGCCTCAGGATGAGAACTTTCTTTCTTAGTAGAGAGAAGAAACAGTTGTGAGTGATTTAGTTTGTGGCACAGTGGATAAAGTGCTAAGCTTAGAGTTAGGAAGGAAAACCTGAGCTCAAATTTGGCTTCTGATGCTTACTAGCTATGTGACCCTAGGCAAGTCACTTAACCTCTGTGTGCCTCAGTTTTCTCAGCTGTAAAGGGAAAATAATAACAGCACCTACCTCACAGCATTATTATGAGGATCAAATGAGGTGATATTTGTAAAACTCTTTAGTATTCCCTAGTAAGCACTAAGCTCAAAGTATGCAATTGAGAAAAATCCTTATTTTCTTCTTTCTTTTTCAACTTCATGACTCACACAGCAGCTTAGCAGGACAAGCTGTTAGGAAGCCTGTAGTTATTCCAATTCATCTCCTTCAGAAATGTGTTTTTGAAATGGAAGTGAAATCTGTATCAGATTAGAAATGAGCATTAAAATATAGCAGACGAATTATTAATATACAAGAAATCATTGGCTTCCAAGGAGGTGGGGACTTAAAGTAAACTAAAATTATCTTGTTGTTAGGAGTTCAGAGCTACATACACATATGCACTTGGGCACACACATTTCATGAAGCAAGACTAGATCTCTAAATTAAAAAAAAAAAACCACCCATGGGTAGTAGTATAAAGATTTCTAAAGGATGATGTATAATCACAGAATCTTAATGCTAGAAAAGAACTCAGGGAAATCCGTGATGGCAGGATTATTGAGTTTGGAAGAGACACTAGACAATATCTAATCCAGTCCTGTCATTTTATAGATGAGGAAATAGGCACATAAAAATAAATGAGTTGCACAAAGTCACATTGGTAGCATGTAACAAGGCTCAGATTCAGACTTAGGCCCCGAAACTCCAAATGTTCAAAATCCTGCAATTCCAAGTTCACAAATTCAACACTCCCATTCCATCAAGTTTAAGCCTTACTCTTATCAAGTATACTCTCAATGTAAATATAAATGGTGGAAAGACCCATTATCTACACTGCCCCGTCCCAGAAAACCCGAGAGACAAAGTTGTATAATGAGAAAAATACAAGATTGTAAGTGATACTCAACTCTACTGCTTATTACTTTTGTGATCTTGGAAAAATAAGTGAACATCTCTGGAATATGTTTTCTTCATTTGAAAAGGAAGGATCTAACTAGATGAACTGTAAAGTCCCTTTCAGCTCTAAAGGCTTAAATCCTCTGATCCTATTAACAAGTTGCTCGAGGCAAAAACTAGAACAGATTCCTAGGATCATAGTTTTAATGTTTAGAGGGACATCTGAGATAATCTAGTCCTACTTCATTTACTTATGAGGGAATTGAGGCCTGAAGAACTCGAATAGCACCCTAATAAAACATACACTGGTCACTTTTTTATATATGTATTAATAAGACCTGTGGGGTTCTTTTTTTTGCATTCCTGCACTATACCCTGTAACTAATAAAAACATGGTTTCCCATGTATGTGCATATTTCCTCCTTTTTCCTTTCTACTTTCTTTTCTCCTTCCTATGAAGGAGAGATGGGAATTGGAAAAGAATATTCATGCTGATTAGCCTAAATTTCTAAGGGTTTTTAAAGTCTATTTTTTTAAAGAATATTCATGCTGATTAGCCTAAATTTCTAAGGGTTTTTAAAGTCTTCCAGATAATATATGTTGCATCTGGCTTTGTTAAATGTGACACCCAAGATCGCCCTTGAAACCTAGGGGTAGATCTCCCAACTTCTTTTCTAGAATTCTAGAGTATTAGGATTATTAGGGGCCTTTAACATCATTTCATTCAATCTCTTTATTCTACAGATAAGGATACTGAGCTCTCAGATGTGAAACATTTTACCTTTGGTCTACTAACAAGTAACAGCTGTCTTGGTATGAAAACTCAGAACTTCCCAATTCCACATGCTGCCCCATTTCTCTATATTCCTTAATCACCCAGGCCACCCTGGTATCCTAGGACTTCTGCAATTTCTCTAATCCATTTTGGCCTGACTTTCCACTCCTAATGTCTTCACCATCCTTCTGGCCCCAATCAAACTCCTATATTTTGTGAGTGGTATGCTAGGTGTTGAACTGTTATATAAAATATATATATATAAATATAAAAAAATATAAAAACATTATACTAAAACAAAGGTCCTAGGAAGACATTTGCATTTTAAAGTAGAAGTATACTAATCTAAATGAAGCTCTGATGTTTTGGGGAAGTAGCTGGAAACAGATTCTGGTGCTTTTTGGCTACTCTGACTTCCTTACATCATTTACATACCAGCAAGTAAACAACAGGTAGCAGCATACCAGTGGTAAATCATCCACTTGGTTTTCCTTCCATCGCAGTGCTACTCACTAGATTCAGTGAAACAAGGAGACTTTTCTTGGGGTAGGATGTTAATCATCATACCAAAATGCAAATATTCAAAACTGTGTCTTATGATCACCAGAACTTGTGTAGTATCCTGTGGTGCCATTTTGCTTTGGCTCAAAGTGGCTTTATTGTGATTATCTTGGGAAAATGGAGCTGATGTAGAGAAGGGAACATCTGTGTATGGTGCTATACATATTTACAAATACACACACATATATGGGGGGTACTTATTTGAACACTTCTACTTTTCTTACACACTTTCTTTCTATCCCACCTGAAGAGTTAACTAAGGAGATTTCTCTGCCACCTGAAAATTGAGAGGAGAGATGCTATTTGGGTACCATTTTGTTTAGATTTTCCCCTCAACCAGTGTTTTTGTTTTGTGAGAAAACGTAACTTTTAAAATGGATATTTGGAAAATACTTTCTTTTAGAGCCCTTCCTATTTGCAAAATATTATTTAAAAACAAAATAACAACACAGATCTGTAATCGACTTTACCAAAGGCCTTAGGACCAGAAATATCTGATAAAGGATAAATGAGAAATCAAATAAATGGGGGTAAGGGGACTATAGGAACTGAGAAGATATTCTTGAATGGAAGAAAGTAGGGACTTTCAGGGATTGTTAGAGGGTTTTTGTTGTATTTTTTTGAGGTGGGGAGAACCAGACCTATGGTTTAATAATATGCTTACTTGAGAAATCTCCCTTTATCAATGAGGACCTCCTGTGTAACTTAGTGCTGTCAAGAATTTCCTAGAGCAACAGGCTAAGTGAATTGCCCAAGACACACTGATGATTTTGAGTCCTGCTAACACAATTTCTACCCATTGTATAATGCTGAACATCATGCTATTGGAATATATATGTTGTTGTTGTCCATTACCTATTATCTGTGTAATCTTGGGGAAATCATTTAGCTATCCTTGCTTCTTCTTTCCTCATTTGTAACATGTGGGACCTCTAGAGAACCTTCCAGCTTTAAGGGTCTAAGATTCCATGGCTTTATATCCTAATAATGGTCCTTAGTGATTATCCCCAGTGTACTGCCCCATTAACTATAAGGACTCATAAAGGCTAAAGTCTGAGCTATATAGCTGATCATATGAGATTATATATGTATACATTTAGAAGTACAATGTATATGCATATAAAATATATAAATGACAAAGACAGAGATAGATATGAGGGACCCTCTGTAGTAATTAATTATACCAAATTGTATTCTCTAGGGAGAACATTTTAGCTGCCATGACTTCTCTCATAACCCCCTCCGCTCCATCCTTGCCTAGTTATTCTTTCCTCTCGTTTTCTAGTTTAATCATTAGGAGACAAATATAGGTTCATCACTGGCAGCCTAAGACATCACCAGGACATATGTATGTCATCACTTTCCAATTCCTACCTCCTGGTTCCTTTGGGTCTAAGTAACAAACTATGTGTACTTGCATTTACTGTCAGCAGTAGTCATAATAACAGTTGCATCTGGGAATACTTTTGACACATAACACGTTTGGATGGTTGGTTCTACAACTTTTTTTTCATCCTGTGACATCGTTTTACTCCTCCATCAAAATCAGTACAGAAAAGGTGGAATTTTCATGTTGTTAAATGTCAAAGAGTGCTTTAAAGGCAAAATTTGAGACAGGTCTATTGGTTTTTATCAGTTTGAAGATGTTACATATCCCCAGAGTGCCAAAAATGTACAGATTATATAAAATTGTCTAAGAGGGAGAAGCAGCAAAATATATAGTTTTAGATTATTTGGTTAGCTTATTTGTTACCAAAGTAACAAAATTATTATGTAAAGAGAGAGACATTATGGCATAATGGGATAGCAGTGGACTGAGTCAAGAGAACTGTGCCTGACCAGGAGACCAAGAGACCAAGGTTCAGATCGCATCTCTGGCGTGTACTGCCTGTGTGACCTTGGACAACTCAGTTTTCTCTCTGGGCCTCAGTTTTCTTAACTATAAAATGAGGGGATTGGACCAGAAGACTTCTGGCGTCCTTTCTGCCTTTACCTTTACAGCCCTATATCTAATTCAAGATCTGTCACTAAATTTGCTATGTGACCTTGAATGGGTTACTTTGTATCCATTTCTTTTTTAATTTTTTTTTTGAGGGGGGAAGGCAAGGCAATTGGGGTAAGTCCCTTTCCCAAGGTCACACAGCTAGTTTTTGTGTCAAGTGTCTGAGGCTGGATTTGAACTCAGGTCTTTGTGACTCCAGGGCCGGTGCTCTATTCACTGTGTCACCTTGCTGCCCTGTATCCATTTCTTCATCTGCAAAATGGATTTTACTTAAGTTCTTTTCTACTCTGTCATCCTTATATATATGTTTGTCTACATGTGGAATATATATATGTAAACGTATTTACCCAAACGTATGCTTTATTCAGTTATTCAGTGAATCTGAGATAACATTGATACATGGTTGTCCCCACAAAAAGTACAGATCATGACCCATTTCCACCTTCTCATCCTATGAAATTTTTTATCATGTCCTTACAACAATCCTCCAGAGAGGATGCAACAGAAACCTTCTTATAGGTGTTTGAACATTTTAAGGGTACATGTGGATGACACAGGCTATTTCTCTGAAACAGAATTAGGGTGATTAAGTCACTGACTCATGGTCACACAACTATTATGGGAGGATTTCAAAAGTGGGTCTGCTACCTCGGTATTCCTGTTTCTGAATCCAGTACTCCTTCCATTTTGTTACCCTGCCTAGGTGGTTGTTGGAATCTTAGGAAATCTTTATGATCTAGATGCATACATGTGCATACATAAATATATACATATGTATATTGTTTACACAGTGCCCCTACATATAATTTTATTAGAGGAGAGCCTTTAAGTCTACATTGTTTTTTACTAAATCAAATTTTGTTTTATTTTGTTTTACTTTATAATTAATAAACACTTTACCCTAATGTACCATTCGTAGAGCTGTGAATTTGTGCATGATTGGAGAATGGCTTAACTTTCATACATGAATGTAAAGAAATGTATGTTACTGTTCAGTTAGAAACACTGATTAATGGTGAAAATATTAAAGGGACTTAAAGGGACCAGTGTAAAGTGAAGCAAGCATAGCAAAGAAATTAGATAGGTAGATATATATATATATATATATATATATATATATATATATATATATATATATATATATATATATACACACACACATATATATATATAAGCATAACAATGAATACATATATAAACTCTCCATTGGCTCGCCATGAAATTGTTCTCATTCTAGTCCATAAAACCCAGCATAGTTAATTGATACAGGATTCTAGTAGTTCTTGCCCTGTTTTTCTCAAAGATGCTTGAGGAACAAAATATAGAGTGGAAAAGAAGAAAACAGCCAACAGACCTTCTGCAGAGAGTACTCTGCAGTAGGAATAAACATCTTTTGAATTTGCAAAGCTTTCCATGGCATAGTTATGACATACTTGAGTTAAAGCATGATCAGCTACTTCAGTTTAAACCATATCTTGCCAGCAGTGTTAATGTAAATTACTTGCTTACACACCTGTGTATTTTTTATCTCATAGAACAGAAGAGGAAATAATTTTTTTAAAGTTACACAAAATGCTATATAACTAGTGCAGGCATATATTAGGGGAAATCAGTATGGCAAGCTAAATCAGTGTGAAGTAATTAAGCAACACCCACCACTTGGAAAAATTGCTAATAAAATATGTTTCGATTAAATAATCATCTTTGGTATCACTAGTTCTGTCATTTACTCATTGTGTGGCTATGGAAAATATGTTAGTCTTTCAACCAAGACACAATTAGTAAGTACCTAATATATTCTAGACTCTGTGCTTAGCACTGAGGCTACCAAAAAAAAAAGGCTCCTTTCAAGGAACTTAAAATATTCTGAATATTAGAGATATTAATCTCTCTAAACCTGTTTCCCTGTTTATAAAATGGGGATAAAAATAACCCACTTCCTACCTCACAGGGTTGTTTATCAATTTTGGTTATATTTGTCAAAATGTTATAAATGGGGGGGCGGAGCCAAGATGGCGGAGTAGAAACAGCTCGTCCAAGCCTCTCTGCCCCCAGATTCTCCACAAACTATGTAAAAAAGGACTCTGAAAAACTTCTGGAGCCCCAGCACCCACAGAACGACACAGAGAAGCTAACCTCCCGCTGAGGACAGCCCAGCAGCCCTGCAGGAAGGACCAGCGCAGCGGTCTGGGAGCCGGCAGCGCGCAGAGCGCAGGAGCCCAGCTGAGCCCAGGTCCACGTGAGCCGAGGTTTTAGCCCCAGGCAGGCCAGCAGCCGGCTGGAGGAACCCCAGAACACCAGAGCTGTGGCGATTCCAGAATTATCAAATACAGACATGCCTAGGACAGAAGAGGTTAGTGTCCTATGGACTTTGGGACCTGTATTTGGGGAATGCGTCAGCTCCCTCCCCTGGGGGCTAGAAGCTGCTGAGGAGACACCCATTTTGTAGTTTTCAGAGGCATTTCCGGCTCCCAGCCTACAAATCGTGGGGAGATCCAGCGATCAGTCTTGGGGGGTAATCGCTCTTGCTTTAACCTCCCTGGATCTGGATTGTGATCTAGGGTGGAAGTTGTGGGTGGGTTTACAGCTTGCCAGAAACGGAAGTTGCCCCCCACACGTTCGGGACGAAAATTCCTCTATCTGGCCTTAAAGCCATAGTGTGGCAACAAGCCCAAAAGTCAAGCAATTAAGTGGCAACATGCCAAGGCAAAGGAAACAGAAAAATGCAACCCTAGACTCCTATTTTGGGGGCATAGAGCGGGAAAAGGACTGTGAGGTCAGAAGTCCTGCTCCAAAAGCCCCAGGGGAAAACATGAGCGGGTTGCAGGCCATAGAGGACCTTAAGAAGGACTTTAAAATCAAATAAGAGAAGTGGAGAAAATTAGAAAGAGAAATGAGAAGGATGCAGGAAAAGTATGAAATGAGGGTCAACAGCCTGACTGAGGAAAACAACACCTTAAAAAATAGACTAGCTCAAATGGCAAAGGAGGCCCAAAAGGGCAATGAGGAGAAGAATGCCTTAAAAAGTCGAATTTGCCAGATGGAAAAAGAATCTCAAAAGTTCACTGAGGAGATTCATTCCTTCAGAGTTAGACTGGAGCAAATGGAAGCTAATGACTTTATGAGAAATCAAGATGCTGTTAAGCAGATCCAAACAAATGAAAGATTAGAAGGCAATGTGAAATATCTCATGGGAAAAACCACTGACCTGGAGAATAGATCCAGGAGAGACAATTTAAAAATTATTGGACTACCTGAAAGCCATGATCAAGGAAAGAACCTAGAAATCACCCTTCAAGAAATTCTCAAGGAAAACTGCCCTGATGTTTTAGATCCAGAGGGCAAAATAGAGGTTGAAAGAATCCACCGATCACCTCCTGAAAAAGATCCCAAAAAGAAAACTCCCAGAAATATTATAGCCAGGTTCCAGAATCCCCAGATCAAGGAGAAAATACTACAAGCAGCCAGGAAGAAACAATTTCAATATTGTGGAAACACAATCAGAATAGCCCAGGACCTGGCAGCTTCTACACTGAGGGATCGAAGGGCATGGAATATGATATTCCAGAGGGCAAAAGAACTGGGAATGAACCCAAGGGTCACCTACCCAGCAAAACTGAGTATTTTGTTTCAGGGGAAAATATGGTCATTCAGTGGAATAGAGGACTTTCAAGCATTCTTGAGGAAAAAACCAGAGTTGAATAGAAAATTTGACATCCAGACACAAGAAGTAAGAGATGCCTGAGAAGGTAATCAGGGAAAAGAAATCAAAAGGAACTTATCAAAGTTGAACTATTTACATTCCTATATGGAAAAGCAATAACTGTGACTGATGATATCTTTCTCATTATGAAAATAATGGAAGAAGGGTGTGTGGTCATATGAATACATATGTGAATGTGTGTGTATATGGTTACAGTTATATATGGATAGAGGGCATAGGTTGAATTTGTTGGGAAGGGAGAATACTCAAGGGATGAAATTATGAGGTGAGAGAGGAAAGTGGCAAGAGGAGATGGGGAGAGACAGGGTAGGGTAAACTATCCCATGTAGAAGAAGCAAGGGGAAGTGGTTGCAAAGGAGGGGGAAAATAAGGAAGGCTAAAAAGGCAAAACCACATTCACATTGAATTTGGTTCAGGGAGAAAATGACATACATACTAAATGGGATATCTCAACCTACAGCAGGATAGGGGGAAGGGGGATGAGAGGAGGGATGATGGATGGGAGGGCATCCTTGGGGTGAGGGGAGGTTGGAAGTACCCACTATAGAAGAGGGACAGGATCATGTAGGGAATGGACCAGGTGGGGGGTGGGATGAGTGGGAGGAATTATAAGCAGCCTTGTACAATATATCTACTATGATAATGTTTTGCATAGCTAGACATGTACAACATATACTGAATTACTTATATCCCAAGAAGGAATGGGTGACAAGGGAGGAAGGAAATGGATCTGAAATTCGAGGTCGTAACATTAAATGTTTCAAATATATATAAATACTATTATTAATACTCTTTTGCCTATAATTGGGAGATAAGATGTGCAGGCATTGGGACACAAAGATTCATCTTCCTCTAATGGAAAAGTCGATGGGGGTATGGGAGAAGGTATGGGAGAGAGCAGATTGGAGGAAGCGATATCTTGTGGGACTGCTATTCTGGGAGGTTGGGTAGGGGAATAATGGGGGGAAAATGATTGTAACTCAAAATCTGGCGGAAATGAATGATGTAAAACAGAAGTTAATAAAGTATTTGTTTAAAAAAAATGTTATAAATGTATCAAATGCCATTATTATTATTGGTTCTATTAATCTGTATTATTTGGGCAAGTCACTTAATCTTAAGTGGTTTTGATTTTCTTATTGGTAAAATGAGAGAGGGGAAGATGGCTTATTTTTCTCTCTCTTTTTTACTTTTTAGTTTACATCATTCATTTCCAAAAGATTTTGACTTACAAATTTTCTCCCCAATTTACCCTACCACCCCAAAACAGCATTCCCACTGAACATCCCATCCCCCAATCTGCTCTCTCCCTTATCTTCCCCCATCCCTCCTTCGACTTTCCAGTAGGGCATGGTGGATCCCTATGTCCTAGTGCCTGTATATCTCATTTCCCAGTTACAGTAGTAATAATAGAACTTGTATATGATTAGCTATGCAAAACATTTCCATAGTGGATTTGTTGTAAAAGACTGACTATATTTTCCTCTAACCTATCCCACCCCCAACTTGTTCTATTCTCTGCTTTGATCCTTTCCCTTTTTCAAAAGTGGGTTTTCCAACTTTCCTCCCCCCAAGCCTGCCCTCCCTTCCATTATACCCCCCTCTCTTCCCCTTCCCCTCTACCCTCCTGTAGGGTGAAATACCCTATTTAGTGTGTATGTCATTCCATCCCTAAGGGAAATTCAATGAGAATAATATTGAATCATTCTCTTTTGCCTTCCTGTTCTTACCCTCCATTGTAACAATTTTCCCTTGCCTCTTCTATAAGATAATTTACCCCATTCTGTGTCTTCCCATCTCCTCTCCTCTTATTATATTCCTCTCTCCCCTATTAATTTCACCTTTTAAGTATCATCCCTTCTGATTCAATTGGTCCTGTGCCCTCTGTCTCTGTATACCTGTAGATATATATACATACACTCAAATATGAATTCATATGCCTATCTACCCTCCTACATAGACATATATATGTATGTATGCATATACACATATATACATATATGTGTGTATGTGTGTGTATACACACACGTTTCCATTCCCTTCAGCTATTCTCATACTGAGAAAAGTTTCATAAGTTACAATTATCTTTTTTCCATGTAGGGATATAAATAGTTCAATTTCAATAAGTTCCTTATGATGTCTTTTCCTTGTTTACCTTCTCATGCTTCTCTTGCTTCTTATATCTGAATGTCAAATTTTCTATTCAACTCTGGTTTTTTTCATCAAGAATACTTGAAAGTCCTCTAATCCACTGAATGACCATATTTTCTGGAACATGATACTCAGTTTTGCTAGGTAGGTGATTCTTGGTTGTAATACCAGCTCCTTTGCCCTCCAGAATATTATATTCCAAGTCCTTCAATCCCTCAGTGTAGAAGCTGCCAGATCCTGCGTTATCCTGATTGTGTTTCCACAATATTCAAATTGTTTCTTCTTGTATGCTTGTAATATTTTCTCCTTGATCTGGGAATTCCAGAATCTGTCTATAATATTCCTAGGAGTTTTCTTTTAGGGATCTTTTTCTGGAAGTTATAGGTAGATTCTTTCAACCTCTATTTTGGCCTCTGGTTCTAAAACATTTGGGCAGTTTTCCTTGAGAATTTCTTTTTTTTTTTAAACAAATACTTTATTAACTTCTGTTTTACATCATTCATTTCCACCAGATTTTGAGTTACAATCATTTCCCCCCCTGTTTTTCCCTTACCCACCCTCCCATAATAGCAGGCCCGCAAGATATCACTTCCTCCAATCTGCTCTCTCCCATACCTTCTCCCATATCCCCTTCGACTTTTCCATTAGAGGAAGGTAAATCTTTGTGTCCCAATGCCTGCACATCTTATCTCCCAATTACAAGCAAAAGAGTATTAATAATAGTATTTATATATATTTAAAACATTTAATCTTAAGACCTCGAATTTCAGATCCATTTCCTTCCTCCCTTGTCACCCATTCCCTCTGGGAAGATAAGTAATTCAGTATATGTTGTACATGTCTAGCTATGCAAAACATTATCATAGTAGATATATTGTACAAGGCTGCTTATAATTCCCTCCCACTCATCCCACCCCCCACCTGGTCCATTCCCTACCTGATCCTGTCCCTCTTCTATAGTGGGTACTTCCAACCTCCCCTCCCACCAAGGATGCCCTCCCATCCATCATCCCTCCTCTCATCCCCCTTCCCGCTATTCTGCTGTAGATTGAGATATCCCATTTAGTATGTATGTCATTCTCTCCCTGAACCAAATTCAATGAGAATGTGGTTTTGCCTTTTTGCCTTCCTTATTCTCCCCCTCCTTTACAACCACTTCCCCTTGCTTCTTCTACATGGGATAGTTTACCCTACCCTGTCTCTCCCCATCTCCTCTTGCCACTTTCATCTCTCACCTCATAACTTCATCCCTTGAGAATCCTCCCTTCCCAACCAATTCAACCTATGCCCTCTATCCATATATAACTGTGACTATATACACACACATTCACATATGTATTCATGTGACTACACACCCTTCTTCCATTATTTTCATAGTGAGAAAGATTTCATTAGTCACAGTTATTGTTTTTCCATATAGGAATGTAAATAGTTCAACTTTAATAAGTTCCTTTTGATTTCTTTTCCCTGATTACCTTCTCAGGCATCTCTTGCTTCTTGTGTCTGGATGTCAAATTTTCTTTTCAATTCTGTTTTTTTCCTCAAGAATTCTTGAAAGTCCTCTATTCCACGAATGACCATATTTTCCCCTGAAACAAAATACTCAGTTTTGCTGGGTAGGTGACCCTTGGTTCATTCCCAGCTCTTTTGCCCTCTGGAATATCATATTCCATGCCCTTCGATCCCTCAGTGTAGAAGCTGCCAGGTCCTGGGCTATTCTGATTGTGTTTCCACAATATTGAAATTGTTTCTTCTGGCTGCTTGTAGTATTTTCTCCTTGATCTGGGGATTCTGGAACCTGGCTATAATATTCCTGGGAGTTTTCTTTTTTGGGATCTTTTTCAGGAGGTGATCTGTGGATTCTTTCAACCTCTATTTTGCCCTCTGGATCTAAAACATCAGGGCAATTTTCCTTGAGAATTTCTTGAAGGGTGATTTCTAGGTTCTTCTTTGATCATGGCTTTCAGGTAGTCCAATAATTTTTAAATTGTGTCTCCTGGATCTATTTTCCAGGTCAGTGGTTTTTCCCATGAGATATTTCACATTGCCTTCTAATCTTTCATTTGTTTGGATCTGCTTAACAGTATCTTGATTTCTCATAAAGTCATTAGCTTCCATTTGCTCCAGTCTAACTCTGAAGGAATGAATCTCCTCAGTGAACTTTTTGAGATTCTTTTTCCATCTGGCAAATTCGACTTTTTAAGGCATTCTTCTCCTCATTGCCCTTTGGGCCTCCTTTGCCATTTGAGTTAGTCTATTTTTTTAAGGTGTTGTTTTCCTCAGTCAGGCTGTTGACCCTCATTTCATACTTTTCCTGCATCCTTCTCATTTCTCTTTCCAATTTTTCCTCCACTTCTCTTATTTGATTTTTAAAGTCCTTCTTAAGGTCCTCTATGGCCAGCAACCCGCTCATGTTTTCCCCTGGGGCTTTTGGAGCAGGACTTCTGACCTCACAGTCCTTTTCCCGCTCTATGCCCCCAAAATAGGAGTCTAGGTTGCATTTTTCTGTTTCCTTTGCCTTGGCATGTTGCCACTTAATTACTTGACTTTTGGGCTTGTTGCCACAGTATGTCTTTGCCGACAGATAGGGGAATTTTCATCCCGAGCGTGTGGGGGGGCAACTTCTGTTTCTGGAAAGCTGTAAACCCACACCCGACCTCCACCCCAGATCACAATATAGATCCAGGGATGTTAAAGCAAGTGTGATTACCCCCCAGGACTGATCACTGGATCTCCCTACAGTTCGCAGGCCAGGACCTGGAGCTGCCTCTGAAAACTACAAAATGGTGTGTCTCCTCAGTGGCTTCTAGCCCCCAGGGGAGGGAGCTGACGCATTCCCCAAATACTGGTCCCAAAGTCCATAGGGCACTAACCTCTCACTTTGTCCTAGGCATGTCTATGTTGATAATTCTGGTATCACCACAGCTGCTGGTGTTCTGGGTTCCCTCCAGCCGGCTGCTGGCCCTGCCCCCCTGGGGCTAAAACCTCGGCTCATGGGGACCTGGGCCTCGCTCTGCTCAGCTTCCTACGAGCGCTGCGTGCTGCTGGCTCCCAGAGCACTGAGCTCGTCCTTCCTGCAGGGGTGCTGGTTTGTCCTCACCAGGAGTTTAGCTTGTCTGTGTCGTTCTTTGGGTGCTGAGGCTCCAGAAGTTGTTCAGAGTCCCCTTTTACATAATTTGGAAGGAATCTGGGGCAGAGTGAATTGGACGTTCTTTTTCTACTCAGCCATCTTGGCTCTGCCCCCCCTTGAGAATTTCTTGAAGCATAATTTCTAGGATCTTATTTTGATCATGGCTTTCAAGTAGCCCAATAATTTTTAAATTATCTCTCGTGTATCTATTTTCCAGGTCAGTGGTTTTCCCAGTGAGATATTTCACATTGCCTTCTAGGTTTTTTTCATTTGTTTAGATCTGTTTAATAGTATTTTGATTTCTCATGAATTCTCTATCTTCCATTTGCTCCAGTCTATTTCTGAAGGAATGATTCTCTTCAGTGAGCTTTTGAGATTCTTTTTTCCATCTGCCAAATTCAGCTTTTTAAGGCGTTCTTCTCCTCATTGCATTTTTGAGCCTCTTTGCCATTTGAGTTAGTCTGTTTTTGTTTTTGGTTTTTTTGGGTTTTTTTTGTTTTTGTTTTTTTTTTTTGCTTTTTGGAGGGCAATTGGGGTTAAGTAACTTGCCCAAGGTTACACGGCTAGGTTTTTGTTTGTGTGTGCTTAAGTGTCTGAGGCCAGATCCGAACTCAGGTCCTTCTGACTCCAGGGCTGACTCTCTACTCACTGCGCCGCCTAGCCGCCCCTAGTTAGTCTATTTTTAAGGTGTTATTTTTCTCAGTCAGGTTGTTGACTCTCATTTCATAATTTTCTTGCGTCGTTCTCATTTCTCTTCCCAATTTTTCCTCTACTTCTCTTATTTCGTTTTAAAAATCCTTTTTAAGGTCCTCTGTGGCCTGTAAGCAGCTCATACTTTTCTTGGAAGCTTTTGGTGCAGGAATTCTGACTTCACTGTCTTCCTCCTGTTTCATGCTTTGATCCTTTTAATTCCCAAAATAGGAGTGTAAAGTTAGATTGCTTTACTTGGTTTGCTTCCTTTGCCTGCTCATGTTGCCACTCAATTACTTGACTTTTGAGCATTTTGCCATAGTAGGATTCTGCTACCAGACAGGGGAGCTTTGTACCAAAAACTGGGGTTTTCACAGCTGCCGAAGGTATTCTTTGGCTGCCCTCTCTGAAACTTCCACATGCTCTAGCAAGCTGGTCACACACCCCAGGACCTCCACTGTAGACCATAATCCAGATCCAAGCAGGTTATACCAAGAGTGTTTACCCCTCAGACTGTTCACTTGGTCCCCCTGTGCATGCCAAGAGCTGAAGCTGCCACATGGCAGCAGTTGCATGACCACGGCGCCTTAGAGGCTTCTCCTTCCAGAGGATAAAGGCCAACCACACTCCCAATTACTGGATCCCAGAGTCCACACTGCACTGACTTCTCACTTTGTCCTTAGTGTCTTGATAATTCTGGAAACTGCCACAGCTTCTGGTTATCTGAAGTCCCTCCAGATGTAGGCTTATCAGGCCTGCCCTGGGGCTAAAACCTAGACTCCAGAAGGAGCTGGGCTCTGCTCCCAGAGTGCTGTCCTGGCCACTTCCTGCTGGCCTGCCAGGCTCTCCTCAGTGGGAAGCTAGCTTCTCTGTGTCATTTTGTGGGTTCTGTAGCTCCAGAGTTTGTTCAGAGTGCCCTTTTACATGAATTGGAATTGGTGGGAGCTGGAGCCACATGGAAGTCTTGTTTCTACCCTGCCATCTTGACTCTGCCGCTTAACTTTTAGTTCCACCTTAAAATTGTGACTTTTACTTTCAAATGCTAATTAAGGAAACCTAGGATTTCTCATATAGTTTAGTTTCATGGATCCCAGTCTATAGGTTTCATTTTGTTCCCCTTTAATTGGGCAATATGATGTTTCTTTCATCTTCTGAGTGTGCCAGATAAATGTTGATGGAATTTTCATCTAACTTTCTTTCCCCAGGTCTTTAAAAGCTCTTCTCAAATAGATTTTGCTATAGTGGGAGTTGATGCCTGTACTTAGTGGTACTATTCAATTGTGCCAGCTTTACTCCTGTGTATCTCACCATGACAACAGCCACTTTACACACTGATATGTGCAGGTCCAGAAGCAATGTGAAACTTTTTGTTAAATGTTGTGAGAGAATATATTCACTCGTGATTGTTATAGCAAATGCAGGCTTCTTAAAATTTCTCTATTTTTTGCATAATTATCTGCTAGTTGGATTTCTAACATCAAAATTAAGATTAGAGAAAATCTTTTCAGGCTTCTAGTCCAAATTGTGTATCTCTCTCCTCTTATAGTCATTTGAGGCATCACTTTTGTTTTGGCTGTTCATTTTGTCACCTCTGAATTTCTAGTGTGTATTTTAAACTGACAGTTTTTAATGACAGGTCCTTCAATTTGTCCTTCTTCAAGGTTTATTATCTCTTTAATTTTGGCCATTATTTCACCTTATTTCATAAGACTCCACTGAGGGAGAAGGAACTGCCAGTAGAAGCACCCTTGAAATGGTCCAGGGACAAGGCACTGTTCTACTCTTACTATTTTCATATTTCTTCTCCTCAAACTATTACATACCTTGACAAAATAAATATTATACGATTAAATAAAGGTTTCAGGATATAAGCTTGCCCTTTGTATCCTCACTGAAATGCTCCTTTGTATAGCTCTAATAGCAGATAAGACAAGAGGGGTGAAATGCACCTCAGGCTGTTCCTATGTAAGTTTGGTCTCCTCTTCATTCTTTTTTCAAAGCTTTGCACTCCACACAGCTTGGTGATTAGAAAGGAGGTATGGTGACTTCTGTTCAAACCATTGTTCTTGATTTTTTATGGGATAGTGTTAAATCTGCATGATGATTTTAGGATCATATATTTGGAAGTGGAAGGAAGTCTGAATCCAACCTCCTCATTTCCCACATGAGGAAGGCAAAGTGACTTCTAAGGGTCTCAGAACCAGTAAGTGACTAATGTAAAATTTGAACTTAGGTCATCCAGATTAGTCTTAACACTCCCATCCAATTCACCACCTAACTGCTGCTGCACCGCCATTCTCAAAATGAAGTGGAAGGAGTAAAGAACATAGAATCATTGGACCCCAAGTCAGCCTCGTTTTTAAACCATTAATTAGACCAAAATTTCAATTTGACTTAATTTGAGCAAGTCTGGGGCAGCTAGGTGGTACAGTAGATAGAGCACTGAACCTGGATTCAGGAAAATTTGTCTTCCTGAGTTCAAATCTGGTTTCAAACGCTCATTAGCTGTGTGAATCTGGGTAAGTCACTTAACCCTGTTTGCCTTGGGTCCTCATCTCTATAAAGAAATGAATGAGCTGGAGAAAGGAACAGTATCATTGCCAAGAAAATCCCAAATGAGTCTCACAAAGAGTTGGACACAAATGAATAACAGCAAGAACTTGTGGAATTAATATCACCTCTATGGGCTTCATTTTCCTAATTTGTAAAATAAAGGGATACTAGATTATCCTTGAGATTCCTTCTTTTTTTCCCACTCATTCTTGGAAAATTCAGCATATCAAATTCCATTTGAGTTGTATAAAGTTTGTATAATATCTAGAGTTTATTAGACCTCTATATACAGCCATTCTCTAGCCCTGATCAGACTCTGAAGTCAGATTCAACCTGGAAAAGAATTTATCCTTTTCCATAAAACAAATAGCCAAAATATATTCTACGGAAATATTTATTAGACATTAGTGAATCCTGTAATATTTTTACACCCAAGAACATTTTTAAAGATCAGTAGAAGTTTAAAAAAAAAAAACTGGATCTTACTCTCTTTCTCTTTTTTCTCTGTCTTTCTTTTTTGCCTGTCATTGTTAATAGTGTGGTTTCTATTTTAAATAATTTTTACTGAAACCATACCATTTCCCCAGGCAAAATAACAGAATTGTTGATCCAAATCCCCCAGATACAGAATTAGTTCATAAAATAAACATAATGAACATCAAAAGAACTTTTGTGATAGTTGTCACCATGAAGATTCATAATGTTCAAGCTACATGAAATGAAAAGCTTTCAAAATTTACACACTTAACAGAAAAACAAAACAAAACAAAAATGTGAGAACAGGAATGTAATGGTAATGGGAATTTGAAGACCTTCCCTGCACCTTAATAGGCCTAAAAGAAATTTGAAGATTTTCCCTGCCCCTTAATAGGTTAAATGTAATCACATGGAGCCTGTGGTGGGAGGAGCTTGCTGAACCAGTGGATTAGGAATAATGGAACAGAGCGGAGAGGAAGCTGGGAGTGAGAGTAATTAGTTCAGAGGAAGAGTGAGGATGCAGGAAAGGAGACAGCTAGGCTTGTGAGTGTTTGTTTCTTAAAAGATTTTGGGATGGTGTTGCTTCTTGCAGTGATAACTTGTATTAATTTCTTTGTTGTTATGAATTAATTCAGCTTTATGGTGTTTGGATTTGTCTTTCTGGTGCTAGGATTTGACTTTCTGATGTCTAAATAAATGTTTTGCTCCTGTCTTCTATGTGGAGAGTCTGTTATATTTTGCAATTCAGAACTGTTTCAACACATTCATAGTCAACATTGATGCTGTGAATATTGCCTTGGCAATACAAGTATGAGGTTCATATCTGCCATCTCTGTTTTTCTTTCTGCTCCTGTAGTTTTCCTAGAAATGCTTTCAGTAAGTGTTAGGAAAATGAATTTACAACTTCTATTCATTTACCATTTATTATCTTATGACTCTATGGAATTGTCTTCTAAATATAAAAGAATAATAATAACAAGACAGAGAGAGTGCTTTCATCTGAAGTAAAGAAAAATGAGAAGGCACTTCATATATAGGGCATTTTAAGGTTTGCTAAATGCTTTTTTCTCTATAGCCCTGTGAAGTGGGTTGTGGGATGACTACTGTTACTCCTCTTGTAAATGAGGAAAATGAGGCAATCAGGAATGCATTCGAGGGCTGAGGAACATATAGAATAGCATGATTGGATGTCACGTTAAGAAAACAACAGCTCTTCATCCTGCTTAGTGTAGAACATAAAGTTCATGTAAGAATAATATAAAAACAGGCTGATAAGACAAATTGGAATGAGTGGTTGAACTTAAATGTTACGGCTGAGGATTATATGTTTTAAATTGGAAGCAAGAATTTTTTAAGGTTTTCGAGCAGAGGAGGGATAAAATCCAAATTTAGTCTATTAAGTCACTGCAGACAGTAGCAAATGGGATACATACTGACATCCAAAGATTTGCATGTGTTTAAGTACTTACTGTACTTTAATGGTCTTGTAAGGGGTCAAAACCGTTCCTGTCCCTTCACTTAGTACATATAGAGAGCAAGAAAAAGAGAAGGGGGGTGGTGTGCACACACATTTACAAAATCTGAACTCCCTACTTTGACCTTTGTGACTTAAAAAAAAAAAGTTCATTGTAGTGCAGGAAAATAGAAAAAGTGAGACCATAAATTAAGAAAACGGTGCTGAATGAAAGTGCTTCAAATTAATTGCTGCACTTTTGTTAATGTTATTCTCAGCAAAGTGCTTCACTTGCCATTTCAAAAAAAGTGAGGTTTGGAAAAAAAAAAAAGCACAAAAAACCCCACCCATCTGGTTCAGTGTTTCAGATGTTTGATATTTCACAGTGAAACACAATCAATACAAACTTGATTCTATACTTTTTTTTTTCTTTTCCTGTGTGACAGATGTTATTTTCACATGGATGTAATGTGTTAAGAGCATCTACTTAGGCTACATGGGAATCAGGTTTAAAGGGAACCCAATCAATAGCACTCAGGATAAGTGCCACATATGCCAACTTTGTTTTGATTATGGCAGACAGATGGGTAAAAACTCTACTATGCTTTTTCCAGGGTATGAGAGTACCAAGCCCCACAATGCATTGGAGCACTGCATGGGAATACTGCTGAATCACTGTGGTTTATTTGACATAAGTGTACTCAGCCTTTTGGAAGTTTAAAAGTAAAAGAAGAACTTGGTTGTTTTTAAACTGAATAACAATTATAATAACAACAATAACAATAATTATAACACACTAGCATCTAAATGCAGCCGATCATGTGCCAGGCACGATACTAAGGACTTCACCAATATCTGTTAATTCTCACAACAACCCTGGAAGGTAGCTACTATTATTACCCTCATTTTACAGTTGAGGAAACTGAGGCAAAGAGTGGTTAGGCCACACAGCTTGTTAAGTGTCTGAGGTGAGATTTGAATTCAGGTCTTCCTAACTGTTCTGTTCGATGCCAAGTCACTATCCACTGTCCAGTGCTCTATGCACTGCTTTTGTCTTTATCCTTACTTTGCTTTTTAAAAATGTATGTGTGTATGTGTACCCACATACAAGTATGCATATACATCCACTTAAGAATGTATACACAGATGCATTTTGTATGTATTTTTGTATACACACACATATATACATGCAGGCTTCCATGCATACATATTCTTTTGGAGAAAGTCAGAAGTCAGACACCTTCTAATGCCCTTTTCACTTCTTTATTCCATCCATGCAGCTAATGACTTTTTAGTTGGGTGATCCCTCCTTGATTAGGGACTGAGTAAGCCTGTATTCTGAGCAAGAGAAAAATGTGGGAGGAATGCAGAGGGCTGTCTAGCCCTTGGGAATGCAAAATGGCTAGAGCATGTAGATCTGACTCTTGGGAGTAGGTGTGAAGGGAGTCAGGTTAAAATGGGAGGCCTCCAAGACTGCCCCTAAGGCTGGCACCCCTCTTAGCACCCCTCCAGGGAGACATCGGCTTGGATTAATGAGGCAAGGATTATGGCATTCCTCTTGATCTGAGCATGTTTATAGACATGTAGACTTTCTCTCTCTTTCTCTCTCTCTCCCCACATATAGATGTCTGTATTTGTATGTATACACCCATGCACAATTGTTCCAATAAGTATTTGCTGAGATGAGGTTGCTAATATTAATATATTTAGATATTAGAGCAGAAAGTGATACTTTTCACAGGGAAAAATACCTCATTATTTCCCACAATTTTCAGTTCCTTACCAGGGGACAGAAACATCTTTTTTTTTTTTATTTAAACAAATGTTTTATTAACTTCTGTTTTACATCATTCATTTCTGCCAGATTTTGAGTTACAATCATCCCCCCCTGTTTTTCCCTACCCACCCTCCTAGAATAGCAGTCCTGCAAGATATCGCTTCCTCCAATCTGCTCTCTCCCATATCATCTCCTATACACCCTTCGACTTTTCCATTAGAGGAAGGTGAATCTTTATGTCCCAATGCCTGCACATCTTATCTCCCAATTACAAGCAATAGAGTATTAATAATAATATTTTTATATATTTGAAACATTTAATCTTAAGACCTTGAATTTCAGATCCATTTCTTCCTCCCTTGTCACCCATTCCCTCTGAGAAGATAAGTAATTCAGTATATGTTGTACATGTTTAGCTATGCAAAACATTATCATAGTAGATATATTGTACAAGGCTGGTTATAATTCCCTCCCACTCATCCCACCCCCAACCTGGTCCATTCCCTACTTGATCCTGTCCCTCTTCTATAGCGGGTACTTCCAACCTCCCCTCCCCCCAGGATGCCCTCCCATCCATCATCCCTCCTCTCATCCCCCTTCCCCCTATTCTGCTTCAGGTTGAGATATCCCATTTAATATGTATGTCATTCTCTTCCTGAACCAAATTCAATGAGAATGTGGTTTTGCCTTTTTGCCTTCCTATTCTCCCCCTCCCTTGCAACCTCTTCCCCTTGCTTCTTCTACATGAGATAGTTTACCCTACCCTGTCTCTCCCCATCTCCTCTTGCCACTTTCCTCTCTCACCTCATAATTTCATCCCTTGAGTATCCTCCCTTCCCAACAAATTCAACCTATGCCCTCTATCCATATATAACTGTAACCATCTACACACACATTCACATATGCATTCATATGACCATACACCCTTCTTCCATTATTTTCATAGTGAGAAAAAGATATCATCAGTCACAGTTATTGTTTTGCTGGGTAGGTGACCCTTGGGTTCAGTCCCAGCTCTTTTGTCCTCTGGAATATCATATTCCATGCCCTTTGATCCCTCAGTGTAGAAGCTGCCAGGTCCTGGGCTATTCTGATTGTGTTTCCACAATATTGAAATTGTTTCTTCCTGGATGCTTGTAGTATTTTCTCCTTGATCTGGGGATTCTGGAACCTGGCTATAATATTCCTGGGAGGTTTCTTTTTGGGATCTTTTTCAGGAGGTGATTGGTGGATTCATTCAACCTCTATTTTGCCCCCTGGATCTAAAACATCAGGGCAATTTTCCTTGAGAATTACTTGAAGGGTGGTTTCTAGGTTCTTTCTTTGATCATGGCTTTCAGGTAGTCCAATAATTTTTAAATTGTCTCTCCTGGATCTATTTTCCAGGTCAGTGGTTTTTCCCATGAGGTATTTCACATTGCCTTCTAATCTTTCATTTGTTTGGATCTGCTTAACAGCATCTTGATTTCTCATAAAGTCATTAGCTTCCATTTGCTCCAGTCTAACTCTGAAGGAATGAATCTCCTCAGTGAACTTTTGAGATTCTTTTTTCATCTGGCAAATTCGACTTTTTAAGGCATTCTTCTCTTCATTGCCCTTTTGGGCCTCCTTTGCCATTTGAGTTAGTCTGTTTTTTAAGGTGTTGTTTTCCCCAGTCAGGCTGTTGACCCTCATTTCATACTTTTCCTGCATCCTTCTCATTTCTCTTTCCAATTTTTCCTCCACTTCTCTTATTTGATTTTTAAAGTCCTTCTCAAGGTCCTCTATGGCCTGCAACCCGCTTATGTTTTCCCCTGGGGCTTTTGGAGCAGGACATCTGACCTCACAGTCCTCTTCCCGCTCCATGCTTCGACCCTCTTTGCCCCCAAAGTAGGAGTCTAAGGTTGCATTTTTCTGTTTAATTTCTTTCCTTTGCCTTGGCATGTTGCCAGTTAATTACTTGAGTTTTGGGCTTGTTGCCACACTATGGCTTTGCCACCAGATAGGGGAATTTTCATCCCGAACGTATGGGGGGGGCAACGTCCATTTCTGGCAAGCTGGAAACCCACCCACGACCCCCACCCCAGATCACAATCCACATCCAGGGAGGTTAAAGCAAGAGCAATTACCCCCCAAGACTGATTGCTGGATCTCCCTACAGTTTCCAGGCCAAGACCCGGAGCTGCCTCTGAAAACTACAATATGTCGTTTCTCCTCGGCAGCTTCTAGGCCCCAGGGGAGGAAGCAGAAGAGTTCCCCAAATGCTGGTCCCAAAGTCCTTAGGTCACTAACCTCTCACTTTGTCCTAGGCATGTCTATGTTGATAATTCTGGAATCTCCACAGCTGCTCATGTTCTGGGGTCCCTCCAGCTGGCTGCTGGCCCTGCTGCACTGGGGCTAAAACCAAAACTCAGGCAGACCTGTGCTCAGCTACCCTCGCTCTCTGTGCTGCTGGCTCCTAGAGCACTGCGCTGGTCCTTCCTGCAGGGCTGCTGGGCTGTCTTCAGCAGGAGGTTAGCTTCTCTGTGTCGTTCTGTGGGTGCTGGGGCTCCAGAAGTTGTTCAGAGTCCCCTTTTACATAGTTTGGATGTGATCTGGGGGAAGAGTGGCTTGGACGTGCTGTTTCTACTCCGCCATCTTGGCTCCTGGAACAGAAATTTCTTAAGCTATTCTTTTTCATTAGTTGGTATTTTATCCAGGCTTATGCCTTGTTCAAGAACAGAATCTCTTAACTCTAGTTAAGAGATTAGCTCTAATTAAGAGACTAGTTAACTCTAGTTCCATATGTAACTGTCAGCTGGACATGGTGGGTTTGCCTGTAAGAGTTGCATGTGAATACATTAGAAAGTAAGGTAACTAGCTTACAGATTGTCCTTCAGTTTAGGAGGTGTTAATTGCCTGACACCTGCATGCTCCACTGAGCTTCCAGACCTCTGAAATATTATGTAAGAATTGACAATCAGAAGCAAAAGGGAAATTGTATTGTTGACTAGAAGTGGAGGTCTTAAATAATGATAGTCCTTAAAGAAGAACATCTTCAGACATCTAGGCTTTTCTCTGATAGAACTGCAATGATGCTATAGTCAAGAGTGGTAACTAATTAAATCTCTATGACCCAAGATGCTCCCCAGAGACTCTAACAAAACAGATACCAATTCATTCCCATTTATTGATTTATCTTATCTTAAACTTCAAATTCCTCACAAACATACACTTTGTTCCAGGAATCAGAAAGGGTTATCTATTGTTGTCATTTCCAGAGAGAGCCAATTTAGTGGTTAGAAATACTTGTTTGTGTATGACCATGGACACAGGCAGCATTGTACATTTTTATTATTTAGTTAGAACTAAAGAAAAATAGAATAGAGTTCGTTGTCCATTATTCCCACAGAGCTGTTTTGATGGAAAATTAATTTTTAAGATCAAGATATTATAAATACATCATTTTAAATCATTTTAAGACTAGTGTTCTACTAATTTTTATTCTTATGACTTAGAGTAGCAATTAGCCATTCCAGAGGACATAGATTACTCCTGTATAGGAAAATTGGATTTTGACTTAGGAGGATCTCGGTTCACATGCCAGCTCTGTGTGATCTTATGCTTGTCACTTAAACTTCCTGGCCTTTCTGTTCTCATATGTAACATTAACAGAGTAGAAGTAAAGGGCCTTTTGATATGATTCCACGTTATGTGTATTTTCACTATGTAACTGGGGACCACAGTTTCATCCAACCTTATAACTGAAAGTAAACCCAATGATTTGGGAGGAGCTTTTGTTATATGTTGGCACCCCACATATAGTAAGTACTTAATAAATGTTTGTTGACTGCCTGTCGTTGGGGATCCAGGATAATATTTCACTGATATTTGGCATGGCATATAGTTGGCACTTAATAAATGTTTATTGATTGGGGATTGAGTAAGGGAAGAGGGAAAAGAATAAGCATTTATTAAGAGTCTACTGTGTGTCAAACACTGTGATAAATTACTTTTCAAATATCTCATCTGAACTAAATTCAGCAGAGACCATGAAATTTATAGAGGTTTAGGTACATTTAAAAAATCTGGATTTAATAGTCAATAATTTTGTGCTTTTGACTATGTCTCATGATTATGTTTTTAATCATATCTCAGCTTGGCAACTTTTCCTTTTCTTTGATAGTGCATTTATCAACTTATTTTTTCCCATTACAGTTTTTCTATGAAAATAGAGTTACACTTTCTCTTGAAGTCAATGCCTGTAACTATTCAGAATTTTCTAATCAGGAAACCTATAATTATTGTAAAACAAAAAAGAAAAGGTCCATTGTTGCCACTGTCATACCAAAGGGATTTGCTTTTTGGCCCTATCAGTGATATAGCCTGTCCTTGGAGATCTTTTGGTGTAGGACTGACAAATGATGGTGAGAGAATATATATTTAATTTTGTCACAATTACTAGTATTTATTTATAATAATTGGGTCCCTCAGATTGTTGCTTTCTTCCTTCTCCATATTTTATGACAAACATTCATTTCCCCTTGATGACTAAAATGCTATTTCTATCTTAATGACAGCCAGTACTCATTGAAGAAGAATGCACACATTACACAAAGGAATGGAAAAGAAAAAGAATTTTAAAATGTAAATGATATCTATATAAATATACACATGAATAATTGAACTGTAGTAAAGTGCTGATTTTCAGTGAGTGTTATTTTTGTTTCAAATATATCATTTTTACATTTAATAAATAATGGTTATACCTTTCATTTTAACTCTTTTTGAACTTTTTGTGTTAATGTTGTGTTCCAGATCTTTTTAAGAAAAAAAAATGTGTAAGAACTAGACTTTTTTTCACTTATAAAATAGCCTATTATATATAATTAATAATAATAATAATAAAATAGCCTACTATAATTATAAAATAATTAGATTCTGTATATTTTAGTGCATATAAAATTATACTGAAATGATTAGCTAAATTAGAATAATTGGTATTGTTTCATACTTTTAAAAAAGATGAATGATTATATAACTCCATAGTGTAATGGAATGCTTAATGGAAGCGTACTTATGTAGGATATGGGGGTCTCTCATATGTACACATCTCAGAAAAGCTCTGCCAGGTTGGCAACATTCTGAGGGTTAATACCATAGTTCTCAAAAGCATGCTTCTGTGTTTACAACTCAAAGGATATATTAATCCAAAATAAAAGTCATTTAAACAATATGGCATATAAAGAAACAAGAAAAGATCTCTCTTTACCTACACAGAGTACATTCTCCAACAAGTTAACACTTATCCAGTAGGGAAGGGTACACATTCTGAAAGTATATGTGATATGGAAATCTACAAGAAATACATACTTGTATCTATACATAGAATTTGTGTTTGTATGTGGTCTCATATGGCCATGGCATCTTACACTTATCTTGCTACTAATACCTTCTGTTGATGATCTTCACACTTTTTTTTTTTTTAAAGCAATTGGGGTTAAGTAACTTGCTCAAGGTTACACGGCTAGTCATTTGATTTATGCGTGGGTGCTCATTTTCTGAGGCCTGATCTGATCTCGGGTCATCCCAACTCAGAGGCCGGCGCTCTTACTCACTGCACCACCTAGCTGCCCCTTTAGGGCAATTGGGGTTAAGTAACTTGCCCAAGGTCACACGGCTAGGTTTTTGTTTGTGCAGATTAAGTGTCAGAGGCCGGCTCCGAACTCAGGTCCTTCTGACTCCAGGGCCGGTGCTCTATTCACTGCACCACCTAGCCGCCCAGATCTTCACACTTTCTGGTGACATGTTTCTGATCTCCTTTGGGAACCTTATCTCTCTTAGAAAACTCTACTGGTCCCATAGGCTTGTATGAACATAAATCTATAACTCTCATCTGCTAAGATTCACTAACTAGAAAGCTTTTATTCCCTGAGAAGCGCAGGCTTATAGCTCTTTAGTTCATAGTTGAAGGGAAGTAAAAAGAAGCAAAACTATTTCTCATTCAACCCTAATCCTAAAATTATGTTCTTTTGACTGCCTGTGTCTAGTAATTATTCAAAGTTCATGGTCCCAGACCACTATCTAGAGTTAGAAAATTACTTGTAACTCCCTTTTAACCCCTGATAGTGCTTTAGTATCCTCCCCTTAAATAAACAAACAACATTTTGGGAACTTGGCCAAAGTAACCCCCAGGATTTGTGAAGAAGTTAGAATGATAAAGCCCATTTCACTTCCTAAATCCTCTTTGATTGGCATACAAATGGACCCACATTGTTGTTTTTATTATGTGTATCAATAAAAAAGCAAGAAAGTAAACCTAGATTTCACTGGTATTCTGACCAGCACAAAACCTTGTCATCTCTTTATACTTAAATATGACAGATTGAATTGAGTCAAAGTGAATTTAACCTTTGTTTGGGGCCCAAGGTGTCTTTGGAAGATAACTAGCTGCTTTCTCTTTCTTTCCAGTGGAATTTTTATTCTGTGACCTGGGTTCCCTGAAGTCCATTCGACAGTTTGTTAAGGAATTCAAGAAAAAGAATTATCCTCTTCATGTACTAATCAACAATGGTGAGTTTTGTTCAGATCTCTACTCCATAGATGATATTGCTGTTATAAATGTTACTGAGAAAGCAAAAGATGGGACAAACTTTCAGAACAAAAAATATCCTGTCATTTAAAACTAAAATGTTTTTAGTTTTATCTTAAAATTAAATGTATTTCCTTATTTATTTTAAAACTAAACATTTTCTTTGATATTACTGAATTAATTCATTTTTAGTATTTTACATTGAAAAATTGGCAAATGTTTTGCTTATTTTTCCCCAAAAATGTTTTTGCTTGCTCGCTGTTAATGAGCAGATCCATTCAAACTACCTTACTACTTTCAATTGCATCCAGAAAAGAAAATTTTCACATTCTGTGCCTTGAGTCAGTCATTTAGGAAATACCTAGATCCTTCATTATTGGTTCTCTGTAGTCATGGCTGGTCATGGCATTTATCAGTATTATTTAATTTTTTTGATGTTGATTTTCTTTAGAATGTTGTTATATAAATTGTCTAATAGTACTTCACACTTAATTATTTCCTACAAGTATTCACAAATCTGAAACTATTTTATTAATAGTATTTTATTTTTCCCCAGTTGAATGGCAATAAATTTTTTTTCATTCATTTTTGAAAAACTTTGAGTTTCAATTTTTCTCCCTCCCTTCTTTGTCTCCCGTCTTCTGAAAATGGTAGGTAGTTTGATATAATTTATACATGTGCTATCTATCATGTTAAAATATTTTCAGATTAGTCACAGTTGTGAAAAAAGAAACAGATTAAAAGGGAGTAAAAATCCACAAAAATGAATAAAGTGGAAAAAAGTATGGTTCAATCTTCATTGAGAATCTATCAGTTGTTTATCTAGATATAAATAACATTTTCTTTCTAGGGTCCTTTGTACTTGTCTTGGAGCATAGTCTGCTAAAAGTTGAGTCATCCATAGTGGATCTTCACTAAATATATAGTTTAGTTTGGGTAAAATTGTCATTTTTATTATATTAGCTCGACCCAGCCATGAGCAATTGATATTTTTCCAATTAGTTAGATCTGACTTTATTTGTGTGAGAAGTATTTTGTAGTTGTGATCATATAGTTCCTGGGTTTGTTTTGGCAGGTAGATTCCCAAATATTTTATAATGTCTACAGTCCCTTTAAATGGGATTTCTCTTTCTATCTCTTGTTGTTGAGTTTCATTAGAGATGTACAGGAATGCTGAGGATTTATGTGGGTTTATTTTATATCCTGCAACTCTGCCAAATTTATTTATTTTCTCAAGTAGTTTTTTACTTGATTCTCTAGGATTCTCTAAATATATCATCATATCATCTGCAAAGAGTGATAGCTTGGTCACTTCTTTGCCTAACTTGATTCCCTTGATTTCTTTTTCTTCTCTAATTGCTACTGCTAGTGTTTCTAGTACCAGATTGAATAAGAGGGGTGATAGTGGACACCCTTGTTTCATTCCTGATCTTATTGGAAAGGCTTCTAGTTTATCCCCATTGCATATAATACTTGCTGATGGTTTTAGATAGATGCTATCAACTATTTTAAGGAAGGCTTCATTTATTCCTATACTTTCTAATGTTTTTAATAGGAATGGATGTTGTACTTTGTCAAAGGCCTTTTCTGAATCTATTGAGATGATCATGTGGTTTCTGCTAGTTTTATTGTTGATATGCTCAATTATACTGATGGTTTTCCTCATATTAAACCATCCTTGCATTCCTGTAATAAATCCTACCTGATCAAAGTGTGTTATTCTTGTGATAAGTTGTCGTAGTCTTTTAGTTAATATTTTATTTAAATTTTTTGCATCTGAATTCATGAGGGAAATTGGTCTATAGTTTTCATTCTCTGTTTTATCTCTTCCTGATTTAGGAATCAGTACCATATTTATGTCATAAAAAGAATTTGGTAGGACTCCTTCTTCACTAATTTTCCCAAGTAGTTTGTAGAGTATTGGAATCAGTTGTTCTTTAAATGTTTAATAGGAATCAGTAGGAAACCCATCTAGCCCTGGGGATATTTTCCTAGGGAGTTCACTGATGGCTTGTTTGATTTCTTTTTCTGAAATGGGGTTATTTAGGTAATTCACTTCCTCTTCAGTTAATCTGGGAAACTTGTAATTTTGTAAATATTCATCCATTTCACTAAGATTGGCATATTTATGCGCATACAGTTGGGAAAAATTATTCCTAATTATTGTTTTAATTTGCTCTTCATTGGAGGTAGATTCACCCTTTTCATTTTTATACGCATAATTTAGTTTTATTCTTTCCTTTTTTATGATATTGACTAATGGTATATCAATTTTATTGTTTTTTTTTTTCATAAAACCAGCTCTTATAGTTTTCTTAATTAAAATGTTATTAATCTCTCCTTTTGTTTTCAATATTTCTAATTTAGTATTTAATTGGGGATTTTCAATTTGTTCTTTTTCTAGCTTTTTCAATTGCATGCCCAATTCATTGACCTCCCTTTTCTCTAATTTATTCATTTATACACTCAGGGATATAAAACTTCCCCTAACAACTGCCTTTAATGCATCCCACAAATTTTAGTACGTTTTCTCATAATTATCATTCTCTTGAATGAAATTACTGATTATTTCTATAATTTCTTGTTTGATCCACTCATTGTTTAGGATTAAATTGTTTAATTTCCAATTAGTTTTTAGTCTCTCTTTCCATGGACCTTTTATTGCATCATGATCTGAGAATTATGCAATTAATATTTCTGCCTTTCTGCACCGAATTTTGAGGTGTTTATGCCCTAGCACATGGTCTATTCTTGAGTATGTACCATGCACTGCTGAGAAGAAAGTAAATTCCTTTTTATCCCCATTCCGTTTACTCCAGAGATCCATCATATCTAGTCTCTCTAAGATTCTATTCTCCTCCTTAACTTCTTTCTTGTTTATTTTGAGGTTAGATTTATCGAGTTCAGAGAGGGGGAGATTAAGGTCCCCCACTAGTACAGTTTTGCTATCTATTTCTTCCTCTAATTCCTTTAACTTCTTCTCTAGGAATTTGGATGTTATACCACTTGGTGCATATATTAAGTAATGCTATTGCTTCATTCTCAATGGTGCCTTTTAGTAGGATATAGTTTCCTTCCTTATCTCTTTCAATTAGATCTATGTTCGCTTTTGCTTTATCTGAGATAAGGATTGCTACCCCTGCTTTTTTTACTGTAGCTGAGGCATAATAAATTCTACTCCAGCCTTTTACCTTTACTTTGTGGGTATCCCTTTGTTTCACATGTGTTTCTTGTAGACAGCATATTGTGGGATGATGGTTTTTAATCCATTTTGCTATCTGCCTCTGTTTTATGAGAGAGTTCATCCCATTTGCATTCACAGTAATGATGACTATCTATCTCTTCCCCTCCATGCTTTTCCCTCCCCTCCTCATGTTTTGTTTCTTTTTTATCCCTTCCCCTCCCTGAAGTTTTCCCTTTTGATCACCCCCTCCCTCAATGTTGCCACCCAGTGACCCCCCTTCTTCACCTACCCTCTCCCCTTACTACTATTTCCCTCCCTTCTAATCCCCCCTTTCCTCTCCTCCTTTTTATCTCCCCCCCTTACCCTCCTACTGCCTATAGGAAACAATAAATTTTTATACTTAGCAGAGTATATTACTCCCCATTTGACACCAAACCAATTGGATTAAATTTCAAACAATTCTCCTCTCCCTCCCTCCTTTTCCTCTATTCAATGAATTTATGTGTCTATTCACTTTAGAATCTTCAACTTAACTGATTATGTTGATCCTTCTTTGAACAAGAACAAGTGAGAATAGTGTTTAAATGATATTCTTCTCCCTCTTTCTTTCCCCTCTACTATAGTGTGTTTTTATGCCACTTCCAATGGCATACTTTACCTTTTTCTATCTTGTCCTTCCCTTTTATCCCATTACAGTCCCTTTGATCCCCTTAATAAGGATTTCTTTTATCTTCAGGTTAGTTCATTCATACAGACACCCTCTATCTATGTACAACCCTTTTAAAGGTCATGATAATCATATAAATTTCAATATTGACAGTTATCAGCTTCTCATATAGGGATTTGAACATTTTGCTGTTGTTTGATCACAAGTTATGTGCATGTGTGCATGAGGGTGCATGTGTGCATGTATGTGTGTGTGAGTCTGTGTTTTCCTTGTTTACCTTTTTATGTCTTTCTTGAGTCTTGTAATTGGAGATCAAATTTTCCACTGAGCTCTGGCTTTTTCATCAGGAAGTCCCTTATTGCCTAAAAGGTTATGCTCACTTTTGCAGGGTAGTTAATTCTTGGTTGTAGTCCTAGCTCTCCTGCCTTATGAAATATCAATTTCCAGTCCCTCCAGTCCTTTAATGTAGAAGCTGCTAGGTCCTGTTTGAACCTGACTTTAGTTCTGTGATATTTGAATTGTTTCGTTTTGGCTGCTTGCAGTATTTTTTCCTTAATCTTGTAAGTCCGGAATTTGGCTACTATATTTCTTGGTGTTTTCAATTTGGGATCTCTTTCAGGATGATTCTGGTGAATTCTTTTGATAAGTATTTTATCTTCTGAATCCAGGACTTCACAGTTTTCTTTGACAATGTCTTGGAGGATGTTGGCCAGGCTGCTTTTTTATCATGTCTTTCTGGTAGACCAATAATTCTAAGTTATCTCTCCTGGATCTGTTTTCTAGGTCAGTTGTTTTTCCAGTGAGATATTTCACACTTTCTTCCAATTTTTCAATCTTCATGTTTTGTTGATTGTCTCTTGATGCATCACAGAGTTCTGAGTTTCAGTTTGATTGATTCTAATTTTTAGCACATTATGTTCTTCGGTTAGTTTTTGAAGGTCATTTTTTAGGCAGGAATTTTCTCCAATTGCTTCACTAATTTTACTTTTTAAGGAGTTGCTTTCTTCAGTAAAACTTTTTTTCCAATTTGGTCACGGCATCCCCGATTTGGTCTTTAAAATCTTTCTTAAGCACCTCCAGGAATGCTATTTGGGCTTGAGACCTGTTCGTATTTCCTTCTGTGGTCTCAAGTGTGAGTCCATGTGGTCCTCTGTATTTGGTTGTTCTTGACCTACATAATAAGCTCAGATCAATTTTCTTGCCTTCCCTTTCTCCTTCTCAGCTTCCTTCCTTCCCATTGTGATTTCCTATTTCCTAATTTTTCAGGCTGTGAGTTAAGGTCCTATTCTTTGACTTTGAATGCTGTAGCCTCTGGGTATTTAGTTTGAGGCTAAGTCAGGAGTCTTAGAGAGGTGTATGCTGATGTGCACAGAGTAATCTGTGGATGAGGGGTGGTCTGGCCACTTTAGATTTCTGCCTCTGTACCCCTGGGCTACAGCTCAGGAAGGCTTTTGCTGGTCAGGTGAGGTGGGGCTTGATGGGACCCCTCCCCCTCTTCTCTTCAGACTCCTTGCTGCCTCAATTATACCCCTTCTTGATGACTCCCAAGCCCTAGGCTATTTCCACTAACTTAGGATTTCTCTCTGGGTCGGAGACTTATCTTTGGATTTTCTACTTCATGAAGGAGGGATCTGAGTGGCTAGAGTTTACTTTGCCATTCTATCCCCTGGATATACAGGCAGGTGATTTCTAAACTTCCAGGCTGGGGGCTAATAATCCCAGGAGAAGCTGCTCTCTCTGCTGGGGGGCCCAAGCCCTCTCTTACATGACTCCAATGATTCTTCCTGTCCCTTGGTGAGATGCTGGTGAGATGACTGTGATTCGTCTTTTGTAAGTTGGCTGGCTGGGGTTTCTCTCTCTAGTGTAGTCTGCTTGTCTGCTCTCAAGTCTGAGCTGTGCAGACCACACGTGCTCTGTGCTTCCCCTGTCCGGACCCACTGGGCACTTTTCTGGCCTGTATTCTGCCACGCTCTGTCTCCCAGTGGATTTTGTCACTCTAGAATCCATTCAGATTCACTTTTTAAGGTTTAGTGAGGAGATTCACAGAGGAGCTTAGAGAAGTTACTGCTGCCTTTCCACCATCTTGTCTCCACCCCTACCCCACCCCCCATCCCTTCATTTTTCAATATTTTGCCAGCACAAAAAGGGCTGCTATAAATATTTTTGTACATGTAGGTTCTTTCCCCTTTTTTATGATCTCTTTGGAATACAGATGTTATAGTAGTATTTGTGGATCAAAGGTACACACAGTTTGGTTGCATTTGGGCATAATTCCAAATTGCTTTCCAGAATGCTTGAATCAGTTCACAAATCCACCAACAGTGCATTAGTGTCTCAATTTTTCCACAACTTTATCATTTTCCTTTTTTATCATATTAGCCACTGTGAAAGGTGTTGTCTCAGAGTTGTTCTAATTTGTATTTCTGTAATCGAAAGTGATGTAGAGCACATCTTCATTTGCCTATAGATATCTTTGATTTCTTCACCTGAAAACTTCCTGTTCATGTCCTTTGATCAATTATCAATTGAGGAATTGTTTGTATTCTTGTAAATTTGATTCAGTTCTCTATATATTTGAGAAATGAGTTTTGTCAGACACATTTATTGCAAAGATTGTTTCCTAACTTTCTGCTTTCCCTCTAATCTGGTTGCATTGGTTTTGTTTGTACAAAAGCTTTTTAATTTAGTATAATCAATTTTATATATTTTACATTTTGTAATGCTCTCTGTGTCTTGTTTGGTCATGAATTCTTCCCATCCGCGTAGACCTAACAGGTAGACTCTTCCCTGCTCTTCTAATTTACTTATGTTGTCAACCTTTATGTCTATATCATGCACCATTTTGACCTTATCTTGGAACATGGTGTTAGATGTTTGTCTCTACCTAGTTTGTGTCCTATTGTTTCCAGTTTTCCCATTGGTTTTTGTCAAATAGTGAGTTCTTACCACAAAAGATAATGTCTTTCGCTTTACAAACAGTAGTCATTAATTACCGTGTTGTATACCCAATCTACACTGATCTACCCCTCTATTTCTTAGCCAGTACCAGATAGTTTTTATGATGACTGCTTTATAATATAGTTTGATATTTGGTATTGCTAGGCCACCTTCCTTTGCATTTTTTTCCCGTTAATTCCCTTAATATTCTTGACCTTTTGTTCTCCTAGATGAATTTTGTTGTTACTTTTATCTAACTCAATCAAATAATTTTTGGTAGTTTGTTTGGTATGACACTGAATAAATAAATTTGTTTAGCCAGAATTGTCATTTTTATTAATTTGACTTAGCCTGCCCATGAACAATTGCTAATTTTAGAATTATTTAGATCTGATTTTATTTGTGGGAAAAGTGTTTTGTAATTGTGTTCATATAATTCCTATGTTCATCTTGGCAGGTAGAATATTATTTTTTTTCATTATTTACAGTTATTTTATTTATTTGTTTGTTTGTTTGTTTATTTATTTTTGCTTTTTGGAGGGAAACTGGGGTTAAGTAACTTGCCCAAGGTCACATGGCTAGGTTTTTGTTCTTGTGTGTGTTAATTGTCTGAGGCTGGATCCAAACTCAGGTCCTTTTGCCTCCAGGGCCGATGGTCTACTCACTGCACCACCTAGCTGCCCCCCTATTTACAGTTATTTTAAATAAAATTTCTCTATCTCTTGCTGCTGGGCTTTATTGGTCATATAAACAAATGCTGATAATTTATGTGGGTTTATCTTATGTCCTGCAGCTCTGCTAAAGTTGTTGATTATTCCAAGTAATGTTTTAGTTGATGGTCTAGGGTTCTCTAAGTATACCATCATATGATCTGCAGTGTGTTGTAATTTTGTTTTGTCATTGCCTATTCCAATGATTTCAATTTTTCTTTTCTATTGCTATAATTAACATTTCTAGTATTATGTTAAATAATAATGATGGGGGGGCGGAGCCAAGATGGCAGAGTAGAAATATCACTTCCAAGGTGCTCTGCCCCACACAAGTTCCAAACAATGTGAAAGGGGACTCTGAATAACTTCTGGAGCCCCAGCACCCACAGAACTACACAGAGAAGCTAACCTCCCGCTGAGCTCTCTGAGAGCAGACAGCACAGTCCACTGGGAACCAACAGCACAGCACTCTGGGAGCTGAGCCCAGACCCGGATGAGCTGTGGTTTTAGCCCTAGTGGGGCTGGGCCAGCAGCCAGCTCGAGGGACCCCAGAACACCAGCAGCTGTGGTGATTCCAGAATTATCAGCAGAGATATGCCTAGGACAAAGTGAAAGATTAATGACCTATGGACTTTGGGAACAGTTTTTGGGGAAGCATTGGCTTCCTCCCCTTGGGGAGAAAAGCTGCTGAAGAAACTCAGCACAGAAGACATTTTGCAGCGTCAGTGGCGGCTTTAGCTCCTGGTCTGCGAACTGTAGAGAGATCCAGCAATCAGTCTGGGAGTTAATCACTCTCACTTTAACCTGTGTGGATCTGGATTGTCGTCTGGGGGGGAGGTTTGGGGTGGGTATCCAATTTGCCAAAGCGGGTGGAGGCTTTTCAAAGGCCACCCAACCTGTGGAAGTTGAGAAGATCCCACCTTTGGGACTGAAGCTGTCCTGACTGAGTCCTACTGTGGCAACAAGCCCCAAAATCAAGTAATGAAGTGGCATCATGCCTAGGCAAAAGAAACAGAATAAACAGAAAAATTCAACATTGGACTCTTATTTTAGGGGCAAAGATGATCAAAGCATGGAGGAGGACTGTGAGGTCAGAACTACTGCACCAAAAGCCCCAAATGAAAATACAAGCTGGCTACAGGCCATAGAATACCTTAAGAAGTAGATAAGAGAAGTGGGGGGAAAATTGGGTAGAGAAATGACAAAGATGCAAGAAAAATATGAAATGGGGGGGCGGAGCCAAGATGGCAGAAAGGAAGCAGTAACCTCGCTGAGCTCTTCAGTCACTAAGTCTCAAAGGGTGAAACTGAGCGGATTCAGGAGTGACAGAGCCCACTGGAAGACAGAGCGTGGCAGAATCCAGCCCATGAGGTTGCCCAGTGTGTCCGCACAGGTCGAGCGCAGAGCGGGTGGGGTCTGCACAGTTCAGACCTAAGACCAGACAAGCAGACTACACCAGAGAGAGAAAAAGCCCCAGCCTGCAGACTTACCAAGGAAGAATCACAGTCATCTCGCAGAGGGAACAGATCATTGGAGCCACTCTCGTTGGTAATATCTTTTTTTAAGATGTTTTGCATCAGTAATCGTTAGGGAAATTGGTTTATAAATTTCTTTCTCTGTTTTGACTCTTTGTGGCTTAGGTATCACCATCATATTTATATCATAAAATGAATTTGGTAGGACTCTATCTATTTTTTAAAATAGTTCATATATCCCTGGAAATAATTGTTGAAATTTTGGTAGAATTGTCTTGTAAATCCATCTGCCTCTGGAGATTTTTTTCCTAAGGAGTTTGTTTTTCTGAAATGGGGTCATTTAAGTATTTTATTTCTTCTTTTGTTAATCTGGGCAATTGATATATTTTTTGCCAATATTCATCCATATCACCTAGGCATATAGTTGGGCAAAAATAGCTCCTAATTATTGTTTGAATTTATTCTTCATTGGTACTGAATTCACCCTTTTCATTTTTGAGACTGGTCATTTGTTTCCTTTCTTTCATTGTTTCTTTCTTTCTTTCTTTCTCTTCCTTCCTTCCTTCCTTCCTTCCTTCCTTGTTTTTTGTTGTTTTTTTTTTGTTCAGACTAACCAAAGGTGTCTCTATCCTACTGATATTTTCATAAAATCAGGCCCTAGATTTGTTTATGAGCTCAATAGTTTTTTTTTTTTTTCAATCTTAATAATCTCACTTAAGATTCTCAGGATTTACACTTTGGTGCTTTTTGGGGATTTTTTAATTTGTTCTTTTTCTAGTTTTTTAGTTTCATGCCCAATTTTTTGATCTGTTCTTTTGCCATTTTGTAAGAATTTAGAGAAATTAATTTTCCCCTAAATACTGCTTTGGCAGAGGATTCAAAATATGCAATGATAAATTTTCATTTCAAGAAAGCGTTTTTGATAAATAATAAATGTTGTGTTGAGCTTTCTTGTAAGTTTTCTATTGTTTTTTTGCACTTTTTCATTTTGTTCTTTTCCCCCCCTCTATCCCCAAAGGCTACAATAAAGTTTAAATATGTTCCTCTATAGTTATAGATATATACATACAAGTATACATTTATGCACACATATGTAGACATATACTTTCCCAAACATACTCTACTCCTGATCTTTGTTTTTATGTTTCTGCATATTTATTGTTTCCTTTTCCTCCTGCCTCCTCTACTTTACTTCTATGCACTACCTTGCCTTCCTATTACTTGCCTACCCTCCTCCAAGAATCCCTCCCCTCTCCTCCCATTCCCATAAATCTGAAGACATTTCTATACCCCACTTTTACCTATTCTCTCACCTTCCTCTCTAAAGATCTTTCCCTTGTCTTCTCCACCCTCCCTATGTGCCTGCTGCTTTAATTCTTCTGAATTTAGAAAGCTTTGATTCACTTCTAAATATATATGTATTGTTCTCTCTTAAACCCATTCTTAATGAAAGTAAGTTACCAGAATTACCAGTCCTCTTCCCACATCTAATTCCTCTATAATGATTCTTTCTCTTGTACCTCATTTGTATAATTATTCTTTTTAGCTGTTTCTAAATGATTTTACTTTTTAAATTCATATCATATTGAGGTTTACCCCAATCTTTCTTATGATGTACCCAATTATTAAGAATCTTAGACATACATTTTGTATTTTACATATTTAAAAAGTAAACAGCCTGTCATCATGAATCCCTTACAATCAGTCTTTGATATGTGACATATATTTCTCTTGTTTCTTGTAGGTCGAATCTTCTATTAATTTCAGGATTTTTTTTTGACGAAGTCATGAAAATCTAAGAATTTGTCAAATGTTTACTGTTTTTCATTCAGGATAATACTTAACTTTACAGAGAATGCTATTTTTGGGTAGAGCCCCAGTTCTTTTGTTCTTCAATATGTTGTGTTACTTTCACTATAAAAGGAATTCACTTTATTTGGTCTTTATAAAGTACTATTTACTTGTATAAAATAATCTTCTATAGGATTCCTTTATAACACTTGAAAGAAATGAGGTTTTCTTCCATCATTTTTAAAAATTTAAAATGACATTTTATTTGAGAAAATAGCCCCACAGTAGAGATAGTGAAAAGGTCTGGCCCTTTAATTGATATTTTCAATGAAATGAGGGGGAAAATGCTAAAATTTATGTGCATAAGAAAAGCAGTTCTCTGTATAACCAAAGAAACATACCAAATTCTTCTTTTCTGAAAGAATTCTACCTATATGGTCATTACTTGAACCTTTGATACCCCTGAAGGTTTAGAAAACTATTGGCTTTGTATTTGACATTGAAACATGTGAACCTTTCTATGTAGTATATTATTAGTGCACTATTTGCTGGTATTATATCTATTACCCTGACCTGTGGGATTATTAATCTGCCATTTGTTCTCTTAGAGAGATTACATACTTTATCCTACTTTGTAGGCCTTGTAACAAGAAGTTTTTTATTCTTGGTGCTTTTTTGTAAACCAGCATTCTGATTGATAACCATTTGGCTTTGGTTAGTGCATAATAACATTCTAAGTTTTTATGCTACTAAACATGAAAGTGGCCATTAATATGCTATATTCAGGTACAGTATTGTGCATAATTTGTTAGCTCTTAGGTATACTTGCCAAGGTGGGGGGAGCAGGAGGGTTCTAATACAGCTTTTAGATTCTTCTGATCTGATTTCTCTCTTAACTTGAGATTTGAATAGTCTTTGAAAGTAGGGGGTCAGATAAATAATAAGTGTGGAAAAGGTAAAAAAAATAAGTGTTAAGCCACTTTGGATTGCACCATACAGTCAGCATCTCATCATAATGATAAATAGCTCCTATTAAATTAACATGGTTGAGGTCCACCTAAAACAAATCTAGGTGTTTTTGAACAACTGTTCTCCATTCTTATTGTTATTTTTTCCATAATAAGTTAGATGTATCCCACTGCCTTTTCTGTGCCCAGGACATCTATGCATATCATACCTCATAGACAGTATTCAGTTTCCATCTCTCTTGTTTTGTCACTATTCATTCCCAATGTCGTAATCTTAGATACTTTGCATATAAACCTTCATAGGCTTTTTTTGTGTCTTAAGGATGTCATTTGACAAGACACAGTCATTTACAAAAAAAAAAAAGTATGGGATTGGCACCATTGACCATAATTCTGGTTTTCTAGCTGTGTATATAAGAGGTATCCTTTATAAAGATGGAGAAGTCTTCTGACTTACGGTGATGAAATGATACTTAGACTAATGAAACTGTGAATCTTTGAAATCCTGATGTAATTAGGAGGTTGTCTGTCATGTGAAAATCCATTGAATAGGTCATGTGACGATAATGATGGCCAATGGGATCATTGCCTAACCATCAGGATTGATCTGAGGGCAAACTACAAATTGAAGACAGAGATCCTGAAAATGTAATGAGATGATTCTTGTTCAATTATTTGGACAAAAAATTAACACCAAAAAATGTGGAAATATTAATTTTGTTGTTCAGTATATCTGCACCCTCATTATAACAAGGAAAATAGAATGTGAATTAGTTTGTCACAAGTAAATATTTTTAAATTGGCCTTACTATGTACACACAAACAACGCACATGCACACACACACACACACACACACACACACACACACACCTTTTATAGAAAATATTCTCTAGTTTCTAGTTTTCATTTCCAGACCTTGTCTTCTTAACATTTAGTGTTGGTTATGGAAAATGATTAATGATGTTGCTCATTATTGGATTCCATGGTCATTACTTTATTATAAAGGGGCACTATGCGTAGGGCATTGGCCTTCTGGTACCCTTGCTATTTTTAGGGAGAAGTGATCTAAGACAGCTTTTGAATATGTCTAAACTGAGTTCCCTGACAATTAGAAGTTTGTATAATTTGTGGCATGGATTAAAGTAGGGAGTGAGATAGAAGATAAGTAGGAAATAGGAAAAAACAGTGCTCTCTGGCCAGTAACAACAGATGTTTCATTAATCCTGTTATTGAGACTTCACCTTTCCCTTGCCTCCTTCTTTAAAAATGTACTCTTGCAGGTAAGAAAAATGTTTCACAATGGAGGGGAAAAGGGGAGAGGTAAGAGGGAATGAATGAACATTACTCTCATCAGATTTGACTTAAGGAAGAAATAATATACACACTCAATTGAGTATTTTACTCTTCAAGAAAGTAAAGGGTAAGGAAATATGAAGAGTGGGGGGAGGATGATAGGAGAGCAGATTGGGGGAGGGGGCAGTCAGAAGCAATCAGTTTTGAAAAGAGACAGTGTCAAAGGAGAAAATAGAATGAATGGGGGGTGGTATAGGATGGAGGGAAATGGATTTCACAACATAATTATTATGGAAGTGTTTTGCATAACTATATATGTATAACCTATATTGACTTGCCTTCTCAATGAGGGTGGTTTGGGAGGGAAGGAGGGAGAGAATTTGTAACTCAAAGTTTTAAAAACAAATGTAAAAAATTGTTTTTACATGCAACTGGGAAATAAGGTATACAGGCAACGTGGTTGAGAAATCTATCTTGCCCTACAAGAAAATAAGGGGAGAGGAGATGAGAGGGGGATGTGATAGAAGAGAGGGCAGACTGGGGGAAATATTCATCAGAATGCGTGCCATCTTGGGGTGGGGGGAAGGGGGATATGGGAAGAAAATTAGGAACTCAAAATCTTGTGGAAACAAATGTTGAAAACTAAAAATCAATCAATTAATTAATTGTTAAAAATAAAGAGGAGCTAGAAAGGGCATAGTATGGGAGAGGGCACCCTCATGTTACTTGGTAGTTGACAAAAAGGTAAAGAAATCGGGATAGTGAATTGAACTGGTAGTGAAAGTGAGCATGATGGGCTCTTCATGAAATGGAGGTTTGTTCCAGGGACTCATTTCAGCATTAGAGAAGGCTCAAGAATGGAGACAATCTGAAGTCAGCACAGTAACTGGTGAAGAGGCAATGTCTCGAAATCACAGGACTAGGTGAAATGTCAAAGAAATACATCATCATACATACATTAATATATACAAACCTTTAAATTCAAACTGAGTATATGACCTTTAAGGGAAATTCAGAACAAGGATTACTCATTTATTGATAAATTTAAAATCATAAATGGAGGCAAAAAGTATACACTTGCACTTAGCCAGCTAGACAGACTTTTTGGGTAAATCTTGGTTCTTTGCTTCCTTTAATAATCACTCACCAGTATTTGTTACTCACCAGTTACAAAGGTGGGCTGAAATGATGCAGTGATCCCCCCCCCATCTTTATATTCTCAGAAATTTAAAAAATTTGTAGCAAAGTACTTTGTAAACCTTAAAGTGCTACATAAGTATAGCTACCATTTTCTCTTAGGAGCATTTGCTTACTAGTAAAATAAAAATAATATGTTGAATATATGGAGATAGTGTAAGAATTTATAATCCTATTCAAAGATAAAGTAGTGAAGGGGATAGAGTACTCTGTTCGGAGTCTTAAAGACCTAATTTCAAAACTGGCCTCAGTTCCTTATTATTTGTGTGGTCCTGGCCAAGGAAATTAATCTCTATCCATCTCAGTTTCCTCAACTGTCAGATGAGCTGATAATAGCACTGACCTCTCAGGGTTGCTGTGAGGAACAAAGGAAATAAAATTTGTAAAATTCTTAGCACAGTGCTGTACATAGTTAGTGCTTAATAAATGCTTATTCCAGCCATCCAAAAGAATAATTTTTGTATTAAAGAATTTGAGTTTTTTCATTCAACATTTATTAACACCTACTGCATAAAGTACACTGTGTTGGGTATTAGCTGAAGCAAAGATAAAAAAAAGACATTGCCTCTGCCTTCAAGAAACTTCCAGTCCAGTTGAATTGATAGTTAAATCAGTTAACAAAATTTATTAAGAATCTGCTATGCAGGCACTCTGCTAAGTACTTGGGGTGCAAAGAAGGGCAAAAGACAATCCTTATTCTCAAGGGGCTTTTGATCTAATGGGCATGACAGTATATAAACAACTATTTATGGATAAGCTATATTATTAATAAGGATTATTAAGTATTAATTTGGGATAATCAACAAAGAAAGAAAGAACTTCTTAGGTACTGTTTTTCTTTCTTTCTTTCTTTATCTTCCTACAGATGCTGCTAATGCAGAATTTCTCCTTGTATGATTTAGTATATACCTGAAAAAGATTATTATTCAAAATATTGTGCAGTGAGCTGGTTTTGAAATAAGGAAGGAAGGTTCAAATCCAGCCTTTGTTGCATTTCCTGCAGCATCCTACAAAATTAATTTAGCCAATCTGAGATTCAGTTTCTTCATCTGTAAAATGAATATAATAATATAGCACCTATCTCATAGTATTGGTGCAATAATCAAATGAGAATCAAATTTATGGAAAATAAATGCTTTGCCAACCTCCAAGTGCTATAAGATTATCAGCTTCTAAGATTTTTATTTTCCTATGACAATACTGTTCTTGGCCAGTTCCTATTTAAATAAGATCATCATAATTAATAAAAAGTCAGAAAAATACATTCAAATCAATATTATCAAGACATAGATAATGAAGCTGAGGATGAAGACACTACTCAATATTTCATTACATTTGAAAGATTTTTACTTCTCATCAAGCATTCTAAAGTAACTGTGCTTGAATAATACTATATTTCTCAATATCCCTTGACCATCAAAACAGTAAGAATTATAGTTGAATGACCCAATTCAGCATGAAATTGGACACAAGCTGAGACGTTTCTGAACTATAGTCAGGGTAATAGAATTATAAAAATACAATACAGATTTCATTTATAAATCTATCAGCATAGAACATCATTTGGTTTGGTTTTGAATAACCAAATATTTCTACCTCAGTTAATAGACACTGGAGATAGATATTTACAGTGTAAAATATTTTAGAATTTACTGGATTGATGTGGAGAAAATGTTTAGTGCCCCAACATGAGAATTCTACACAGCATAGAAAGGGAAAGCGTCAAAAACATCTTATCAGACATGCCGTTTCCAGCATACTCTGGAGTGTAGTTTCATTGCTGTATCATGCCTTTACTAATCATTTGTCCAGTTTCTGATTTCCTCCTTCTTCTCTCAAATATCAACCCATTTTCGGGCCTCTAATAGAGGAACCATCCTCTACTGGTGTTACACACACACATACACACACACATGGATAAGTTATTATGGAGATTGGAATAAAGAATGGACCTGTGATATCCTTGTTTAGGGTACTTCGGGATGTGGAACTAGCTACTAATACATATTGGTACTTTCTCTGCAACTTACAGTCATTGAGTTAGTTGACTAGAACACTGAGAAGTTAAGTGACTTGCCTACATATGTCAGCCAACATATGTTAGAAGAATCACTTAAATCCAACTTTTCCTGGCCAATGTTTTATCTATAATGCCGTAATGTCTTTGTCTCTGCCTCTGGCTCTCTGCCTCCCTGTCTGTCAGAGAGACAGAGATAGAGAGGGAAAGAAAGAAGGAAAAATCACAGGATTTGAAGAGACTTTGAAAAACATTCCCTTCAACCCTGTCATGATATGGATGAGGAAACTAAGGCCTGAAAGGATTAATTGATTTTCCCAAGGTTACTTGAAGCAAAAGTCGACCAGTGGGAAAATAACAGATCCAGAATTTGTACCCATGTCCTTTAACTGCAACTATAGGAGTCCTTCTACCGCACTGTGTTGTATTTAAAGAACAGTAGGAAAGGGGAGTCAATCACATTCAATTTAACAAAGATTTGCTAAGCATTTCTTAGATACAGTACAGTATAATTGGTACTGAGGAAACCAAGAATATCAAAATTAAAATTATTATCCCTGTGAGTCTGATCAAGTGTTTATGGCACATAAATAAATATCCCCAATGGTCATATAAACATATTGTATAGCATCTATGGGACAAAAGGGGATGGGCGATTATCAAGAATGACACCAGGGAAAAGATGGAAATTGAATTCAGCTTTAAACACCTATAATTCCATGGATGGGCCCTATTATCCTGTTGCTGTCCTTAACTTCTGGTCCAGTGGTACTCCCCATGGAAAAGAATATCACTGGACCATAAGCAATATATATATATATATATATATATATATATATATATATATATATATATTTAGGAAGCACCAGTCTTGTCTGATGCCCTTATCTTGTTAATAAGGAATCTGTGATCACACAGAATTAGAATTTTAATTCAGGTCCTTTAACTCCCAATCCATTGTTTCTTTCTGCTATAACACTGCTTTTCTGTTCCATATAGAGATTATGCGAGTAACCTGGGCCTCCTTAATACCTCACTCTAGCTACATATCCACATAAAAGTATTTTGCAAGAATTGGAAAGTGTGAGTTCAAGTCTTAACCTCAGATGCTAGTTATGTATTTAACCTCCTCTTAGAGCTTCAGTTTTTCATATGGAAAAATAAAGATGCCTCCTTGGGTTAAAAAGAGCAAAGCATTTTTCAAACTCAAAAACATTGCATATATGTGAGGTATTATTCTTTATATTCTCTATTTGTTCTCCTTCATTAAAAAAAAAACTCAATCAAGAATATTCCTTATGTTCATTTTCTTGCCATCTCTTCTTTCCTAGGTTTTATTTTCTGTCCCACTAAAAACCTCCCATGTTGCATTATATTGAGTGTTTGGTGTCAGCACAAGCATTTCGTTTTTATGAGAAGTTTCTATCTCTAGGTTTGGGTTTTTTGTTTGTTTGTTTGGCAATCCTTTCCAAAGTCCTTTATGGCTTGTTTCTCAGTTTCTTTTAGAGGAAGAATTTAGGGACCCCTCTTATCTCATTTCTGATATATTCTAGTCTTCTGTGATCATGGGATTTTAAATTTATACCCTACATTTCTTATTTACTTTACCATCCTCTCATTTTTGCTTTCCCATAGTCCACTTCTCTAGGGCTCATGAAAAGTAGCAGCCAGTGGAAACAAGTCTGAATACTATATGGTTGTTTGAACAAATAGTTGCTCTAATGGAAGATAATAATGTATGCTGCATTCTATAATGCTGTACTTCAACTCTCTTACCTAATAGCTATGAGTTTCACAGTGATCCTGTTTTGACTCTATTTTTCTTTCCAATCATCATTTTCTTAATGAATTTCTGCTTAATAATCAAACAAAAATGTAGCCTGATTTGGAAGGAAACCAATTTGAATTAGTGAAAACCCTGAATTTTATACTCTTTGTAGAGAGATTAGCCTTTAATATTTCTAAGTAAAAGCAGTTTGGTGAAGGAGAAAGAGCATGAATCTTTCCTAATGCTTTGTATGACTTTCATCTTATCTAGAAAGACAGGACAGATGCATGTAAAGATATAGCATAATGTAAGATATAACGAAGTAGATTTTTTCTGTTTTTCTCTTGTACCCTTCTTAGTCCTTCACCCCAAAGGAAGGTGCTGAGTTTCCATCAAGCTGTTTGATATATAATGACCCACTAGACCATGAGTTCTTAACCTGATCTCTGGGTCTAGGGATAATATTTCAGGGGGTCTGTGAATTTGGGTGGGAAACTGCATCTTTATTTTCACTACCATATAGTTGAAATTTAGCATGTCTTTCAATTATGTATATAGGTAACAAAATGTTATTCTGAGCATAACATTTAATATTCTGAGAAGTATTCTGTAGTCTTCACCAGACTGCCAGTGTGGTATAGCACCCACACACAGACACACACAGATAATAGTAATAATAGCGGCCAGCATTTCTATAATGTTTTAAGGTTTGCAAAATACTTTACAATTAGTTCATTTTATCCTTACAACCTTGAAATATAAATACTATTATTAAGCACATTTTGAGGGTAATAATGACAGTGAAGCTAAAAGAGATAAAGTGACTTGTTCAGGGTCACTCAGCTAGTGAGTATCTGGGGTTAGCTTTGAAATCAGGTTTTCTAGATTCCAGTTCTATCCCTCTATCTAAGGCACCATCAAGGAGCCTCATGAGGTCTGCCATTGTACATTAGCACCCTAAAACCCATTCAGAGAAAAGTAGATTTAGATTTGCTATGCCGTTTTCTTCTCTCAATTCCAGTCAATTTGGGAGTAGAAAGTTAAGAAATGAGATTAATCCAAAGGGCTGTTTGGCATTGTTTGATCCTATCCTCCTTCCCTTCTACCCTAGATGGTAGGATGAGTGTTAAGAGAAAGAGGGTGTCTATGTCTAGCTAAACTTGACCTCTTTTATGTTTCCTATACCTTTCTTTACTTGATATAGTTTTCTCTGCAATTACTTACGTGGAAAACACACATACGTACACAAAGATATGTGTATGTGCATACATTGTTGTATGGTATATGTATGCACACACACATATTTTCCCCTGCATTTTCTTTGGATTAAGGGTTAGGTTATTGTTAGGGCCCGCCTTACAGGGCTTACGTCAGACTCACCTCTCCTGCCACCTCTACGGCACTCCAATCCCTTCCTCGATTCCTGTCACCCCTACTACCCAGCTTGCCTCCACAAGCCCTTCTCCAGCTGCCCCTGCAGTCTGGTCACTCTGGTCACCCCTACGACCCAGGTTCGCCCCCAAGAACCCCTGGGGGAGCCTGCTCCTCGGAGAACAGACAAAGGAATCCTGACACCAAGATGTAATGTCTTGCCCTTTAATGTCTTTCTCATTTACAATCACCTCATCTCTCTCTCCTCTCCCTTTTACCTTTCCTCCCCCCTTTTAGCTCCTTTCCCCTCCCCCACTCTGTTCTCCCACGTGCCTCAGCAGTAACAAGCTTCTCCTAGCAGGGGAGTACTCCCCTGTTAGCAGCGCATACTCAATACCCCAAAATCATGGGGGAGAATAAATGCCCAGGTGCCTCCACCCTGCTTGTGTTTCTCTGTCCTTTGCCTGAGTTTTCCGTGGGTTTTCAGAGTTCGGGTAGAGTATTAAAGGCCCCAACAGATTATCAATGAAAGAACTTTATTCCTATCTGGATATGGGAAACTAGGGAATTTGGATACCTAGAAAACAGGATAGGGTGGTAGGAGTGAGGACTGAGGAGCAACCATTTGAGTCACTGTAATGGGAATGGGAATTTGAAGATCTTCCTTGCCCCGTAATAGAGCTGGGGTGGGGGTGGGGAAGGTTGAAGACCTTCCCTGTTTTTTTTTAAACAAATGCTTTATTAACTTCTGTTTTCCATCATTCATTTCCGCCAGATTTTGAGTTACAATCATGTTCCCCCCGTTATTCCCCTACCCAACCTCCCAGAATAGCAGTCCCACAAGATATCACTTCCTCCAATCTGTTCTCTCCCATACCTTCTCCCATACCCCCATCGACTTTTCCATTAGAGGAAGATGAATCTTTGTGTCCCAATGCCTGCACATCTTATCTCCCAATTATAGGCAAAAGAGTATTAATAATAGTATTTATATATATATATATATATATATATATTTGAAACATTTAATGTTACAACCTCGAATTTCAGATCCATTTCCTTCCTCCCTTGTCACCCATTCCTTCTTGGGATATAAGTAATTCAGTATATGCTGTACATGTCTAGCTATGCAAAACATTATCATGGTAGATATATTGTACAAGGCTGCTTATAATTCCCTCCCACTCATCCCACTCCCCCACCTGGTACATTCCCTACATGATCCTGTCCCTTTTCTATAGTGGGTACTTCCAACCTCCCCTCCCCCCAAGGATGCCCTCCCATCCAGCATCCCTCCTCTCATCCCCCTTCCCCCTATTCTGCTGCAGGTTGAGATATCCCATTTAATATGTATGTCATTCTCTCCCTGAACCAAATTCAATGAGAATGTGGTTTTGCCTTTTTTGCCTTCCTATTCTCCTCTTCCCTTGCAACCACTTCCCCTTGCTTCTTCTACATGAGATAGTTTACCCTACCCTGTCTCTCCCCATCTCCTCTTGCCACTTTCCTCTCTCACCTCATAATTTCATCCCTTGACTATTCTCCCTTCCCAACAAATTCAACCTATGCCCTCTATCCATATATAACTGTAACCATATACACACACATTCACATATGTATTCATATGACCACACCCCCTTCTTCCATTATTTTCATAGTGAGAAGGATATCATCAGTCACAGTTATTGCTTTTCCATATAGGAATGTAAATAGTTCAACTTTGATAAGTTCCTTTGATTTCTTTTCCCTGATTACCTTCTCAGGCATCTCTTGCTTCTTGTGTCTGGATGTCAAATTTTCCATTCAATTCTGGTTTTTTCCTCAAGAATGCTTGAAAGTCCTCTATTCCACTGAATGACCATATTTTCCCCTGAAATAAAATACTCAGTTTTGCTGGGTAGGTGACCCTTGGGTTCATTCTCAGTTCTTTTGCCCTCTGGAATATCATATTCCATGCCCTTCTATCTCTCAGTATAGAAGCTGCCAAGTCCTGGGCTATTCTGATTGTGTTTCCACAATATTGAAATTGTTTCTTCCTGGCTGCGTGGAGTATTTTCTCCTTGATCTGGGGATTCTGGAACCTGGCTATAATATTCCTGGGAGTTTCTTTTTGGGATCTTTTTCAGGAGGTGATTGGTGGATTCTTTCAACCTCTATTTTGCCCTCTGGATCTAAAACATCAGGGCAGTTTTCCTTGAGAATTTCTTGAAGGTTAATTTCTAGGTTCTTTCTTTGATCATGGTTTTTGGGTAGTCCAATAATTTTAAAATTGTCTCTCCTGGATCTATTTTCCAGGTCAGTGGTTTTTCCCATGAGGCATTTCACATTGCCTTCTAATCTTTCATTTGTTTGGATCTGCTTAACAGCATCTTGATTTCTCATAAAGTCATTAGCTTCCATTTGCTCCAGTCTAACTCTGAAGGAATGAATCTCCTCAGTGGACTTTTGAGATTCTTTTTCCATCTGGCAAATTCGACTTTTTAAGGCATTCTTCTCCTCATTGCCCTTTTGGGCCTCCTTTGTCATTTGAGTTAGTCTATTTTTTAAGGTGTTGTTTTCCTCAGTCAGGCTGTTGAACCTCATTTCATACTTTTCCTGCATCCTTCTCATTTCTCTTTCCAATTTTTCCTCCACTTCTCTTATTTGATTTTTAAAGTCCTTCTTCAGGTCCTCTATGTCCTGCAACCCGCTCATGTTTTCCCCTGGGGCTTTTGGAGCAGGACTTCTGACCTCACAGTCCTTTTCCCACTCTATGCTCCCAAAATAGGAGTCTAGGGTTGCATTTTTCTGTTTCCTTTGCCTTGGCATGTTGCCACTTGATTACCTGACTTTTGAGCTTGTTGCCACACTATGGCTTTAAGGCCAAATAGAGGAATTTTCGTCCCGAACGTGTGGGGGGCAACTTCCCTTTCTGGCAAGCTGTAAACCCACCCACGACTTCCACCCTAGATCACAATCCAGATCCAGGGAGGTTAAAGCAAGAACGATTACCCCCCCAAGACTGATCGCTGGATCTCCTTACAATTAATTGCAGGCTAGGAGCTGGAGCTGCCTCTGAAAACTACGAAATGGAGTGTCTCCTCAGAGGCTTCTAGCCCCCAGGGGAGGGAGCTGACGCATTCCCCAAATACAGGTCCCAAAGTCCATAGGACACTAACCTCTTACTTTGTCCTAGGCATGTCTATGTTGATAATTCTGGAGTCACCAGGGCTGCTGGTGTTCTGGGGTTCCTCCAGCTGGCTGCTGGCCCTGCTGCCCTGGGGCTAAAACCTCGCCTCACGCGGACCTGGGCTCCTCTCGGCTCGGCTTCCTGCACTCTGCGCTGGTCCTTCCTGCAGGGCTGCTGGGCTGTCCTCAGCCGGACGTTAGCTTCTCTGTGTCGTTCTTTGGGTGCTGGGGCTCCAGAAGTTGTTCAGAGTCCCCTTTTACATAGTTTGGGGGGAATCTGGGGCAGAGTGGCTTGGACGAGCTCTTTCTACTCCGCCATCTTGGCTCTGCCCCACTAATAGACCTTCCCTGTTTGGAAAGTAAACTCTGCCCCCAATAGGCTGAATGTAATCACATGGAGCTTGTGATGGAGGGAATTTGCTGAAGGGAAGCAGAGCCCACAGGAAGCTGGTGGTCAGAGCTAGCCATACTATAGGGGAGAGAGGATACTCAGGCAAGGGGATAGAGAGGTTTGTGAGTAAATATTGATCTTGTACTGCTTTGTTGGGAGACTGATGTATGCTGTGGCTCTCATCGTTATTATGGCTTGTGAATATCTTTGGTACCATGATGCAATCCGCTTATTGGTTTGGGGATTGGGTTTTCTGGTATCTAAATAAATGCTTCAGTTCTATCTTCTCTCTGGAGGTTTTGGTATATTTTGCCATCAAACATCATGAGATACTTTTAGTCAAGGTCGTTATTGTGATCATGGGCACTGTAAATATTGCATTGGCACTACAGTCACCATCCCATAAATACAGAGCATGATCAACCTCAAATAATAATGGTAATAATACTAATAGCATCTACCATTTTAAGGTTTGCAAAGTGCCATACGTATTTTATTTGATGAGTAACGTATACTGTAAGAATTAAGAGTGTGCTGTTATTACTAAGATATTACTGTAGGGCCATATGTCATGGGGACATGGGGAATTTCATTATGTAAAAGTGGGACTTTGACAAACAGAGGAGGAAGAAGGGTAATTTTAGCAAGGGAGCAGCATGAGTAAATGTGTAGTAGGAGGAACTCACAAAATTTTTGTGATTCCTTTGTTTCAGTCATGTCCAACTCTTTTTGATTCTTCTTAGGGTTTTCTTGACAGAGATTCAGGAGTAGTTTGCTTTTCCCTTCTCCAGCTCATTTTACATATGAGAAAACTTAGGCAAACAGGTTTAAGTAACTTGCCCAGTGTCCCACAGCTAGTAAATGTCTGAAATCAGGTTTGAACTCAGGAAGACAAGTCTTCCTGACTCCAGGCCCATCACTCTATCCTCTGAATCACCTTGCTGCCCCAAATCACACGTTCTCTTCCCAGAAGTCATTTAGTCAAAGCTGAAGAAGGTTTGTGTAACTCAAGGTCACTTTGACTGTTATTGTTTCAGACTCAAATTATTTTCATTTTTAAGAGAATTAGAGAACCATAATTTTTTAGGCAGAACGGACTTTATGGTCACCTAGTTCAGCATGTCTTTTTTTAGATGAGGAAACTGAGGGCCAAAGAGGTGAAACCCTTTACCCAAGATCAAATGTCTAGGGGCTGAACCGGGACTGGAATTCGAGTCACCCTGAATCCCTCCTCCATCTCTCTTCACTTGCTTTAATGGAGTACACCTAGAAACACTTTGTGTGTTGTTTGGATGACTTATTCTTCTATGTTTTTTGCTTCCCAGCTGGAGTTATGATGGTTCCTCAAAGAAAGACAATAGATGGATTTGAAGAACAATTTGGTGTAAACTACTTGGGGCACTTCCTGTTGACAAATCTCCTCTTGGATATCCTCAAGAAGACAGGCTCTCCAAGCCACAATGCAAGAGTTGTAACGGTGTCCTCAGGCACACATTATGTGGGAGAATTGAACATGGATGATTTACAAAGCAGGTATTATTCACTTTTTTTAAACTTAATCAGTGGTAGCAAGCAAAAGTAGTTGACTGTTGAGAATCATCAGTCAATATTTATTGAACATTTTAGGAACTATGAGAATTTTAAAGAAAGTCTTACTTAAAGCAACCTGCATTTTATTGGAAAGTAAAGGAAAGATAGTGGTACATAATGTTTAACTAGCATCATCCTAAACATATATGTATACTTCTCTCTGTTGCATATTAATGCTATTTAACTTTAACCAGAATTTCAGTTATCTCTCTTACTTCTGTAGTTGAAGTTCCATTGGAGGTCACCAATGATCTCCCAACTACAAATCCAGTAGTATTTTTTCAGTCCTTGTATCAGTTGACCCCAAATTTAAGCTTCCTGAAGGCAGAAACTATTCTTCTATCTTCTTTTTTATATTTAAAGCATAACACAGTGCAAAGGGAAAGGGACCAACAAAACATGTGTGTGTTTGTGCATGTATGTATGTACACGAACATGCATATATTTGTGTATGCATATGTGTGTATAAAAATGCAGACACATATAGAAAACATCATTTCCCTATAGATAAGTATACGAACAAACAATTTGCAAATAATTGGAGTAACAATAATTGCAAATTATTAACCTTAGGAAAGATGTTTCAACTCTCCAATAATAAGAGAAATGCAGATCAAACCAACCCTATCATATTACCTCAAGGCAGAAAACTTTCCGAGTTGAAAAAAAGACATTCAATTTACAGTAAAGAGTTTGTGGGATGACTGATTCATTAGTGGATAATTGGTGTAGTTATAAATCAACAAATTTCAGACTAAGTAAATAGTTCCTATAATGTTCATACCTTTGGATCAGAAATTAACACTACCAGAATATACCCCAAAGAAGTCACTGATAACAAGTTACTATATACGTCAAAATATCTAAAATAGTATTTTTGTGGTAGTGAATAATTGGAAACAAAATTGTATTTACAAATTCCATATGAACTAACATGCTTTTGGGGGTGAGAGGGATGCACTGGGAGAAAGGGAGAAGGGAAAGGAATAATGAGGAAAATTATTACACATAAAAAATGTTTATAAGAATCATACCTAAAACAAAAGGACACAGACATATTGTTAAAATAAGGTGCTAAAACCTGCTATGCTTCAGCTGAAGTTTAAAAAAAAAGCAATCATAATATCAGACAAAGTAAAAGTAAAAAGAGACCCAATCAAAAGAGATAATCACAGAAACTACATTTGGCTACAAGGCAACATAGACAATGACTATATCAAAAATTTTTACATCAAGGTTCTCTAATTAATGCCTCAAATATATGGGCAATTGAGTCAAATTTATAGAAGAATTATTCCTCATTTGATAATGATCAAAGTATATGAACAGGCATTTTCCAGAAGAAGAAATCAAAGCTATCTATAGTCATTTAAAATGCTCTAAATTACTATTGATTAGAGAAATTCAAATTAAAGCAACTCTAAGATACCACCTCACACCTGTCAAAAATTGTGGGGGGAATGAGGGAAAATAGTTACACACACGAATTGTTGATGAAGTTAAGAACTGGTCTAACCATTCTGGAAAACAATTTGGAACTATGCCCAAAGGTCTATAAACTTGTGCATACCCTTTGACTCAGCAGTACCACCAGGTCTCTACTCCAAAAAGATAAAAGTAAAAAGATAGGGACCTATATGAACAAAAACATTTATAGCAAGTCTTTTTGTGGTGACACAAGACAGAGTACTAGGGAACTTAGTGCAAATTGAAGTATAATTTTCTCACTGTCTATATTTTTCTTGTTTTTTTTGTTATCTGGCTAATATTAAATATGTTTTGCATGGTTTCACCCAGATAATTGATATCATATTGATTATATTCTAAGTGGATTGGGGATTGGCAGGAGGGAGAAGAAAATTTTGAACTCAAAAAAAATTTCTTTAATGTTAAAAATAAATAAATAATAAATTTGTAAACAACTGAAGCAAAAAACAAACTCCCTTTTGCAGTGATTTCTCATTACCAATAGAGGTTGAGTATCTTTGCCCAATGTCACAAAGCTAGTATGAGTCAGAGGCAATACTTGAACTGAGATTATCCTGCTAGGTAGGTAAATAAATAGCAAGTATTTAGTAAGCAGTTAACTTTTGTGTCAGATACTGTGCTTAGCTGTGAAGTTACAAATAAAATTTTAAAAAAGACAGTCCCTGCTCTCAATGAGCATACATTCTACTAGGAAAACAAAACACGTAAAGGGATGTGGAGGATTCCTGGTTGAGCGGATGTGATAGAAAGGTCCTTACATTTAGCATCAGAGCCAAGAGGGGAATGAAACATGACCTGTTAGGACCCATTCCCCAAATGGAGGCCCTGAAATGAATTTATCAATGGGAGCTGCCATGTTAGAAGGATATTACAGAGTGAAAAGCACCCTGGTAATAAGGAAAGATACAGGATGAGCAGGAAGTTGAGTCATGGCTGTTACTATTTGGTCATTTCAGTAATGTCTGACTGTGATCCCGCTTGAGGTTTTCTTGGCATAGTTATATTTATACTGGAGAGGTTTGCCATTTCCTTCTCCAGCTCATTTTATAGATAAGGAATCTGAGACAAATAGGGTTAAGTGACTTGCTCAGGGTCACATATCTAATAAGTATTTGAAACCAGATTTGAATTCAGGAAGTCTTCCAGACTCCAGACCCAGCACTCTTTTCAGTGCACCAATCCAGCTACCTCATGAGTCATGGTGTCACTGTCCTTAGAGTCAGAAGCACAACCTGAAGGGGAATGAAACCCTTGACTTTCAAGCCCACTTTTTAGCTGCCTTTCTGTCTTGTTAAATAATAGGTGCTTAATAAATTTTTAATTGAATTGTGCTTCAGATTATTGATCACTTTCTCTTTGAAAATTTCAATTATTTGACTTTCTTGATTCTACCTCTCTCATTACTTTTTCTTTTCTTTTTTCCCCCTTTCTTGACCTGGCTTCCTCATCCTTCTCTTGAGACTACTATATTTTATTGTTTATGGTTATCTTTTATTTTGTCTATATGTTATTTTTCTATTAATGATTTTATCTCTTCCCACAGCCTTAACTATGCAAAATCTCCAAAATCTATAGCTCTAATCTTCACTTCTTTCTTGGGTTCTAGGCCCTTCTCTCCAACTTCATGTCTTTCTGGTATATCAAAAATGTATCATTCTCAAACTGTTTCTCATCCTATATTCTCTTTCTTTGATAAATGCTCCAATGTCCAACCAGTCATCTAGATTCAAAACCACAGCATCAGTGTTTACCTGGGGTGATTTCCCAATGTCTCTAGGGAGCGTAGCATTATTGAGATACTGGCTCCTCTACATGTAATCTTCTTTCTTGGACCTTTTTCTCCCTTCAGGGCCTTGAATAGAGTTTGGAACTACTTGTTTTCTCTTTTAAAACTAAAGACCAGAGGACCAGGGTTCATCTTCACTCCCAAATCTGCCTCTCACACAGGCACAAAGGATTGAGTGATCATTCTCTACCATATGCAGTATTCCAGAACCACAGTCCCCCACATCTCTAAAGTCTTATCCTTCAAGATTACCTTGTAAGGCTAAGGATTGTTTTTGCCTTTGTTTGTACCTCCAACTCTTACTATGGTACATAGTGCTAAACAAATGTCAGCTGATTGATTTATCATTAAAAAATATATATAGCATCATTTTTAAGTCTTCCTTCTTCCTCTCCACTAAATTCAATTAGTCATTAAGTCCTATTAATTCTACCTTCACAGTTTTGTTGAATTCATTGTGTCATTTCCAATCTTCCTGGCATCATTCTAGCTTAAGCCCACAATAACCAGAATATTTAATTTATCCTAAAATTCACAACCTGCCTTGTCAGTTTTTCCTCCATTTCCATCTTCCCATTCAGTTCCAGAGGGAAAATTCAATTCAATAAATATATATTTTGTATCTAATAGGCACAGAACACAGAAAGATGTTAGAATAATCTTGGAAAAGCAAAACTCCCATAATTTCCCTCTTCCCTTAATAAATTTACATTACTGGGAGGTGGAGCCAAGATGGCTGAGTAGAAGCAGGAAACCCCATGACCTCCCCCGACAACCACCTCAAATACCTATAAAATATGACTCTAAACAAATTCTAGAGCTACGGAATCCACAGTGTTACAGAGAGAAACAAATCTTCTGTTGAAGGCAGCCTGGCAGGCCAACAGGAAGGGTTCATTATAGTGTGCTGGGAGCCAAGCACAGTCCCGCATGAGCCTCACAGTTTTGGGCCCAGGGAGGCAGCGGCAGCCAGAGCAGACTTCAGGAGACTGCATCATCAGCAGCTGTGATTGGTGATTTGGTGATTTCCAAACTTTTCAACCCATATACACTGAAAAGAAAGTAGAAGGTCAGTAGGGAACTCTGTTGGAAAGGAAGGGCATGGTCTGGTACCTGACCCCGGGGCAAGAAGTGGCAGAAGCATGGCAACTGCAGTGTCTACCACATCACTGCCTCAGGAGCTCCTGGCCTACAAATACATCATAGGGGCACCAAGCCACCATTCAGAGGGTAATGGCTATTCCTTTGACCTGCTTAGATCAGAGTCTGTTTCTTGGGCAGTGGTATTGTGGTGAGAAAAACCAGTTTGCCAGTGTGGTGTCTGTAGAGAGGGCACCCTCCTCAGACCTCTGACAACATTTGTGAAAACCCCAGCAATTTGGAACAAAGCTCTGCTCTCAGGAAGCAGAGTTCTACCATGGCAAAGAGCTCAAAAGTCAAGTAATTGACTGGCAATATGAGCAAGCAGAGGAAACACAGACCATAGAATCCTTTTTGGGGGACAAAAAGGATCAAAGCATGGAATGAGAAGAAGATGATGAAGTCAGAACTCCTACATCAAAAGCTTCCAAGAAAAATATGAATTGGTTACAGGCCATGGAGGAACTCAAGAAAGATTTTGAAGATCAAGTAAGAAAAGTGAAGGAAAAACTGGGAAGAGAAATGAGAAGGATGCAAGAAAATCATAAAAAGAGAGTCAACAACCTGACTGAAGAAAATAACACCTTAAAAATAACTAACTCAAATGGCAAAAGAGGCCCAAAAAGCCAATGAGGAGAAGAATGCCTTAAAAAGATGAATTTGCCATATGGAAAAGGAATTTCAAAAACTCACTGAAGAGAATAATTCCTTCAAAATTAAATCGGAGCAAATGGAAGCTAATGACTTTATGAGAAATCAAGATACTGTAAAACAGATCCAAACATGAAAAAATAGAAGGCATTGTGAAATATCTCATGGGAAGAACCACTGACCTGGAAAATAGATCCAGGCGAGATAATTTAAAAATTATTGGGCTACCTGAAAGCCATGATCAAAAATAGAACCTAGAAATCATCCTTCAAGAAATTCTCAAGGAAAATTTCCCTGATATTTTAGAACCAGAGGGCAAAATAGAAATTAAAAGAATTCACCAATCACCTCTTGAAAAAGATCCCCAAAAGAAAACTCCTAGGAATATCATAGCCAAATTCCAGTGTTCCCAGGTCAAGGAGAAAATATTACAAGAAGCCAGGAAGAAACAATTTGAGTATTGTGGAAACCCAATCAGTATAACACAATATCTAGCAGCTTCTCCATTAAGGGATCCAAGTGCTTGGAATATGATATTCCACAGGTTAAAGGAGCTAGGATTAAAACCATGAATCACCTACCCAGCAAAACTGAGTATAATGTTTCAGGGGAAAATATTGAAATTCAACGAAATAGAGGACTTTCAAGAATTTTTGATGAAAAAACAAGAGTTGAATAGAAAATTTGACATTCAAGTACAAGAAGCATGAGAAGGTAAACAGGGAAAAGAAATCATAAAGAACTTATTAAAATTGGAATATTTACATTCCTACATGGTAAAATGATAATTGTAACTCATGAGACTTTTCTCAGTATGAGGATAGGTGATGGGACTATATATGTACATATATATCTATATAGATATATACATATACATACATACATATGTTTATATAGCAGGGTATATATGCATATAAATGTATAAATACATGTGTTTGTGAATATATGTGTACATGTATACATAGACAGAGGGCACAGGATCAGTTGAATAGGAAGGGATGATATCTAGAAAACAAAATTAAGAGGTGAGAGAGGAATATAATGAGAGGAGATAGGGAGAGATAGAATAGGGTAAATTACCTCATATAAAAGAGGCAAGAGAAAACTGTTACAGTGGAGGGGAAGAAAAGGAAGGCTTGCGTCAACCTTATTGTCATCAAATTTGGCATAAGGAGGAAATAATATACACACTAAGTTGCATATCTTACCCTACAGGAAAGTAGGGGGATAAAGGGGACAAGAAGTGGGATGATAGAAGGGAGGGCAGACTGGGGAGAGGGTTGTTAGAAATACACACTTTTGAAAAGGGACAGGGTCAAAGTAGAAGATAGAATAAGTGGGGGGCAGAATAGGATGGAGGGAAATAGTCATTCTTTCACAATATATCTTCTATGGAAATGTTTTGTGTTACGACACATGTATAACCTGTATTGAATCACTTTTCCTCCCAGTAGGGAAGAAGGGAAAGAATCTGGAAATCAAAGTTTTAAAATCAAATGTTAAAAATATATATATTATTATTTTGTTTTTACATGCAACTGGGAAATAAGATATACAGGAAGTGGGGTATAGAAATCCATCTTGCCCTAGAAAGTCAGAGGGGGGATGGAAGAGGATATGATATAGCCAATTGGGGGAGGGGGTATTCAGTAGAATCGCTATGGGGTTGGGGACTAGGGGAAAGAGGGGGAGACAATTTAACTCAAAATCTTGTGGAAATGGATATTGAAAACTAAAAATAAACAAATTTTAAAAATAAAAGAACAAAAGAAATTGACAGTACTTCCCTAGTACCTTCTAATAAATTCTAAACCCCTTATCCTGGCATTCTCGGATATTTGTGCTTTGTCTTCAGCTTTCCATTCTAGGCTCATCTCTCATTACTCCCTTCTCCAACTTCATTAAGCTTATACTTCAGACAAAGTTGACTAATTGATGTCCCCCTAATAGACTTTTTGCCTCCTAGTAACTCCCTAGAAGGAAATAATCTTTCTCCTTTATACTCTCATAAAACAATGTTTTCTTAATAAAACTCTGCATTATATTTTTCTATTATTTCTTATAATAGATATTACAGTAAAGGCACTTTGAGGAGTTGGACCTAAACTCACTTATCCTTATATTCCTTACATGCCTGCCAATCGGACCTTACATTATTGTGCGTTCACTTCGACAACAGCAACAACAAAAATTAAAGCACCTCATATATAGTAGGCACTGTGCTATGTGGATACAACGACAAACATTAAGCAATCTATCAATAACTATTGCGTGTCAGGCCCTGTGTTAAGTGTTGGTGCTACAAAAAGAGCCAACAGATGTTGTCTGCCCTCAAACGGATCTTACATTCAAGCAGAGAGTTTATCACAGGCAAGTACAAAACATATACAAAATACTGAAAAATAATTTGTAAAGGGAGAAAGTGCTAATAGTAATTGTCGAGTGAAATAGAATAGATCATTGATTCCCATTGTCAGACACTCATCCACCTAAACATTCAGAGAATATTTTATATTTTTTGTATGATTTTTGTTTTACTCTGCAATTATTTTTACTTCTTGAATTGTTTTTCTATGTCTATTTAACATGAAGTGAGAATTTATCTGTGTTAAACATAATCAGATCTTGGATCATATTCATTCAAATTGTCTTTCTTCATAGCATCATGATAAAAATCGTCACAAATAATTTTGAGAGGAAGGTGATATGTTATAATGGAAAGTCTTCTTGAGCTTTGGAGTGAGACTATGGCCTGGGTTCAAATCCTAGCTGTGTCTCCTTTAAGAAAGTAAAAGGGGATGGGTAAACTTTGGATCTGTAGATGACCATTATTCCCAAGCAACTTAAGGCACCCTTGAACTTTGTCCTAGAAGGAACACACTTCTGCTAGGGAAGTCTATGGTGGAACTTGCAACATTGTCAAGAATGACTTGGTGCCAACTATGCAGAGAGGAAACCCAAGACATGTTAAAGAGCCTAAACTGGGTCTTGATGGCTTGGAGAAGATTCAGAATAGAAACGATTGCTCAGGTAGGGAAATCCCAAGCGAGACCCAGTTCTATAGTTAATTACCAATGATTTGAACCCCTCCCAGCAGTTAATCAGAAGCTGATGCACAGGAAGTCTCAGTGACAGGTGCTTCACATAGTTTGTACAGCTAAGCAAATGGGATGTTATACTTTGCATCACTTTAAGCACCCTAGTAGTATCTTCAGGGATGCAATCAGCAGAAAAGTCTAGAGCTTTACAGGGTCTAAAAAGCTTTAGTCACTTCTCTTAAGGATTTGTAGAAGTACAAATAGACAGGTACGAAGACAAAAGACTTGTAGAAGTACAGTTGAATGTCTCTACTGTTTTATACAGTGCTTGAGAAAGTGGCCTGTGCAGACATGAGTTTAATAAATACTTTTAGTGAGGCTAATTTTTTAAGACTTAATATTGTCCATGTCTAAATTAAGGGCAAGTAGGAAAAGGCATCCTGAAGCTGCCCCCATATACAGACAAAGTTAAGGAGTACAACTTCCTTAACAAAGCAAGGAATACGTGCCTTAGCAGAAGCAGATGGCTTTCCAGTATCTTTTCAAATTCACTCAGTAACTAATCAACAAATATTTATTAGGCACCTACTATGTGCTAGACACGGAACTAATCCCAAACAACAATAATATTACATTAATACGACATTCTATAGTTTACAGAGATCTTTCCTTACAACATGTGTGATAGGCAATACTAACATTATATGTAATTCCCCTTTTTTAAAATGAGTAAACAGGATCTTGATAATGAATAAATGTTTAATTTAGCATTTATTAAGAAACTACTCAGGGGCGGCTAGGTGGCGCGTGAGTAAGAGCTCCAGCCCGGAGTCGGGATGATGCGGGGATCGGTTCTGGCCTCAGTACTTAGCACCTACACATAAATAATGACTAGCCGTGTACCCTTGAGCAAGTTACTTAACCCCAATTGCTTTAAAAAAGAAAAAAGAAAGAAACTAGTCAGTACAAAGTCTTCTCTCTGTTAATGACTTCTTATTTACCTTGTGTATAGCTTGTTTTGTATATATTTGTTCGTATGTTGTCTTTCCCATTAGATTGTAAGCTCCTCGAGGACAGGGACTATCTATTGATACTTTTTTGTCCCTAGTGCTTAACACAATGCCTGGCACATAATAAGTGCTTAATAAATGTTTTTTGATTGATTAATTATGCCAGATAAGATAGAAAAATTAGGTAAGACGTATTCCTTGCCCTGAATTATAGCCTTGTAGGAAGATAGGACGTATGCACAAATAATTAGCAAATATCAGAGGCAGGACCCAGAGCGAAGCTGTTATCTCACAACATGTCTAATATGTTTTACTTCATCTCTTATTCCAGGTGTATCCTAATCAGACAGATTCAGTCAACTTACTTTTGACATGATTCCTGAAAAGCCATTTTTAAATAACAGGGTAGCTTTAGCTTGCTAAGTACTGTCTGGAAGAGTTAACTAGTTAATTTATAGTTGATTCCAGAGTACCTGTTCAGCTGCTTATATCTAGGATAACACACAGCCTAGATTAACCCTTGGCACACATTCTGTGTGCTCTACACACCTATTCTGGAGTCTTTACCCTGGGTTTCCCATATATGTCACCAACTGGCTTACCATTACCCTCATCCTCACCTTGTCGCTCTAGGTCAGCCATTCTCAGACTTTCTGTTCTCAAGCTCTCTTTATGCTTCTGAAAATTATTGAAGAATCGCCCACCCCCAAAGAGTTTTTATTTATCTGTCATATCCTCCATTGTGCTAGTAAGTGTTTAACTGATTCTACTTTTCAAAAATGTAATTACAACACCCTTTCAAGTTTAATCTGAATTTTGACACTTTTTCTATCATTTTTTTAGTCTAGACAGTCAACAGAAACAGTAAGTCAAGCCCTGATATGCAGCATTTGCAGATTTGCAGATTTCTGGAATGTAGATCCTTACACTGAAAATTAATAATTACCTCTTGAGAGCTAGTTCAAGCCAACTCCAGTACATTCCTTTATCTATCAATATTTACCATGTTGGAAATTAAGTTGCTTTAGTATTATTATGAAAGTAATTACTAAGACAAAAGATATCAGTAAAAACTTAATAAAACTTTTGACTACATGGACTCCCTGAAAGGGGATCCGAAGACCACACTTTGAAAATAATTGTTCTAGGCAAAGGGATCCTGATAGGGGTTATATGATGACCGTGCTTGTCTGCTGGCAGAAAGGGATAAGACATGGCTGTCACTGGGAAAAATTACACTAGCCAGATATTGCTTGGTGTCTGCCTCTCCATTTCTGTACCCCTGCTTCTTTTATGAAACTCTTTGTCATCTCTTTCCCTGGCCTACAAACCCATTGTCCTGTTGTTTTCCTCAGACTGTCTAACATCGTCCCACGTTAGCTGCCCCCAGGCCTGCCTTGCTCTATTCTAAAGTGGTTTCAAAATTAGTTCTCAACCCTTCTCTTCTACTCCCCAACCAAACATCCCATTCCTTCAGTGTACTTACTGGAAAAAGCTGATTTGGCTGCTAATCTATAGGTCCCTCAACTATGTAGCAACGTTTGCTGGTTAACCTATAAAAATTGCTGTCTGGTGGAATTTTAAGAAATAAAAGGGACTCCCTTTTGTTATAGAGGACCTGGATTCAATCTGAGGAACTTCTCTCAGACTCAGAAGGTTTCAACACAAAAACACTTTTGTCTTTGTTGTTGATCCTTTCTTGTTGAAGGGTACCAATGACATCAGCAGGATGGTGTCTTTACTTTCAAGTGAATTGGATTTAAGTGAGACAGGGCTGTGCATTCATCAGCCTCACTCTCTCTCCTCCAGAGTCCAGTGTAAAGACATAGGTAAAGACCACTGGCAGTGGCCCTGATGTCACCATACAATAAAAGGTCCCCATCTAAGACCCTACAGAGTCAAACTTCTCCCTCCCTTTCCATGATTCCTCTCCATTCATACTCTCACAATGACCTTGTTCAATCCCTGTCATTCAATCAATCAATGAATAAACTTTTAGTAAGTGTCTGCTGTATGCCAGGTGGTACAATAAGTGCTGGGAATGTATTGGGTAGTATTCACAATACTGCCCTGTTTGGGGCTTTGGCTGATAGGGGAGGGTAGATAGAAATCAGAAGAATTTAGTCCTCCTTGTTAGTTCTCCCGTGTTGGATGGCCACTTGTTTGTTCCCTTCCTCTGTTGCCTCTCTGTCATCCTCTTGAGCTCCCTTTTTCTTCTGTCATGTACACATAAATGAAAAAGATTATTGTATCTCTTCTTTCTGAATACAGTTCACAATGCAAGATTAAATGCCATGTAATCTATCACTGGAAAGCAGTAATTTTCTTTATTCTACAAAAATGATAATGCCTTTATTTTACTATTTGTCATGTTGACTGACCTCTATTTTTCAGAGATTTAGTCATTGAACTTTGGGGTACATGCTCTATCCTAGTGTCATTTGTTTCATTCACATTTCACATACGATAATTTTGTAAAATCTAGGTTTTGAAGTCATAAAAGCACAAAGTCAGAAGCCATCAAGCCTGTAAAATATTGTAAATACATCACTCACTTAAAAATAAATGTGATTTTAATTGATGAAATGTTGCACGACATTAGTTTATAATGTGCAAAACTGGCTGTCTTTTTTTAAGGAAAAATTTACTGTATTCAAAATAGCTCAACAGCTATACTTCATGCACTGAATATAAATAGCAATTCACCAGAAGAAAAAGGAACAAGCTTTTCTAATTGAATGAGACAATTGACAGAATTGTGGTTATTTTTCCCATTTTTTGGTTATTAATACACTATATCTTAGCATAAAAATGGAAAATCTATCATGATGTGGAAGAATGTGACAGAAGAGATTATACAGGGGGATGAAGGAAACCAGGACTGAACTGATGTTTGTAATATAAATGAATAATTTGTGAGTTTCCTCAAGTGTTGAACTGAGTGAGGGTCAATGTGTGTGTGTGTGTGTGAGTGTGTGTGTGTGTGTGAGTGTGTGTGTGTGTGTGCGTGTGTTTGTGTGTGTGTATGTGAGAGAGAGAGAGAGAGAGAGAGAGAGAGAGAGAGAGAGAGAGAGAGAGAGAGAGAGAGAGAGAGAGAGAGGAGAGGAGGGAATTAGGGAAACCAGGTGAGTAAACTTATAAACATTAAACATCTGTTGCCATCTCTATTATAGCAACGACTATCAGATATATGTCTGAAGAGACCACATACCATAAAGATAAGCCAATCATCACTGATATAAAAAACATTGTGTGCCTTCAAAAAAAAAAGGACAGCAACACAGAATTTTGTGACTTCTAAAAAAATTCTTATATATGACAGAAGGTTGGATATGACATTTGTATCTGGAATTTGTAACTTAGTAAATATAACAGTGAATCTGGGATCAAGAAGTTTGAATTTTGGTTCAGACACTAGCTTGCCAACTCTTTGGAACTTCAGTTTCCTTATCTATAAATTGACATATTTGGACTCAATGGCCTCTAATATCTTTCTAGCTCTAAATTTATTATTCCAATTGATGGGTGATAGAGCAGGATAAACCAAACAGCATTTTGGGTAGTTTTATTTGAAGATTAAATGTTGCAAAGCCAAAGCCTTCTTGACAAAGCATTAGCAGATAAAGATTATTTAAGTCCTATCAAATTCAGCAGTCACAGAAAATGTATGAACTGTTTACTTTATATATTGTCAATATGCTATTGAATGAGGGTTTGTCCCTTCATATCCTGGGTAGTTTCTCTTTTAACTGTAATTGAGTAAAAGTACTTAAATGAAATTTTAAGGTTTATTTCACTTCTTGATCACTTTCCAACTGTTACAGCTACATTTCAAATGTCACCTATTATTATTTAATGCTAACATTAGCCATAAAAGGCTTGGCCAAAGTGAAATCTTTGAATCATAGATTTAAAGCAAGAAGAGACCTCAGAAGTTGTCTACCTTCCAGTCCCTCCATTTTACAAATGAGAGAACAGAAGCCCAAAGTAGTTAAGCTAATCTTCAAAAATGCCAGTTTGGTGACATTGTGTTTCAGTTTTGTTCATTTTTCTAACGTGTAACATTAACCAGAATAATATTGACTTTGACCAGCATTTGGACTATAGCTGTAACATAAACACGCATCTAAACTGCACATATCTTATTGTTGCCTATCACGCATATCATCTCTAATTGCAGCCAGTACTTTAGACCCATTTTTCCCTATAGACAAGATAAACTATGTATATGGTGATATAATGAATGCCTATTATTCCATATACTACAATTATATTAATGGGTGTTTCATTTCCCTTTCCCCAGATATGTTCAACCAAAGATTTGCTTCACATAAATGATGGCATACTCTCAATGATACTTTAAATATAAAACTAATACATGTAATGTTGACTTATCAACATACTTATGTGTGATGCTAACCTTCTAAAAGACCTATTTTAAGATTACTTTTTAATTTTAAGATTACTCTTCACACCTTTTAAAGTTCATTTTTCCTAAGTATTATTTTAATTAATTACTTATTCCATTCATCAAAAAGCTCTTGCGTTCTCTAGGCTAATCATTGTTCTAGATGTTGCAGTGAATACAGAGAAGAATAACACATGAACCCTGTATTTCTAGAGCTTATCTAGAGAGGATTGATAAGGTAGGTCTACATAATTCCAAATCAGGTGGATTTTTAAAGATGTTCTTAAAATACAAATAATTAAGACTATATAAATGCTCCATAAGGTTGCCAAAATGGTGATATGGTATTTAGCTCTGGACACCTCAATTTAGGAAGGGTTTTGAGAAGTTGGGGAACATGCAAGGGGGTCAGCCTATATAGTAAAAGTCCTCAAGTTCATGCCACTTGACAATCATTTGAAGGAACAAAGAATGTTTAACGTGGAGAAGAGACTTAGAGAGAAGGTATTTTAAAGGTTGTTCATAGAGAACAATTTGAGTTCTGCTGAGTCTCAGAGGGCAGAACTTGGAGAAATTAGTAAGTTTTAACAAGGTATGTTAGAGTTGATATAGAGAAAGATTTCTATCCAAAAGAGGAAGTGCTTATAGGATAGATTTCCCTTCACTTGAAGACTCCTTCAAGCAAAGACCATATGGGCACTTGCTGAATATCCTAGAGAAAGGACCCCTGTTAATTAACAATCACCAAGCATTTATTAAGAATTTACTATGTTGTATGTTGTAGTAGGCACTGGAAATACAAATACAGAACTGAGAGTCCTTGTGCTCAAGAAAACTTATATTCTTCTAGGGTGATAGACTATGTTCACAGAAAAATACATACAGGATATATGCAAATTAAATACACCATGATTGGGTTGGGAGTTGAGGTCATAACAAGTAAGGGCATTAGCAAAGGCCTCTTGAAGCAGGTCTTACTTGACAAGATCCTTAAAGGAAGCTAAGGTTCCAAGAGGTAGAGGCAAAAAGGGAGAACATTCTGGGCATCAGGGCACAACCTGGGCAAAGTCATTGAGGCAGGAGTTGGAATGACAAATATGAAAACACAGGAAGTAGGTTACTTTGACTTTTGGGGTAGAAATTGAATGAGATAGACTCTGAAGCTCCTTCCAAATCTGAATGCTTGTGATTTCAGAATATTTTTAAAATGATGAGCTTGATTATCTTATCAAAAATGAATAGAATTGAATGAAATAATGAAGAGTAAAATGAACAGAACCAAGAGAATGTTGTATACATTAACAGCAATATTTTTTAAGAACAACTTTGAGCAAATAAGTAATTTTGACTCTTATAAATGTCCAAATTAACTACAAAGGACATATGAAGGAAGATGCTATCTACATCCAAAGAAAGAACTGATAAATAGAAATATGTATAGAATGATTATATATGTGTGTGTGTGTGTGTGTGTGTGTATGCGTGTGTCAGACTGTATACATACATGTATCTAATGGTAACTGTCTCTAAAGGGAGGAGAGAAGAAAAAAAAGAGAAATTTGCATTTCTCTTTTTGCATACATTATATATTATATTATATATATAATATATTAAATATATTGCACATATATTTAAAAGGAATAGTAAGTTGTATACAACAGATTGCAGTTTTGTACTACAATCTTTTTTATCATAGTTATAGAAAAATAAAAACATTAAATAAAAAACTAAGAAATTAGGGAAAAGTCAGTTAAAATTATTTTAATTCTTTTTCATCTTAGAGCAATATTCATTTAAGATCATCCTTTTTTCTTTCAGTGTCACTATTAATATTGATCATCAAGAATAAAACTGGCAGACATGCCTGGTGAATCCTAAATAAGCTACTGCTTAGTGCTCATTGAGAGTTGTACTGTTGCTCTTTTTAGCTGCTTGTATCCCTAACACAGTACCTAGCACAGAATAGGTGTTTAATAAATGTTTATTGACTGATTGATTGATAGGGTATCACTTAGTGAAGTAATGAGCAAAAATGTTTTGGCCATTTGCTAAGGGGGGACACTTGAAGAGGTCAAGGTTGAATATGAAGAAGACACCAATGGCAGCAACTCAAGACTCATTGCTTCTCTCAAAATGCCTTGGTCACCAAGGGAATCATTCAGGGGAGACTATAAAAAGCCATTAACTTCATCAGTGGACATGATTAAGTGAAAGGGCCCAAAGGGTGAGGATGTTGAAAGTGATTACTGTGCCAGATGTGACAGTACAATCACATTTTACTTGTTCATCAGAGACACTTCTGGTAATCTTAAGTTTTATGAAAAAAAAAATCACAAACAACAGTAGCCCATTTTTATATGCCCCTTTACAATTTACAAACTTCTTTCTTCATAACACCCTCATCAGGAAGAAAGTACAGGTAATATCATCCCCATTTTGAAAACAAAAACACAGAGAGATTAAGTGATTTGCCTAAAGGGATATGAGTAGTAATTGTCAGAGTTAAAGAAGAAGCTCTGGAATTACTGTTGCAACTCAAACTCACCCTGGCAAGTCAGAGCCCCAGATTATAGCTATTATGTCACCTTGGAGTTCTAGAGGTAATGCTAGGGGGCTGGGAATTCTCATTCTATAACGTGTCATTTTATAGCTCATGAACACCAACCAGAGTGCTTCCCCTATTGACTATCATTGATATCAAATCAGCTTTTAGAAATGAGAATTTTCTACAGTAAAATATACCCTAAGTAAGGCATGTTTACACAATCTCCCATCAGTATATACATAGTCTAGGGGAAAGAGGGCTTAGGCTTAAAGATCACATGTGGCAAACGAATAACTCACAACTCTTGGTTGCTAGAAGTCCTTTTCTCCCCTTTGTGGATCCTCATGGAGTTCTGTATTGCTATGTTTGAGATTTCATGATGTGGTCTTTTTAGAGCTTTGACTCTGCTTTTCCTCGTCATTTCTGATCTATTCTTAGCTTCTAGCGGTGGGAAATTCTAGGACACAGATGGGAATATGAGAAATCCAAAATCCACCTAACCCATGAAGGTTCACATGGTTCTTTTCCATCCAAGTGGGGTGGGTGAGATCAAGGCTAAGGTAGTCTCTTCCCTTCCTAACCCACTCTTTCTCAGGGGTTTGACCAGAGCTGCTCTCTCCTGGCTTGTTATATGCTCACATCACTTGTTTCCAAAACTGACTCAATATTTTTTAAATTGCCCATAGTGTATAACCAAGTTTTCTCAGTCAATCTGTAACATACTTCCTGTACCATGTCACTTTAGTTCATCTAATGACTTTAAAATACTTTTTAGAACTTAATCTAAAGCCTTTGATTAACTGATTGGCTGATACATGTTTTGGCCTGATTAAGATTTTAGAATACAATATTTTATTATTTATTTTAAGTATGGTGACTCAATGACCCCCTTCCCTTATATTGAACTGAATAATACCTTACTGGGTAAAGAGTTAGCAGTGCAATTCTAAGTGAAAACTGTGCAGTAATTTACTCAGGATCCACACAATATGACAATAATTGTATTCCTTCTTAGTGATATTAACATCCAACAGAGCAACTTTAAAAATAATAGACTTGATGACAAGCCTAGTGCCCTTTCTCTTTATGATGCACACTGCCTTTCCCACAAAGATGTCACTTGCAAAATAGCAAACAAAATGAGACTTAAAGTAACAAGTGAACACCTGATTAAGGCTTAGTTGGAGTGGAGTTCAGTCCTCTATTTTAATATTTTGTTTTTTTCTTCCTTTGAAAGAGAGTAAGTACATGTACGTTTTCATACCTTTTAAAATTTGTACTTATTGAAATTTAAAATTTGTACTTATTACTATTAAACATATTCCTTAAAACTTTTATTTAAGTAGCAAAACATTTGTGTCTCTGTAAGCTATAACAGCTATACAATTTCAGTGTTGTTTGTTTAAACCCTCCTCTGTAGAAGCCATTTTGCAAGTGTTTGCCATTTCATTTTTTAATGCTCACAGTCAAATGATGACAAGGCTTAGGACATCTTCGACATCCCTAGAACATGCTGCTTTGTCAGTGTAAAGGGATTTCTTCCTGGCTTTCACCTGGTGTAAACATTCAAAACAATTAACGTTAATTGCAGGGATTGGCTTACTGGCTTAGAAAATTAGAGTTCTTGTAAAGACATAAATCACAATATTGTAAATTGTCCCAAAATACTAGTGGGTTGTTACAAATGAGGAGACTTGTTTACTCAAACTTAAGCATGCTCTTGATAAAAATAAGTTCCAGCATGATGGAAGATGTAAATGGAAACTTGAGTACTTACTAGAGCCCCAGATTTGGAGTCAGAAAGGATTGGATTCAAATCTGACCTCAAACAGGTGCTGCTGCATGAAATGGGTGAGTCATTTAACCTTTCTGTGCCTCAGTTTCCTTGTCTGTAAAATTTGAAGTGGGGGGGTCTTTATAAATTGTATAACTGATTATAATCTTGCAAACATTAATCTGACAACTCTAAATCTGTGATACTATTACGTAAAAACCTATATTTTGCTGGTACAGCCACCCAAACAAAAAATGGACAGATTAATTAAGAATCACCCACATGAATCTGTTGCATCATCCAAGTGGGTAGTTCCTCTAAAGACGCAGGTTGTATACTTCCTTCCTCATTCTTTGTGATTCTTGTCCATGCTACCCCACAACTCACCACTGGGGATCCACCCAGAGTTCTTCTGTGATCTTTCAGGGGAGCACAGTGGGATATTCTTTGCATATCTATTATCTTGCCATATGACAGGCTATCTTTTTTTAGCCACACATTTCCTTGAAGATATCCTTTATACCACTTCTTCATATTTTTTTCTTTTTAATATATTATAGCCTGTATATATCCACCATTGCTGTTAGAGTGATCTTCCATCTCACTTCTTTAGAAAAAGGTAGTTTTCCAACTACTGTTAGAACTACATACCACAGCATCTGAAAATAGTTTTCTTTGTTTCAAGTTGAAGTTTGAGATCTTCAAATGAGCTTTGTTCATTTGCAGTGGCTGTCCAAGTCTCACACACACACACACACACACACACACACACACACACACACACACACACACACTCACTCGGATGGACCAGCAGTAGAGGTTGTCTGTTCAGTGTCATAATACCTGAGATTACAGTCATTCCTGATCCACTTGGGTTTTTCTCTGTAAATAGTTAAACCAAAATTATTTGAGCTATTATCCATCTCCTTTGTAGGCACAGCAATGTTTTTGGGATTGATATAATCAGCATAATGTCATCCACAAATACAAGCATCTGGCATCACTCATCATATCATCCTAAAATTAGGCTTTGTATAGCAATGTGGTTAGCATATTTGGTGGACATAAATTTCATTGTTTTATGCTTCAGTTCACATTAGTAATCAGAGGATTGTTAAGTTGTCTCTTTCGTTACATCTTTCATGGAATGTTATGGTATTTTGAAGTGAACGAGATAGTTATCTTGTGAGAGCAGAACCTTTAAGATGGTGTCCTATTCTACTGAATCAAATTTTTACAGTCTATAGTCAGTAATTGGCATAATTGGATACTGTATTCTTTACATATTTGAGTCATTTATGTTATAACAAAAATATAGTCTGCTACTGGATGCAATGTTCAGCAACCTACCTCATTCCTTTCTAAACTCAATTCAACAATGCCCTAAAAAAAGGAACCACATATAAATTATTCTCATAAAACTTTTTTCAATGTACAGGAAAGTAGTCATGTGAGTTAGAAGTGATTTTCTTAGTCATACTTCTTATGATAATAATGTCTTAGTTTTTTTTACCAAATCTTTATCATCTTACTTCTTGTTGATACCTTCAGAAATTGCCTTCAGCGTAGCATTCTTCTATGAATGGGTCTAGAAGCCAGTCCAAATGTTTTTCCCACTTTCATATTGTACAGTGCCATTTTGTTACTGTCAAGAAACATATCTTAAACTTTATCAGGATCTAAATATAATAACTCCATTGTCCTTAATGGTGGAGATAATTGGTCATAAAGACCTCTACAAATATTTTACATCTTTTGTTTCTTGTCCTTCTAGTTTCATTTTTAAAATCTTCAAAATAACATTGCTTAGTTGACTTATCAGGCTTTTTTTATTAGATTTTTCTTCCAGTATTTATCATTACTATATGAGGTGAGAATCTTGCACCCTTCTTCAAAAGATTTTTACAATCAGATTTATTTTTTAAACTGTCATTTACCTTGGCTACTATATCCTTCCATGTGGCAAGAAGTTTGACAGCTTACTAGCTATAGTTGTTTTAGCCATTTTGATCTACTGATAGAAAACAGATTTATATCAGCTAAAATTTTATATGAAATAATGATAGTCATATTAATGTCCTTTCCTCCATTCAATTCCTATTGTTTTGCAACTGCAACTTATTAACTAGGTCAGGTTAAAGTTGTGCCAATTGCATATGACATATTTTTCTCATTTTTATTGTTTTAACATTGTATTAATTTTGACTTAACAACTTAGTCATCTGACTGCCTATAGACCATTGATTTAGAAGCTAGGTATACAAAGGAAAGTAAAAGTGTGGTCTCCACTATCAAAAAGCTCATATTCTAATTGGAGGAGACACTTGGGGGTAGACAATTACATATACCATGTATGTAACTGTATGTAGAAATACATATGTAAATAACATGTGTAAATACAAGATGTACAAAGTAAAATAGGAGATAATCCTAGAGCAAAGATAGTAGCAGTGAGAGAAGAACAAGCAAGACATGCAGATGGCATAAGCAGTAAATGTATAAGAAGACTGGAAAAATAGGGAGGAGCCCTAAGTTATAAATCGTTTCCAATGCCAAGCAGAGCAAAGCCAAGCAGAGGAGTTTCTGTTTCATCTTGTAAGTAATAGGGAACCATTGGGTTTTACTGAGTAGGAGTGACATGGTCAGTCCTCTACTTTAGGAAAATCACCTTGGTTACTGTGAAATGGAGAACCTCCAAAAAGTTCTTTTCATTTGTCTCATTGGAGGAGACTTTGAATTCCAGAGGCTAGCTATGCCAATGAGAATAAGCTTTGGAAATTTAGTTCTGAGGTACCACAACCCATGGGTCAGATTGGCTAAGGTGACAAAACAGGAAAGTGATAAGTGCTGGGGAAGATGTAGGAAAATTGAAACACTAATGCATTGTTGGTAGAGTTGTGAAGTGATGCAACCATTCTGGAGAGCAATTTGGAACTATGCCCAAAGGGCTATAAAAATGTGTATACCCTTTAACCCAGCAATACCACTTCTAGGACTGTATCCTAAAGAGATCATATACGTAGCAAAAGGATCTGTATGTACAAACATATATATATATATATATATATATATATATATATATATATATATATATATATGTATAATTTGCTTTTTGGAAGACAATTGGGGTTAAGTGACTTGCCCAAGGTAACATGGCTAGTAAGTGTCAAGTGTCTGAGGCTGGATTTGACCTCAAGTCCTCCTGACTTCAGAGCCAGTACTCTATTCACTGCACCACCTAGCCGCCCCTTACAGAAATATATTTATAGCAGTTATTTTTGTGATGGCAAAGAATTAGAAATCAAGGGGATGCCTGTCAATTGGGGAATGGCTGAACAAGTTGTGGTAAATGAATAGAATACTATTGTGCTATAAGAAATGAGGAGCAGACAGACTTCATAATAAGCTGGAGAGACATATATAAACTGATGTTGAGTAAGGAGAGCGGAACCAGGAGAACTTTGTACATAATTACAGCCACATTGTATCTGTGAAGACTAACTGATAGACTGAACTCCTCTCAGCAGTATAAGGTTATAGAACAACTCCAAAGGACCCAAGATGGAGAGGGCTATCCACATCCAGAGTAAGAACTTGAGTCTGAATGCAGATAGAAGCAAACTACTTTCTCTCTCTTGTGTTTTGTTTTATTCCTTCTTTCTCATTGTTCATTCCATTGGTTATAATTCTTCTTTACAACCTGACTAATATTTAGTGTGAAGGTATTTATAGAACCTATATTGTATTACCTGCCTCTGGGTCGGGGAACAGTGAGAAGTTACGCCAATTGTTTTCCTAATATTGAACCAGTCTTTCATTCCTGGTATAATTCCCACCTCGTCATAGTGTATTATCCTCATGATAATCTGCTGTAATAATCTCTTTGTTATATATATATATATATATATATATATATATATATATATATATATATATAATATTTTATATTCATCACTATTCATTAGGGAAATGGGACTATAATTTTCTTTCCCTGTTTTGACTCTTCCTCATTTCAGTATCAACACCATATTTGTGCCCTAAAAGGAATTTGATAGTACTCCTTCTTTGCCCATTTTTCCAAATAGTTTATATAGTATTGCAATTAATTGTACATTAAATGTTTAGTACAATTCATTTGTAAATCCATCTGGCCATGGAAATTTTTTCCTAGGAAGTTCATCAATGCCTTGTTCAATTTCTTTTTCTGAAATGGGGTTATTTAAATATTTTATTTCCTCTTCTGTTAATATGGGCAGTTTACATATTTTGTAAATATTTATCCTTTGCACATAGATTGTAATATTTATTGGCATGTGGTTGGGCAAAATAGTTCCTAATTATTGTTTTAATTTCCTCTTAATTGTTGATAAACTGACCCTTTTCATTGTTGATACTGGTAATTTGGTTTTCTTCTTTCAATTTTTTTTTATCAAACTAGCCAAATGCTTAAATATTTTATTTTTTCTTCATGAAACCAGTTCTTAGTTTTAGTTTTTAGTTCAGTAGTTTTCATACTTTCAAATTTGTTAAATGTCTCTCCTTTGATTTTCATAATTTCTAATTTGGTATTTCAGTGGGGATTTTTAATTTGTTCTTTTTCTAGCTTTTAAGTTGCATGTCCTATACATTGATCTCCTCTCCTATTTCTCTATTTTATTCAGGTAAGCATTTAAAAATATAAAATTTCCCCTAAGAACTTCTTTGACTGCATCCTATAAGTTCTGATATGTTGTCTCATTATTATCATCCTCTTGAAGTTATTGATTATTTTTGTGAATTGTTGTTTGACCCACTTATTCTTTTTTTAAAAATTAATTTATTAGTTTAGTTTCAGTTAACAAGATGCAATTCCATAGTTCCTTGATTTTCAAATTTCCTTTCCTTCCTGCCCCCCTCTCCCCACAACAGCCAATATAAGATCTGCAAATGCATTCATATTAGACATTATTCCAATTACAAAGGCGTATTGTACTAGGTGGGATGAAAGATGCTAAGGAAGAAAAAAAAAACCAAACAACGAAAAGAAAAAGATCATTTAGTTTGCTTCCATCAGGATTCAGGCTCAGTTCTTTCTAGTTATGTCTCTGGATGGCGCTTTTCTCACTTTCTTGCATCTTTTGGGATTGACTTATATCACAGCATTCCTGAAAAGAGTCCAGTCTGTCATAGTTAGTCATCACAGATATGGTATGTCTGTGATTATATACAAATTTCTTCTGATTCTACTCTTCTCGCTCAGCATCAGTTTGTATAAGTCTCTCAAGATAATTGTGAAATCCATCACCTCCTCGTTTCTTATAGCCCAATAATATAACATTACATTCATATACCACAACTTGTTTAGCCATTCCCCAATTGATGGGCACCCCTTTAGTTTCCAATTCTTTGCAGCCACAAAAAGGGCTGCTAAAAATATTTTTGTACATATGGGTCTTCCTCCCACTAATATGACCTCTTTGGGATATAACCCTAGAAGTGGTAGGGCTGGGTCAAAGGGTATGAGATTATTTGTAATCCTTTGGGCATAATTCCAGATTGCTCTCCAGAATGGTTGGATAAGTTCACAACTCCACCAGCAATGTATTAGTGTTCCAATTTGTCCACATCCTCTCCAGCATTTGTCACTTTCTTGTTTTGTCATCTTAGCCAATCTGACTGGAGGGATGTGGTATCTCAGAGTTGTTTTGATTTGCATTTCTCTAATTAATAGTGATTTAGAGCATTTCTTCATATGCTTATAGATATCTTTAATTTCTTTCTCTGAAAACTGCCTGTTCATATCCTTTGACCATTTATCAATTGGGGAGTGACTTGTATTCATATAGATTTGGCTCAGTTCTCTATAAATTTTAGAAATGAGTCCTTTATCAGAGACACAAGTTGTAAAAATTCTTTCCCAATTTCCCACCTCCCTCTTGATCTTGGTTACATTGGCTTTGTTTGTACAGAAGCTTTTCAATTTAATGTAATGAAAATTATCCATTTTTCATTTTATAATGCACTCTAACTCTTGTTTGGTCCTAAAATCTTCTGCTCTCCACAAGTCTGTCAGGTAAACTGTTCCTTGCTTTCCCAAATTGCTTACAGTATCATCCTTTACACCTAGATCATGCACCCATTTAGACTTGATTTTGGTATATGGTGTTAGATAATGATCTATGCCCACTTTCTGCCATACTGTATTCCAGTTTTCCCAGCAGTTTTTGTCAAACAGTGCATTCTTATCCCAAAAACTGGGGTGTTTGGGTTTATCGAATAATAGATTAATATATTCATTAACTGCTGGGTCTCCTGCACCTAATCTATTCCATTGATCCACTACTCTACACCTCTGCCAGTACCAAGCAGTTTTGATGACTGCTGCTGTATAATACAGATTAAGATCTGGCATAGATAGTCCACCTTCCCTAGCGTTTCATTTCATTAATTCCCTTGATATTCTAGACCGTTTGTTTTTCCAAATAAAATTTGTTATTATTTTGTCTAACTCTAGAAAGTAGTTTTTTGGTATGGCACTAAATATATAGTTTAGTTTGGGTAAAATTGTCATTTTTATTATATTAGCTCGACCCAGCCATGAGCAATTGATATTTTTCCAACTATTTAGATCTGATTTGATTTGTGTGAGAAGTGTTTTGTAGTTGTGATCATATAGATTCTGGGTTTGTTTTGGCAAGTAGATTCCCAAATATTTTATAATGTCTACAGTGACTTTAAATGGGATTTCTCTTTCTATCTCTGGTTGTTGAGTTTCATTAGAGATGTACAGGAATGCTGAGGATTTATGTGGTTTTATTTTATATCCTGCAACTTTGCCAAATTTATTTTTTGTCTCAAGTAGTTTTTTACTTGATTCTCTAAGCATATCATCATATCATCTGCAAAGAGTGATAGCTTGGTCACTTCTTTGCCTAATTTGATTCCCTTGATTTCTTTTTCGTCTCTAATTGCTACTGCTAGTGTTTCTAGTACCAGATTGAATAAGAGGGGTGATGGTGGACACCCTTGTTTCACTCCTGATCTTATTGGAAAGGCTTCTAGTTTATCCCCATTGCATATAATACTTGCTGATGGTTTTAAATAGATGCTAGCAACTATTTTAAGGAAGGCTCCATTTATTCCTATACTTCCTAGTGTTTTTAATAGGACTGGATTTTGTACTTTGTCAAAAGCCTTTTCTGCATCTGTTGAGATGATCATGTGGTTTCTGCTACTTTTATTGTTGATATGCTCAATTATACTGATGGTTTTCCTAATATTAAACCATCCTTGCATTCCTGGAATGAATCCTACCTGATCAAATTATATTACTTTTGTGATAAGTTGTTGGAGTCTTTTGGCTAATATTTTATTTAGAATTTTTGCGTCTAAATTCATGAGGGAAATTGGTCTATAATTTTCTTTCTTATCTCTTCCTGATTTAGGAATCAGTACCATATTTGTGTCATAGAAAGAATTTGGTAGGACTCCTTCTTCACTAATTTTCCCAAATAGTTTGTAGAGTATTGGAATCAATTGTTCTTTACATGTTTGATAGAATTTACTAGTGAACCCATCTGGCCCTGGAGATTTTTTCCTAGGGAGTTCATTGATGGCTTATTTGATTTTTTTTTTTCTGAGATGGGATTATTTAGGTAATTCACTTCCTCTTCAGTTAATCTGGGCAACTTGTGATTTTGTAAATATTCATCCATTTCACTAAGATTGTCATATTTATATGCATACAATTGGGAAAAATAATCCCTCAATATTTTTTTGTTTTCCTCTTCAATTGAGGTAGATTCACCTTTTTCATTTTTGATACTCAAAATTTGGTTTTCTTCTTTTTTTTTTATCATATTGACTAAGGGACTATCAATTTTGTTGATTTTTTCATAAAACCAGCTCTTAGTTTTATTTATTATTTCAATACTTTTCTTAATTTCAATTTTATTAGTCTCTCCTTTGGTTTTCAATATTTCTAATTTAGTACTAAATTGGAGATTTTCAGTTTGTTCTTTTTCTAACTTTTTCAATTGCATGTCCAATTCATTGACCTCCCTTTTCTCTAATTTATTCATGTATGTATGCACTCAGGGATATAAAACTTCCCCTGAGAACTGCCTTTAGTGCATCCCACAAATTTTGGTATGTTGTCTCATTATTATCATTCTCTTGAATGAAATTTTTGATTGTTTCTATAATTTCTTCTTTGCCCCATCCATTCTTTAGGATTAAATTTGTTTAATTTCCGATTAGTTTTTAGTCTATCTTTCCCTGGCCCTTTATTGCATATAATTTTTATTGCATCATGATCTGAGAATGATGCATTTAATATTTCTGACTTTTTGCACTAGATTGTGAGGTTTTTATGCCCTAGTACATGGTCTATTTTTGAGTATGTACCATGCACTGCTGAGAAGAAATTAAATTCCTTTTTATCCCCATTCAGTTTTCTCCAGAGATCCATCATATCTAGTCTCTCTAAGATTCTGTTTACCTCCTTAACTTCTTTCTTGTTTATTTTGAGGTTAGATTTATCGAGTTCAGAGAGGGGGAGATTAAGGTCCCCCACTAATATAGTTTTGCTATCGATTTCTTCCTCTAATTCCTTTAACTTCTCCTCTAGGAATTTGGATGCTACACCACTTGGTGCATATATATTAAGTAGTGATATTTCTTCATTCTCGATGGTGCCTTTTAGTAGGATATAGTTTCCTTCCTTATCTCTTTTAATTAGATCTATTTTTGCTTTTGCTTTATCTGAGATAAATATTGCTACCCCTGCTTTTTTTTTACTTTAGCTGAAGCATAATAAATTTTACTCTAATCTTTTACCTTTACTCTGTGGGTATCCCTATGTTTTAAATGTGTTTCTTTTTTTTTTTTTAATTTTTTTTTTTTTTAAAGCAATTGGGGTTAAGTAACTTGCTCAAGGTTACACGGCTAGTCATTATTTATGCGTGGGTGCTCATTTTCTGAGGCCGGATCTGATCTCGAGTCATCCCAACTCCGAGGCCGACGCTCTTACTCACTGCGCCACCTAGCCGCCCCTTTAGGGCAATTGGGGTTAAGTAACTTGCCCATGGTTACACGGCTAGGTTTTTTGTTTGTGTGGATTAAGTGTCGGAGGCCGGCTCCGAACTCAGGTCCTTCTGATTCCAGGGCCGGCGCTCTATTCACTGCGCCACCTAGCCGCCCCTTTAAATGTGTTTCTTGTAGACAGCATATTGTATGATTATGGTTTTTAATCCATTCTGCTATCCACCTCTGTTTTATGGGAGAGTTCATCCCATTCACATTCACAGTAATGATGACTATCTGTCTCTTCCCCTCCATCCTGTTCCCTTCCCCTGTTTATGTTTTTGTTTTTTCCTTCGCACTTCCCCTCCTTGAAGTTTTCCCTTTTGACCACCCCCTCCCTCAGTGTTCCCACCCAGTGACCCCCCCTTCTCAACCTACCCTCTCCCCTTACTACTATTTCCCTCCCTTCTAATCCCCCCTTTAGTCTCCTCCTATTCAACCACCCTTACCCTCCCACTATCTATAGGACACAATAAATTTTTATACTTATCAGAGTAAATTACTCCCCGTTTGATTCCAAACCAATGAGAGTAAATTTCAAACAGTGCTCCTCTCCCTCCCTCCTTTTCCTCTATTTAATGAATTTATTTGTCTATTCACATTAGAATCTTAAACTTCACTGATTAATTTGATCCCTCTTTGGACCAGAGCCAGTGAGAATAGTGTTTAAATGATGTTGTTCTCCCTCTTTCTTTCCCCTCTTCTATAGTGTGTTTTGATGCCTTTTTAGATGTCATATTTTACCTTTTTCTAGCTCATCCTTTCCTTTTTCCCATTACAGTCTCTTTGAAAGATATGCTCAGTTTTTCCGGGTAGTTAATCCTTGGTTGTAGTCCTAGCTCTCTTGCCCTATGAAATATCAAATTCCAGTCCCTCTGCTCTTTTAATGTAGAAGCTGCTAGGTCCTGTGTGATCCTAACTGTAGTTCCTCGATATTTGAATTGTTTCTTTTTGGCTGCTTGTAGACTTTTTTCTTTAATCTTGTAATTCTGGAATTTGGCTACTATATTTCTTGGAGTTTTCAGTTTGGGATCTCTTTCAGGAGTCCAGTGAATTCTATCGATAGCTATTTTATCTTCTGATTCCATGACCTCAGGACAGTTTTCTTTGAGAATCTCTTGGAGGATGTTGTCTAGACTGCTTTTTTCATCATGGCTTTCTGGTAGACCAATAATTCTTAAGTTGTCTCTCCTGGATCTGTTCTCTAGGTCAGTTATTTTTCCAGTGAGATATTTTACATTTTCTTCCAATTTTTCGATCATTTTTTTTTGTTTGTTTTTTTATTGACTCCTGCTGCATCATAGAGTTCTGAGTTTCAGTTTGATTGTATCTAATTTTTAGGGAATTATGGTCTTCAGTTAGTTTTTGAAGTACCTTTTTAGGCAGATATTTTCTCCAATTACTTCACTAATTTTACTTTTTAAAGATTTGTTTTCTTCACTGAGACTTTTTTACAAGTTGTTCACCACTTCCCTGATTTGGTCTTTAAATGGAATGTTATTTGGGCTTGAGACCAGATCATGTTTCCTTCTGTGGTCTCAGCTGTGGTAAAGAGTCTCTATTGTCCTGTGCATTTAGTTGTTCTTCCTCTACATAGTAGGCTCGAATAGACTTTCTTCCCTTCCCCTTCTCCTTTTCAGCTTCCTTCCTTCCCATTGTGACTTCCTGTTTCTTAGTTTCCCAGGCTATGAGTTTGGGGCCTGATCCTTGACTTTGAATACCTCTGGGTGGCTAGTTTATTGCTAAGTCAAGGAAATCAGTGAGGAATGTAGATGTGTAGGTGGGGGTGAGTCTGACCACTTCAGATTTCTGCCTCTATACCCCTGGGCTATAAGTAGGCTTTTGTTGGTGAGGTGAGGTGGGGCTTGTTGCGACCCCTCCCTCTCTTCTCTTCAGATTCCTGGCTGTCTCAGTTAAACTCCTTCTTAGAGACTCTCAAGCCTGAGGCTATTTCCATTAACTTGGGATTTCAATCTGGGTGGGAGACTTATCTTTGGGTTTTCTGCTTCATGAAGTAGGGATGGGAGGATCAGAGCAGCTAGAATTTACTTTGCCATTCCAGCCCCTGTATTATACAGGCAGGCAGTTTCCAAACTTCCAGGTTGGGTGCGGAATGCAGCCTGAGAAGCCACTCTCTCCACTGGGGGCCCGACTCTCCTACCTGGCTCCAATGATCCGTTTCCTCTGAAAGATGACTGCAATTCATCCTCGGTAAGTCTGCAGGCTGGGGCTTTTTCTCTCTCTGGTGTAGTCTGCTTGTCTGCTCTTAGTTCTGAGCTGTGCAGACCCCACACGCTCTGCCCTCTTCCTGTCCGGGCACACTGGGCAACCTCCTGGGCTGGACACTGCCACACTCTGTCTTCCAGTGGGCTCTGTCACTCAGGAATCTGCTCAGATTGACCCTTTGAGACTTAGTGACCGAGGAGCTCAGCGAGGTTACTGCTTCCTTTCCGCCATCTTGGCTCCGCCCCTGACCCACTCATTCTTTTTTTTTTTTTTTTAAAGCAATTGGGGTTAAGTAACTTGCTCAAGGTTACATGGCTAGTCATTGTTTATGTGTGGGTGCTCATTTTCTGAGGCCGGATCTGATCTCGGGTCATCCCAACTCCGAGGCCGACACTCTTACTCACTGCGCCACCTAGCTGCCCCTTTAGGGCAATTGGGGTTAAGTAACTTGCCCAAGGTTACACGGCTAGGTTTTTGTTTGTGTGGAGTAAGTGTCGGAGGCTGGCTCCGAAGTCAGGTCCTTCTGATTCCAGGGCCGGCGCTCTATTCACTGCGCCACCTAGCCGCCCCTGCACTCATTCTTTAGTATTAAATTATCTAGTTTCCAATTAATTTTAACCTATCTTTCCTTAGCCCTTTATTACATGTATTTTTATTGCATAATGATCTCAAAAGGATACATCTAATATTTCTCCCTTTCTGTATTTGATTGTGATGTATTTATACCCTAGTACAGGGTCAGTTTTTGTGTAGATGCCATGTCCTGCTGAGAAGGTGTATTCCTTTCTATCCCCATTCAGTTTTCTTCAGACATCTATCATATCTATCTTTTCTAAAATTCTGTTCACCTTACTAAGTTTTTTCTTGCATATCTCATGGTTAGATTCATCTACTTCTGAGCAGGGAAGTTGAGGTCCCCCACTAGTATAGTGTTGCTGTCTATTTATTATGGTAACTCATTTAAGTTCTCTAAGAATTTAGATGCTATACCACTTGACACATAGATATTTAGTATTGATAATTGCTTCATTCATTGTCTGTGGTACCTTTTAGCCATATGTAGTTTTCCTTCCTTATCTCTTTTAATTAGATCTGTTTTTGCTCTTCCTTTCTCTGAGGTCAGGATTGCTACTTTTGCTTTTTTTTATTTGAAGCATAATATATTCTGCTCCAGCCTTTTACCTTTACTCTGCATGTATCTCTTTGCTTCGTATGTGTTTCTTATAAACAACATATTGTAGGATTATGGTTTTTATTACATTGTGCTACCTGCTTCTGTTTTATTGGAGAGTTCATCCCACTCACCTTCACAGTTATCATTTCTATCTGTGTCTTTCCCTCCATCCCATTCCCCAACAAAATGAAACACAAAAGACAGAGTGAATAGTTTACCTCAATCTGCATTCAAACTCCATAGTTCTTTTCTCTGGATGTGGATATCCTTTCCATTATGAGTCTTTTGGAGTTGTCTTATAACCTTATATTGCTAAGAGGAGCTCATTCTATCAAAGTTAGTAATCATGGATACAATGTGGCTGTAATTGTGTGCACTTTTCTCCTGGCTCCGCTCTCCTCACTCAGCATCAGTTTATGTAAGCCTCTCCAGGTGATTATGAAGTCCGTCTGCTCCTCATTTCTTACAGCACAATAGTATTCCATTACATTCATATACCACAACTTGTTTAGCCATTCCCCAATTGATGGGCATCCCCTTGGTTCTAATTCTTTCACAAAAAGAACTAGTATAAATATTTTTGCACATACAGGTCCTTTTCCTACTTATATGATCTCTTTAGGATGCAGCCCTAGAAGTCGTATGACTGGGTCAAAGGGCATGCACATTTTATAGCCCTTTGGGCATAGTTCCCAATTGCTCTCCTCTGATTCTAGGACCTCAAGGCAGTTTTCTTTGATAATTTCTTGAGAGATGCCGTCCGTGTTCTTTTTTTGATCATGGCCTTCAGGTAGCCTAATAATTCTTACATTATTTCTCCTGAATGTCTTTGTGGGGTTAGTTGTTTTTTTTCCAATGAGAGATTTTTTATTTTCTTCATTTTTTCTATTCTTCTAATTTTGTTTGATTGATTCTTGATGTCTCTTAAAGTCATTAGCTTCCACTTATCTAATTCTAATTCTTAAGGAAGTATCTTCTTCAGTTAGCTTTTGTACTTCCTTTTCTATTTGGCCAATTCTATTTTTAAAGAAGTTGTTTTCGGGGCGGCTAGGTGGCGCAGTGAATAGAGCGCCGGCCCTGGAATCAGAAGGACCTGAGTTCGGAGCCGGCCTCCGACACTTAATCCGCACAAGGCCTCAGAAAATGAGCACCCACGCATAAATCAAATGACTAGCCGTGTAACCTTGAGCAAGTTACTTAACCCCAATTGCTTAAAAAAAAAAAAAAAAGAAGTTGTTTTCTTCAGTGGATTTTTGTGCTTCTTTTTCCAAGCTATTGACGGTTTTTTCATAATTCTACTGTGTAACTCTCATTTCTTTTCCAGATTTTTCTTCTACCTGTCTTACCTGATTTTCAAGATTATTTTTAAGATCTTCTGAGAACTCTTCAGACTTGAGACCAATTCATATTCCCTTTGAGTCTTCACATGTAGGCAGCGTGACACTGTTGTCTTCTTCTGAATTTGTGTATTGATCTTCCCTCTTTCCATAGTAGCTTTCTATGGTCAGGAATCTTTTCTGTTTCTTACTCATTTTCCAGCGTATTTCATAACTTTTAAGATTTAGCCCTGCTCCTGGGACATGCATGGCACTATCCCATCTTCTTATGCTTGGGGAGAAGAGCCTGGTTACTGGCTTTCTACACAGGTGCCTCAGGTGCTTGTGGCTTGCCTACAGTGCTGAAAGTTTCTTTACCTAATCACACTTGGTTGTGCCAGTGTTCTGGGGCTCACAAATTGCCCTCTGCACTTGGGCTGGAAGCTTCACTGCCGGCCTGCTGATCAAGACCAAGAAGCCTCCATTTTTGATCCATGCTGCAGCTAAAGGCCTCCCATTGGTTTTCTGGGATACCATCTATGCTGGGCTGCACTCCCCTTTTGTAACCAAGTGAGACAGACCTTTTCTAAAGTTCTTCTAAGTTATCTTAAACTGGGAAATTGTTTCACTCCATCTTTTTGTGGCTCCTGTCACCCTAGTATCCTTTTAGAGACTTGGTTTAACATTTTTTGAGGCAAACTGGGGAAAGATCAAGCAACTTCCTGGCTTCTCTCTTCCATCTTGGCTCTGCCCTCTAAATGACTATTGTTTCTTTAAATTTGAGTCCACTGTCCTGTGATCAATGAACAGACATATTGTTTTAGTTGCTAAACCATATCAATCATGGCATCCTGTTATATGAGAAGAAGGAAATTGAAACTAAATTGATAGATAACTCTTCAGTACTTACTGGGCATCTTGGTAGTACAATGTATAGAGTGGCAGGCGTGGAAGACTCCTCTGTGAGTTCAAATCTGGCATCAGAAACATAATAGCTTTCTGACCCTGGAAAAGTCACTTAACCCTATTTGCCTCAGTTTCCTCATCTATAAAATGAGTTCGAGAAGAGAATGGAAAACCACGCCAGTATTTTTGCCAAGAAAACCTTATATGTCATTATGAAGAGTTATATATGACTGAAAAATGAGTAAACGACCTCCTGGAAAGGTAAAGAAAGCAGTTGCCAGAATATATTTCATCATGTGCTCAGGGTAAAAAGAAGTGTTAGTTCATGGGATATTTTGTCATCATATAGTACAACATTAATGATAACTCTTTGTAAAGTATCACAATGAAAATATTTGCAGTTTGTGAATTAACATCAATCCTAAAAATGATGTGGTAGAGAAATTATAGATAGGACTTGATAAGACCTTCAAAGTCAAGTGAACATATCCTCTCAATGCAAAGGTAAGAAAATGTGTAAATGACAGAAATGTATTAGAATGTATGGTTCCAGAATAAACAAAGAGAAGAGTCGAAAACTTGTATGTTACACAGAATCATCATGAATACTTTCTTGATAAAAAGAATTAACAGTGATTGGACATGGTGGACTCCAAACAACACCAAAATGAATAAAATAGGTTATATTTTAATAAACAGAAAAAACCTATTGTTTATATGGAAGTTAGTCCTGAGACAGTTGTCTGTGCCTAGTCAGGCCATTGACTTAGCAGAACCAAAATCAAAATTAGAGAAGTACAAGAAAAATGATAATGTGAAAAAGATGTAGTATACAATAGAAATTATTTAAACTTGCATTATTTAAATGAGTAAAAAAGAGAGAAATGGACAACAAAAATGACATCAGACCCAGCTTATCAGGAAATCTTATCCAGAGTTTTAAGAAATGTAAATTAATTGTCCAAAGAACCAAAGAGCCCAAAAAGCATTTTAGTCAGTAAACATCTGATTCATTTGCCAAATGGAAAAAGCTAGATGGCAAAGACAATACTGGGACAGAATATAACCTCATGTGTTAAATTTTATGAATTAAGAATGGATAATTATCACCATATCATCTCATAAGCCAGAGAGAAGCAATGGAGGGTAAAATCAATTTAAAGAAAACTAACCAAAGTCATCCCAAGGACATTCAAGAATAGACATGGAAGGAGTGCTACAAATAGAAGAAAAATAGAAAAGATTTGCAAAAATAATTGTAATTAACTTTTCTGAATCAAGGATGGTAGAACAACCACACTTGGGCCCTATTCACAGTCCCAGATGGGTTTATAGAGGAGGAAAAAACGATATTAAAAGAACAAAGACAGGAAAGTCAGACAAATGGGAGAGCTATGCTAAAGATGATACAATTGTGAGGACATTAAGAGAGTAAAGGAGGGTAAGACTCCAAAAGCATCCATGAAAAAAAAAACTGAACTTTATTAATGCTGGTTGACAAAGGGATTTCCTGTGTAAAGTCCTAAATACACATTTATTAAATGACTATTATGTGCCCAACACTGTGATAAGCACTGGAGATAAAAATAAGGGGAAAAAAGGACTATCTTTGTTTTCAAGGAACTTAAAATCTAATGGGGGAAGACAGTACACAAAAGGAAACTGAAAAGTGATGGGGAAGGATGGAGGGGGAATAAAGTATTGTGGGAAGTGATGGACAATGGAGAGTCACCTGAAAAGTCCCGTGCCCTCTATAAAGGAAGGCTTTTGGGGGAGTTTATTGCACTACTGTCCAATTGGGCGGGGGGGGGAATGAGGGAGCTAAAAAGGTTTTGAGTATCAAGAACTGAGTCGTTCTAAATGGTGATGAGGTTTCAAGTGATCAGTTCATCCTGGAGGAAACATGAAGTTCATGGTATTGAAACCAAGCAGAGCCACTGATGGAAACCAAGCCCCAAAATACTACAGTCTCCTGGAAGATATTTGTAGCCACTGTAAGGAGTTTGGCCTGTCCATCCATATGGGAAAAATCAAGTGGATGAAAAAAAAAATCTACAGACCTCATTTCAACATACATTTGGATGAATATTCAATAAAGCTTCTATAATAGTATCTCGGGGACAGACGATATAGGTGGACATCCAACTGGACCTAGCAATGGATAGAAGGAAGAAAAATTGTTTTGGATTGCTTTTGCACATTGGGTGCTACGCCCCCTGCATTGAACTTTTGGGAAAGCATGGATAAGATTCTTACAAGATAGAATGACATGGAGAAATCACATTCTGCATTTTTGGAGGTGTTGTTATTGGCCAGTCTTGACTCAGGGTGGTCTCTTAATTCAGATTTTTATTTGGAATAAAAGTAGGCATTTGCAGATCTTCTAGCAAATAAGAGAAGGGGTACTTAACCATAGCATGAAATGGATATGCAGCAAGGATACAGTATTTAATCAAGAATAGTTTTCTTGACCATGTGTTGCCTATTTTGGTTCATTGGTCTAGATTAAGGGCGGAGAACCTGTGGTCTCAAGGCCACATATGTCCCTCTAGCTCCTCAAGTGTAATATTTGACTGAATCCAAGCTTTACAGATCAAATCCCTTCAATAAAATGATTTGTTCTATGAAACTTGGACTGAATCAAAAAGCTGCAGCCAAGGACCTAGAAAGCCACAAGTAGCCTCAAGATCTCAGGTTCCCCACCCCTGGTCTAGACTGAGGTCAGAGTTGCTGACTTTTAAAGTAGTAAGGCCATGAGGAAGCTATGTCAGTAGTTCAGAAACAGTTAAGTGTTAAAGATGGCCTCAATAACTTTTAAGGAGAACACTGGCCTATTTTGTAATGGGGAGGTGTGAGTAAGACCTTAGGAAAACCAAACCCAACCTGTGTGGTATGGACCCTAGTGGACGTTGCTTTGACCATAGGAAGTAACTTCCAGTTCACTGTACTTACAGAACCATTTGAGTTGTTGAGAACAGAAGATAGAACAGAAGAAGATAGTGGGAAAAGACTTAAGGGAGAGAGATCAAATAAAAGGATATTATAATAATCCAGGTGAGAGCTCATGAGGATCTGAATTAAAGTGTCTGTATGTGAACAGGAAGAAGGGAGCACCAGGAAAATATTTTTTGATGCCTCATTGTGATGTGCAAGTGACCCTGAGTTCTTTTTTTTTTTTTAACAAATGCTTTATTAACTTCTGTTTTACATCATTCATTTCCGCCAGATTTTGAGTTACAATCATTTTCCCCCCATTATCCCCCTACCCAACCTCCCAGAATAGTTGTCCCACAAGATATCACTTCCTCCAATCTGCTCTCTGCCATGCCTTCTCCCATACCCCCATTGACTTTTCCATTAGAGGAAGATGAATCTTTGTGTCCCAATGCCTGTACATCTTATCTCCCTATTACAAGCAAAAGAGTATTAATGATAGTATTTATATATATTTGAAACATTTACTGTTAAGACCTCAAATTTCAGATCCATTTCCTTCCTCCCTTGTCACCCATTCCCTCTGGGGAGATAAGTAATTCAGTATATGTTGTACGTCTAGCTATGCAAAACATTACCATAGTAGATATATTGTACAAGGCTGCTAATACTTCCCTCCCACTCATCCCACCCCCACCTGGTCCATTCCCTACATGATCCTGTCCCTCTTCTATAGTGGGTACTTGCAACCTCCCCTCCCCCCAAGGATGCCCTCCCATCCATCATCCCTCCTCTCATCCCCCTTCCCCCTATCCTGCTGCAGGTTGAGATATCCCATTTAGTATGTATGTCATTTTCTCCCTGAACCAAATTCAATGTGAATGTGGTTTTGCCTTTTTAGCCTTCCTTATTCTCCCCCTCCTTTGCAACCACTTCCCCTTGCTTCTTCTACATGGGATAGTTTACCCTACCCTGTCTCTCCCCATCTCCTCTTGCCACTTTCCTCTCTCACCTCATAATTTCATCCCTTGACTATTCTCCCTTCCCAACAAATTCAACCTATGCCCTCTATCCATATATAACTGCAACCAAATACACACACATTCGCATATGTATTCATATGACCACACACCCTTCTTCCATTATTTTCATAGTGAGAATGATATCATCAGTCACCGTTATTGCTTTTTCATATAGGAATGTAAATAGTTCAACTTTGATAAGTTCCTTTTGATTTCTTTTCCCTGATTACCTTCTCAGGCATCTCTTCCTTCTTGTGTCTAGATGTCAAATTTTCTATTCAATTCTGGTCTTTTCCTCAAGAATGCTTGAAAGTCCTCTATTCCACTGAATGACCATATTTTCCCCTGAAATAAAATACTCAGTTTTGCTGGGTAGGTGACCCTTGGGTTCATTCCCAGTTCTTTTGCCCTCTGGAATATCATATTCCATGCCCTTCGATCCCTCAGTGTAGAAGCTGCCAGGTCCTGGGCTATTCTTATCTTATTTCCACAATATTGAAATTGTTTCTTCCTGACTGCTTTTAGTATTTTCTCCTTGATCTGGGGATTCTGGAATCTGGCTATAATATTCCTGGGAGTTTTCTTTTTGGGATCTTTTTCAGGAGGTGATCAGTGGATTCTTTCAACCTCTATTTTGCCCTCTGGATCTAAAACATCAGGGCAGTTTTCCTTGAGAATTTCTTGAAGGGTGATTTCTAGGTTCTTTCTTTGATCATGGCTTTCAGGTAGTCCAATAATTTTTAAATTGTCTCTCCTGGATCTATTTTCCAGGTCAGTGGTTTTTCCCATGAGATATTTCACATTGCCTTCTAATCTTTCATTTGTTTGGATCTGCTTAACAGCATCTTGATTTCTCATAAAGTCATTAGCTTCCATTTGCGTCAGTCTAACTCTGAAGGAATGAATCTCCTCAGTGAACTTTTGAGACTCTTTTTCCATCTGGCAAATTTGACTTTTTAAGGCATTCTTCTCCTCATTGCCCTTTTGGGCCTCCTTTGCCATTTGAGTTAGTCTGTTTTTTAAGGTGTTGTTTTCCTCAGTCAGGCTGTTGACCCTCATTTCATACTTTTCGTGCAGCCTTCTCATTTCTCTTTCCAATTTTTCCTCCACTTCTCTTATTTGATTTTTAAAGTCCTTCTTCAGGTCCTCTATGTCCTACAACCCGCTCATGTTTTCCCCTGGGGCTTTTGGAGCAGGACTTCTGACCTCACAGTCCTTTTCCGGCTCTATGCCCCCAAAATACGAGTCTAGGGTTGCATTTTTCTGTTTCCCTTGCCTTGGCATGTTGCCGCTTAATTACTTGACTTTTGGGCTTGTTGGCACACTATGGCTTTAAGGCCAGATAGAGGAATTTTCGTCCTGAACTTGTGGGGGGCAACTTCCCTTTCTGGCAAGCTGTAAACCCACCCACGACTTCCACCCTTGATCACAATCCAGATCCAGGGAGGTTAAAGCAAGAGCAGTTACCCCACAAATCTCCATACAATTTGCAGGCCGGGAGCTGGAGCTGCCTCTGAAAACTACAAAATGGCGTGTCTCCTCAGTGGCTTCTAGCCCCCAGGGGAGGGAGCCGACGCATTCCCTAAATACCAGTCCCAAAGTCCATAGGACACTAACCTCTTATTTTGTCCTAGGCATGTCTATGTTGATAATTCTGGAGTCGCCACAGCTCCTGGTGTTCTGGGGTTCCTCCAGCCAGCTGCTGGCCCTGCCGCCCTGGGGCTAAAACCTCGGCTCACGCGGACCTGGGCTCCGCTCTGCTCCTTTTCTCTGCGCGCTGCGCGCTGCCAGGTCCCAGACCGCTGCGCTGGTCCTTCCTGCAGGGCTGCTGGGCTGTCCTCAGTGGGAGGTTAGCTTCTCTGTGTCGTTCTGTGGGTGCTGGGGCTCCAGAAGTTGTTCAGAGTCCCCTTTTACATATTTTGGGGGGAATCTGGGGCAGAGTGGCTTGGATGAGCTGTTTCTACTCAGCCATCTTGGCTCCACCCCCCGACCCTGAGTTCTTGAAGGCAGTGCCTCTAGATCACAAACTCTTGTAGGTCCTCCCAGGTTGAAAAGGTTTTTAAGAGTGGCTCCCAAAATGATTTCAGCTATAATCAGGAAGGCTTAAAAGCAAAAGGTTGGCCACTATGTCATATATATTCTGGGTCACAACTATTCACAAAGGCCAATGTGGAGAGAGGTTGTAATCTATGTCTGTGCTCAAGTATATTCTGACAAAATAGCAAGTCTTCTGAAGTTAAAGTCATCAGTCCAGTTCAATTCAACAAGCATTTATTAAATGACTAATCTGTGTAAGGTGCTATATTGGTCCTGGAGATACAAAGATAAAAACCCAAATAATCTGTGTCTTTAAGGAGCTCACTTCCTAGTGGTAATAAAAGTACAAACAAATGAACAGCTATTCCATTCACATATAATGAGCCATTTTATTTAACATAAATTGAATTTCTATTAGGTTTTTCATCTTACAATTATGCATGAATATTTTAAAATAGATAGCTTGGGGGCAATAATGTGACTAATTAAATATACAGCTAATATTTTCATTTCCTTGGATGATTGATTCCTTGTGTTATCTAGCTATTTACTGAAGTAAATACATAAGAATTGATAGTATCACCTATTAATCAATAGGAAATTAAAATCGTCCACTTGGATGACAGCAACACCCTTGCTACATAAGCAAAATGAATATTCCTTGGAGACACAATTTAGCATTCACTCTTTCAGAATCCATCTTTATATAAGACTTGATCATAGTTTGTGTTGCCTGCCTAGTTGCTGCTTATTTGATTGAGCAGATTTTGTATGCATATGGTCAGTGTATTACAGAGGAAAAAAAATGCCACAAGAAAATGTATGACCACACATGCACATGCACACAGACACACACACACACACACACACACACACACACACAGTATTGGGGATATTTTCCTCCTGTGTTGGAAAGGATTCAAGTTTTTGTCTTCTTTTTTCTCTTTGCTTTCTGAGTCAGGAAGCTAAATTTTAGTTAATTGCTAAATAATATCTTCCACCTATTAAAAAATTATTGAGCCAAACCACACGGATATTAATAGTTAGTTGGGATACAATTTAATTTAGTTTACCAAATATTTATTAAACAGTATATGGATCATGTGGTAGGATTAAGAAGGAAAATTTAGATACTACTACATGCTGTTATTAATGTAGCACTTTGGGAGGTACAGTTTTCAGAAAAGTCTTTTTTTTTCTTTTTTTTTTTTTAAAGCAATTGGGGTTAAGTAACTTGCTCAAGGTTACACGGCTAGTCATTTGATTTATGCGTGGGTGCTCATTTTCTGAGGCCGGATCTGATCTCGGTCATCCAAACTCCGAGGCCGGCGCTCTTACTCACTGCGCCACCTAGCCGCCCCTTTAGGGCAATTGGGGTTAAGTAACTTGCCCAAGGTTACACGGCTAGGTTTTTGTTTGTGCGGATTAGGTGTCGGAGGCCGGCTCCGAACTCAGGTCCTTCTGATTCCAGGGCCGGCCGCTCTATTCACTGCGCCACCTAGCCACCCCAGAAAAGTCTTATGAACCTTATTGTCTAGAAAAGAAATAATACACACACACACACACACACACACACACACACACACACACACACACACACCCCTAATTATAATAGGCTATGTTACATAATAAATGTGTCTGAGTTATCTAGCAGTTTTATGTGAGATTGAAGAAGTAAAGTAATTACTGACTAGGGGATCAGAAAAGGCTTCCTTGGAGAAGTGGCATTTGAGATTTGGGTTATAAAGGATGGGTAGGAATTCAGCAGGTGAAGAAAGGGAAGACCTAATGAGGTATTATAGAGAAGGGACCTCTGTATGTGCAAAGACAGAGATAAAGCACATGATATGTTTTGGAGCCATGGCCATTTAAGTTAGTTAGAATGAACGTGTTCAGAGAGGAAAGTAATATGAAATGAAGTTGGAAGGGTGTGATTATGTCAATGTATGAATGACTTTAATGGGAAGCAGAAGAGCTTAACCTTTTCTGTGCAGGCAGTAGGGAACTATTGAAGCTCTGTAAGAAACAGTCTCATGAGTAGGCATCAATGCATAAGAAAGATTTTTCAGATTATAGCTGCTACAGAGAGTAAAGGTCGGAAGCACTTTTAGGAGACATATGCATTTTAAACTGAGTATTCTCTATTGGGCTGTTGGCAATTGGCATAGAAAGGAGGGGGGATGAGATATTAATGAGGTACAATCTTTATTACTTGATGACTGATTAGAAATGAGAGTCATAGGTTAGAGAACAATCAGAGATTATTTTGTGTTTACAAAAATGAGCTGAGATGATGGGTACCATTGCAAACAATATTGAATTCAGGAGGATGAATAGTTGTAGATGGGAACATGACCATCTTAGTTTTTAGACCTGTTGAGTTTGAGGTGTTGTTTGAACAACTTGTTGAAGCTGGATTGTTAGCAATTATGGATACAGCCTTATAACTCATAAGAGAAGTCAGGATTGCTTATATAAATTTGGTATTCATATGCATTAGAGCTAGTATTTGAAGCTATAGATAGGAATGATCAATTTTGCAAAGGGAAGTAATATGTAGAGAGGGAAATGAAGGAACCAAAGTTTCTTTTGGGAATTTCCTCATTCAAGAGATGAGAAGAAGATGGGTGAGGAGATATGTAGTAGTTCTTTCCCTCATGGACCTTAAAAATCTCTTAAGGGCACATGACACATGACTCTAATGCAAAACAGTGCTTAAGGGAATATAGCAAAGTAGTCACATGGAAGTCTACCACTTTAGCATTCTCATTAGAAGTCTCAGTAGAGACAACCAAAAGAATAAAACTTCCAGAAATCCTGAAAAGAAAAATAGTGAGATCACTTTAAAAAAAGTTAACAAAAGATTAGTTCCAGTCCAATATATGGAAGGAAGAATGTGCTTCCAGACACTGTGCTAAACTCTTTACCAATATTATCTCATTTGATAATATGTATGTATACATGCACATATATACTTATGTCTCTGTCTTTCTTTATGTCTACAATGAATAAAGGGAGCAGAGGAAAAAACACCAAAAGAAAAAATATATAGTGAAATAGCAACAGGAGAAGCACAAGAAACAAAATCAGAATTTTCTCAAGATGAAGCAAAAATGAATAATAAATACAATGAAGAAATTAATGATAGAAGTGTAATGATCAAAACCATTATAAAAAAATAAAGAAGGAATTCAGTGCTCCTAAAGAATCAAAGGATTGATGAACATTGATGAAACTCAGCAAAATAGAAATTTTCATGGAGTCATAAATTTAGAACAGAAAGACACTTTAAATTATTTCTAGAAAAATAGCCTCATTTTATAGATGAGAAAATTGAGGACCCCCTGAGAAGTGAAATGCCTTTCTCAAGATCACATAGGTTGTAGAACCCATGTCCACAGAATCCAAATCATCTGTACCACACTAATACATAAAACAAAAGTCATTTTACTATGTTATAAAATAGAAGCAGAGACTCTAAAAGTAGAAAAATAAACTTAGGAACTTAGCTAAAATAATTTGATGAAATATTGTTGACAAAATGGAGGTCATGGAGGGCACATAAAGAAGAGGAATCCTAATAATTATTATAATTCCAAAAAATATGAAAAAAGAATCTACTTAGTTTTTTAACAATTGTTTAAGAAAAAATTCCAGAAATTTTGAAAATAAGGAACATATTTCAAATAAACAAAAATCACAAGGTGCTACCACAGAAAATATTCAAAATTCAACTAATCAGGACCCATCCTTCTCAAATTTAAATATTGCAGTGACAAGGAAATAATTCTATAAGCAATTAGAACGAGAGGCATCACTTGTTTAAAAAAAGCTGCCAATTTAAATTTCACGTTATTTTTCTACAAAGATGAGGGGGAAAAAAACCCAGAAGATGCTAGAAGGTGACATAAAATATTAGGGAATTTAGGACTTAATCCCCAAATCAGTTTCCTGGAAAGGTGAGAATTATTTTTTAAAATAAAAGATGAATATTACCAAAACAAGGTAGCTTAGAGCAATTCATACAGAACTAATTAAACTCCAATGAAACTTTTGTCATGGAACATAAATAAGCACATCTAAGCTCTTTGAGTGTTGTCTAGGTTGGTGTAAGCACAAATAATTTGGTTTTCAAACTAAGCACTTAAATTAAGAAATAGTTTACAATGACGACCGACTTGTTCAGCCATACCCCACTCTTCATGACCCTGTTTGGGGTTTTCTTAGCAAAAATACTGGAGTGGTTTGCCATTTCCTTCTTGAGTTCATTTTACAGATGAGGACACTGAGACACAGTTAAATGATTTCCCCAGAGTCACACAGCTGCATTTGAATGCTGCATTTAAATTCAGGTCTTCCTGATTCCAGGCCCATTGCTCTATCCACATCGCCACCTAGCCATCCCTGGTGATCAACTAGTTTTTGTTTAATAGTTACTATATTTGAAACCACCAGTAATTTCATTGACATAAGGAAATTCTAAGGAGGAAACTCTCTGCTAATACAGATAGGTACCTATTCTGCAGTTTGTAAGCTTAAAGAATTTGGGGGGATATTAAGAAGTTAAGTAACTTTCCCAAAGTCGATAAGTTACTACAGGACTGAGACAGGACCTTAACCCAGGTCTTCCTGATTTCAGTCTACCATCCTATGTTTAATTCAATCAGAAGGCATTAAAAAATAATAACATTATTTTGTTTAACTACTGGATAATACTCTTGAAGTTAAAGAGGGTAAAATGAAGAAGGATGAATGAATACACAAAGAATTTCATGCCTTCATTACAAATAAGAGAAAGGGGATAAGCAATCCTAGAGAGAAACTACTTTCTTTTTTTTAAAATGCTTTATTAACTTCTGGTTTACATCATTCATTTCTGCCAGATTTTGAGTTACAGTTTTTCCCCATTTTTCACCTACCCACCACCCCAGAATAGCAGTCCCACAGGATTTCCCCCCATTCAATCTGCTCTCTCCCATATCTTCTCCCATACCCCCTTTGACTTTTCCATTAGGGCAGGGTGACTCTCTGTGCCCCAATGCCTGCACATCTTATCTCCCAATTACATGCAAAATAGTATTAATAATAGTATTTATATATATTTGAAAGATTAAATTTTAAAACTTCAAATTCCAGATCCATTCCCTTTGTCCCTTGTCACCCACTCCCGCTGGGAAGATAAGGAGTTCAGTATATGTTGTACATGTATAGCTATGGAAAACATTACCATAGTAGGTATGTTGTAAAAGACTGGCTGTATTTCCCTCCCACCCATCCCACCCCCCACCTGTTCCATTCCATACTTTGATCCTGGCCCTCTTCAAAAATGGGTGCCTCCAACCTCCCCTCCCCTCCATCACCCCCCCTCTCATTCCCTTCCCCCCTACTCTCATGCAGAGTGAGAATGACATACATACTAAATGGGATATACATGGATAGAGGGCACAGGTTGAATTTGGTGGGAAGGGATGATACTTACAGGGTGAAGTTAAGATGTGGGAGAGGAAAGTGGCAAGAGGAGATGGGGAGAGACAGGGTAGGGTAAACTATCTCATGTAGAAGAGGCAAGGGGAAGTAGTTACAGGGGAGGGGAAGAACAGGAAGGCAAAAAGGCAAAACCACATTCTCATTGAATTTGGGTCAGGGAGAGAATGACATACATACTAAATAGGATATCTCACCATACAGGAGAGTGAGGATAAGAGGGGGGATTGCCTCTTTTGCCATCTTGGCTCCACCCCCCAAGAAACTACTTTCTTAATTAAGTAAGCATTGTAGTGTGTTGAAAAGACGTGGCATATTTTGTAAATTTGTATTCAGAAATAACTAACGTTACCAATATCGAGAGGAAAAAATAGATTACTAAGAAATTGCAGTGTAAAATCTCACAATGCCTAACTCTGTTCACAAGTACTGTCAAATATTTAGAGAAAACTGTCATACTCTTTTGTCCTTTCTGTGAGGAAAATGTGGAACTAATCCTTAAACCTAGCAAAGATTAAACAGAAAAAAGCAAAAGAAAACTTATACACCCAAATCCAGATTCAGGAGAGATTGCATATATGCACAGAAAGAAAGGCAGTCCATGCCCTCAAAGCACTTACATTCTGATGGGACATTACAGTGTGTGAAAAGGGGAGGGAGGGCATGGTAGAAAAAATCCTGTGGCCAAAAGTCAACAGTACAGCCTAGAGAGAAGATTGACCTGGGCCTTCTTTTTCTTAAAATGAATGGGCTAAGAGGAACCAGACAGACAGAGAAAGTAACTTCTGGTGACAGCTGAGTACTTCCGATGTGAAAAGTAGTTCAGCAGTGGAATGAGCTTCCAGGGTAGAGAGCTTTCTATGGCATGGTTGAGAAAGTCCTTTAGTAATGATGGTCACGGAGTGGTGTTTGTTTGTTTTAAAGCTTGTTAACCTTAAATTACTATATGAATGTGAGCTCTTAATAGTAAACTTCTTATGCTAGAGTTGTATCATTGTATGGAATATATAATTGTATAAGTTTTATAGTTTTAATATAAACTGTCATGGGCAGTTGTTATACCATGGACAATTAATTGTTCCATACTGTACTATATTTAATTAATGCAGGTAAGAGTCTGAAGGGTCAAGAATTGAAGTATCTTAAAATTTGTAATGTGCCCATTAATTGTTTAGTCAGTTATTAAAAGTGATTTCTTAACTGCATGAAAATGGAGCTATGTAATCTTCTCTTTTCCTTTTACCTTTTAAATGTAACTTTGAAATTATATTTTAAAATAACTTTAATTTTTATATCTAATTTTATTTGAGATTACTCCTTGAAAAACTATGACAAGACATATAAGAATATTGGAGCTTTAATATAAATGGTTATTTATTTTCATTGGTTTTGTCTTGCCTTTTGCCATTAATTAGAAAATCAGTGAATTTAAAATGTAATTTTAAGAGCCTGAGGTCATTTAAATAAGGCATTAACTTCATTCAACTCCTCATTAATTATGAGACTGCTGTTTCTAGCCATCTCCCCACCTCTCTACTAATGACTTTGGGATGGCTCATTTGTTGTTATACACCTTTTATTTAACTAGCTTCAGCATAAATTTCCTTTTTCAGTTCTTATATGTCCTTTTTAGACCTTAATATATATTGTAGAATCATCTTTGCTTCCATCCTTTCTTCTTTAGCCTAAATTTAATGCTTTCTCCATGCAGGTAGTGTTTACATATGTTTATATATAAATGCATAGATATAGATGATACAGAGATAGACATAGATTAGATATTGATAACATAGGTACAGATAGAGATGAAGCAGAGATGACAAAGACATAGGTGATATATTGTTGTTCAGCTGTCTCAGTGCATCCTACCCTTCGTGACCATATTTGGAGTGTACTTTGCAAAGATGCTGTAGTGGTTTGCCATCTCTTTCTCTAGCTCATTTTACAGATGAGGAAACTGAGGCAAACAAGTGAAGTGACTTTCCCAGTGTCACCCAGCTAGTCAGTTTCTGAGACCAGATTTGAACTCAGATCTTCCCAACTCCAGACTCAGTGCTCCATCCACCCTATGACCTAGCTATAATAGGTGATATAGAAATATATATGGATGATATAGGTATAGCTACTGATGATATAGAGATAGAAACATTAGATATAGTTATAGATGGTAGAGGTAGAGATATATAATGTCCAGGCCTGTGATTTCAATATTGTGGGAAACTTCCTTCCCCAATGTTTCCAATAGACAACTGTTCTGAAATGTCAAGTCTTAAAGGATTGCCTGAAGTCCTGAGATGTTTAGTACCTTGCCCAGTATCACATAGCCAATATACCTAAAATGTGTAGGAGACAGAGCATAAACATAGATTATCCTAACTCAGAGGGTTAGTTCTGTCTACTATGTCTCAGTATTTCTCTATCAAACATATGCCCAGAGAAAAGTCCATGTCTTCTCCTTTTTGATAATTACATTATTATATCCTTTTGATAAAAAGAACAAAATCATGCCTTCAGCAAATTGAAGGAACTTATATACTGAGTTGTACAAAAACATTTCTTTTCAATCTATGTACATGCAAAGCTCCCCAGGACTTCCTTCTGCCAAAACTCTGTGGGGATCCCTTCCCTTGTTCTTTGGTCACATGGTGGGTAACAAATAAACCTAAAGGAGAATGCTACACTGTCCAGGAAATAAATGAAACTACAAGGCACTTATTTCTTTCACCTTTAATGGAACATACCTGTTGTGTTTTTTAAGCCTATAAATTGGAAGGATCTTAGTCTAATGCTGACTTTTTGCATATGGAATTTCATTAAAAACCACAGCATGATAGCACACTCGTGCCAGTTTTAATAAAGAAGACAGAATCTGACCACAAAATAGGCTAAAGCTTCATGGATACTTGCTAGCTCTCCCCCACGCTACCTCCTCCCCACCCCATGAAACATGCAGATATAGGAGATCAGAATTTGGATTTAAAATATACAAACATTATTTTGTAAAATGCACCCTATAAAACCGAGGTTAATTCAATTATTACTGTGGTATCCTAGACTCAAAACACTTGTATTTTGAAGATATTGAACCAAATAGAAACTAGTGAGGATCTTCAGGTCCTAGCTGTCAGTTCTTTTTCTGATGTTGAGATGTGTAATATTGAGAATGTTGAGAAATGTAAAAATAATTAGAAAGGGAATATTTTACGTACAAAGAAAAACATTAGAACAGTTTGTCAATAAATGATCAATTCTGGATTATTTGTGATAATCAGTCTAGAACAATAGAGAACAGGGAATAAAATGAATGTATTTTTAATTTTTTCCCTTTATATTTCACTTTCTACCATTTGGAGAACCAAAACAATCTAAAGTTCTTATCTTTTTGTTTGTTTTTAATATTGTGGAATCTTTTAGTCTTTCCTCATCTGTAATATAGGGATGGAGAAAAACATGGGGTGATGGATAGATGTCTGACTTTGGAGAAAGGAAAACTTAAATTTAAGATTTGTTTTTAACCCATTCTAACTTTGTGACCACAGTCAAGTTGCTTGATCGCTCAATTACTCAGGCAGTTCTCAAAGACAATATATCATAGAAACAAATGCCTTATTCAGCATCTGGGATTCCATATACTGAGAAAATTATAGGGCTGAACTTTAAAAAAGAAAAAAGTCAAATTGATAAAATATGAAGTAAGCAGAACCAGGAAAATAATATATACAGTGACTATAACAGAAATTGGAAAGAGCATCAGTAAAACAATTGAAACTGAATTTTACAAAATTTTAATGACCCAAGGTGGGCCCAGAGAAGACATAAGGAAAAATATTTCATTCCATTTCTTTGCAGATGTAGGGGACTGTAAACATGAAATGTTGCATATGTTATACTTTTTCAGTGTGTTGATAGGTTGGCTAAACATTTCTTCCCCTTTTTAACAGTTCTTATAAAATATAGATCTCAGGGAGGAACACAGGAGAAATCAGGATGATATGTGCAAGAGTGACCTGAAGCCAGCTTGTAATTGACTCCCGAGAGTTGGTTGTTAAAATTTCAGCGTGAGCATCTACATCTTTGAAGTCAGCAAAGGCTACAAATCAGTGATTGATTTATTGTTTTATTGATTGCCTAGATTTAAGAAGGTGTTGAGGGAAATGCTAAGAATGCAGATGGAGAGGGGCGGAGCCAAGATGGCGGAGTAGAAACAGCTCATCCAAGCCACTCTGCCCCAGATTCCCCCCAAACTATGTAAAAGGGGACTCTGAACAACTTCTGGAGCCCCAGCACCCACAGAACGACACAGAGAAGCTAACCTCCCACTGAGGACAGCCCAGCAACCCTGCAGGAAGGACCAGTGCAGCGGTCTGGGACCTGGCAGCGCGCAGTGAGCAGAGTGCAGGGAGCCGAGCGGAGCCCAGGTCCGTGTGAGCCGAGGTTTTAGCCCCAGGGTGGCAGGGCCAGCAGCTGGCTGGAGGAATCCCAGAACACCAGGAGCTGTGGCGACTCCAGAATTATCAACATAGACATGCCTAGGACAAAGTAAGAGGTTAGTGTCCTATGGACTTTGGGACTGGTATTTAGGGAATGCATCGGCTCCCTCCCCTGGGGGCTAGAAGCCACTGAGGAGACACGCCATTTTGTAGTTTTCAAAGGCAGCTCCAGCTCCCAGCCTGCAAATCGTAGGGAGATCCAGCGATCAGTCTTGGGGGGTAATCGCTCTTGCTTTAACCTCCCTGGATCTGGATTGTGATCTAGGGTGGAAGTCGTGGGTGGGTTTACAGCTTGCCAGAAAGGGAAGTTGCCCCCCACAAGTTCAGGACGAAAATTCCTCTATCTGGCCTTAAAGCCATAGTGTGCCAACAAGCCCAAAAGTCAAGTAATTAAGCGGCAACATGCCAAGGCAAAGGAAACAGAGAAATACAACCCTAGACTCGTATTTTGGGGGCATAGAGCCGGAAAAGGACTGTGAGGTCAGAAGTCCTGCTCCAAAAGCCCCAGGGGAAAACATGAGTGGGTTGCAGGACATAGAGGACCTGAAGAAGGACTTTAAAAATCAAATAAGAGAAGTGGAGGAAAAATTGGAAAGAGAAATGAGAAGGATGCAGGAAAAGTATGAAATGAGGGTCAACAGCCTGACTGAGGAAAACACCTTAAAAAATAGACTAACTCAAATGACAAAGGAGGCCCAAAAGGGAAATGAGGAGAAGAATGCCTTAAAAAGTCGAATTTGCCAGATGGAAAAAGAATCTCAAAAGTTCACTGAGGAGATTCATTCCTTCAGAGTTAGACTGGAGCAAATAGAAGCTAATGACTTTATGAGAAATCAAGATGCTATTAAGCAGATCCAAACAAATGAAAGAGTAGAAGGAAATGTGAAATATCTCATGGGAAAAACCACTGACCTGGAAAATAGATCCAGGAGAGACAATTTAAAAATTATTAGACTACCTGAAAGCCATGATCAAAGAAAGAACCTAGAAATCACTCTTCAAGAAATTCTCAATGAAAACTGCCCAGATGTTTTAGATCCAGAGCGCAAAATAGAGGTTGAAAGAATCCACTGATCACCTCCTGAAAAAGATCCCAAAAAGAAAACTCCCAGGAATATTATAGCCAGGTTCCAGAATCCCCAGATCAAGGAGAAAATACTAAAAGCAGTCAGGAAGAAACAATTTCAATATTGTGGAAACACAATCAGAATAGCCCAGGACCTGGCAGCTTCTACACTGAGGGATCGAAGGGCGTGGAATATGATATTCCAGAGGGCAAAACAGCTGGGAATGAACCCAAGGGTCACCTACCCAGCAAAACTGAGTATTTTGTTTCAGGGGAAAATATGGTCATTCAGTGGAATAGAGGACTTTCAAGCATTCTTGAGGAAAAAACCAGAGTTCAATAGAAAATTTGACATCCAGACACAAGAAGGAAGAGATGTCTGAGAAGGTAATCAGGGAAAAGAAATCAAAAGGAACTTATCAAACTTGAACTATTTACATTTCTATATGGAAAAGCAATAACTGTAACTCATGATATCTTTCTCACTATGAAAATAATGGAAGAAGGGTGTGTGGTCATATGAATACATATGTGAATGTGTGTGTATAAGGTTACAGTTATATATGGATAGAGGGCATAGGTTGACTTTGTTGGGAAGGGAGAATACTCAAGGGATGAAATTATGAGGAGAGAGAGGAAAGTGGCAAGAGGAGATGGGGAGAGACAGGGTAGGGTAAACTATCCCATGTAGAAGAAGCAAGGGAAATGGTTGCAAAGGAGGGGGAGAATAAGGAAGGCTAAAAAGGCAAAACCACATTCATATTGAATTTGGTTCAGGGAGAAAATGACATACATACTAAATGGGATATCTCAACCTGCAGCAGGATAGGGGGAAGGGGGATGAGAGGAGGGATGATGGATGGGAGGGCATCCTTGGGGGGAGGGTAGGTTGGAAGTACCCACTATAGAAGAGGGACAGGATCATGTAGGGAGTGGACCAGGTGGGGGGTGGGATGAGTGGGAGGGAATTATAAGCAGCCTTGTACAATATATCTACTATGATAATGTTTTGCATAGCTAGACATGTACAACATACACTGAATTTACTTATCTACCAAGAGGGAATGGGTGACAGGGGAGGAAGGAAATGGATCTGAAATTCGATGTCGTAACATTAAATGTTTCAAATATATATAAATACTATTATTAATACTCTTTTGCTTGTAATAGGGAGATAAGATGTGCAGTCATTGTGGCACAGAGATCCATCTTGCTCTAATGGAAAAGTCAAAGGGGGTATGGAAAAAGGTATGGGAGAGAGCAAATTGGATGAGGGGATATCTTGTAGGACTGCTCTTTTGGGGAGGTGGGTAGGGGGAAAATGGGTGAAAATTGTAACTCAAAATCTGGCAGAAATGAATGATGTAAAACAGAAGTTAATAAAGCATTTGTTTAAAATTTTTAAAAAAAGAATGCAAATGGAAATTAAAAGTGTGTATTTTGTATTTTTGGTGAGCCCATTATACAAAATTCATCCCTGGTTATGTGAAAAAAATTTATTAATAAAATCTATCAAAATAGGGATAATATTTGTACTATATAACTCAGAGTTTTGAGAATCAATTGATTTTAACCCTTAACATTTCTTATAAATTTCAGTTATAATTCTTAAGCAGGTAGATGTGTTATCAATACTGTAGCTATGAACCATGTAGCTTTTATTTTCTAGTCAGATATTTCATGTTATTTTTTAACCTCTAAACCATAACTATTACTCATTTTGCTCATCTAAGTTAGTGTTGAAGGGTATAACCATATTCTTTGTTACTTATAATGATTGAGTCTTCTCTCGGTGTCTTGGGCCCGTCTTCTCCTTATATTGTTCAACACCTTTGTCACTGAAAAAGTTTAAAGATCAGCTGGCAGAAATATTATCTTCATTTTTAATATATTGAATTCAGCCTTAAAATCCCTGGTTAAAGAGTATGATTTTGAGATGGGGTAGAATTACTTCCAAGATTTCTTATGTGTACCCTTCGTGCTCTTCTGGTAGAAAAATAAACAAGTAAGTGATATCTTTCCAAAGTGCACTCTGTATTGTGTTTGTGTTTGCAATTTCCCATTTGGGCATTGATATTGCTATTGCTACATGTGATGTAAGAACATGGAAGGCTTAGAATAAATGCTAAGAGCCGGTGATAGTCATTTGAATTTTTCTGTAGTGCAACATTATTATTAGTAGTAGATAAATGACAAATTTAATATCAATACAGTATTTATGAAGATTATAGTTTTCCTTTTCTAACAATTGTTAGGAGATCCTACAAGCTCCAACCATTACTTTTGGTCAACAAATAAGTATCTCTATTGTGGCTTTTAGGAAAATATGTTTTCCTTTGTTTTGATCTCTCGAACCCATTGTGTAATGTTGTTCTTTGACTATGACTGCAAATAACCATAGCTTGTATGATAGTGGATTATCTTCCAGCGTGAAATTGCTAACATTTCTTGAATGTAAGGGTGTTTTAAAATGTTGAATGGTGCAAGACTGTGGCTATATTTCTTCTTAATTATATATATATATATATATATATATATATATCAATTCATTTCTTCAATTAAAAAAACTTGTTTTTTCCCTAAAAAGAATGATTATGGGGAGGCAGAGCCAAGATGGTGGAGTAGAAACACCACCTCCAAGGCTCTCTCCCCCCAGATTACCTCCAAACTATGTAAAAGGGGACTCTGAAAAACTTCTGGAGCCCCAGAACCCAAAGAACGACACAGAGAAGCTAACCTCCCACTGAGGACAGCCCAGCAGCCCTGCAGGAAGGGCCAGCACAGTGCTCTGGGAGCCGGCAGCGCAGGGCGCAGCACGGGGAGAGGTGAGCCCAGGTCCCTCAGTTTTAGCCCCACATCGGCCGGGCCAACAGCCAGCTGGAGGGACCACAGAACACCAGCAGTCGTGGTGATTCCAGAATGGTCAACACAGACATGCCTAGGACAAAGTGAGAGGTTAGTGCCCTATGGACTTTGGGACCAGTATTTGGGGAACATGTCGGCTTCCTCCCCTGGGGGCTAGAAGCCTCTGAGAAGATGCCATTTTGTAGTTTTCAGTGGCGGCTCCAGGCCTGGCCCGAGAACTGTAGGGAGATGCAGCGATCAGTCTCGGGATAATTGCTCTTGCTTTAACCTCCCTGGATCTGGATTGTGATATGGAGGGGAGGTCGTGGGGTGGGTTTCCAGCTTGCCAGAAATGGAAGTTACCCCCACACACACGTTCAGGACGAAGCTCCCCTGTCTGGTAGCAGAGTTCTACTGTGGCAACAAGCCCAAAAGTCAAGTAATTAAATGGCATCATGCCATGGCAAAGGAAACAAAATAAACAGAAAAATGAAACATTAGACTCCTATTTTGGGGGCAAAGAGGATTGAAGCATGGAACAGTCAGAGGGCTGTGAGGTCAGAAATCCTGCTCCAAAAGCCCCAAAGGAAAATATGAGTGGGTTACAGGCCATAGAGGACCTAAAGAAGGAATTTAAAAATCAAATAAGAGAGGGGCGGCTAGGTGGCACAGTGAATAGAGCGCTGGCCCTGGAGTCAGAAGGACCTGAGTTCGCACACGCACATACACACACACACACACACACAAAAAAAAAAACCTAGCCGTGCGACCTTAGGCAAGTTACTTAACCCCAGTTGCCCTCCAAAAAGCAAAAAAAAAAAAAAAAATAAGAGAAGTGGAGGAAAAATTGGGGAGAGAAATGAGAAGAATGCAGGAAAAGTATGAAATGAGGGTCAACAGCCTGACTGAGGAAAACAACACCTTAAAAAACAGACTAACTCAAATGGCAAAGGAGGCCCAAGAGGGCAATGAGAAGAAGAATGCCTTAAAAAGTCGAATTTGCCAGATGGATAAAGAATCTCAAAAACTCACTGAGGAGATTCATTCCTTCAGAGTTGGACTGGAGCAAATGGAAGCTAATGACTTTATGAAAAATCAAGATGCTGTTAAGCAGATCCAAACAAATGAAAGAATAGAAGGCAATGTGAAATATCTCATGGGAAAAACCACTGACCTGGAAAATGGATCCAGGAGAGATAATTTAAAAATTATTAGACTACCTGAAAGCCATGATCAAAGAAAGAACCTAGAAATCACCCTTCAAGGAATTCTCAAGCAAAATTGCCCCGATATTTTAGACCCAGAGGGCAAAATAGAGGTTGAAAGAATCCACTGATCACCTCCTGAAAAAGATCCCAAAAAGGAAACTCCCAGGAATATTATAGCCAGGTTCCAGAATCCCCAGATCAAGGAGAAAATACTCCAAGCAGCCAGGAAGAAACAATTTCAATATTGTGGAAACACAATCAGAATAGCCCAGGACCTGTCAGCTTCTACACTGAGGGATCAAAGGGCATGGGATATGATATTCCAGAGGGCAAAAGAGCTGGGACTGAACTCAAGGGTCATCTACCCAGCAAAACTGAGTCTTTTGTTTCAGGGAAAATATGGTCATTCAGTGGAATAGAGGACTTTCAAGCATTCTTGAGGAAAAAACCAGAATTGAATAGAAAATTTGACATCCAGACACAAGAAGCAATAGATGCCTGAGGAGGTAATCAGGGAAAAGAAATCAAAAGGAACTTATCAAAGTTGAACTATTTACATTCCTATATGGAAAAACAATAACTGTGACTGATGAAACTCTTCTCAGTAGGAAAATAATGGAAGAAGGGTATATGGTCACATGAATACATATGTGAATGTGTGTATATATGTTTACAGTTACACATGGATAGAGGGCATAGATTGAATTTGTTGGGAAGGTATGATACCTAAGGGGTGAAATTATGAGGTGAGAGAGGAAAGTGGCAAGAGGAGATGGGGAGAGACAAGGTAGGGTAAACTATCTCATGTAGAAGGAGCAAGGGGAAGTAGTTGCAAGGGAGGGGAAGAATAGGAAGGCAAAAAGGCAAAACCACATTCTCATTGAATTTGGTTCAGGGAGAGAATGACATACATACTAAATAGGATATCTCAACCTGCAGCAGAATAGGGGGAGGTGGATGGGAGGGCATTCTTGGGGGGATGGGAGGTTGGAAGTACCCACTATAGAAGAGGGACAGGATCAAGTTGGGAATTGACCAGGTGGGGGGTGGGATGGGTGGGAGGGAATTTTAAGCAGCCTCGTACAATATATCTACTATGGTAATATTTTGCATAGTTATACATGTACAACACATACTAAATTACTTATCTTCCCAGAGGGAATGGAGGGCAAAGGAGGAAGGGAATGGATCTGAAATTCGAGGTCTTAAAATTAAATGTTTCAAATATATATAAGCACTATTATCAATACTCTTTTGCATGTAATTGGGAGATAAGATGTACAGGCATCGGGGCACAGAGATTCACCTTCCTCTAATGGAAAAGTCAAAGGGGGTAAGGGAGAAGATATGGGAGAGAGCAGGATGGAGGAAGCGATATCTTGTGGGACTGCTATTCTGGGAGGGTGGGTAGGGGAAAAACGGGGGGAAAATGATTGTAACTCAAAATCTGGTGGAAATGAATGATATAAAACAGGAGTTAATAAAGCATTTGTTTAAATAATAAAAAAAAGAATGATTATGGGAAGGAAGGAAAAAGCCATTCATATAGCACCACTAGGTGCCAGACATTATGCTAAGCACTTTAGAAACATTTTCTTATTTAAGCCATATGACCCTGGGAGATAGGTACTATTATTATCCACTTTTTACAGTTTAGGAAACTGAAACAGATATCAGGTAGTTTGCCTAGAGTTTCACAGTTATTAAGTTTCTGAGACTGGATTTGAACTCAGGTCTTTCTGACTCCAGGCCCTGTGCTCTATCTTTTGAGCTACTAGTTTGTCTCATCAGAGTGAATACTTCCTTGAAGAGTAATTATGAAATGCAGCTAACAAAAATGTGTTTTAATCGATTTTATTTCCATTGTGTTTTTTTAGGTGAATCAATCAGATCACCAGTGGAATGATAAATTTTAAAATTTATTTATATCTCTCTATATAGGAACTGAAATATGAAGTTATATGCAAGTTTTAAACAGTGGGATCCTTTTTTGTATACTGTGATTACCTATAGTTTCAGATCATTATCAATATATACCTACCTGTATGTATGTGTGTATATATATATACAAACTAATTTATTACTAGATAATAGGATTCATGTATTACTGAAAAGTCTCATAAAGGTTTGTAAACCCATTTGATATAATTCATGTTGTGTTTTGTACATCTTTCCTGACTTTCTGTTAACCTTGCATAGACTTCAACCTTTACCCAACGTAAAGTGATATAGATGAATGAAGTCATTTTGGGAACCAGAAAGAGGACATCCCTTGTGAAGGGTGTTAAATTAAATTCTCTTTAAGCCTAAAATAATGGGGGGCATATGGGATCTGCAACATGGAGATGAAAAGAGACATATTTGTTTTTGGACAGTACACAGTGCAATTAAACTTGTTTAAATAACTAATAAAACTCTAACTTTGACTTCATTAAACTAAATTGAAAACCAAGCCACTTCTTAAAGATAACATGAAATCAAGAGATGATCAGTATTGTACCTGGGTGCCTTCTGGTAGTTGTCCATTGAGAGATGTCATTAGGAAAGAAGGAAGGAGTTACATCTTATGAGTCTATTCATCTAAGTTTCCTTGAATTTAAGTGTCTTATTAGACTCTCCTTGAGGAAAAGGGACTATTTTTGCCTTTTTTTGAATCCTTAATGATTAGGACAATGCCTGACATATAGTATGTTGTAATAAATGCTTACTGACCTGACATTGCCAGTTTTGAAAAAAATATTACTTTGGTTAAAAAAAACCCTACAGTCTGGCAATTGAACTAACTGCTGATGTAGTGCAATCACATTTAAAGTCACATGTTTTTAGACAACATATGGAAATGTGATGTTTATGCATCTATGTATATGTTTGTATATTACAGAAAGATATATGTGTATATATATATATATATATATGTTTGTGTGTGTGTATAGAGAGAGACATATATGGATATGTGTGTGTATGTGTATAAGGCCTCATAATTAAAACCATTACTGATAATAAACCAGTTAACATCATGACCTGATGTGTGGTCTATAGCAATAGTGCTTTGTTGATTTCGTAGACAGTAAATAATTCTCCATTATAAGTAATCTTGAATAACAGACGCTTTCTCCAGTCTCTGTATCTAATATGTTCAGGAATGAGGCATTATATAATGAAGAGGTTGTAGGACTAAGAATCAGAAGCCCAGCCTATTTGTTAGTTATGTGATTATGGACAAGTGTGCTAATTTCTCTGAGCCTTAGTCTCTTTGTTTAAAAAATGGGGGAATACAGATTTCCCTGCACAAGGTTATTGTGAAGATTAAATAAGCTAAGGTATTTGCAATCTCTTTGAAAACAGTAAAGAACAATTAGAACATGAAGAGGTAATATTGTTTTGTTCTGTGCCAAGAAAGAATGAGATATGAATTAACCTGAGCTGTAGTTGAACTTCAGATTTTTTTTTCCATTATTACTTCAAAAAACAAGTATTCTTTAACTCCCCTAATTCTTCCACACCTTAACTTTCCTAACCATTTAATATAAGGAGGGAAAAATCACCAAAATGTGTCAACAATACAAAACTAAAACCCCAAATTAAAAAGAATCAAAGAACTTTTGCCTTATTAATTCACTATAGGGAGGTTAGGACATCAACTCTGTTTCATCCTTGTATCCTGAAGAGTGGGAATTTTATTTCTAACCTGTATTTTGTATAAAAATGCCACTATAGCAAAATAATTTGAATGTCCTATGGAGTTTGTTACACTGGGATTATGATCTATTATCTTTATCTTTATATATTATTTATTTTTATTTATTATTTATATTTATCTTTATATTATCTATTATCTTATTATTATTATCTATATTCGTATAGGCATTGTGGTCAAAGTGCTGATTTTTTTCTTTTCTCTGTTCACTTAACATTGTTCTCCTCTACCCATTCTGCCCATCTCTGCCTCACACAAATCCAGTTCACACAAAAGTTATGACATCACCGAACACGTCATTGGCCCTCTTCAAAAACAAAGGAGAAATAACAACACAGCATATTATTTTATTTTTAATAGAAATTAAATTAGAAGCCAGAAAGAAACTGTTACTGTATTTTCATATATAGGTCTGTATCACAGATTAAAGACCCAATATAGGCCAGTAGGGAATATTCAAATTCTGAAGTCAGGAAGAAAAAATAACAATAAATTCAAAGGTTAGAATATTCTTTCCACTAGTAGTGACTCTGATGGGTGAATTATCACATATTTGAATTTCTGAAATTTTCTCAACGTTTGTTCATATTGACACATCATTAAATATAGAATCTGAATTATATGATTATCCTTTACAATAGAGCAATAAATAGAACTGAACCCTAATTCATGAATTTGCTGATTTTTCTCTGCAAAAACAAAAACTCATAGCTGCTTGTATACACACAAACAATAGAGGGTGTCCAGAAACTACCCACAGAGAATGAAGTGCATTGGATCCAGTAAGATGGAGTGTAAATAATAATGACAGGATAGGAAATAAGTGCTTTTGAGTGCTGCTGGGTCACATGACCAGTACAATGGAGGACTGCTCATTTACTCTGACCTAACCATCTCTCAGACATATCTAAAAGAGAAGTTTTGCATGAGAGATAATACAGTCTCAGCTGCCTACAAGATCTCAGATACCAAGAACCCTAACAAAGTAATAATAGGGCAAACTAATAGCATAATAGGCTGGTCCCAAACCCCTTATGTGTTCACTCAGCTGCCCCCTTCCCAATCACTTATCATAGCTGCCCAGGGCTGCACATGCCAACACTCGGATTTGCAACAGAACTCAATTCTGAGCCCTCAGTGCCATGGAAAACCAAAAGGCAGAAGCTTATCGTAGCTGGGACATCACCTGCACTCTGGGATTTAGTATAGCTCATCCAGAGAACTCAGAAACAGATGGAAAAACTTGGCCATATGTGTGACTGTGAAGCCCTCACAGGAAAAGAAGACAAATATCTAGATGGACCATGTCTGTCCTCCCCAGAAGTCCCCTGGGACAGAGACAAAAGCTGGTGAAGTGCAGATTTCCCAGTGTGACTGAGAGGTTTTGAGGATTTTCCCCTGGGGAGGTGAGGGGATCTCCCATTCACTGCTGGGGAAAAAACCAAAACAAAACAAGAAAAACAACACTTTCTAACTGGGGAATAAAAAAGGCAGTGATTGATTTGAGGCTCAAATAAAGAAAACGAGCTAGAAATATTCTGAATGTTTTCCTTCCTCATGACATTTGATAGAAAAAAAAGGCTTCTTCTTATTTTCAGTGGTTGTCAAAATATGCAGTAGGAGTTCCTAAAAGCTAAATTTCTAAAATGGGGATACATGTTTTCACGAAGAGATCATTTGCCACAAGGCTTGTGTTCCTTTACAAGGGTGATTTAGTGTATCACCTAAAATGTCCCATACCAGATATTAAAATAAAATCAGAGATGAAACAATTCTAAGAAAGTTGTTTTTTTGTTTTTGTTTTTGTTTTTGTTTTTTGACACAGGACTCTTCCAAAAAGTCAAAAGTAATTGCAGAAATACAAGTAGGAGGTTTTGGAGAAGGTAGTGATGCCCCAGCAGGAAACATTGGAAAGATACATATATATATATGTCTCTTATTAAGTAAATGATTGGGTAGCATATCTAACACAAGAACTCCTTGATTTGGGGTGTTTGCAAAGAGACATTCTGTTATGGTTGGGCCTTAGCAAAGATAATCCACAGTTGTAAAAAAGTGACTTCTACTTACCAGCCATCTTCTTACTCATGTGAGGATATAAGTGTCATCTTCCTTTCAACTATATTGTGGGAATCTTTCTAGCAATTCGACCTATGTATTGGTGATAACCAAGTCAGAAGTCTCAGTAAAATTCTTTGATAATTTATTTAATTCAAAATAACAGCTTCTTTTATTCCTGGAAGTGTGTTTATAAAGTGAGTTACTTTAGTTTTACAAATAAGGACCCTTTTCCCTTCCTCCTCTCTATGACTCTCTCTCTCTCCCCACCCAGCTGTCTTTTACTCAAATAAGAAGCTATATAGAATGGCTAACAGCTTGTACATGAGGATATATCAAAGAAGTTGGAGCTGTTTTGCCCAAACATGGGAAAGGGTGGGTGGGCAGGGGCACCTTAGCTGCTTTTAAGAGTTTGAAGAGCTACCCTCCAAGAAGAGGGATTAGATATATTCTGTTAGTCTCAAAAAGGCCTATTTGTCCAGACACAAAGAGTAGAAGTTGCAAAGAAGCAAGTTTAGTCTTTATCTAAGGAAAATCATCCTAACAATTAGAGTTATCTACAAGTGAAATGGATTGCTTTGGGAGGGATGAATTTCCCCATGGGTGGGGAACCTGTGGCCTCAAGGCCACATGTGAAGGCCTATCCAGTAAAGGGGGAATTCTTTATGTATGAATTGGGCCAGGTAGCTTTTGCAGTGAATAATAATAGCATTGAACTGGAGTTAGTAAGATCTGAGTTCAAATCCTGCCTCAGACACTTATATGCTGTGTGATCCCCCACAAGTTGTCTTCTGCTTGCCTCAGTTTCCTTTCCTCTAAAATGAGGTTAATGATACACCTACCTCACTAGGTTGTTGAGAGGATAAAATTATTTAATATTTATAAAGGGCTTTGTAAACTTTAGGTAGGTGGCACAACAGATAGAACTCCAGTGAAGAAGACCTGAGTTCAAATCCAGCTTCAGATGTTTACTATCTGTGTGACCCTGGACAAGTCACTTAACTTTGTTTGCCTCAATTTCCTTACCTGTAGAATGAGTTGGAGAAGGAAATGGTGAACCACACAAGTATCTTTGCCAAGAAAACCCCAAGTGGGGTAATGAAGAGTCAGATATGACTAAAACTACTCAACAACAATTATAAACCTTAAAGTGCCATAAAGCTGTCTGTATATGCACAATCACACATTATTACAAGTTTACTTTCCATCTAATCAAAAAATAAAGATTCTCCCATTCTACCTTATGAAATAAGTATCTCGCCAACTGAGTGATGAGGCACCTATTTAGTATGTGACATAATCAGATGATGACCTGACCTTTTGAATTTTTCCTCATGGCAACTCTCTTCATTTGCAGGCATTGTTACTCACCTTGTGGAGCCTATGCCCAAAGCAAGCTTGCCCTTGTACTTTTTTCCTATCAACTACAACGGCTCCTGGCATCTGAAGGGAGTCCTGTGACTGCCAACGTAGTAGACCCTGGAGTGGTGGACACTATGCTCTATAGGCATGTGTTTTGGCTTACCAGATTGCTCAAGAAACTTACTTACTGGTTCTTGTTCAAGGTAAGCAGTCATTCAGTTGATGGGGTTACATGCTCCTACATGTGTCTCTATGTTCTATGTGGTTTTGCTTTGCATGATGTGTCTGAATCAGGGAACCCCACAAATTAACCCGTGGATGATACATATTTTGAGAAAAGCAACTTTGCTTTTTAATCTTATATCAACCATTCAGTCAGTCAATAAGTATTTATTAAAGATTTACTACTATATGCCAGGCACTAGGGATATTGAGCTTCATGTTTAGGGTTGCGTGAGACCACAAAATACCGACATGTTAGGTCCTACTGAATGAGTTCGATTCAGGCCTTCTCTCAGCCAAAGTAAAACAAAGTTTATTAAAGATCCACCATACTGGGTAGACTATTAAGGAGCCTAAGTGCAATTTGTGAACTTATATTGACAAACAAGCCACATTACATCTCAGTTAGATTGCATCTGAGCACCTTCATGGAGGCAAGATGGATCTTATATACAGAAAGACTGTGGGAGGGCACTAAGGGTGGTCTAGTAGTCTGGGGTGGTTGAAGAGGGGTCCAGGGAGGATCTTGAGGAGCCTAAAGAGGATCTTAATGGGATTGGGGTGACTAGAGGTCAGATTCCCAGGAACCAAAAGAATGGGATTTTGGTGGGATCAAGGGTGGGAAGCCGCCAAGGCAGTACAGAGGTAACAGACAATGGAGGATTAGGCCAGGTTAAAGGTAACAGAATTGGGCATGAAAAAGTCAGATTAAGTGGGAAAATTCAGGTAGAATTCAAGGTGGGGATTTCCTAGGACCTTTGAACAAATAGTACTCTAAATACTTTGGGGGTAAAGGAAGGTCTCAGCTTGGGCCTGTACCCTCTCAGGGAATCAAATAAAAAGAATGAAATAATCCTTTCTTTGCCTGATCCTTTGGGGGCGGGGGTGTCCTCAGCTCTATGAAAAAAGTTTCGGCATTAGCTACCCAGAAAACCTGTTTGAGAGACAGAGTTTGCACTGTTTCTGCTTGCCAAGCAAGGATCCCATGGAAAGATTACTACACTTGGGGCCAGAGAACCCACATTCAAATCCTGTCTTTGACACTTTTAGTATTTAGACAAATCACTTCTCTTGACCTCAGTTACTTCATTTGTAAAATAAAGGTCCTGCACTAGGTGAACCCTTTAGGTTCCCCTCCCCCCAAGTCTAAATCTGTGACCTTCATGATCCTGTGATTTTTATCAGTGCAGGAATGCTGAAGGTCATTTAGATGATATAGTAACCATTTAGGAACTGAATAAGATGTCATTTAGATGACATAAAGGGAGCAGAGGCTTTATGCCAAGGGTGAGTCAGGCACTTAGTCACTTTAGCTGTTGTATATCTTCTAGTTTCTCACATCTGACAGAAGATTCAAAGGTAGAGGGCATTCCTATAGCTATAATCATAAAGCAATGTCTATATTCTTTTGTGGGTGATAAAATAGATTTAGAATAGCTGGCCAAAGGTAATGCACTGTTTTGAGGACCATTGAAAGGTTTAGGAAAAAGAAAATCACTTTGATGGCAGAATAAAAAAAAACTGCAAAGCAGGGACATGGTATAATATTCCCTGGTATCTGATTTCTTACTTCTGTTGCTAGCTGAGAGAGACTGATACATAACAGCAATATTCCTTAATACCAAAAACAAACATAAAGGCAATCCCCACTTATTCCTTCATGATGCTATCCAGATTTGACTTTGAGTCAAGTAAAATAAAAATACATTACACTACTTGATAATTCTAATAAGCCTTTCTCCCTTCTTTCTCAATGACTTTATAACTTAGTAGCTCTTCTATTTGAACTGTCCTTCACTGGAATGTGTCTTCTCCTTTCAAGATAACTATTTCTCTTACATGCCAATGTGGCATAGTAGATTGTCAACTTTGGAGTTAAAAAAATCTGGGTTCAAGTCCTGCTTCTAACAGATATTGGCTGAGTGACCCTGAGTAAGCCACTTAACCTCTTGGTGCTCAGGCAAGTCTCTAGCATTGTAGGTTGGGGGTCTGCACTTGTAGTAAAGGTTTCCTTACAAGAAGTTCCTTGTACAACTTTGATCATAGAGCTAGACCCCAAAAAAGATAAAAAAACAAATTCCATGCACTAAAATTCCCTAAACAATCAGTGATAGAGTAAATTGAACAGAAGTTTAAACATTTCCTAGACACTGGCCACATTTACCTAAGAATATATTAGCTCTCAAGTTGAAAGGACGTGGCAAGGAAATATATGTAGGGACCAAATAAAATAATGTTTGTAAGAGGGTCTTATAAGCTCTAAACTTGCATTCAAATGTAAAGTATGATGGTAACTTGGAAAATAGATCAGCCAGGAGCATTTGACCAAAAGAGGAAGCCTAAGAGTGATCACACTACTCATATGCCTTCCATATGGCTATAATTTCTCCCCCTCCATTTTTCTGGCTTTGAACTTGGAGAAATGGGTGAAGGATGAAAAAGAATGGAAAAGAATAGATGCTCCTATAAAATCATAGGAATTAGAGTGACAAATAACCTTAGAAATCATCTAGTTATACCCTTACCCACTCAAGCGTTTAGCATAGTGGCTGGCACATAGTGGGTGCTTAATAAATGTTTATTGATTGAACTTATATATGACAAAACAGAATCTGAAAGGTTTAGTGATATGCCCAAGGTTACACAGGTAGAAAGTGGCAGAACCAGCATTAAAAATTAAGTGTTCCAATTCCCAGCTCAGTGTTCTTTCCTAACAATAACAACAACAACAACAACAAACGTTAATTACTTATAATATCCTTCCCTCTCACTCTCCACTGAATATTTGTGGTTGTCAGCTTTAAGGAGAACTGCTCAGAAAGTTTGATAAGAGTAATTGGCAGGGGGGTAGAGCTCACCCATGAATTCCTTCAGTAACCTCTAAAAAAGTGAATCTAAACAGATTTTTACAGTGGCAGAATCCATTGGGAAACAGAATATGGTAGATTTCTAGCCCAAGAAAGTGCAGATGGGTAGGATTTCGTGCACTAGGTAGGGAGAGCATGTAATGTGTGGGCTACACCAGCACAGAGCTGACTATAGCAGAGTCAGAGCAAGCCCTGGCTAACTGACTTTCCTACTGCAGGGGTGACTCCCAGACCTCTCACTGCAGGATGGGTGTCTCTCCAAGCTGGGTAAGAGACAAGCACAGGACCTGTGGCAGCAGCAACCACTACTGGGGCTATCAGCCCATGGTCTGGATGTTTAAAAATCACCTACCTGAACTTCCAGGAACTAAGATGGTAGAGTAAACAGTAACTGCCCTCATTCCCCTCTCTGATCCTGAGAAAAACTCTGAAAAAAAAAAAGAGAATATTGACCCAGTGTAAAATCCTGTAATAGTGGAACCAGCGACAGGCTTGGGAGACCTGGAGGAGAGGTATGACTATGGCTGTGCTAAGGCTAAAGTGCAAGATGGAAAGTATCCCAACAAACTCCATCTCAGCTGACTAGCAGGAGATCCTGAACCGTAGAGGGGTGGAGCCAGCAAGCGCTAACACCAGAACTCCAGGTGTGCCTTCACACAACCAGGGTAATTGGCAGGCACCAGTGCAGCCCTGGCTCCCAGCAGCTAATCCAGCCTGAGCTCTAGCCCAGGGGTGGAGAGGTGGAATCCTGAAGCAGTGAGACAACCCTCCCCCACACTTCATACTGTGAGCTTCAGTGAAACCCTGGGGCAAAGCAGAAAGTTCTGGCCTTGCCCTCAGTCTAGGCACTTAGAGGCCACAGCAGACAAAGCCAATAACCAGGCCCCTAACTCCCAACATAGCCTAGGTCAGATCCCTCTGTGCGCCAGAAGCAGAGATCCACTTTGAAAACCAAGAACTAGGCAATCATGATGGGCAAAAAGCAAATTAGAAAAGCAAGGATAATAGAATTCTACTATACTGAGCAAGAAGACTCAATTTCAAGAGGACCGCACTGACCCTATACCCATATCTAAAACATCAAAAGGGAATATGAACTAGTCTCAAGACCAAAAACCATTCTTGGAAGAGCTCAAGAAGGATTTTAAAAGCCAAATTAGAAAGGTAGAAGATAAATTGACCGATTATTTTAAAAATACAATTGGCAAAATGGAAAAAATTTCACTGAAGAAAACAACTCCTTAAAAAGTAAAATTTGTCAAGTGGGAAAAGTGGTACAAAATCTAACTGGAGAAAATAACTCCTTAAAAGTAAAAGCTGAAGAAATGGAAAAGGAGCCTCAAAAACTAACTGAGGAAAACAATTCACTTTTGGTGAATTTAGTGAATTAGAGTTAGATAGATTGAAGATAATGACTCAATGAGGAATCAAGAATCAGTCAAACCAAATCTAAAGAATGAAAACTAGAATAAAATGTAAAATACCTCATTGGAAAAACATTTGACCTGGAAAGCAGGTCCAGGAGAGATAATCTAAGTATTATTAGTCTATTGGAAAGCCATGATGAAGAAAAGAGCCTGGAAAACATCTTCCAAGAAATCATCAAGGAAAACTGTCCTGAGGTCCTAGAATAAGAGGGTAAAATATTTATTGAAAGAGTCTTCTGGACACTGCCTGAAAGAGATCCTAAATTGAAAACTCCATGGAATATTGTAGTCAAATTCCAGAATTATCAGGTCAAGGGGAAAATACTGCAAGCAGGCAGAAAGAAACAGTTCAAATATCACAGAACTACAGTCAGTATCACACAGGACCTTGTAGATTCTACATTAAAAGATCAGAAGGATTGGAATAGTATATAAAGAAGCTTGGACTAAAACCCAGGATCAACTCCCAGCAAAATTAAGCATAATCTTTCAGACAAGGAGATGGTCCTTCAATGAAATAAGGGACTTTCAGATCTTTCTGATGAAAAGGCCAAAGCTCAGTGGAAAATTTGATCTCCAAATGAAAGACTCAACAGGGACATAAAAAGTTAATTAGGGCAAAGACACACGGACACACACACACACACACACACACACACACACACACACACACACACACACCATGTTATTCAATAAGAGTAAACTCCTCTATGGGAGGATGACACCTATCAGTATTGAGAATTGTATCATTATCATGACATTTAAAAGGGATATACATACATAGAGGCTGTGGATATAAATTAACTAAAGTGATGATAAAAAAATCTTTATTAAGGGGTGGAAAGGGACTATAATGGGAGAAGGAGAAAGGAGGCAGAAAAGGGTAGATTATGACACATGAAGTGGCATAAAAACATTGTAAAAGAGGGAAATAAAGGAAGGTGATGAACATTGAATGAGCTTTACTCTCATTGGTTTTGGAACAAGGAGGGAATAACATACTCAATTAAGTATAGGAATCAAATGTGAAAGGATTCAAAGGCTTACTATAATGGAGAGAAACAAGAGAGGGAGAGGAGCATTGTTTGAGATTTACTCTTACTGGATTTAGTACAATGAGGGAATAATATACTTTCTTAAGTATAAAATCAAACGTGCTCTACAGTCAGTAGGAGGGGAAAGGGGAAAGAAAAGGAGGCAGGTGGTTACAAGGGAGAGAAGTGGTAAAGGGGAAAGGTAGGAAAAGGGAGGGGGACTAAGAGGGAGGCAGTCAAAATGAAAACTTAAGGAGAAGGGAGAATGGAGAAATAAAAGCATAAACAGGGGAGAAAATAGGATGGAGAGAAGGTAAAGATAGTACTCATAACTGTGAATGTGAATGGGATGAACTCTCCCATAAAACAAGCACATATCAGAATGGATTAAAAATCATAATCCTACAATATGCTGTTTACAAGAAACACAGTTGAACTAGGGGGATACACATAGGGTAAAGATAAAAGGCTGGAGTAAATTATATTATGGTTCAGCTAAAGTAAAAAAAAGCAGAGGTAGCAATCCTTATCTCAGATAAAGCAAAAATAAAAATTGATCTAATTAAAAGAGATAAGGAAAGAAACTAGATCCTTCTAAAAGGTACCATTGACGATGAAGCAATATCATTAGGAAACATATATGTACAAAGTGGTATAGCATCCAGGTTCTTAGAGGAGAAGTTAAGGGAGTTAGAGGAAAAAATAGATAGCAAAATTATACTACTAGGGGACCTCAACCTCCCCCCCCACCCCCGCTCTCTAAACTTGGTAAATCTAACCTCAAAATAAACAAGAAAGAAGTTAAGGACACATACACATACATGTACAAGGGCATAAAAACCTTATAGTCCAGTGCAGAATGGCAGAAATATTAAATACATCCTTTTCAACTCATGATGCAATAAAATTAGATGTAATAAAATGCCATGGAAAGACAGACTAAAAACTATTGGATACTAAGTAATCTAATCCTAAAGAATGAGCAGGTCAGGGGTGGCTAGGTGGTGCAGTGAATAGAGCACCGGCCCTGGAGTCAGAAGGTCCTGAGTTCAAATCCGGCTTCAGAAACTTAACACTTACTAGCCTTGTGACTTTGGGCAAGTCACTTAACCCCAATTGCCCTCCAAAAAAAAAAAAAAATGGGTGGGTCAAACAACAAATCATAGAAGCAATCAATAACTTCATTCAAGAGAATGACAATAATGATATGACATACCAAAACTTATGAGATGCAGTGAAAGTGATTTTTAGGAGAAGTTTTATATCTCTGAATGCATACATGAATAAAATAGAGAAAAAGGAGATCAATGAATTGGGCATGCAACTGAAAAAGCTAGAAAAAGAACAAATTAAAAATCCCCAATTAAATACTAAATTAGAAATACTGAAAACTAAAGGAGAGATTAATAAAATTGAAACCTAGAAAACTATTGAAACAATAAAACTAAGAGCTGGTTTTATGAAAAAAAAATAAAATTGAAAGTCTTTAGTCAATTTAATTTTTAAAAAGAAGGAAACTAAATCATCAGTATCATAAATGAAAAGGGTCAACTTATCTACAATAAAGAGAAAATTAAAACAATAATTAGGAATTATTTTGCCCAGTTTTATGCCCATAATTTTGATAATGTTAGTGAAATGAATGAGTATTTACAAAATATAAATTGCCCAGATTAACTGAAGAGGAAGTAAAATATATAAATAACCCCATCTCAGAAAAAGAAATTGAACAAGCCATTAATGAACTCCCTAGGAAAAAATTTCCAGGGCCAGATAGATTTACAAACGAAGTCTACCAAACATTTAAAGAACAGTACTTTATAAGACTGTTATCAATAATTTAATTCCAATATTTTATAGACTATTTGGGAAAATTGGAGGAGTCCTGTTAAATTCTTTTTATAATATAAATATGGAACTTATACCTAAATGGGGAAGAGCCAAAACAGAGAAAGAAAATTATAGATCAGTTTCCCTCATGAATATAGATAAAAAAATTTAAATAAAATATTAACAACAACAAAACTGCAGCAATTTGTCACGAGAATAATACATTTTGATCAGGTAGTATTTGTTCTAGGAATGCAAGGCTGGATCAATATTAAGAAAACTATAAGTATAATCGATCATATCAACAACAAAACTAGTAGAAACCATATGATTATCTCGATAGATGCAGAAAAAGCTTTTGAAGGGCACAGAATCAAAATGGTGGAGTAGAAACAGGACTTCCTGGGGGCTCTCGCTTCCACCTCTTCCAATTCATGTAAAAGGTCACTCTGAACAAACTTTGGAGCTACAGAACACACAAAATGACACAGAGAAGCTAACTTCCTGCTGAGGACAGCCTGGCAGGCCGGCAGGAAGCGGCCAGCACAGCACTCTAGGAGCCAAGGCCAGCCCCAAATGGGCCTGAGGTTTTAGCCTCAGGATGGCCACAACCAGCTGCTGGCTGGAGGGCCTTCAGATCACCAGCAGCTGTGGTGGTTTGCAGAAATATCAACTCATAGATGCAAAGGACAAAGTGAGAGGTCAGTGCACTGTGGACTTTGGGACCTGGGAATTCAGGAGTATGGTAGGCCTTTTCCTCCTGGAGGAAGAAGCAGCTGAGGTGCTGTGGCCATGCAGCTGCCTCCACATGCCTGCTTCAGAGCTCCTAAGCCTGCAGATTATAGGGGGATCAAGCAACCAGTCTGAGGGATAATTCCTCTTGCTTTAACTGTCTTGGATCTGGAGGTCTAGGGTGGAGGTCCTGGGGTACATGACCAGTTTGCCAGAGCATGGGGAGGCTTCAGAGAGGACACCCAACTAATAGCTCCAGCAGCTGAGAAAACCCCAGCTATTGGGACAAAGCTCCCCACTCTGGTAGAAGAGTTCTACTGTGGCAAAAAGCTCAAAAGTTAATTAATTGAGTGACAACATGAGCAAATGAGGGAAGCAAGGCAAGCATAGTAATCCGACTTTGGACTCCTTTTTGGGGGACTAAAAGGATCAAAGCATGAAACAGGAGGAAGACAGTGAAGTCAGAACTCCTACACCAAAAGCTTCCTAGAAAAGAATAAGCTGCTTATAAGCCATAGAGGAGCTTAAGAAGGATTTTGAAAAAACACTTGGGGATGGTAGGCCCATCTTGTTATATAGTTGATCCATCTCTTTGATTGTAGTTTTTCCAAATCTGTAATCTCACTGTGGTAGGGAATTTGTGAGGATTCTCCTTTGCTAACTCAGACCGACATCTATTTTACAGCTAACAGTTATAGTTGTCTCAGTCAATAAAATGTTAAGTGACTTGCCCAGAGTCACATGACCAATATGTATCAAAGATTGAACTTGAACCTGGACCTTCCTAGCTCTAAGGCCACTTATCTCATCCTACCTCGCCATCCTATCAAAGATCCCTGTAATGACATCTCATCAGATGCACATCATCATTGTTAATCTACTGAGGCCTACTCATGTCCCCTATGCATTTTCCATGATCTTTTGGGTCACCTAGAATTGTGATTCTTCTGAGAATGTGGCTTTCCATGATGTGCCATGTGTCATCAGGATCCCCAGATGATGTGAGAGAGAGAGAGAGAAAGGCTATTGTAGCAATGAACAAGCTGGGGATAATTCAAAGTGTTTCATGGTAACATGTTGAATTTATTATCAATCATAAAAAATGAGCAGTGTGTAATAGAGATTTGTAAATTTATATAAACTCATCTTTTTTTTATTCTGTACATATGAGAAGGCTAATTTGTTTTCTTTTGGTGTTTAAGGGCAGAATAAAGAAACAAATCAATTTTTAAAAGAAAATAACTGCTACACAGTTTCAGCATGCCATTTATTCAGATCTCCTCCTCCTATTCAACAATGGGCTGAACTGGTTGTCCATCTGGGGCACCTGACAAAGGTCTAAACCAATAAATTGACTCATTTGTCTTTCCCAAACGCACATCCTGATCTGGACAAAATGTATTTTCCATAGGAGTATTGAATTTAAAACAAAAAGAAACCTTAGAGATCAGAAATTGAGTCCCAGAAAGGTGAAGTGATTTTGGTCAGGTTATATAGCTATAAATTCAGTGTTCTTTCCATCACATTTTTTTTCATTTTCTTTGTATTTTGAATGTGAGTTGTTAAATAAATTCTTTCAGGGGACTATAGGAGACTGGTAGTTTTCCAGGTCTTGATAAATTGATAAAATGGGACTTGCAAATGGGGACATCTTGGAGAATAAGAAAATCTTCTTTTATATAGACCCTGTTTATGACAGCCTTCATGAGAATGGTGAGCACCCTATAGTCTTGCCTTGTATGTTCTGTATGCTGTTGACAGAATCAGTGGTTCATTGCAGAATCATCTCTGGGGTAGCATCAATCATGTCATCTATTATTTTAACATTCACTTCCTTGGACATCAGTTACCTTATCTATAAATCGAGAAGATTCAATCTGATTGCCTCCAAGATCTCTTTCAAAAGATCTCTAAATCTGTGATCCTGTTTTAGCATACATGGATAACCCATGACTTTTGAAGGTTATTTTAGTACTGTGTAAGCTCTGATAGGACCTGATCAGCTAAAAAAAAATGCTGATTTGAATCATGACTCTATGATATATTCATCAATTCATCTATAGGTCTTTTATCCAAGGACCTGATACACCAAGTTCAGAGAGTGTCATCATGTTATTTACAGTGGGTTTTGGGGGGTGGGGTGGGGAGATTTTGACCATAACAGCTTATAAAGACCATCCGTAACTAATGGGTCACAGTCTATAATGGTGTCATAAGTATCCTCACCAGCAATATAACAGCTTGTCAAAGTACTACAGCATGCGTGGTAGACACTCTCCTTGAAAAGAGCTTCTTCAGTACTTATAAGGTTATAGATAAAGAGCAGGAAGTGACTTTAGACATCATATAATCCACCTTCTTCCTTTTTACAGATGAGGAAATTGATGGCTAGAAGGGCTGTGACTGGCCCAAGGTTACATGGGTAATAAGTGGCAACATTTGAATTTAATTGTTATCTTGGTTCTGCTCATTTTGCTCTTCATTATTTCATGCAAGTTTTTCCTGATTTCTCTAAAATCATTGAGTTCATATACCACAGTAGGATTTTATCACAATCATATACCACAACTTGTTCAGCCATTCCCCAATTGATGGACATCCCCATAATTTCTTATTCTTTACCACTGCAAAGAAAGCTGCTATAAACATTTTAAAACATATAAGTTCTTTTCCTTTTTCCCTAATCATCTTTGGAAATAGTACTGGCATTGCTGGGTCAAAGGGTATAGTTTAGTAACTCTTTGGGCATAATTCTAGATTGTTCTCCAAAATGGGTGGATCAGTTCACAGTTCTACCAACAGAGTCTTAGTATCCCAATTTTTCTACACCCTTCCAAGATTTGTCACTTCCTTTCTATCATTTTTAGCCACTCTGGTAGGTGTAAAATGGTATCTCAATACCGTTTTAATCTGCATTTCTCTAATCAATAGTGATTTAGAGCATTTTATGTGATTATAAATCATTTTGATTTCTTCATTGGAAAAATGCATGTTCATATGCATTGACCATTTATCAATTAAGGAATGACCCACTTTTTTTTAAAGCAATTGGGGTTAAGTAACTAGCTCAGGGTTACATGGCTAGTCATTATTTATGTGTGGGTGCTCATTTTCTGAGGTCGGTTTCAATCCCGGGTCATCCCAACTCTGAGGCCAGCGCTCTTACTCACTGCGCCACCTAGCCGCCCCATGACCCACATTCTTATAGATTTGACAATGTTCTTTATATATTTTTGATATGAGACCTTCATTTGAAAAACTAGCTGTAATATTTTCCCCAAGTTTTCTGCTTTCCTTCTGATCTTGGATATATTTGTTGTTTGTACAAAACCTTTTTAATTTAATGTAATCTAAATTATCCATTTTATACCCAACTTTGCTCTTTAACTCTTGTTTATTCATAAATTGTTCACCTATCCTTAAGTCTGATAAGGAATATATTCCTTTTAATCTAATTTTCTTTTAAAATTTCTCTTTATATCTAGGTCATGTATCCATTTTTACTTTATCTTGGTAAATAGTGTGAGATATTGGTCCATTCTCAGTTTCTGACATACTACTTTCCAGTTTTCACAACAAGTTTTACCAAATAATAAATTCTTACTCCAAAATCTTAACACTTGTCACATATAAGGTTATTATGTTTATTTGTTCCTGTTAATTGTATATCTACTCTATTCTATTGATCGACCTTTCTATTTCTTCACCAATACCAAATAGTTTCAATAATTACTGCCTTATAATACAGTTTAAGATTTGGTACTGCTAAACTTCCTTCCTTTACTCTTTTTTTCATTATTCCCTTTGATATTCTTGAATTTTTATTTTTTCCAAATGAATTTTTTTATTATTTTTTTTTCTAATTCAGTAAAATAACTTTTTGGTAATTTAATTGGCATGGTGTTGAATATATAAGCTAGTTTAGTTAAATTGTCAGTTTTTATTATTTGACCTTGCCTACCCATGTACCAGTAATATCTCTCTGCTTATTTAAATCTGATTTATTTGTATAAAAATTTTGGTGGGGTGGAGCCAACAAAGCTGAGTAAAAGCAGAGACTTACTTGAGTTCTCAAAGAGACTTGCTTGAGTCCCAAACCCCTCCAAATACCTGTAAAAAATTAAACAAATTCTAGAACAGCAGAACCCATGAAATGACAGAGTGAAACAAATCTCCAGCCCAAGCCAACCTGAAAGGTCAACAGGAAAGGTCTCTTGCACAGGGCTGGGAGAGGCACACAGACCAATGCTAGCTATGCCAGTACAGAATGGGCCCCCCCAAGCAAACTGGAGTAGGGCTCAGGGACTGAATCACTGGCAGCTGTGGCAGTTTCCAGACTTCTCAAACCACAAAAAACAAAGACAACTTCGGAGGTTAGTAGGAAGGTCTGTTGGACCTGGATGAGAGAGGAGGATGGTCCAACAGCCCCAGCCCTGAGTCAGTAAAGTTGGAAGTGGTTGCAGCAGCAGCTTCCAGAGGTCTTGGTCCATAAACAGTGGGAAGATTGAGCGAATGATCACAGGGGGAATTCAAGGATCTCTTTGCTGGTGCTGAAGCAGGATTGTTTTGCTTTGCCTTGCTTAGGTCTGGTTTGTAGTCCTGGGGTGAGGAGGGGCACTAGAGTGACAAAGCTTGTGACTGCGGTGGAGAGGGAATCCTCCTTACAGTTCCAAGGCAGAAAAGAGTGCTTGTGGTTACTCATATACCAGAGCACAGACCAGGAAAGGAACAGGAAATATCAGGGAAAAAAATCAGACTATAGAATTTTACTTTGGTGACAAAGAGGAACAAAACATACAACCAGAAGTAGACAAAGTCAAAATTCATACATCAGCGTCCTCCAAGAAAAATATGAGCTGGTCTTAGGCCATGGAAGAGCTCAAAAAGGATTTTGAAAATCAAGTAAAAGAACTACAGGGAAAATTTAGAAGAGAAATGAGAGTGATGCAAGAAAATTGTGAAAAAACAAGGAAACAGCTTGCTAAAGGAGACCCCAAAATGCTGAAGAAAACAACACCTTAAGAAACAGACTAACCCAAATGGCAAAAGAGGTCCAAAAAGCCAATGAGGATAAGAATGTCTTAAAAAGCCGACCTGGCCAAATAGAAAAGGAGGTCCAAAAGCTCACTGAAGAAAATAATTACTTAAAAATTAGAATGGAGCAAATGAAAGCTAATGACTGTATGAGAAATCAAAAAATTATGAAACAAAGCCAAAAAAATGATAAAATAAAAGACAATGTGAACAACCTCATTGGAAAAAAAAACTGACCTGGAAAAAAGATCTAGGAAAGATAATTTTAAAATTATTGCACTACCTGAAACCCACTATCAAAAAAACAGCCTAGACATCATCTTTCAAGAAGTTATCAAGGAAAACTGCCCTGATATTTTAGAGCCAGAAGGTAAAATAGAAATTGAAAAAATCCACTGATCATCTCCTGAAAGAGATCACAAAAGAAAATTATCAGAAATATTACAGCCAAATTACAGAGTTCCTACGCCAAGGAGAAAATGTTGCAATCAGCCAAAAAGAAAGAGTTCAGATATGATGGAACCACAATCAGGATAACACAAAATATAACAGCTTCTCCATTAAGGGCTTGGAGGGCTTTAAATATGATACTCCCAAGGTCAAAGGAACTAAGATTAAAACCAAAAAATCACCTACCCAGCAAAACTGGGTATAATAATGAAGAGAAAAATTTGATATTCAATGATGTAGAAGAATTAAATGCATTCTGGAGAAGCCAGAGCTAAATAGAAAATGTGACTTTCAAATACAAGAATCAGGAGAGGCATGAAAGTAAACAGGAAAGAGAAATCATAAGGGACTTAATAAAGTTGAACGTTTTACATTTCTACATGGATAGATGGTATTTGTAACTCATGATACCTTTCTCATTATTAGGATAGTTGGAGGGAATATATATAGACAGAGGGCACAGGGTGAATTGAATATAAAGGGACAATATCTAAAAAATAAAATTAAGGGGTGAGAGAGGAATGAAGGAGAAAGGGACAGGTATAATGGGGTAAATTTTCTCACATCAAAGAGGCAAGAAAAAACTTTTACATTGGAGGAGAAGGAGAGGGAATGAGTGAACTTTATTGTCACTGGATTTGGCTGAAGGGTGGAATAACATATACACTCTACTGAGTATGGAAATCTATCTTACCCTACATGAAATTGGGGGGGGGGAGGGGAAAAGATAGGGGGGTATGATAAAAGGGAGGTCAGATTGGGAGAGGGAATAGTCAGAAGCAAGCATTTTTGAGGAATGACAGGGTCAAAGGAGAGAATAAAATAAATGGGGAGCAGGATAGGATAGAGGGAAATATAGTTTTTCATAAAATGACTATTATGAAAGTGTTTTACATGACTACACATGTATAATCTATATTAAATTGCTTGCCTTCTCAATGAGTGTGGGTGGGGTGGGAAGAAGGGACAGTATTTGGAATTCAAAGTTTTAAAAACAAATGTTAAACTTTGTTTTTATATGCAACTGGGAAATAAGATATATAGGCAGTGGAGTATAGAAATCTGTCTTGTACTACAGGAAAAGTGAAAGGAAAGGGGTAAAAGGGAGGGCAAACTGGGGGAAGGGGTAAATCTTTTTCTTTTTTTTTGTTTTTTCATTTTGCTTTTTGGCAGGCAATTGGGGTTAAGTAACTTGCTCGAGGTCACACGGCTAAGTTTTTGTTTGTGCGTTAAGTGTCTGAGGCTGGATCCGAACTCAGGTCCTTCTGACTTCAGGGCCAATGCTCTACTCACTGTGCCACCTAGCCACCCCTAGGGGAGGGGTAATCTTAATGTATACTGCTTTGGGCTTAGGAGAGGGGAGAGATGGGAAAAAACTTTGGAGCTCAAAAAGTTGTGGAAGTGGAGGGATGGAGTCAAGATGGCAGAGTGGAAACAGCTCTTCCACACAGCTCTTGCTCCCATCACCTCCAAATTTATTCAAAAGAGGACTCTAAACAACCTCTGGAGCTCCAGAACCCATAAAATGAAACAAAGAAGCTAACCTCCCGCTGAGGACAGCCCAGCAGCAGGGCAGGGAGTGGCCAGCACAGTGGACTGGGAGCTGAGACCAGGCCCCCCAGGAGTCTGAGATTTTAGCCCCAGGGCAGCCTGACCACCAGCTTGCAGGAGAGACTCCAGAACACCAGCATCTATGGCGTTTCCAGAATTACCAACACATAGATGCCAATTTACAAAGTGAGAGGTTAGTGCCCTATGGACATTGGGACTCATTAGTTGAGATAGCCCGTTGACCTCTTTCCCCAGAGGCGAGAAGCCATTGAGAAGCTTCAGCACAGCCGTGGACACACTCGGAGGCCTCAGTTCCTACCTTCCTAACTGTAGGGGTGTCCAGCGATCGGTCTTGGAGGTAATTGCTCTTGATTTAACCTTCTTGGATCTGGATTGCAGTCTGGGGTGGAGGTCTTGGGGTGTGTGACTAGCTTGCCAAAGTGTATGGGGGCTTCAGAGAGGGCACCCAACTAATACCTCTGGAAGTTGGGAAAACTCTTAGCAATTGGGACAGAAGCTCCCCTGACTGGTGTCAGAGTCCTACTGTGGCAACAAGCCCCGAAGTCAAGTAATTGAGTGGCAACATGCCTAGGCAAAGGAAACAAAATAAATAGAAAAATTCAGCATTAGACTCCTATTTTGGGGGCAAAGAGGATCGAAACATGGAACAGGAGGAGGACTGTGAGGTCAGAACTCCTGCACCAAAAGCCCCAAATGAAAATATGAGCTGGTTACAGGCCATAGAGGACCTTAAGAAGGATTTTGAAAATAAAATAAAAGAAGTGGAGGAAAAATTGGAAAGAGAAATGAAAATGATGCAAGAAAATTATGGAGAGTCAACAGCCTAACTGAGGAAAATAACGCCCTCAAAAATAGACTAACGCAAATGGCAAAAGAGTCTGAAAAAGGCAATGAGGAGAAGAATGCCTTAATAAGCCGAATTTGCCAGATAGAAAAAGAATCTCAAAGGTTCACTGAGGAGAATCTGCCCTTAGGATTTAGAGTAGACCAAAGGGAAGCTAATGCTGTTAAACAGATCCAAACAAATGAAAGAATAGAAGGCAATGTGAAATATCTCATGGGAAAAACCACTGACCTTGTTAATAGATCCAGGAGAGATAATTTAAAAATTATTGGACTACCTGAAAGCCATGATCAAAGAAAGAACCTAGAAATCATCCTTCAAGAAATTCTCCAGGAAAATTGATGTTTTAGAACCAGATGTTTTAGAAACCAGAAGAAAATTGATGTTTTAGAACCAGAGAGCAAAATAGAAGTTGAAAGAATTCACAAATCACCTCCTAAAAAAAGATCCCAAAGAGAAAACTCCTAGGAATATCATAGCCAGGTTCCAAAATTCCCACATCAAGGAGAGAATATTTCAAGCAGCCAGGAAAAAACAATTTGAATACTGTGGAAATACAATCAGGATAGTGCAGTATCTGGCAGCTTCTACACTAAGGGATCGAAGGGCTTGGAATATGATATTCCAGAGGGCAAACAACCTGGGATTAAAACCAAGAATCACCTACCCAGCAAAACTGAGTATCATGTTTCAGGGGAAAATATAGTCATTCACTTTCAAGCATTCTTGATGAAAAAACCAGAGTTGAATAGAAAAATTGACATTCAGATACAAGAAGCAAGAGATGCTTGAGAAGGTAAACAGGGAAAAGAAATCACAATGAAGTTATCAAAGTTGAACTATTTACATTCCTACATGGAAAAACAATAACTGTAACTAATGAAACCTTTCTCAGTATGAAAATAGTTGAAAAAAGGTATATGGGCATATGAATACATATGTGAATATGTGTATATATGTTTACAGGTATACTTAGAAGACACAGGTCGAATTTAATAGGAAGGGATGATACTTAAAAGGTGAAATTAAGAGGTGAGAGGAATATAAGGAGCGGAGATGGGGAGAGACAGAATGGGGTAAACTCTCTCATAGAGGAGAGGCAAGGGAAAATGGTTACAAGGGAGGGAAAGAACAAGAATGCAAAAAAGGCAAAACCTTATTCTCATTGAATTGTGATCCGGGAGAGAATGACATACATACTAAATAGGATATCTCACCCTACAGAAGAGTGGGGATGAGAGGGGGGATGAAGGAAAGGAGGGTAGGAGGGTAGGGGGGAGTGAAGTTGGAAGTACCCACTTGTGAAAAGGGACACAATCAAAGTAAGGAACAGACCAAATGGGAGGTGGGATAGGAGGGAGGGAAATATAGTCAGTCTTTTACAATATATCTACTATGGTAATGTTTTGCATAGCTACACATGCACAACATATACTGAATTGCTTATCTTCCCAGTAAGGGTGGGTGACAAGGGAGGAAGGGAATGAATCTGGAATTCAAAGTTTTAAAATCAAATGTGTAAAAATGCATAAATACTAATATTAATACTATTTTGCATATAATTGGGAAATAAGATGTACAGGCATTGGGGCACGGAGATTCAACTTGCCCTACTGGGAGAGTCAAGGGGGATGTGGGAGAAGATACGGGAGCCAGCAGATTGGATGAGGGGATATCCTATGGGACTGCTATTCTGGGGTGGGAGGGTGGGGAAACATGGGGAAAGAAAGTTGTAACTCAAAATCTAGCAGAAATGAATGATGTAAAATACAATTTAATAAAGCATTTGGTAAAAGAAAAAAAATAAAGAGGTTGGCTGCTGCAAAAGAAAATCTTGTGGAAGTGAATGTTGAAAACTAAAACTAAATTAATTAATAACACTGAAAAAAGTTGTTGGATTTTTTTTTTCATTTTATAATTTTGGTTATGTATTTCCTGGGTTTGTTTTGGCAGGTGTACTTCCTGGTATTTTTTACTGTCTAGAGTTAATTTAAATGGGTTGTTTTTTTATTATCTGTTCTTGAAGATTTATATTTGTGATTTATAGGAATGCTGATGATTTATAGGATTTACTTTGTATCCTGCTGCTTTGTTAAAAATTCTTAATTGTTTCTGCTAATTTTTTCAATTGAATCTTTGGGATTTTCCAAGAGTATAAGCATATAATCTGCAAAGAGAGGTAATTTTATCACTTCATTCCCTATTCTGATTCTTTCCTTTTTCCTTTCTTATTGCTATTGCTAGGATTTCCCGTGCAATATTAACTAATATTGTCGGGCATCCCTGTTTCACACCTGATCTTATTGGGAAGGCCTATAGTTTACCCACTTTATAAATAATGCTTGTTAATAGTTTTAGATAAATGCTAGGAAAAATCCACTTATACCAATAGTTTCAGTATTTTTAATAGAAATAAAAATTAAACTTAGGCAAAAAGCTTTTTCTACGTCTATTGATATAATCAAATGAGTTGGTTTTTTTTTTTGCTTTCATTATTGATGTAATCAATTATTTCAATAGTTTTCTTTATGTTAAACGATCCTTGCATTCCTGGATGGTTGATCATAATGTATAATATTTGTAATATACTGTTGTAATCTTTTAACTACTGTTTTATTTAGGATTTTAGGATCTATATTCATTAATGAAATTAGTCTAACTTTATTTTTCTATTTTAATTCCTGTTTTAGGTATCAGTATCTGTTTCATAAAAGGAGTTGGATAGAACACCTTTTTTACTTATTATTCCACATAATTTTTTTAATCAGTTATTTGTTGTTTATTCAGTATTTAGGGTTAATATGACACTTGAGGAATTGGTTGCATTGTTGCAATACATCTTTTTATATAATATGGAAATTTACAACTATTGATGTGTGTGTGTGTGTGTGTGTTTGTGTAGACAAAAATCAGGTCCTCTGGGAATGTGATGCACGAGGCCATGGGGAGCACAAGGTAATCAATGCATCAATAAAGAATTACTGCTGTATGGTGTCTTGTAGCCAGTAGTGTTGTCTTCTAGACTTATGGGAACCTGTAGTACCTACATACAAGGCAGGTAGTTTATATACCTATGGGGCACTGCTTCACAGCAACTATTGAGACTATACAAGTCATATCCAGCATCATATGCAAACATCAACAGGGTTTAAACAAATAGTCATACTCTACTATTCCCCATTTGTAACTTTAGGATGAGACTAGAGTGTGTTCACAGGTTTTACATTTCTGGTGTTCAGTCACCAATCAGAGGAAGGATTTGACCTATTTGAAAAGTGCATGATACTTAACCCCTTAACCACTGTCATATTCTTTTGATGGCAGCACCTTAAAAGGTTTTAAAATGGCAGCTCCTGGGGGGCAGAGCCAAGATGGTGGAGTAGAAACAGCTCATCCAAGCCACTCTGCCCCCAGATTCCCCCCAAATTATTTAAAAGGGGGCTCTGAACAACTTCTAGAGCCCCAGCACCCACAGAACGACACAGAGAAGCTAACCTCCCGCTGAGGACAGCCCAGCAGCCCTGCAGGAAGGACCACCACAGAGGTCTGGGAGCCGGCATCACGCAGAGCTCGGGAGGCAAGCCCAGCCAAGCCGAGCCGAGCCCAGGTCCATGTGAGCCGAGGTTTTAGCCCCAGGGCAGCAGGGCCAGCAGCCGGCTGGAGGAACCCCAGAACACCAGGAGCTGTGGCGACTCCAGAATTATCAACATAGACATGCCTAGGACATAATAAGAGGTTAGTGTCCTATGGACTTTGGGACCAGTATTTGGGGAATGGGTTGGCCCCCTCCCCTGGGGGCTAGAAGCCACTGAGGAGACACGCCATTTTGTAGTTTTCAGATGCAGCTCCAGGTCCTGGCCTGCGAACTATAGGGAGATCCAGCGATCAGTCTTGGGGGGTAATCGCTCTTGCTTTAACCTCCCTGGATCTGGATTGTGATCTAGGGTGGAAGTTGTGGGTGGGTTTACAGCTTGCCAGAAACGGAAGTTGCCCCCCACACGTTCAGGACGAAAATTCCTCTATCTGGCCTTAAAGCCATAGTGTGGCAACAAGCCCAAAAGTCAAGTAAGTAAGTGGCAACATGCCGAGGCAAAGGAAACAGAAAAATGCAACCCTAGACGCCTATTTTGGGGGCATAGAGCGGGAAAATGACTGTGAGGTCAGAAATCCTGCTCCAAAAGCCCCAGGGGAAAACATGAGCGGGTTGCAGGCCATAGAGGACCTTAAGAAGGACTTTAAAAATCGAATAAGAGAAGTGGAGGAAAAATTGGAAAGAGAAATGAGAAGGATGCAGGAAAAGTATGAAATGAGGGTCAACAGCCTCACTGAGGAAAACAACACCTTAAAAAATAGACTAACTCAAATGGCAAAGATGGTCCAAAAGGGCAATGAGGAGAAGAATGCCTTAAAAACTCAAATTTCCCAGATGGAAAAAGAATCTCAAAAGTTTACTGAGGAGATTCATTCCTTCAGAGTTAGACTGGAGCAAATGGAAGCTAATGACTTTATGAGAAATCAAGATGCTGTTAAGGAGATCCAAACAAATGAAAGATTAGAAGGCAATGTGAAATATCTCATGGAAAAAACCACTGACCTGGAAAATAGATCCAGGAGAGACAATTTAAAAATTATTGGACTTGCTGAAAGCCATGAACAAAGCAAGAACCTAGAAATCACTCTCCAAGAAATTCTCAAGGAAAACTGTCCTGATGTTTTAGATCCAGAGGGCAAAATAGAGGTTGAAAGAATCCACCAATCACCTCCTGGAAAAGATCCCAAAAAGAAAACTCACAGGAATATTATAGCCAGGTTCCAGAATCCCCAGATCAAGGAGAAAATACTACAAGCAGCCAGGAAGAAACAATTTCAATATTGTGGAAACACAATCAGAATAGCACAGGACCTGTCAGCTTCTACATTGAGGGATCGAAGGACATGGAATACGATATTCCAGAGGGCAAAAGAGCTGGGAATGAACCCAAGGGTCACCTACCCAGCAAAACTGAGTATTTTGTTTCAGGGGAAAATATGGTCATTCAGTGGAATAGAGGACTTTCAAGCATTCTTGAGGAAAAAACCAGAATTGAATAGAAAATTTGACATCCAGACACAAGAAGGAAGAGATGCCTGAGAAGGTAATCAGGGAAAAGAAATCAAAAGGAACTTATCAAAGTTGAACTATTTATATTCCTATATGGAAAAGCAATAACTGTGACTGATGATATCTTTCTTACTATGAAAACAATGGAAGAAGGGTGTGTGGTCATATGAATACATATGTGAATGTGTGTGTATATGGTTACAGTTATGTATGGATAGAGGGCATAGGTTGAATTTGTTGGGAAGGGAGAATACTCAAGGGATGAAATTATGAGGTGAGAGAGGAAAGTGGCAAGAGGAGATGGGGAGAGACAGGGTAGGGTAAACTATCTCATGTAGAAGAAGCAAGGGGAAGTGGTTGCAAGGGAGGGGAAGAATAGGAAGGCAAAAAGGCAAAATCACATTCTCATTGAATTTGGTTCAGGGAGAGAATGACATACATACTAAATGGGATATCTCAACCTGCAGCAGAATAGGGGAAGGGGGATGAGAGGAGGGATGATGGATGGGAGGGCATCCTTGGGGGGAGGGGAGGTTGGAAGTACCCACTATAGAAGAGGGACAGGATCATGTAGGGAATGGACCAGGTGGGGGGTGGGATGAGTGGGAGGGAATTATAAGCAGCTTTGTACAATATATCTACTATGATAATGTTTTGCATAGCTAGACATGTACAACATATACTGAATTACTTATCTTCCCAGAGGGAATGGGTGACAAGGGAGGAAGGAAATGGGTCTGAAATTCGAGGTCTTAAGATTAAATGTTTCAAATATATATAAATACTATTATTAATACTCTTTTGCTTATAATTGGGAGATAAGATGTGCAGGCATTGGGACCCAAAGATTCACCTTCCTCTAATGGAAAAGTGGAAGGGAGTATGGGAGAGAGCAGATTGGAGGAAGCTATGTCTTGTGGGACTGCTATTCTGGGAGGTTGGGTAGGGGAATAACAGGGGAAAAATGATTGTAACTCAAAATCTGGCAGAAATGAATGATGTAAAACAGAAGTTAATAAAGCATTTGTTTAAAAAAATAAATAAATAAAATGGCAGCTCCTTCTGGATTCCCCAAAGAGTATCTGTGCTCTTCCTTAAACGGCTCTCCTCCTCTGGATTCAGGTTTACCTTCACCACATCTGAAATGCCGTTCTGCCCCAAGATACATGGGACACTACGGCAGATATCCTCATTAATGCCATATAGGCCCTTAATCATGATGGAAATTGGATGCACTCTCCTAATATTCTTCATAATGCTTTCTGCCAGATCTGCCACCGACAAGCCAGTGGCCCAAGAAGTGTAGTCCTTCAGCTTGATCACCTCTTAAGCACTTTCAACCACCTGTTTATGAACTCCTTTCCAGTTCTCTGAATCAGCATCAGTTCCTATTTGAGGATTAGCATTCTTCAGAGACACACCGGCAAGATTCATACCACTCCACACAGGAAAACTGGAGTCTCCATGTTCACCAAGGACCCATCCATGACAGCTTAAAAAATATACACCAAGTCTCTCCCCCATTAGGTAACGGAAACGGGCAGAATCCAGATTACAACCACTTCCAATAACAGGGTTTTTATGAAAGACCCTTAGATTCCAGGCCACATATGTCAAAATATCCAATGTATTGGAAAAAATAAGCAGCTTGCAATTAGGGCTGTATTTAACAATATTGGGAATGATGAATTTAAAGATATTCACATTATGCTGGACAAAATTAAGCCGACTTTCTCCCTCCTGTTTACGTGCCCCAGCCGTAACAATGACAAGTTTTGAGTTTGCAGTTACACTGTAGTCTTTTCCATAAATAATCTTTGGCATTTTGAGGAAGTCTGCCATGTTGGAGATCCATTATCTTTCCCTTTAGTTTGTCTTCTATTTCATCAACTAAGGCACGTTCATCAGCCAAATCCTTTGTTAAGATACTGATGGCACATGCCATGCCAACTGCACCAACCCCAACAATAGTGGTCATGTTCTGGGGAACCTGTTCCTCCTTTAGGACATTGAAAATCAGCTGATCCTTAATAGTAGATGCCAAACCGAGGTTGCTGGTCAGGCTCTGAAAGTTGTGAGTTATACATGAGATGGCTGCTCCCAGAATCGCGCCCACATGATGTTTTTTTTAATATTGGAATTGGTTCATCTTTACATGTTTGATAGAATTCATGTGTAAATCATCTGTTCCTCATGCTTTTCTCTTAGGAAGCTCATTGATGACCTGTTCAATTTCTTTTCCTAAAATAGATCTGTTTAGATATTCTATTTCCTCTTTTGCTAATCTAATCTAGGCAATGTGTATTTGTCATAAATATTCTTCCATTTATACCTCTAGCTTATGACTGTATTCTGCTGTGGAAGATCCCCTATGAATAGAGCATTCATATAACAGACTTGCAGAGATAAGAAAGTAGGGATACCAGTTAATAGTCAATGGCATCTTTTTTAATCTCTTTCAGAATAGTGAATAAAGGTATAATCTGTGATCTTTCCTTTTTTTCTGTACCCTTTTAGCTGTCTTAAAAATCAATCTCTACCTTTAAAACGTTCTGGCCTGAAGATCGATGCCTGATATGTGTGCTTAGTGGGGTCTCCCATTAGTCTGTAAGCGTCTTAAAGGAAACGACTGTCCTTCTTCCTTTTTTTATAGCTCTGGCAATCTACATGGCACAAGAAGGTGCTTAATAAATCCTTATCAAATGACTTTGTTTTACCAAAGTCCATTGGCACTTCCTCACACAGATATATCAGGTATTAGAGGTCAGGGGCAGCTAGGCGTTGTATATTAGCTGGGCCCAAAATCAGGGAGACTTCTTTTTTTGAGTTCAAATCCTGCCTCAGATACTAAGTGTGTGACCCTGAGCAAGTAACTTACCCCTTTTTGCCTCAGTTTCCTCATATGTGAAATGATCTGGATAAGGAAATGACAAACCATTCCAGTATCTTACCCAAGAAAACAGAAAATAGGGTTACAAGGAGTGTGACATGACTGAAAATAACTGAATAACAACAGAGGTCAAATTTGGCGGTCCCATTCTTTATCTTCAGTCAGAACATATCATTGTAGCAACTTCCATAGATATGTTCTCCTTCATTTTTGCTCAGTCCTTTAAGTCTGTTAACTGTGGAGCATTTCTTTTGTTTTCTCCCAAGCCATATTTTCCAGTGTCAGTTTTTTTTTTCCATTCCTCTGTTTTCATCCTCACACTGAAGTCACAGACTATCAAGCAGGATATTGGCATAGTTTAGAGGATCTTGTCATGTTTTTTATAGATTTTGTGCAATATTCCTTCATTCTGTTCAAGTGATAAAACTATCTAAACTGCATGTATGTTTCTCCCCATCATGATCCTTCCCATCAGACACAGCCAAATGCACTATGAAATAAAGCTTCTTGTTACCTTTGGGCACACAATTAAACTAATTTTACCATTACCTTCATTTGTCTTTTTGAGGAGAACTTAGGAGCTATCTTCCAGCTAACTGCAACATGTTTATATACTTTGCTTTCATTTGAAGTAATAACAGTATTGTGACTTTGGTTCAGTTCTTTCAATAAGGTATTCATAATTCAATTAGGTGATACAGGGGTTCTGGGCCTGAGGTCAGGAACAACTGAGTCCAAATACAATGTCAAACACTAGTTGTGTGACCCTGGGCAAGTCACTTAGACTCTGCTTTACTTTCCTAATCTATAAAAATGAGAATATGTAATAACACCTTCCTCCCAAGGTTATCGTGAGTTTCAAATGAGACAGTATTTGTAAAGTGCTTTGCAAACCTTAAAAATCTCTCTGCTAACTAGTGGTTATTATGAACTGACTTGCTATTTGACCTAGATTATGTATTAAAGGTAACATTCACCCTTTGGCCCAGCAACATCACTTCTAGGGCTGTATCCAAAGAGATCATAAAAATGGGAAAAGGACCAACATGTACAAAAATATTTATAGCAGCTCTTTTTGTGGTGGCCAAGAACTGGAAATCAAGGGGATGCCTATCGATTGGGAAATGACTAAACAAGTTGTGGTATATAAACGTAATGGAATATTATTGTGCTGTAAGAAATGATGAACAGGCCGACTTCAGAGAAACCTGGAAAGACTTACATGAACTGATGCTGAGTGATGGGAGCAGAACCAGGAGAACATTATACACATTAACAGCCACAATGTGTGAGGACTAATTTTGATAGACTTAGCCCTTCTCAGCAATAGAGGGACCTAAAACAATTCCAAAGTACACACAATGGGAAAAGCCTGGTACATCCAGAGAAAGAACTATGGAGTCAGAATGCACAATGAAGCTATTTTCTTCTTTGTTTTGTTTTATTTTTTCTCTTTCTCATGGTTTTTCCCATTCATTATAATTCTTCTATGCAACATGAGTAATGTGAAAATGTTTTTAATAGAAATGTATGTGTAGAGCCCATATCACATTGCAAGCTGTCTTGGGGAGGGAGGGGGAGAAAATTTTAAACTTATGGAAGTGAATGTTGAAAACTAAAAATAAATCATTTTTAAATACCAATTATTAAATCAATACTTGTATAGAATGTAAGAACTCTCTGTAGTTCTAGGCATCCTCCATTCCCTTCTCTGTCACTTTTTGCTCTGCCATAAGTCTCTCCCAGCCACAAATCAGTCCTCCACTTAGCTGAAAAGGGATGATTTTTCTGAAGTGTAAGTCTGGTCATGTCACCACCCTTCTCAAGGAGTTCCAATGTCTCCCTACTACTTCCAGAATTAAATATAAAAGTATACATGTGATGTTTAATGCTCTTCATAATCTGGCCCCTTCCTACCTTTCAAGGGTTCTTATACTTTATTCCCCTCTTTGTAGTCTGTGATCCAGCTATGCTGGAACTACCCTTGAGCACAACACTCTATCTCTCATCTCTTCCTTTGCCTTGGCCATTCCCCTTACCTCCATTTCTTAATTTCCCCAGCCTCCTTCAAGGCTTAGCTCAAATCTCACCTTCCTCAAGGAGCCTTTCCTGGTTGCCCCAGCTGCTAAGGCCTTTCTCTCTTAGATAACCTTCTGTCCAGTCTGTATATGTGTCGTATGTAGCTAGTTATTTATATGTTGTCTCTTCCATTGAATTGTAAATTCCTTGAGGATAGAGACTGCTTTTTTCTTGTTTTTGTTTGTTTGTTTGTTTGTTTGGGGGGAGGCTGATTTGTTTGCATTTCTTTATTGTTTGCCTAGCACTTAGTAAGTACTTAATAAAACCTTATGGAATTAATATCATTTTAGAAGTATAAGGGTATAGCTCTGAAGACCTTTTGGTGTTTTTATCTGTTTGATGAGCCAAAAAATTAATCACCTGGTGGCTAGCCTTCTGGTAGTCAGCTTTTCTGTCCTTAAATAAACTATTTCTTGACACATCCTCTCACCAGGCTATAGCATCCCCTGATACTTGATATGAAATACTAATAAAAAAATTATAAAAGTGTGTGTGTGGGGGGGAGAAACAAAATTAGCTCCTACCCTGTCGTAAAATAGTGTTTCACAGAATAGTTCCCACTCATCTAAGGAAACAGGTCCTTCTAGGAAATGCCCTATTTATCACATGTATTTGCCAGTGTGACCTTGTTTCTAATCAAGGTTAGCATGTTCAAGAGAAGACCATTTAGACAGCAAGGTCAGAGTAAACTCTGGTGAGACTTTAGTCACTTCTATTTGTTTTTCATGTACATGAGTATAGCTGTACAGATATACTCTACTTTGAAAAAAGTAATAAATGTGACCTCTGCTACAAAAACAAAAATTGAAAATTGTTTGATTCTGCACAAAAATTTAGGGATACGTGTGTTGCATGAAGTTAGATATATCCATGAGTTTATCATGGAAAGAGGAAACATTTAAAAGCTGTATGCTGAAACTGGCAAAATTGCCTACTGTAATCAAGCTTTTTAAGTAGCCCAGTGTGTACCTCCCTTTCTTTCTCTTCTTTTTACTTAATTACTTTAAGAAGAAACTAAAGAGAACCCTAATGAAAATGTTAAAATAGATGAAGGCTTCTGCTGCCCTCCTTTGTTCTCTCCTTCCATTTCCATGTCTAGACTGTGAGTGCTTTTGTACTGGCCCTCACCTCTGACCCCTGACCAACCTAAAGCTCCCCATTGTAAAATACCTTCTTAGACCCATCTTCCTTCAATAAAACCCTGTATTTGCAGACTTTGTGACCCCTTCTGTCCCATCAAAACTTTCTTCTTTTATGTGTAATTCTTTAAGGATTGTCCTCTTTTTTCAAAATTCTAACTCATTAAATAATAAATTAATAATTGCTAAGGTATTAATGCTGATATGTTAATGATATAATATGTTAATGAGATAATATAGATAATATTCCTCCTGAAAATATCTAAAATTTCATAGATATTTTTAAGGTGACTACCATTATTTGAAGAAATCCAGAATTAATGGTAGTAACTTCAGATACTGTGCCAGGCTAGTAGGAAAGATATTGAGGCAGACTAGCCTTTCATTGCTCCACAGATCACACCATGTGATCACCTACTCAGAGCTAACCTTGACAGGTTTTTCTATTTCCTGAAATCCAGAGCCTTTGAAGGGTTTTAGTGAAAAATTTGAAACTGGGTTCCCACAGTCAAGGGCCAATTTAGATAGAATCTCATAACAGCTGGTACATTTTTCAGCTTTTTGTTCCCTGCCCCCTGACATGGAAGAAAAATAAAGAGGGCATCACTGACCTCTTCTATTTACTCCCCACCTTTAAAAGAACAAACAAATTTAGGAAAAGTGAAGGTTCAAGATCAGTCTTTGAACAGCAAAAGAATTTGAATCGTCTGTTAAGGGATTGAAGTCAGTTCATATGTAGTATTATGTGAGTCACTGTAAATTTTTAAAAATTAAATCATTAAAATAGATATATATTCATGTATACCCGTAAACATATGCCCATATACCCTTATTCAATTATTTTCATAATGAGAAAGGTTTCATCAGACACAGTTATTATTTTTCCATGTAGGAATGTAAATAGTTCAACTTTGATAAGTTCCTTTTGATTTCTTTTCCTTGATTACCTTCTCAGGCATCTCTTGCTTCTTGCATCTGGATGTCAAATTTTCTATTCAACTCTGGTTTTTTCCTCAAGAGTGCTTGAAAGTCCTCTATTCCACTGAATGACCATATTTTCCCCTGAAACAAAATACTCAGTTTTGCTGGGTAGGTGACCCTTGGGTTCATTCCCAGCTCTTTTGCCCTCTGGAATATCATATTCCATGCCCTTTGATCCCTCAGTGTAGAAGCTGCCAGGTCCTGGGCTATTCTGATTGTGTTTCCACAATATTGAAATTGTTTCTTCCTGGCTGCTTGTAGTATTTTCTCCTTGATCTGGGAGTTCTGGAACCTGGCTATAATATTCCTGTGAGTTTTCTTTCTGGGATCTTTTCCAGGAGGTGATCTGTGGATTCTTTCAACCTCTATTTCCCCCACTGGGTCTAGAATATCAGGGCAATTTTCCTTGAGAATTTCTTTAAGGATGATTTCTAGGTTTTTTCTTTGATCATGGCTTTCAGGTAGTCCAATAATTTTTAAATTATCTCTCCTGGATCTATTTTCCAGGTCAGTGGTTTTTCCCATGAGATATTTCACATTGCCTTCTATTCTTTCATTTGTTTGGATCTGTTTAACAGCATCTTGATTTCTCATAAAGTCACTAGCTTCCATTTGCTCCAGTCTAACTCTGATGGAATGAATCTCCTCAGCGAGCTTTCGAGATTCTTTTTCCATCTGGGAAATTCGGCTTTTTAAGGCATTCTTCTCCTCATTGCCTTTTTGAGCCTCTTTTGCCATTTGAGTTAGTCTATTTTTAAGGTGTTATTTTCCTCAGTCAGGCTGTTGACTGTCATTTCATACTTTTCTTGCATCTTTCTCATTTCTCTTCCCAATTTTTCCCCCACTTCTCTTATCTGCTTCTTAAGGTCCTCTATGGCCTGTGCCCAGATTGTATTTTCATTTGGGGCTTTTGGTGCAGGAGTTCTGACCTCACAGTCCTCCTCCATGCTTTGATAGAGGGCACAGGTTGAATTTGATGGGAAGGGATGATTCTTAAGGGGTGAAGTTAGGAGATGGGGAGAGACAGGGTAGGGTAAACTATCTCATGTAGAAGAGGCAAGGGGAAGTAGTTGCAGGGGAAGGGAAGAACAGGAAGGCAAAACCATATTCTCATTGAAGTTGGCTCAAAGAGAGAATGACATACATATTAAATGGGATATCTCACCCTGCAGGAGAGTAGGGGAAAGGGGGATGATGGAGGGGAGGGCATTCTGGGGGGAAGGGAAGTTGGAAGTACCCACTATCAAAGAGGGACAGGATCAAAGTAGGGAATGGACCAGGTGGGAGGTGAGATGGGTGGGAGCGAAATATAAGCAGTCTTATACAATATATCTACTATGGTAATGTTTTGCATAGCTATACATGTACAACACATACTGAATTACTTATCTTCTCAGAGGGACTGGGTGACAAGGGAGGAAGGGAATGAATCTGAAAATTGAAGCTTTAAAATTAAATGTTTCATAAGATGTCCAGGCATTGGGGCTCAAAGATTCACCTTGACCTAATGGAAAAGTCGAAGGGGGTATGGGAGAAGATATGGGAGAGAACAGATTGGATGAGGGGATATCTTGTGGGACTGCTACTCTGGGGTGGTGGGTAGGGAAAAAATGGGGGGAAAATTGTAACTCAAAATCTGGTGGAAATGAATGATATAAACCAGAAGTTAATAAAGCATTTGTTTAAAAAAATAAATATATATTGCCATTCACATAACTGATTAAACTTACACACACACACACATACACAAACACACACACATGCCCCTTTGATATGTGGTTGATATCCTTGAAGAAGAATTTTGTCACAATGATAGATTCATAGGAAATACAACTTTTAGGGATTCCAATATTACAAATACTGGAATAGTAAATAAAACCTTCAGATTTGACAGATAAGGAAGTTGAGGCCCAGAAGGTGAAATGATTTTTTGAAGATTTTAGCCTGCATTGGAAACCGGTCTCTCTTCCTCCAAATTCAGCATTCTTTCCACAATAGACTGCTGTCTCTTAGAAGTCGTATTAGAAACAGAAATTAGATTTGGTGACCTCTATTTTGAAGGTGCTATTAGAACTGCTTTCTCATAATGTCTCACCATAGGAAATGCCAAGTACAGAGAGGAGTGCCACTGTATTTATGGGGAGTGTACTTCAACTTGTTCCTCTGAATCTTTGTCAGAAATAACTGAAATATAGATAATTTGGCATGACCTATTTCTTTTTTCCCATTCATTTGTTGAATAACTTAAACAGTTATTTTGTATTTATGTATTACATGTTTTTGTCATTATTTTATTTATCATCACCTTTTCAACACCATTTCATTAAATATAATCCAGTACAACCCAGTTCAACTCATCAAACATTTATTAAGGATCTTCTCCATGCAAGGCATTGTGCTACTTGTAGGGGAGAGATAAATGAGCCCATTCTTCTTCAAGGAGCTTTTCAAAACCCTGAAAATCTGGAGTTATTTAACCACTGTCTTCCTCTTTGCTGACATACTTGTTTGATGACATTCTTTACACCATTCCTCTTCATAATACCTTTTTTGTATTTTTTTTTGCTTTTTTGGAGGGCAATTGGGGTTAAGTAACTTGCTCAAGGTCACACGGCTAGGTTATTTTTGTTTGTTTGTTTGTGTGTATTAGGTGTCTGAGGCCGGATCAGAACTCAGGTCCTTCTGACTCCAGGGCCAGCACTCTACTCACTGTGCCACCTAGCCTCCCCATACCTTTTTTGTAATTTGTATGAGCATTTTGCTCATAGGTACCATCGACCTCTCCATTGCCTTTTAAGGTAATCCTCACCTGCAGTTCTTCAGAGGTCTGTGGTACTCCATGACTTCATCCATACAATATTGGAAGAACATTAACATTTTTTTTAAACAGGCCTTTGTTTTAAGGAGAAGTTTGGGATTATTAAAAGAACTTTAGATTTTCCTGAAGGCAATCCATTTTTCTCTGTCTTCCCACTATATAAACGAGGGTGCAACTCATTATCCTTTTGCAATGGGATGTCACCATCATTCTGTTATCTGGGCTTGCCCACTGCAGTGGCAAGCAAAGTAGTACTTTGCTGCTTGTTTCAGCTATTCAAGTGCCTTTGAACCTTGCCTTTTGTATCAAGTCTTTGTTGGAAACAGTATACATGCTATGGCCTAATAGGACTAAGGGAATTTGGAGACCTTCTCTGCCCTTAATAGGCCTAAGGTTTAGATTAGCTCCTTAAAGTTATTCACAGCAGCAGCCCTTTGAAGAGCTGTTGGTGATTGGCTCGCACCCCCAACTTGCCCTCATATTAATAGGTTTTATTTCCCGGAAAAGAACCACCACCCTTAGCTTCATCTCAGATTTTTTCAAGGATACTAGGAATACCTTCAGTGTTGGAAGTTGTACTCCCCCTAATCACCTTTGTAGCTCTGGAGGCCCCACTGGTGTGCTTCCCATTTTAATAAAATCTTTCCATTATAGTGATGATACCATTAACTCTTAAACATAAAACACATATTGCAAAAACAAGAATAATTGATAAATCACAAATATAAAATATGCAACTAAGGAAGGAATAATCGGTAAATAACAGTTAAAATATAACCCTGGGCCATACTCTTCCAGTGCTAACTACAGTATCCCTGAGAGAGAATTGGCACACACACTTACTAAAATTTAGTAGTGAAACACACAAGTAAGGACCACATATAGCTCTGGATTATAGCTTTTGATGCTCTCGATCCCTTCAGTAAGAAACTCTACCACTTGAAGTGGTTTCATTGCTTTGATCCTTGCTGCTTTCCTACTCCTCTTCTACCCTAGAACTGATAAAATAGTGACAAGCTCTTACACTTAATCCTTCTGAGGTTCTGAGAATGTGTTATGTTATTCAAGTCAAAAATAGCTGCCTTAAGAAAGAGAACTGCAGAAATTTCTCAGCCAGCATTCTAGGAAATGCAGAAAAACCCCAGATAGCTCTTCACTCAACAAGATGCTATGTTATCAGTCAGACACAGCAAATTACAAAGCCTGCATTTTCTCTTCTATTTCTTCCTATCAAGAAGAGACCAGAGATGGCAATAGTGTGCAACCATTGCCTCTGAAAGTCTCATTTTCAAGCAAAGAATGGCACTAGAGGGATATAAAGATTTTAGCTGTCTTCCAATAAACTTCAGCCTTTCTATAACAAATTACCATCTCCCAAAATGGCAAGATATGTCAAACTCTGTATGTTGTCCATTCAGTTGCATAATGTGTGCTCCAAATCACTAATAATAAGATAAGCAAATTAAAATAAGTCTGAGTTCTACCTCACACACTGCAAATTGGCAAAGATGGCCAGAAAAATGGAAACAGGAAATATTGGAGTATCTTTGAGAAGACAAACACACTAATATATTTCTGCTGAAACTATGAATTGGTCTACATGCTGTAGATGCAATTTTTAATTCATACAAGTATAATGATTAAGTTATTCACTCCTTTGTGCCATGAGCCCATTAATGGATCTAAACCTAAAGGATGTCAAAGACAAATCATAGCTCAGTATAAGCCAAAATATTCATAGCAATACCCTTCTGGGAGGAAAGAAATAGACATAAAGTAGGTGATAATCAATTGGGAAAAAAAGGCTAAAATTGTGGAATATCAGTTTAATGGAATCTTGTAGAGCAGCAAGAAATGGTGAATATAAGACGTTTGGGAGGAACATGGGAAGATGTGTAGAAACTAATAATGAATAAAATAAGGAGAATCAACTATCTATCATATTGTGAACAATAAGCATTGCTCCTTGATATAGTTTTTTTCCCCCATGTGGCTACTTATACCAAATCACCAAGTGATTATGGGTCTCATTTAGAAAGCTCTATAACACTCTAGGCCTTGATGCAATCGGCACATCATCTACAAGTGGGAACATCTGGAGGACTTGATCATCTATAGCGAATCCTTCCTTGACTTGGATTCTGTGCTGGATCTTACAAGATAATGACAAACACTTGTGATAAACATATGTCTCCCTGTTTCATGCCTTGTTTGATGCTGATAACCAGAATTATGTCAAGCAAGAATATCTCTGTTGTATCTTTCAAGGAATTTTTATAATTTTGACATCTTGATGGAGAAGAGACTGCAAGGTAGAGATTTTCATGACTGAATCAGTTTTTTTTTTAAATAGCAAACAATAAATGCAATGTTGTCTTGTATTCTTTGCATCGTCCACTCAATTATATAATGGTAAATATGTAAGCTGTTATTAAATACTGCTCATGAGAGTCTGCTGGCTACCTAATTAAAAATATTCTCAAATGTACGTTTATTTTGGTAATTTTTATATATAAATGGGAAAATAGACATATGGTAGTTGTTGGTCATAGATCAAGACTGAAAGCGATCTTAGAGGTTAATGTCCAGTCCCTTCATTTTACAGATCAGGAAAATGAGACTCAGACAGATTAAATGACTTACTTAACATTACACAGTCAGTAAATGACAGAGGCAGAAGTGCAACAAGGCTCTCTGAATCCAAAGGCAGTGTTCTTTCACTTTACCTCTCATTTTGTTATGTGCCTCACTGACATTCTCATAATAACTCTCATTTTATGTGCATCACATGACATTCTCATAATAACTCTGTTAGGGGATGGAATAATAAATTCTGAGATTATTTTTTCTATATTTTGGTATCTTTTCCTCCACACACCTTGAAAATGTTTGCATCAAAACCTTTAATATTATACATCCTCCAAGATGTATGTCTTTTACACATATTGGTCTAATTCAGCTGCTTTAAAGGGATGATATAATCAAATATTTGAAAAAATGTTATATAGAAAAGAGTAGACATTTTTAACTTAACAGGATTTAGAATCTGGAAGATCTGGGTTCAAATTCTGATTCTCAATATTAACAAATTGTATGGGAAAGTCACTTAATCTCTCTTAGCTTTGGTATGTTCATCCATAAAATGTAGATGATCAAATCTATGATCCCTGCTTCCCAGGGTTGTTCAAATGATATAACGTTATGAGGCTCAAATGACATTGTATATGCTTGACAAACCTGAAAACATTAAATAAGTATCAGCTGTTACTACAACTGCCACTGCCATAATAGTTCTTAGTGTTATTATCTTGGTATTCTCATTCTAATTCATTGGGGCTCAGATGGAAATAGAGCTGGGACAAGTCACTATCTTTCCGTTATTCTTTGATGCTTAATACTCTATGGACTATTGCACTAGTCAATAGAATGGTTGATTTTTATTATTGAATAAAACTATTGCAATCTCATCCCATTTTCTGCACTGTGAAATCATCTTTGGGATAACTTCAATAGTACACAAGATGATCGGGATGATATATATACTTCACTTCTTTCCACATAGTTTGATTTTTTTTTTCTGCTGTGTGTCTATATTTTGAAACCTTCTCATTTATATAACTTGTAAAGTGTGAGTTTTCAGTATCTCTGTTCAGAACCTTGTTCTTAATTTTTTTTATAAATCAATGTTATATCCACACAATTATGATAAAGAATTGTATCAATGATAATGCTACACTAATTATAATATGATTTGTTGAATTCTCAAGTATATTTTCAGGTCTATATTTATAGTTTGGAGATTTATCATCTGTTGGTTTATGAAAGATAGTGAGCTTCTGATTTATAATTTTAGCCACCAGGTGATGTCTTGCTAAACATTCAGTAAATGCTAAATTTTTGTAGCCAGCAAAGATGTATTATACAGTTTCTATCATTTCCTAAATAATGTGCATTGATCAGTGAGTTGGGACTCATTAAAGATAACCTTTCTCTAATTCCTGATGTCACTCACCTGGTCCTAAACTACCATCATAAAACCCTTCACTTCTATAAACAAATATGCATGACATCCCATTTATTTGATGTTTTTTTGTCAACATTATTGTTGTCAGAATGCATGTAGCTATTACCCATCTAGGTCCATCTTGCCAGCAGAATTGATTCTCTGTTAGTCAAAACAATGTGAATGGACCTGTCTACTCCACAGTTTTGGGGGCAAGAAGAGTCCAGTCCATGACTATAAAGAAAGGAAAAGGAGCTACTCTAGGCTTTTTCCTGTGAGGGTAAAAAGTCAGGGTGGGGTGGGGGTGAATATTAATTTCCACAGAGATAGTAAAGGAAAAGAAGCAACATTGGCAATAAGTTTGGGAAGAAGAATACGTTTCCTATAGAACCTGCTTCACTGAGACCTCTGGTGCCCGATTACTTGATAAAGTGCTCAGTCAGTATCTCTGTTCAGCATTAATGTCAGCCAGCATTAATGACACCCTACTATGTTCCAGTATTTATGCTTGGTATTGGGGATACAAATATAAACAAAAAGCCAGTGCCAGCTCTCAAGGAGCTTATATTCTAATGGGGAGGGGAAAGCAATGCATAAAAGGGAACTAAAAAAACAGGTGTTATTGATGTCAGTTGAAAAAGTACTCGCATAGGAGTATGGCAGAAAAGTCCAAAGATTAAGAAATGGAACCAAGAAAGAAATGAAGGATGGTCCACCTGGAGACATTTCCACAAATGGAAGTGAGAATAGGAGTTCACCAATGGAAAAAATAGATTGAAGAGATGTTCCAGGGTAAGAAGGCAGCTGAGCCATGTTAATAGTCCAAAGAGTCAAAGGCAGGGCTAGTAGAGTAATGATAGCTTAGTTGGCCTAATTGGTTGTTGTCCATTTTCATTCCTTCATTCTCAGTGAGGACCAAAATGGCATCACTATGCTAGAGTCCAGTTCCAATGTGTCCAACTGTGGTTGATGAGACCAATATGAGCTCGGAATGCTCTACCACAACTTGGGCTTAGATAGTCTGTATGAACATTTGGGGTGGGTTCTCAGAAATTGCATATTCTGTGTTTCCTTTGGGCTGTTTCAATTCTACTTTGCTCATAGAGCACAGCACCTTCTCTGATGTGGGCATGCCATGCTGGGTGGTCCTTTGCCAGTGTCTCTCATGTCACACAATCAATTCCAGAGTTCTTGAGAGAGACCTTGAGAGTGTCCTTTCAGTGCTTCTTCTGACACCATGTGAACACTTGTTCTGTGTGAGTTCTCCATAAAACAGTCTTTTTGGCAAGCTTATGTTTTGTATTTGAACATGGCCAGCCCATCAGAGTTGTACTCTCTGAAGAAGAGTTTGAATACTCGACAGTTTAGTTCGAGTAAGGAACTCAGTGTCTGGTACCTTATCCTGCCAGGCGCTCTTCAGAATCTTCCTAAGACAGTTCAAATGTAAGCAATTCAGTTTCCTGGCCTGGAGCTGGTAGACTGTCCAGGTTTCACAGACAATGACACCAGCACTACAGGTCTCTAGTCCTTTAGTTTGGTCGTTAGTCTACTACCTCTTCTCTCCCATACTTTCCTTTGGATCCTCGCAAACACTAAGCTAGCTCTGGCATTGTATGTGTCAACCTCATTATCAATGTGTACGCCCCTGAAAAGTACACTACCAAGGTTAGTGAACTTATCCACAGCATTCAGAACTTCTTTATTTTCTGTAACCACCGATTCCATGTATAGATGGTGTGGTTGGTGGCTAATGGAGCCCCTGTGTTTTCTCGGTGTTAATTATTTAGGCCAAAATTAGCATAAGCAGCAAAGAATTGATCCATACTTTGCTGCATCTCAGCTTCAGAGGCTGTATTGAATGGAGGATCATCTGCAAACAGAAAATCATGTGCCAGCATTCCCTCCACTTTGGCCTTGGCTTGTAGCCTTTTTCAAGTTGAAGAATTTACCATCAGTGTAGTAGCTGACTTTGATGCTAAATTCATCCTCATTGAAAGCATTTGACAACATGGCTGAAAACATCATGCTAAAAAGCATGGGAGCAAGCACAAAGCCTTGTTTTACTCCATTGGTGACTAGGAAGGCATGAGGGCATTGTCAATTATCTAGAACCTGCGCAAGTCATGCCATCCTGAAATTGACCAACAATGCATATGAACTTCTCCAGGCAACCAAATTTTGACGCAATTTTCCATAAGCCCTCATAACTAACAGTATCAAAGACCTTGGTAAGATCTATGAATGTTGCATACAGGCCTCTGTTCTGCCCCTGGCAGCTGTCAGTCAGCAAACACCATAATGGCCATTGCTCTACCCTTTTCGAAGCCACACTGGCTCTCAGGTAAATAACCATCTTTTAGGTGAAGGATCAGCTTATTGAGGAGGACTCTGGTAAGGATCTTGCCAGCAATGACTACGAGAGAGACACCTCCCCCGACACTGTGATTGTCATAGAATAGTCTATTTGCTTTGCCTTTATAGAGACGGACAGTGGAGGCATCCTTGAACTCCTGGGGGATAACCTCCTCTTGCCATATAACCTGGAAAATTTCAGTCAACTTTTGTATGAGCAATGGACACTCTACCTTGTGAATAGCTGGAATAGAATCAGTCAGGTACCTTGCTATAGGAAAGGAGCCTAATGCCATTCAAAACCTCTTCTTCAGTTGCAACTTTAGCAAGGGAGGGATTGATTTCTACCTGAGGTAAATGGTCAATGGTCTCAGCATTGATTGAGAACACTATGAAAGTGTTCGGCCCATCTCTGTAGGATCATATCCTTATCACTAATCAATGTGGTTCCATCTCCATATAGTTGAGATGCACTATAGGTTTTTGGCCCATAAATAGCTTTCAGGGCATCATAAAAGTGCTTTGGATTATTATTATCAGCATAAAACTGCACAATCAGCATAAAGCTGGCCTAATACCCTTTGTCTAAATGGAGTTTCTGGGAGGAAATCACCAATTAGAGAATGGTGCCTCAGGAGTGGAAGAATATCTGCTTTTTCCAAAACTATTTCTGAAACTTTCTGACCTATTTGTCACTGTAAGAATTGTTTATCAGTCCTTTTCTGTTTTGGCAAAGAAGCATGAATCTAGATATGGGTGCCTATAGGATGCTGTTTCCTATATTTGTTAATATCGTATAGAATTTTTGTTAGATTTTCCGCATCTACTGCTCTCCATTTCACAGTTCCAAGAACATATCTTAAGACTGATGTTGTGTATGTGTTGATTGCTTTAAACATGACCTTCCTATTGAGCTTTAATTTTAGACTACCAGTAGGTCTCTTAATATTCAGCCATAGCATTCTCCTTAGTAGTATTTGTCAGCATCTCTTTCATCTGTTGGTTCAATGTGACCTCCAGATTTAAGCTCAAATCCTTTAACCTTTTCTTTCTTTAGTACTTGTTAAGATATTCATCATGTCGGAATAACTGTTTAAAATAACATTGGGCAAATATTTCACAAGATGAAACAAATGTTTAATGTCTTTTTTCAGTGAAGTCATGGCATTTAATTTTGTTCACATACATAAAGTGATTTTTTTTACTCTCTCTTTAATTTGGATGGTATAGTTGATCTTGGTAGAACCATAATGGAGTTAAACTTTCTGTCTGAAAAATGCCATATTTTGTATTAGCCATTCTTTATGATAGTTTGTTGGTAGTATTTCTCAAATAATAGAGAACTGTTTTCCACATTGCTACCATGATAATCGTTATCTTAATTTTATCTCAGTAGAACTGGGACCAGGAGGCAAATTTTAGTTCAATAACAACAACAATAAAAATAATTACAACTACAGTGTACATAGTGCTTGGGGTTTGCAAAGCCTTTCACAAATATCTCATTTTATCCTCATAACAACTGTGGGAAGTAGGTGCTATTTTTAATCCCAATTCTATAGATGAGGAGACTAAGAGATTGTGATTTACTCAGTCACACAACTAGTATGTCTGAAACCAACCAATATGAGGAAAATTTCCTAGAAGTTAGAGCATTTAAAAATGAAATATAGTCTGCTGCCTCCCTATCATTGTAGGTGATTGTACAGAGAGTAAATGATACGTGGTGAGGAAAATTGTTCCTCAATTGTTGAGGAAATTCAGAACACAAGTAGAGACTGGACTACATGGCCAGTCTGTTTCCAGTTCAAGACTCTCTTCTATATTTTACCATTCATTTTTTGCCATTGAATTAATATGTAGGAATTCAATTAAATTATTTTCCACAGACTTATTCAGTACCTACCGCACTCTATTGTTATATGCTAAGGATATAATGATTACTAAGGCACAGTTGCTGCTCTCTATGATCTTGTAGTCTAGTAGGAGAAATAAAATATGTACCCAAAAACTATATTATAAACCAAAACATCATTGTACAAAGAAGCACTATCAGGAATTCAAGGAGTACAAGAATATGTCAATTCAATTCAGCAAATATTTATTAAGTAACCATTATGTGAATATCATTGCATATAAATATTTTAAGAAATTATGAGGGGCGGCTAGGTGGTGCAGTGAATAGATCATCAGTCCTAATGTCAGGAGGACCTGAGTTCAAGGCCAGCCTCAGACACTTAACACACACACACACACACAACCTAGCTGTGTGACCTCGGGCAAGTAACTTAACCCCAACTACCCCTTCAAAAAGAAATAAAAATTATGAATACAATTATAAAAATACCCTCTGTGCCTTTATTAATTTAACTATTCCAAACTTTTGGAGCCTCATCCCTGTAAACATTTTCATAGTATGTAAAAAATACTAATTTTATTTTTGCTAACAGCTTTCTCACTTTGTTTCAAATTTGATTTCTTCTGTAGTTTTTTTTTTTTAATGCTGTGTTTATTCTAGTTGTAAAGGTTCATTTCCACATAGATTTTTAAATGTGTCTCAGTAATAAACTTTTGTGGGAACACTTATGAGAAAGGAAATTGAATATGTTTGTTTTTTTATTACACTTGTTCCCATTCTGTTTCATTTCTGCATAAAGGGAGTAATTTGATACCACACTGACCATTTAAAAACTAAATAGGATGTCACTGAACATATATAAAATGCTTTTGATGTTGCCACAGGATAGAGTTAAGAATCTCCACATCTACGGCAGCAGGAATTGTCCTTTGGTCCCAATTCCTTCTGAATTCCCTCTTGTGAAATGCCAAACTAGAGAACACTGTCTTTCTGTTAAGCAGAAAATAAAACAGTGGTTTGATTGAGCTATCATTATTGGTCATCTGAAAGGCCTTAAAGATTTGGTCATCTAAGGCCTTAAAGATTTTAGTGTATTTTTTCAATTTATACTTTCAGGGTTTTCATCTTTGAGGACTGCTTAATATTCTTGCCTTATACACATATACACATTGATGAGAAGAATTGGTTGTTTGTTGTATCCTTTTCCCAGGCTCTCTTTTTCTTTCTTTCATTTTGACCAATAAAGATGCTGAGATTTTTTTCTGTGCCTTTATTCTAGACAGCTAAAATTAACTGTTTGGAAATAATCTTCTCCCTGATCATTCATATCTAGGATTTAGAAATCACCAAAGAGAGTCATGTAAAGGAAGTGAGACTTCTGGTGCTAGGATGGCAGAGTGAGGAAGGAACCCTCCAAAGCCCTCCCAAATTCACCTTTAAACAACGAAAAATCTGCCTCAGAATTGGTCTAGGAGTAGAAAAGCAGTTTACCAGCATAGTAGGAAAAGTCTGTCTCACTAGGGTGGAAGGAGAATTCTGGTTCAGCATCCAGCCTCACAGCAGGAGACCTACAGCAAGGCTCCAAGCCTGAAACAATTCACTCCCAAGGTCCCACCCTCCTGCAAACCAGCCGTCCCCTAGGCAGATAAGCAGACTGTACAGCATAGCACTTGTGTGAGCATTGTGGACTAAGTCTAACAAGGTGAAATTTAATATGGATAAAAGCAAAATTTCATGCTGAACTCAAAAAAACAACTGCATAGAAAACTGGGGGGAAAATTTGTAACAAGTTTTTCTCATAATGGCCTCATTTCTCAATAGATAGAGAATTGCTTTTTTTTTTTTTTTTTTTGGAGGGCAATTGGGGTTAAGTAACTTGCCCAAGGTCACACAGCTAAGTTTTTGTTTGTGTGTGCGTTAAGTGTCTGAGGCTGGATCTGAACTCAGGTCCTTCTGACTCCAGGGCCGACGCTCTACTCACTGCGCCACCTAGCCGCCCCAATAGATAGAGAATTGAGTCAAATTTTTAAAAATTTATAAAAATACAAGTCATTCCCTAGTTGATAAATGGTCAAAGGATAGGAATAGGAAGTTTTCAAAGAAATCAAAGCTATCTATAGTCATGAAAAAATGCCGAAATAGCTATTTATCAGAGAAATGTAAATTAAAACAACTCAGAGGTACCACCTCACACCTATCAGAGTGACTCATAGGACAAAAAAGGAACATGTTGGATGTTGGAGGGGATGTGGGAAAACTGGGACACTAATGCATTCTTGGTAGAGTTGTGAACTCATCCCCTTTCTGGGGAGCAGTTTGGAACTATAAAACTGTGCATACCTTTTACCCAGCAATACAATTGCTAGGTTTCTATCCCAAAGAGATCATTAAAAAGGGGAAATGACTTACATGTACAAGCATGTTTCTAGCAGCTTGTTTTGTGGTGGCAAAGAATTGGAAATTAAGGGTTGAAAAAGGCCAGACAAACTGTGGTGTATGATTATAATGGACTATTATTGTGCAGGATGATTTCAGAAAAGCTTGGAAAGACTTCTATGAACTGATGCATAGTGAACAAAACCAGCAAAATGTTGTACACGGTAACAGCAATATTGCTATTCCCAGCAATACTGTCATCCTCCAATTCAATCCCAAATAACAAAGCATACTATCCATTTCTGGAGAAAGAATTGTTATTGTTGAATACAGACTGAAGCATATTATTTTGGGGGAAGAGGGTAGGGCAATTAGGGTTAAGTGACTTGCCCAAGGTCACGCAGTTAGTAAGTATTAAGTGTCTGAGATTGGATTTGAACTCAGGTCCTCCTGATTCCAGAGCCAGTGCTCTATTCACAGTGCCACATAGTGTTGCAACGAGAAATCAGCAAATTGAGACCATTAATCATTTTAAATGGAGCTTTAATGAAGCCAGGGGTCATGTACCCAAATCAGGCAGCCCTGAAGTGCATATTCTCAGAGCTTATATAGACAAAAGCCACAACATAACTGATACCAAGGGGAAACCATAACTTGAGCAAGCAAGGAAAATACAGAAGCCAAAAGGTAGCAATCAGTTTGTTGCCTAACGACCTGTTTGTTGTTCAACTCAAAGTCCCCAAGTACCCAGGAAGGGGGGACTATGAGTTCCAGGTGGCAGGTTTGGGCAGATCTCCTAGGCAGACTTTGCTTTGAGCAAGTCTCCTAAGTGAACTTGCCTAAGACGGGAGGGAAATGTTCACAAAATGGTGGTTATAACACTAGCCTCCCCCATACTATTTTTTACTTTATTTTTCTTTCTTTTATTGAAGTCTTCTTGTACAAAATGACTCATATGAAAATGTTTTAATTAATTGCACATGTAAAACCCATATCTGGTTGCTTACCATCTCAATGAGGGGGGTGGGAGGAAGGGATAGAATCTGGAACTCAGAACTTTAAATAAAAATGTTTCAAAACTGGGGGGGGAGAAAGAGTCAGTGACTAAAAATGGATAATGAGAAATTTGCTCTAGTCATCACTAATTCCTCCTCTCTCACTTTCCCCCAAGAATTATGTACCAGAAGTAGAGTAATTACAGCTGTTTCTTTGAATAAGACACCCTAGCCCTTACAAGGTATCAGCCTTATGAATTAACAATGAAAAATGCTAATGCATAGCATCTTCATTCAGCAGCCTTCTCCATCTAGCTTCCACATTTTAGCCAGTTATACAAACTGACCCATAGGCTTGTCCTTTTGGAGCCTTTAGGGATTTACCTGCTTCTGTCCAGACTACTGGTGCATCTCACCATGGCTCTCCTCTCAGATTCTTACTGCAAAAAGCAGGAGACTTTAACTTTTTCTAGGCACATGAAAATGGGAAGGCATAGGAAGAAAGAGTTTGCTTCTCTCCACCTGGTGGAATCTCTAAATTAGAGAACTCCAGGTGTGGCAGAGGTTCTAACTAAAATACTCACATATGCCCAATTCTGCCAATAAAACACATCAAACAAAACAGTAGAGGCTAACTTTAGAGTAGAATCCTCTACTTTAAAAGTAGAGGATTCAGTTCATCCAGAGAATTAAAGAATATAGAGAAATCATGTAAGGCTACACTGGTCCTGAAAGAAACAATATTGCAATCCCACTGTTGCTAAACTTGTCCCAGCAAAAAAGCATATTTTTATAAATTTATTTATTTAGTTTTAGTCTCCTATATTCATTTACACAGGATTTTGAGTTACAATTTTTTCTCCCTGTCTTTCCCCTACCCCCATCCCAAAATAGCAAGCCTACTGAATACCCCTTCTCCCAATCTGTTCTTGCTTATGTCCTCTCCCATCACCCCCCTAACTTTCTAGAGCAAGATGGATTTCTTTTTTTTTCCTTTTTGGAGGGCAGTTGGGGGTTAAGTGACTTACCCAATGGCTAGTTTTTATGTTAAGTGTCTGAGGGCAGATTTGAATTCAGGTCCTCCTGACTCCAGGGCCGGTGCTCTATTCACTGCTCCACCTAGCCACCCCACAAGATGAATTTCTATACCACAGTGCCTGTATATCTTATTTTCCAGCTAGCAAAAAGCTTTTTTAAGGAAATGACCAACGCGTGTATAAAGTAAATTTCCCAATATGGGAGAAGGGTGACTTTACTTTGAGGTCAACCCCTGGGTTTAAATCCACCATGAAAAGAAGAGGTCATAAAATGAGAGACAGGAAAATGTAAGAAAGAAAAAAGCTAAAACCATTTTTATGAAGTACATTTAAAAACCTAGAGCACAAGCATAAACATCAGCAGAGATGATAATAAATTTTGAAGGAACAATGAATACTGAAACATTTAAGAGATTACAAACCTCTTCTAATAAATAATGCAAATCAAAGGAAGAAACATTACCTTGAAGAAACACAGAATCCTATGGATTCTCAAGAGAGCTTAGGAATGATGTTCCAGGATATTCTAAAATGGCTCAAGAAAGAAATAAGAATCTGGAGAGAAGTTATAAGGGAAAAAAATGACAGAATTTATAGCCTGCATAGGAAAAAATCAAAAAACTTGAATCAATGTAATAAGTTTCTCCAAAGAAGCAAGAGAATAATAGATTGATAATGCAAATAGGAAGTTAGTAACAATCTAAAAGAAGAGAAACAAAAACAAATCATGTTTAAAAAAATGCTCTCTATATAAACAAGTCATTGATTTTTAAGACATAATGTATAAGGATCATAGATCTCCCAGAAGAACATAATAGAACAAAAAAAATGTAAACACTGTAATTCAAGAAACAATGTACAAAAACTTCATAGGACTTCTAACTACAGAAAAAAAAAGTATCAGTCAAAAGAATCTGTAAATTACTTACAGAAAAAACAGTGCTTCCAAATTCAAGACATATAAGGGTTAAATTTAACAGTCCCAATGACAACAAATTCTTCAAGTGACTAGTAGAAAGATCTTCAAATATGAAGGAAAGGAGATTTAAATAACAAAATTATTCTTCACCTACCAAAAACTGAAGGGAATGGAATAATATATTCTGACAAAGTAGTTGAAGATACAATCAAAAAAGAAAAAAATCCTGCAAATTCAAGCCTAATGATCAATTTAAAATATATTCAACAAAGGAGGCATTTGGAATATTTTTGTAAAACAAGGAAAGAATAAATACTGAGGAAATCAAAACCATTAAACAATAGGGGAAAATACTTTTGGTCATATTATAACTAGACTTTGAATCACCAAGCTTGATCCCTACTAAAAGGTAAAGTCATTTGCTAATTCTGATCAACCAACTATGACTTGTTAAAGTTCTTGTAGAATTCTATTGTCTTGTATTAATAGAATTTTACAGGGGGCTCAATTGAATATGGGTTTATAATGATAATTAATTTAGTCATTCACTCTTCCTTGAACTACTAAAGCTTCAAAGTAACTAACTTGAAATCTCCAAGTTAGAAAGGATTTTAGAGGCCATCTAATACAATCCTGACTTGAAAAATAATCCCCACTTAAACATGAATGATGGAATTGAAAGAGCATTAGTCTTAAGAGTTAGATGATGCTAGTTTTATTTCTGGTCCTTTCTCAAACTAGTCTATAACTTTGTTTTCATCACTTGATCAATATACTATTTGCTTTCATCTTTTTCCAACAAGGGAGTTGAACTAAATGATTCTAAAGTGAATCCATCAACACAAATGTATTAAGTGTATACTATATGTCAGGTCAGCTTTCCAATTCTAGCATTTTATGACTACTTACCTTTTAGCCCTGGGGAAAAGTTGGCAGCAGTACTAGGTTTAGTACTTTAGGGAGAAGTATGATATATTCTACTCAAAGTATGTAGGCAACTAGAGTGCTGGGCCTGGAGTCAGGAAGACCCAAGTTCAAATTCAGTCTCAGATACTCAATAACTATGTGATCCTGGGCAAGTCACTTAACTTCTGTTTGCCTTAATCTGCCAGAGGAAGAAATAGTGTATCTAACTCTAGTATCTAGTTAGACAGATAGATAGATAGATAGATAGATAGATAGATAGATAGATAGATAGAGAGATAGATAGATCTAGATAGATAGATCTAGATTATAACTATATCTAGTATCTTTATATAACTCTAGTATCTTTACCAAGAAAACCCCATGGGCAGTATGGTATGGTATGGTCTGTGTGGTCACAAAGAGTTGTATACTACTGAAAGACCAAACAACACCTGAAGTATGAGAAAGGATACAGTCGGATGGAAATACTGTCACTACTGAGGGTACCTTTCCCCCACTGCATACTCTTCTTTCTCCATCTCCAACTTACCAAAATCCATTTTGTATCAGATTTTGTTCTGATAAGATGAATGAGATGGAAGTCACCAATTCTCTTTCTTCCATTGAGATGGGGGATCACTAGGCTTATGATATGTCTTACCTTCATACCCTCCAGATCACCCCTACTCTTCCCACTGTTACATGACATAATGATTTAACCAAAGGACCTCTTGATCTCTCCATCAGCCAGACTTTTTCCGAGGAGACCCCAGTTAGAGCTCCTTGAGAGCATTTTCACTTTTTCTATGTGTAACTTAACTGTTGTAACTATTGAAAATCTTTCCTGCCCATTAATAGGCCTAAGGGACTTTGAAGATCTTTCCTGCTTTGAAGATATTCCCTGCCCCAATAGGCTGAATATAATCACATGGAGCCTGTGGTGGGAGGAGCTTGCTAAAGGGTAGAACAGAACCCACAGGAAGCTGGGAGTCAGAGCAGCTAGATGATCAGAGAGAGAAGCCGGCAGGCAAGCAGATAGGTAGGCTTTTGAGTGTTTATGGGAAGGCTAAAGGATGGTGTGGTTCCCTGCTGTGCTATGGTATATTAACTTCTTTGTTGCTATGATGGATTCGGCTTTCTGGTTTGGGGATTCAGTTTTCGGGTGTCTGAATAAATGTTTTGCTTCTATCTTCTATATGCAGAGTGTATTATATTTTGCAATTGAGAGCTATGCTTGCATATTCATAGTCACTGTTGGCACTGTGGATATTGTGTGCTGCCACAACTATTTAGCACATAGTAAGCACTTATAAATGCTTTTATATTCATTCATCATAGCTGTCTTCTCAGAAATAGAATTTGAATATATATAAGGTTCCTCTTGTGTTTTGCAAAATCTTCTGAACACCTTATAACTTTCTGAGGACAAAAATGGGAAAGTAGATTTAAATGAACTGAATTTGTTTTTCATGCTAATGGAGCTTCACACTAAGGATCATATTTGCTATTCAAAAGGATGCCCTTGATCCCCCACTACTGGAAACCTAGAAAATATACTTGTTGTTATTTTGAGGTATCTCAGAGACAGTGAGTCACCATATATTAGCAATAGCTCTACAGGACAAAACAGTTAATACTGTAGTAAAAGTAATTCCTCAGCTTCATTGGTCTTTTGTACACCTGGAAATCTAGAAAATAATGATAACTTTTTTTTTTTTTTACCTTGGGACATGGCCCATGGAAAAAGAGAACAAATTTATGATTTTTGTGTCATTTTGTGTCAACAATAATGTTTCCTGGGAAGAGTTTTTATAGCAGTAAGTAGACAGTGGAATTCTTTAGATCAAACATAAAACTATTCAAAATGTTAATGAACGTATGAATTAATAAAAAGAGAACTACTTTTCTTAATAGGTTGTAAGGTCCATGACCTCTTTAGACCATATCTTGTGTCTTTCTTCAGTATCTAGCACAATGGTTTATACATAATAGCTGCTTATTTATTTTAGAATTCTTACTGATGTTTTTTACATTTTGTTGGTATAGAATTCCACATAGAAATGAAAAGCTCACTGACACATGGTTTAGCTTAAAAAGAAAAGAAACCTGTAAGTGCAGGATAATACATTTTGATCTTGACTTTGTTGTTGACAGTACTCAAAATTCCCAGTTTATCATGAGACTGAGAATGTCACCTGGAAATAGCAAGGCCCCAAGAACAGTATTCTTTTTTTTGTTGTTGTTTTTTTTTTGTTGTTGTTTTTTGTTTTTTAAGCAATTGGGGTTAAGTAACTTGCTCAAGGTTACACGGCTAGTCATTATTTATGTGTGGGTGCTCATTTTCTGAGGCCGGTTTCGATCTCGGGTCATCCCAACTCCGAGTCCAGTGCTCTTACTCACTGCGCCACCTAGCCGCCCCAAGAACAGTATTCTTAATGCCCTGGGCACAATAACTGTTGCTTACTGACAAAAAAGTAATCCTTTTCTAAGAAGGAAATACTTTGAGAAACCACATGAGATACCCCTCTCATTCAAAAAAAAAGTTTTGCTTCATTGTCATTATTAATATTACTACCTAAATCTGTTCTTCATAGTTGTTAAATATAAGCTCCTTGATAGTAGGAACTATTCTTTTTCCCTTTTTGTTCCCCTAGTGCCTATCATAGGATGTTCATGCATATCAGGTATTAATAGATGATTTTTGTTGTTCAAAGTAGTTTTCATTCAAAGAAAATTAATTATTAATAGATGATTTTTGTTGTTCAAAGTAGTTTTCATTCAAATTAATTTTGGTTCTTTGAATGAAAACTACTTTGTTGTTAGGTTATAATGTCCCTGAAGTCTATGACCATAACTTGTTTCCTTTTTCAGTGTCTGGCATAATGGTTTATACGTAATAGCTGATTTTTTAAAAATTCTTATTAATATCTTTTGGTTTTATATCATCTTCATTTCCAAGATGTTTTCAATTCTCTCTCCAGAGAGTTTTCACTTAAAACCATTAATAAGAAAGAAAGATAAAGAAAAAAGTAAGAAAATCAGCAAAAGTAATCAATCAACCTAATTTGATAATACTTTATATACAGTGGCTGAGACCTATAGTCTCCCCTCTCTGCAACATTTTCTCATCTCTTCTTGTAAGCCAAGTTTTATCATTACAGTTATACCATGTTCAGTTTTGTTGTTCCTTCCATTTATTCTATTGTAGTCATATATTGTTTCCCTGGTTCTTCTTGCTTCACTTTGCATCAGTTCATGTAAGTTTTCTTATACTTCTCTATATGCTTCATCATTTTTCCTGTGTAACAATTAATATTCAGTTATGTTCAGGTTCCATGTTTTATTTAGACATTTACTAATCCATAGGCATCTACTTGATTTTTAGTTCCCTTCTGCCATAAACAGTGCTAATATTTTTGGTGAATATTGGACTAACTTTGACCTCCTTAGAGTATATGTCTGAAAGTGTGATCTCTGGGTCAAGTGGCATAGACATTATAGTCACTTTTTTAAGCAAAATTCCAAATTGCTTTCTAAAATGCACATGGTAAGAACTTTCAGAAAAGATTGTGATTTTCTTCAAGGCAGAAGCCATATTGTTTTCCACTATGGAGTCCAAAGGCCTATCAGAGTGCCTGGGTTCAGATTAGCACTTAATAAATGTGTTTTTGAATTAAGTAGGACTAGATTGAATTAAACCAAATTGGATTTCTAGAGTTGAGTAATTTATCCTTTGAGATTAATTGCCTCTTTCCATACAGCTGTGAAAATAAGCATTTGTAATTATCAACTTTTTGTTTTTCTCAGTTGGCAATGAGACCAAAGGGGTTGCAAAACCTCCAAGTTAAACAACTATCAAAGGTAACTCATGACATCTAAGGTTTCATACTAATTGTTGGATGTGATTTCCATGAACCTTTTGGGGCTAGAGGTATGAGTAGGCTACTGATAGATATGTATATGTATATTACTCAATATCAAGTCATCATGAGACGCCTTCTCTAAATAGACCTAAACATATTATGATTTCATTGGTATAAGTAGTTCTTAATGAACAAGCTCCCTCTGCCAGTTCAAATCAGCATCTGTTTCACAAATTATAGTACCAGAAAATTTCAAGGGGGCAATGAAAACCCAAATATCTTGCCCAGGGTCACAGAGCCAGTATGTGTCAAAGGCAGGAGATGAGCCCAGATCTTCCTGACTTCAAGGCCATCTCTCAGTTATATCACACTGCCTCTCATATTTAGAGCAATATGTTTGTCTAGAGACTTGTGTATCCATTTTATTATTTTTAGTATAAAGATTTCCATATTGGTGTATCCATGTTGGTATAACTACTTTGTACTCCTCCCCAGTCTCCTTCAGTAACCCCACACTAGATCACAATTACTCTACAGTGCTTTAGAAAGTAATGAGCTACTATGAATGAAAAATTAATCACTCTAAAATCAGCATCTTGAAACTTCATCTGGTCCTTAGATGAGAGAAATAGTGTATAATCTGTTACCTAGTCAGGTAATCCATTTTTCAGTTGCAAGGCTTTTGGGAGAGTTTCTTTTATACTGATGATAAATAAGAAGTATCATAATGTAGTAGATACAGAGTTAGTCAAAATACCTGGGAAACCTAGGTTCTTCAAATCCTGTCACAGATTGGCTATTTGACACTGGGTAAGTCATGTAGCCTCTGAGTGCCCCAAGCCAGAGGTATCCAACACAGCTGGCATGTGGGCAACACTGCCAAGTAAGGCATAAAGCAAATTAAAATGTAATTGGGAAATATTTAATAAAATAAATAAAATTATAGTAGATAATATTAATGTATGGTTTTCTAAGTCAGTATGTCTCCACATATCCACACCCCTCTCCTTGCTCTGCTGTCTTTTTCTCTCACTCAGGCCTTGCTTTTACTCAAGACAGATCCTTTGGATGCTGTCCTAGCCTCAGATATGGCCACCTCATCCACACAGAGATATACTAAAATTGCTAACCACAATTTCCTACCTCTAGTTCCCAAAACCAAGTTTCAAGTTTCTTCTTGTTTTAGACCCACTGTTAGCAAAATGTGTGATATTCTGTGTTCCTTTTTTTTTTTAGTCCAACCTGTAGGGTGATTTACAGCATACATTCCCTAGGGACCCCCTGGACTGGGGCGAAGGAGACAGTCTCTAGTCACCAAGAAAATAAAACCTTGTAAATCTCCTTTAAAGCACAGGACACAAGAACTAGCAGTACCTTCAAAATCATATATTCCAACCCCTCATTCTACAAATTTCACCCAGAGAAATTAAGTGATTTGCCCAAGATCACAAAGTTGCTCAAGTCCTTGGATTCCAAACCCAGCACTCTTTCTGCTTTACTCTACCTCTCTACCTCCTGTGGCTGCCTGGAAACAAAGGATGCAATCTGTAACTTTAAAACAGAAATGGTTTTTGTTCTATTCTGGCCATCTAACCCATAATCAGCCTTGGCCTAACCAGTACCATGCTATAATCCATAGGCTTCCCATGGACCACTCATAAATAGATTTTAAGCGTTTTGTTACTAAATGAAAAAGCAGCTTTTTATCATTATGGGTCTGAAATTATACCAGCTTATGTCAAGATTCAGAAAACTTTAACAGTGAAATGTCATCTATGTAGTCAGAGTATTTTCCACCCAGTATATGATCATATGTTCAGTTGCATTTCTTTTGATAGTAAACTAAATGAGAAGTGGCCTTTAATTTTATGGCATCTTTTTTTTGTATTTATTATATATTTCCTGCAAAAGTCACCTACCAATTAAGAGTATTTAAATTTGTAGTCAATGGGACAGACCTGAGGTGGGAAACCTGCGGCCTTATGGCCATGTGTGCTTTTTAAATCCTCAAGTGTAACCTTTTAACTGAATCCAAATTTCATAGAACAGAACAAGTTGGATTCAGTTAAAAGGCCGCAACCAAAGATTTAGAAAGCCACACAGGACCTTAAGGCCGCAGATTGTTCCCCACCCCACCCAAAACCAATCCCTAGAACAGACAAAACCTCAAGTGGCATCAGGTCAAAAATCCTTTAATTTCTTCCTTCTTATCAGTATCATTACAAATTATAGTTTGCGATTATTACTGAGTTAATGTATTTTTGAATCTGAAAAAAGGATAGAATTGTGGCACAACCAAGCAGCCATCAATTCACTGTTATTTCAAGTAACTGATGCCCTTTACCCAGGCTCCCTAATGACATGGGGCTAGTCCACTAACAATTCCTGAATTAAGATAGATGACACTGCAGTCTGTTTTCCTAACTGAGACAGATGCCTAAAAGTTAGAGAAGTTAGGTACAAAGTTCAGTGTTTACCAATCAGAACTGTCTCCAATAACTTTACAACCATATCTACTCGATTTAGTTGGATACTTTTGAATGTCTCAAAATTAAGAACTAACACACTTGATTTAGCAAATTCAGCGTATTATTACTAAAGGAATGAAAGAATGACTGTATACAAGCATTCATACATGAAAGAATGAATGAAGAATGAATGGATGAAAAAGCATTTATTAAGTACTTACTCTGGTGTAGCTAGGAAATAATTATAAGGTGGTTTACTTTAGATCAACTTCAAGTCTATAAAATTAGCTACATTTGACAACAAAGGTGTTATTTTTCTCAAGTGTATTATTTCTTTATTGCGTGTGTGCAAGTGTGCATGTGTGTATATACATATAATACATAAGTGAATGTATGTATGTATGTATGTATGTATTCTCCTAGACCCAGAAAGCCCAGAGCAACTCATGTTACAAAGTGGGAAGAGGGGACACACAGAATTGTACAGGAAGCATTTTTCAGGATCTTAGAAGTATTAAATAGGCTAATAATAATAAGTCTAATTCTTCAAGAATAGATCATGATGCAGATACATCAGCCCACTTTAAAAATTGAATCTCCATATATCCATAATGAAGTTCTCTGCCCATTCTTAAGTTACATAGATGTAGTGATGGGCATACATATATCATGATTAATTCTTTTTAGGTAAAACAATTAAGAAATCCATTAATAGAAAATTCAAGCACATAACCTCGATGTAGGTCACCTTGAATGGGGGGTCAGTAATGTTATGTTCAATACTACTAGATGAAACATTATCATTCCCTAAATTTTGGTTTTCTGGACTTTCTTTAAACAAGCCTGAAATTATTTGTCTTTTACTCTAAAAATTATTTGACTCCTTATTTCTGTATGATTAAGTCTGTTTTCTCCTTCCTTTCTTTATCTTCAGTTTACTCATCCAACTTAGTAATCCAGCCATTTTTCGACATACTAACAAGGCAATTCTCTTTGCTCTGGTCTGACTGGCCCCACCTCTACTTTATATATGAGTGAGTGTGTATGTGTATATGTGTGTGTGTATGTGTGCATACATGAGTTTCTGTGTGCATGTATACATGTGCATGCATCTGTGTGTACATAGGTGTACATGTATGTATATATTTTTTAAAAAATTAAATTATATGTAAGAACCATTTTTAGGATTTTTTAAAATTTTGAGTTACTAAATTTTTACCTCCTTCCCTGCCCTCACCCCTCATTAAGAAGGCAAGCAATTTGATATAGAGGTTATACATGTGCAGACATGCAAAATATATTTCCATATTAGTCATTTTGTGAAAGAAAACACAAGCTGGAAAAAAGAAAAAAAGACTAAAGAAAAATACACTTCAGTCTCTATTCAGACTTCATCAGTTCTTTCTCTGGAGGTAGATAGCATTTTTCATCCCAAGTCCTTTGGGATTTTCTTAGATCATTGTATTGCTGAGAATAGCTAAGTCATTCACAGTTGATCATTATACAGTATTGTTGTTTCTATATACAATATTCTCTTGGTTCTACTCCCTTCACTTTGCATCAGTTCATGTAAGTTTTCCCATGTTTTTCTGAAAGCATTATATTCATCATTTCTTGTATACAATAGTATTCCATCATAATTGATGGGCATTCCCTCACTGCTCTCTTCTTTACCTCCACAAAACAAGCTGCTTTTTATGTGAATGTTCTTTTCTTTTTGATCTCTTTGAGATACAGACCTAAGAGTTGTATTATAGGGTCAAAAGGTATGCATAGTTTTATGGCCTTTGGGCATAGTTCCAAATTGCTCTCCAGAATGGTTAGATCAGTTCACCAACAGCCCATTAGTGTCCCAATTTTCCCACATCCCCTCCAACATTTATCATTTTCCTTTTCTTCTATTTTACCCACTCTGATAGGTGTGAGGTGGTACCTCAGAGCTGTTGCATTTCTTTTTCTATTTATTACTCTTTCTCTAATCAATAGTGATTTAGAACATTTTTTCACATGACTGTAGATTGCTTTGATTTCATCTGAAAACTACCCTTTCATATTCTTTGGGTAATGACTTGTATTCAACTATTTATGTAGTTGAGAAATGAGGTCTTTATCACAGAAACTTGCTATACAAGACACCCATGCCCCAGTTTTCTGCTTTCCTTTTAATCTTGGCTGCATTGTTTTTATTTTTGTAAAATATTTTTTAGTCTCATGTAATTTGGATGCTATACCATTTGATGTATATGTTTAGTATTGGTATTACTTCATTGTCTATGGTACCTTATAGCAAAATCTAGTTTCTGTGGGTATCCCTTTTAATTAGATGCAGTTTTGCTTCTGCTTTGTGTGAGATCATGATTTCTACCCCTGCTTTTTATTTTTCACTTCAGCAGAAGCATAATATATTCTGCTCTAGCTCCTTACCTTTATTCTCTGTGTGACTCTCTGTTAGAGGTCTGTTTCTTTTAAACAATAAAATGTAGGATTCTGGTTTTTAATCCACTTTGCTATCCACTTCCTTTTTTTTCTTTGAGTCCATCCCATTCACATTCACAGTTACAATTACTGTGTACTTTTCTCCATCCCACTTTTTCCCCCTTTCTCTGTCCCCCTCCACCTTAAACCTTTCCCTCCTCAAAAATGTTTTGCTTTTGATCTCTACTTCTCCCAATCTGCCCTTCCATTTATCGGCCTCCCATTTCTTTTATCCTCCATTCTTCCTACTTTCCTATAGGGTATAATAGATTTCAATACCCAACTGAATATGTATGTTGTTCCTCTGTGAGCCAATTTCAATAAAAGTTCAAGCCTTTCCTGCCACAGCCATCCATCTTCCCCTCCACCGTAAAAGCTTATTTGTGCCTTCTGTGTGACGTAATTTACCTTATTCTACCTCTCCTTTTCCCCTTTTCCCAGTGCATTCTTCTTTCTCTCTTTGTAATTTTATTTTTTTAGATATTATCCCATCATATTTAACTTACTCTGTCATGTCCTCTGTCTACATATACTCCTTCAAACTACCCTAATAATGGTAAAGTTCTTAGGACTTACAAGTATCATATTCCCATATTGGAATGTAAGCAGTTTAAATTTGGTAAGTCCTTTATGATTTCCTTTTTTCTGTTTACCTTTTTATGCTTCTTTTGAATCTTGTATTTGAAAGTCAAATTATCTATTCATCTCTGTTCTTTTAGTCAAGAATGCTTGAAACTGGGGCCACAAGGTGGCACAGTGAATAGAGCACAGATCCTGAAGTCAGGAGGACCTGAGTCCAAACCCAGCCTCAGACACTTGACACTTAAATAGCTTTGTGACCTTGGACAAGTCACTTAACCCCAATTGCCTTGCCTTCCTCCCTCAAAAAAACAAAACAAAAACAGAATATTTGAAAGTTCTCTATCTCATTGAATGTCCATTTTCTCCCCCAAAAGATTATACTCAGTTTTGCCAGGTAGGTGATTGTTGGTTGTAATTCTAGCTCCTTTGCCCTCTGAAATATCATATTCCAAGTCCTCTGATCCTACATGGAAGCTGCTGAAACAGGGATGGGAACCTGCAACCTCAAGACTATATATGACCTTCTAGGTCTTTGGATATGGTCTTTAGATTGAGTTCAAGTTTTACAGAACAAACCCTTTTATTAAGGGAATTTGCTTTCTGAAGTTTGGATTCAGTCAAAGGGCCACAATTCAGGACTCAGAGGGCCACATGTGGCCTCTAGGCCACAGGTTCCCCACCCCTTTGCTAAATGCTTGTATTATCCTGAATGTAACTCCATGATATTTGAATTGTTTCTTTCTGGCTGCTTACAATATTTTCTCTCTGACCCATGAGCTTTGTAATTTGACTATAATATTGCTTGGAATTTTCATTTCGGGATCTCTTTCAAGAGGTGGCTGGTAGATTCTTTCAATTTCTTGTTTATCCTTTGATTCTAGGTTCTCATGGCAGTTTTTCTTGATAAATTTTTAAAATACTGTATCTAGTCTTTTTTTTTTTTGATCATGGCTTTCCAATAGTCCAATAATTTTTAAATGATCTCTTCTTGATTTATTTTCTTGGTCAATTGTTTTTCCAATGAAATATTTCATATTTTCTACTATTTTTTCACTCTTGATTTTGTTTTATTGTTTCTTGTTGTCTTGTGGAGTCATTAGCTTCCACTTGTCCAATTATAATTTTTAAGGAATTATCTTCTTTAATGAGTTTTTGTATTTCTTTTTCTATTTTTCCAGTTCTGATTTTTAAGGAGTTATTTTCTTCAGTTAATTTTTGTACATCTTTTTCCATTTAGCCAAATTTGCTTTTGAAAGAGTTCTCTTCAGTAGATTTTTGTGCCTTTTTTGCCATGTGAATTATTTTATTTTTTAAGATGTTATTTTCTTCAAGTTTCTTTTTTTGGGGGGACAGAGGCTCCTTTACCAAACCGTTAATTTTTTTCATGATTTTCTTCAATTTCTTTTTCCTAATTTTTCTCTACCCCTCTTATTTGACTTTTAAAATGCTTTTTGAGATGTTCCAGTAATTCTTTTCAACCTGAGACCAATTCACATTTTCCTGTGAGACTTTGTGTATAGCTGTTTTTACATTGTTGTCTTCTTCTGAGTATGTGTTTTGATCTTCCCTGTCACCAACTTTCTATGGTCAGTTTCTTTTTTTAACATTTGCTCATTTTTTCCAGCCTATTTCTTGACTTTTAACTTTAGCCTAAAGTAGGGCTCTGCTTCTTGCCTGTGCTCTTTTCTGTGAGTAATCACAAGCATTCTTTTCCACCATGGAACTGTGATCAGGGTCCCTGCTCTTGCTAGTGCTTTTCATCCTAGGACTGTGACCTGGAACTGAATATGGTCAATGCAACAGAGTCCTGCCCCCAGTGTCATCAAAGGGTCTCCTATAATCTTCTTCTTACCAATTGTCTAACCCACTTCTCATCTGTTGGCTGAGAACTCCTAAAGCCACCACCACTGATTCATTTGCTCCCAAGGCCTGATACTGGCTTGCCTGCCCCAGCCTGTGCTGGACTGTGTTCCATTCTTACCCCAGTGAAACAAGCCCTTTCCTGCAAACCTTCTAAGTTGTCTTCAGTTGGAAAATTGTTTCACCCCATCCTTTGGTTGATTCAGTTGCTTTATAATCATTTTGATGTATCATTTTAATGTTCTTTGGACAGGAATTTGAGAGTTCCAGAGAGTCCCTACCTTTACTCAGCCTTTTTGACTCCTTCCCTTACTTATTTATTTCATTTAAAAATGTCCTCTCTTGGGGGTGGAGTCAAGATGGCAGAGTAGTAATAGCCCTTCCAAGGAGCTCTAGCCCACACCACTTCAAAATTATGTAAAAGGGGAACTAAGAATGACCTCTGGAGCTCCAGAACCCACAAAATGACACAAAAAAGCTAACCTCCCACTGAGGACAGTCCTGCAGCCTGGCAGGAAACAGCAAGCGCAGAGCTCTGGGAGCCAGGCCCAGGCCCGTGTGAATCCTGGTTTTAGCCCCAGGGAGGCCAGACCAGAAGCCAGATGGAGGGACCCCAGAACACCAGCAGCTGTTGAGTTTCCAGAATTATCGACACATAGATGCTTAGGATTAAGTGAGAGGTCAGTGCCCTATGGAACTTGGGACTGGTTGGGAGAAATGCATCGGCTTCTTCCCCTTGGGGCAAGAAGCCAATGAGGAGCCTGCGCAGCTTGCGCCACATTACCTCGTTGCAACTTCAGCTCTTGGCCTGCGAATTGTTTGTAGGGGTATCTGACAATTAGTCTGGGGGGGGTAAGGGCTCCTGCTTTACCCTTCTTGTATCTGGATTGCGGTTTGGGGTGGAGGTCTTGGTATGTGTGACCAACTTGCCAGAGTGTGTGGAAGCTTCACAGAGGCCACACAACTAATGCCTCCGGAAGTTGAAAGAACCCCAATGTTTGGGATGGAAGTTGCCCTGGCTGGTGGCAAAGTCCTACTGTGGGAACAAGCCCCAAAGTCAAGTAATTGAGTGGCAACATACCTAGGCAAAGGAAACAAAACAAACAGAAAATGCAACATCAGACTACTATTTTGGGGGAAGAGAGCATCAAAGCATGGAGGAGGACTGTGAGGTCAGAACTACTGCACCAAAAGCCCCAAATGAAAATATGAGCTGGCTATAGGCCATAGAGGACCTTAAGAAGCAGATTAAGAGAAGTGGGGGGAAAATTGGGAAGAGAAATGAGAAAGATGCAAGAAAAGTATGAAATGAGAGTTAATAGCCTGACTGAGGAAAGTGATACCTTAAAAAATAGACTAACTCTAATGGCAAAAGAGGCTCAAAAAGGCAATGAGAAGAATGCCTTAAAAAGCCAAATTTGTCAGATGAAAAAAGAATCTCAAAAGCTCATTGAGGACAATCATTCCTTCAGAATTAGACTGGAGCAAATGGAAGCTAGTGACTTTATGAGAAATCAAGATGCTATTAAGCAGATCCAAACAAATGAAAAAATAGAAGGCAATGTGAACTATCTCATGGGAAAAACCACTGACCTGGAAAATAGATCCAGGAGAGACAATCTAAAAAAATTTGGACTACCTGAAAACCGTGATGAAAGAAAGAATCTAGAAACCATCCTTCAAGAATTTCTCCAGGAAAATTGCCCGGATGTTTTAGAACCAGAGGGCAAAACAGAGGTTGAAAGAATCCACAGATCACCTCCTGAAAAAGTTCCCCAAAAGAAAACTCCTAGGAATATTGTAGCCAAGTTCCAGAATTCCCAGATCAAGGAGAGAATATTACAAGCAGCCAGGAAGAAACAATTTCAATATTGTGAAAACACAATCAGGATAACACAGTATCTGGAAGCTTCTACACTGAGGGATCAAAATGGAATGGAATGGAAGGCATGGAATATGATATTCCGCAGGTCAAAGGACCTGGGATTAAAACCAAGAATCACCTACCCACTAAAACTGAGTATCATGTTTCAGGGGAAAATTTGGTCATTCAGTGGAATAGAGGACTTTCAAGCATTCTTGAGGAAAAAACCAGAGCTGAATAGAAAATTTGACATTCAGATACAAGAAGGAAGAGATTCTTGAGAAGGTGAGCAGGGAAAAGAAATCACTATGAACTTATCAAAGTTGAGCTATTTACATTCCTACATGGAAAAACAATAACTGTAACTGATGAAACTTTTCTCATTATGAAAATAATTGAAGAAGGGTATATGGGCATATGAATACATATGTGAATGTGTGTATATATGTTTTCAGGTATACATAGATAGAGGGCACAGGTCAAATTTAAGGGGAAGGGATGATACTTGGAAGGTGAGGTTAAGAGATGAGAGAGTAATGTGGTGAGGGGGAATGGGGAGAGAGAATGGGGTGAACTGTGGAGCAGGCAGGGGAAGGTGGTTGCAGGGGAGGGGAGAAACAGGAAGGCAAAAATGCAAAACCTTATTCTCATTGAATTTGGACCAGGGAGAGAATGACTTGCATACTAAATAGGGTGTCCCACCCTACAGAGGTGTGGGGGGAGGTGGAGGGAGGAAGGTGGTGGAGGGGAGGGCGGGCTGGGGGGGAGGGAAGTTGGAAGCACCCACTTTTGAAAGGGGACAGGATCAAGGTGGGGAGTGGACCAGGTGAATGGGGGGATGGGAGGGAGGGAAATATAGTCAGTCTTTTACAATATATGGTAATGTTTTGCATAGCTACACTTGTACAGCATATACTGAGTTGCTTATCTTCCTTTTAAAATCAAATGTCTAAAAAATATAAAAATACTATGATTAATACTGTTTTGCTTATAATTGCGACATAAGATGTGCAGGCAGTGGGGCATAGGGATTCACCTCACCCTACTGGAAAAGTCAAAGGGGGTATGGGAGAAGAGATGGGAGAGAGCATATTGGTTGAGGGGATATCCTGTGGGACTGCTATTCTGGGGTAGTGGGTAGGAGAAAAATGGGGAAAAAGTTGTAACTCAAAGTCTGGTAGAAATAAGTTATGTAAACCAGAAGTTAATAAAGCATTTGGGGAAAAAAATTGTCCTCTCTTTTCTTCTCTGCTCATGCAGATTCTATCCATGCTTCAAATTCCACCTCAAAACCTGTCTTCTTTAAGAAATCTCTGAGAGACCACTTCAACCTTTCCTCTAAAATCTCATGCATTTTATTCCACTTAACTTTCTGTTTTATATTTGCCTTATATTATTCCCTTTTGTTTTATGTAAATCTAGGTCCCAGTTAGTGCACATACTAGATACTATGAAGTATTCTCATTTAAATTTACTCACACATTTCCTCTGAGCTGGAACAAATCGCCATAATTTTAACTTCAAATAATACTATCTGAATACATGCAATACTTCACAGGATTCATTATTTATGCTAATTGGGATCTGGTTATATTAGCCTTGTCTCCCTAATTAAACTGTAATCTTCCTGAGGACAGGGATTATGTCATATTTCTTTTTAAGGTGTTATTATTCCTCCACTGAGTGCCTATTATAATGCTACTTACCTAGTAGATAAGCACTTGTTAGAAAAAATAACACATTTATATAATATTTAAAGGTTTATAAACTGCTTTCTTATCCAAAATACTAGTGTTAGAATCCCATTTTTAAATGAAGGTTCAGTGAGGCTAGTGATTTGTATGGGATCATGAAGCTATGATGTTGGAGATTATAACAAAATTCAGGTTTCCTGATTGATCAGTTAATCACCAAGCACCTATTATGTGCCAGGCACCATTATCCTAACACTATTGCTCTTTCCACATCATAGTGAGTGAGTCCTCTAGAGTTCAAAATGATTCCAAGGATAGTGGACCCTTGCTTCTTTGTCATACCAAGCAGTCCACTAAGTGACTGGAGAGATTTATGAATAAATTATCTGCTTTTCTGAATCCCTGGCAGTTTCAGTTAGCTCAGTTTTATTGTATTTTTAATCCCTAAAATCCTTTGACATAATATTCTATTCTTCTTTGCTTCACCTTAGAGACCATGAAACTCATTCATAGAAGAGCTAATTTCTATGCACATGTAAGCCATTCAAAGATCCCTTGGGATGAAGAATGTAATATAAATGTAACACATAATTAATTTCTATAATTATTGTTTTTGAGAATCTGATTTTTCCCTCGAAGATCATACTTTTATTTTATCAGCTATACATAGCTGACTGAATAATAATAGTGTCTGCCATGGTAAAATTTAGAATGAGAAATCATTATTCATTATAATTATATAGAAGCTATTAGAGTAATATAGTATCTACTCTGTGACTTACTTAGAATCAAATGGAAAACAAAAGGTGACCAAGGCTTAGGGTTTATTGGATAGTTACTCCTCTTCATGATAGAATTTTGTATACATTCACTTTTTTCTCTTCATTTTAAGATTACTTTTATTACTTTTCTGTGTTCATATTGTATTCCCTCCAGTAGAATGTAAACTCTTTGAAAGCAAAGACTTTCATTTGTTTGTGTCCTCAGGACATAGCACAGTTTCTGGCACATAGGAGGTATAATAAACATTTGAATGAATGAAGAGAGTCCCAGGGTGTATTATAAACCTTCTTTAGTATTTTCATTGCTTCTAAGAGTTAACTCCAGACAGTTCAACTTTAGGGAGTACTGTTGAAGTATGGAGATAATTAAGACCATCTAACAAGTGGGATAAGCCTGGCATGAAGTCCTAAGTTTCATTATTTAAATATATATGGCCTTCTCTCTTGATGTATGTCAGGTCTTAGGTAAAACCTATTTTAAACCTTTTGTTCTTGATCTTCAGAAGGTTCCCATTAATTGATTATGAGATTTGGCAACTATGAACCAAGTTATAATTTAATATCCCAAGCCCTTTGTTTCTAACATGTCACCAGTGATTTCAAAGAGCACCTGCTTTTCCTTCCCAAAATATAAGCCAGTATGTTCCTAGGGAAGATAGCAGCTAGCTGTTGAATAAGTATTATAATTTCTTTTTATATATTTATATCTTTTTATATCTTTACATCTTGATATTCTTATATCTTTATAACTTTCATTTTGTTTTTGACATATTTTTTTAAAGTAGTCAAGTCCCCTGTCATCCAGTACCTTGAAAAATAAAGGTCTTGTTAAAATCATATGCTAAAACTAGATGTCATGACAGATATCATTCCCCGTCCTCACCTTTAGTTAATACTAAAATTTAAAAAAAAAAACTTTGTAAAAATAAATAAATTCTTAGTTTTTTTCACAGGATTTTTGACAAATCTTTCCATATCTAGACAGAACTGACTGTTTGAGGAGCAATTAAGAGGCATGCTCTTACTGCTAAGAATGGAAATGATAAGGCCTTTGTGTCTAGGGAACCTAGTAACGGAACTCTGATTTGCTGCATTTAGTTTGTTCTACAGTCCACCAGAAACCTACTGGGCATCTTGCAGATTTTTCTTTGAAGAGACCCCATGGTACACTTTCTATTCCCTCCTAGTCGTGAGCAGTAATAGCCACAAACATTGAAAAGCTGTCTTGCTAGCACAGCATTGGGCTTATTTTAGATGTGAACAGGTGCATAATGTGATTCTTTGAAACCTAGAAAGCCTCACCCTTCCAAAAGTGTTAAGTTTGTAGGTCAATTTGAGTGGCTTTTTTACTCAGTGCAGAGAAACATAGGTTGAAGGTCAGTGGCAGCAGGGGCTTTCTCAAGAGAACAAAGTTTATAACAGAAGAATAAAGAATAGTTGTAATCATACTGAATGGAAGTTTTCATTGTTCAAAATCACAGTTTCTCCCTGCAGATGATCTCAAAGGTCAGAACTCTAAAAGATTCACACTCTGTCCTCAAATAAGGGGGCAGTCCCCAAATACAAGTTAGCAAATATATTGGTTTTATAAGAGTTTTTTCCCCCCTGAGGTGCTATCTTTTGAAGTTAAAAGACTATAGGCCTGCAGTCAGTTGAACACATAAAAATGCTGCTTTTCCAGGAGTCATGGTAGGTTTATACTGATCTACCTGTCTTTTTGACTGGTACCCCTTGTAATAAATGGCATACGCTTAGCCAACTATGGTCACAGGCAGTCTGGGGCCACAGAAAAGATGTTTTCCTCATGCAGTCAACTATTTTGGACTGGGATTGAACCTCCATCAACGTTTTCCTCAAAGACTGAGCCAACAGTCCTCAAAGATCAATACTTTTGCCGTTAGATTTGGAAACAACAGGAAGTTAAATGCAATTTGTTTATCGCTGGGAGAGGTTTCTCTAAGATGAAGGTTAAACAACTGGTAGATCAGATAAAGATTAATTCAGCAGGCTTATTTTATTCATTCAATCAAATAATACGTATTTATTTAATGATTATATAATGTTCAATGCTACATAGTGCTCTATGGAAGATAAAAAAGGAAGTATAGGACATGGTTCTATCCTCAAGGAACTTGAAGCCATTTATTAGTCAGAGGAAGAGATGATCATGATACATTAATGAACAGTGTAAGACATAATTAATCACTAATTATATGGGATAGATTAGAGTAAACTCAGAGGAGTCAACTAGAGTTACCAAGGACTGGAGCTAGGCCTTGAAAGATGGATAGAATTTGGATAGATAGAGGGAAACAGATATGTGGAATTTGGATAGATAGAGATGAAACCTGGCATGTTCAAGGCAAGGTAGATGAGCCTAATTGAATGAGATTGGTGAGAGATCGAATGACATAGGTAGAGTATGACCAATTTGTTTTGTTTCGTTTTTAAAAGCCAGACAGATAAATTTAGACTTTGTGCAATAGGGAATAGGAAGTTCTTAAAGTTTTTGGAGGCAGGAGGGGAGTAGGAAAAAGGGGATTTTCATTGTAAAACAACAGTGTTTTTAAAAGTATATCCAGTCAGACACATGCTGAATTGACTGCAAGACACTAGAATCAGGGAAACCAGTAATGGAATTGTTCTGGTTATTAATTTATAAAGGCCAGGGCCTGGAGGGTATCCATAGGAATAGAAATAAATGGAAGAATTTTGAAGGAAAAAATTGACAATATTTAATGACAAAGTTCCCCATGCTGTGGTTATAGATCCCTGTCATTGTAGCAAATAATAAATGCTCATTCACCCATTTCATACAAGTCTTCCCACATTTCTTTGTATTTTCAATAGTCATTAGTCTTTAACACTCAATAATATTGCATTGCATCTGTATAACACAAATCACATATGAAAATGGAAACCTCAGTGTTCATCTAATTCATACTTGAAAGGAATGTTCCCTGTAGCTATAAGGAAAGTGGTCATACAACCTCTGCTTGAAGATCTTCCAAGGAGGGAAAGCCCATCACCTACTGACCCAGCTCTTTTCAGTTTTAGAATGACTCTTGTTAAAATTTTCTTGACATAAAGACTAAATTTTCCTCTGTAAAATTTCCACTTGTTTCTCTTGGTTCTGTCCTCTGAGACCAAAAAAAGAATAAGTCTAATCATTCCTCTTCTCTTTGGAAATTCTTAAATTACTCAAAACAGCTATTGTCTCCCTGAGTCTTCTCTTCTCCAGCCTAAACATCCCCAGTTCTTTTAACCAATCTCCCTATGACATAAACTTAAGGCCCTTCATTGCACTGGTTACTATCCTCTTGACATGTTCCAGTTTATCATATATCAAGGTATCTTTCCTTGACCCATGGGATGGATCATCAGACAAATATAGGGAGACTGGAAAATGCCCCATTATATCTACCATGTCCCTCTTCACATCTGTGTTAGCTTAAAGTTTATCTACAGCATCCATCCTTAAGACATAATAATACTTTCCAACATATTATCCATCTTCCCTCTTTAAAATCACCTGCTTCCATTTGATTATATTCTCTCAGATTTGGCAGTCAGTTTCTGGCCCAATTTCTCTCCATGGCACTTCAAAGAGACAGCACCATTTTTGCTACCTGTAGAATGTAAATTCTTTAATTGAGCAGTTATTCTTTCATTGTTAATTTTTTCATTCATTTTCAATTTGCTCTCCTAAAATCTTTCCACCCTCCATGTAACTTTCTGGACCAAAATGCCTCTCGTTGACAGTAAGTTTTTTATATTTATCTCCCCCAAGTCACAATGTCTTTGACTATCTTGGATTTTGTATTTGTATTCCCAGTGCTTTATATATAGTAATCATTTAATAAATGCTGCTTCTTCATTTATTCAAATACTGTGTTCCTACTTAAGGATCTTGTTGGAGATATTTTGCATATAGAAGGTCTAAACTAGATTTTCCCTGCTCTTCAGAAATCCCTAGAAGTTCTCATGCAAATTTTAAAAACATATTTTCTTATGAAAAGATGTATTCAGTTTTGTTCAATAGGTAAGTAAGGTTTGTGAGCTTTTTTTCTTGCCTTTTCATTCATCTGTATTTAATCTTCTTTAATTTCTTCTTGTATTTAAGAACTTCTCTATGATTTAAATTTATGCTTGTTCATATGTGACTTACTTTTTCTTAAGCTCTTGCAATGTCTTCCCTTTGTTACTGAAACTCTGGAGTTTGGTGGTTACATTTCTTAGAGAAATGAATTAAAGATTGCTTTCTGTCAGTATCTTTTGTTTTATGTCAATTTTACTCTGTCCTCAGCAATATCTCCGAGACACTTTCTTCTTTGATTTCCCAAAATATGTCATTCAGACTCTTTGTTTCTTTACATTATTTTTTTTTTGCTAGAAGGACACATTCTCAGGCTTTCTTACTGAATTCTATCCTCTAGCTTCTTTTTTCTTTCATTTATAGTATTCCAATTATATTGTTCTTTGATTTTTTATAGTTAATTTTTCTGCCAACTCTGTCACTTTTTCTTCCATAATACCTTTTCTACTGTTCAGAGTTTTGACAGTTTTGTTAAAAATCTACATAGAACTTTCTAAGCTCTTGAACGTCCTATTAATGTCTTCATTCTTTTTTTTAATTAATTTATTAGTTTAGTTTCAGTTAACAAGATTCAATTCCATAGTTCCTTGATTTTCAAATTTCCTTTACTTCCCTCCCCCCTCCCCCCACAACAGCATATAGTCCAGTATAGGATCTGCAAATGCATTCATATTAGACATTATTCCAATTACAAAGGAGTATTGTACTAGGTGGGATGAAAGATGGTAAGGAAGAAATAAAACGAAACAATGAAAAGAACAAGGTCATTTAGTTTGCTTCCATCAGGATTCAGGCTCAGTTCTTTCTAGTTATATCTCTGGATGGCTCATTTCTCACTTTCTTGAGTCTTTCGGGATCAACTTATATCACTGCATTGCTGAAAAGAGTACAGTCTGTCATAGTTGGTCATCACAGATATGGTATGTCTGTGATTGTATAAAAATTTCTTCTGATTCTACTCTTCTCGCTCAGCATCAGTTTGTATATGTCTCTCCAGGTAATTATGAAATCCATCACCTCCTCGTTTCTTATAGCACAATAATATTCCATTACATTCATATACCACAACTTGTTTAGCCATTCCCCAATTGATGGGCACCCCTTTAGTTTCCAATTCTTTGCAACCACAAAAAGGGCTGCTAAAAATATTTTTGTACATATGGGTCTTCCTCCCACTTCTGTGATCTCTTTGAGATATAACCCTAGAAGTGGTATTGTTGGGTCAAAGGGTATGAGATTCTTTATAATCCTTTGGGCATAATTCCAGATTGCTCTCCAGAATGGTTGGATAAGTTCACAACTCCACCATCAATGTATGAGTGTTCCAATTTGTCCACATCCTCTCCAGCATTTGTCACTTTCTTGTTTTATCATCTTAGCCAATCTGACTGGAGAGATGTGGTATCTCAGAGTTGTTTTGATTTGCATTTCTCTAATTAATAGTGATTTAGAGCATTTCTTCATATGCTTATAGATATCTTTAATTTCTTTCTCTGAAAACTTCCTGTTCATATCCTTTGACCATTTATCAACTGGGGAATGACTTGTATTCATATAGATTTGGCTCAATTCTCTATAAATTTTAGAAGTGAGTCCTTTATCAGAGACACAAGTTGTAAAAATTCTTTCCCAATTTCACACCTCCCTCTTGATCTTGGTTACATTGGCTTTGTTTGTACAGAAGCTTTTAAATTTAATGTAATCAAAATTATCCATTTTGCATTTTATAATGCTCTCTAATTCTTGCTTGGTCCTAAAGTCTTCCCCTCTCCACAGATCTGTCAGGTAAACTATTCCCTGCTTTCCCAAATTGCTTACAGTATCATCCTTTACACCTAGATCATGCACCCATTTGGACTTGATTTTGGTATATGGTGTTAGATAATGGTCTATGCCCAGTTTCTGCCATACTGTATTCCAGTTTTCCCAGCAGTTTTTGTCAAATAGTGCATTCTTATCCCCAAAACTGGGGTCTTTGGGTTTATCGAACAATAGATTGCTATATTCATTAACTGCTGGGTCTCCTGCACCTAATCTATTCCATTGATCCACTACTCTACATCTCTGCCAGTACCAAGCAGTTTTGATGACTGCTACTGTAATGTCTTCATTCTTATATCAATTATTTTAATTCCATTTTTAAAGAAGCCAGATCTTACTTTATTTTTCTTATTGTATTTATGCCACTATAAAGAGGCTTCTTTTCTTTCCAACATTTATTCTTCAGTTTCCTTTACTTTATAATATCCAGGTACCAGGAAGCTAAGTGATACAGTGATTAGAGCTCTGACACTAGAGTCAGGAGGACCTAAATTCAAATCCAGCCTCAGATACTTAATAGCTGTGTGACCCTGGGCAAGTCACTTAACCCTATTTGCCTCTGTTCCTCATCTTTAAAAAATGAGCTGGAGCAGGAAATGACATATGACTCTAGTATCTTTGCTAAGAAAACACCAAATGGGGTCATGGAGAGGCAGACATGACTGAAACAATTCAAAAACAAACAACGTCCAGGCATGGTTGAAAACTTCCCTTCACCCCGCCTTTACTTATTTATTCAGTTGATATTTTCTTAATAAGTGGTATTCTTTATGAGGAGTTATTGTTTTAAGTTTACTTGTTCTTTTGTTGTTTAGTACATTCCTTCTTTTTCTAAGGTGATAAGCTGGGTTCAAGCACAACTCTATTCTCAGCTATTTTGTGTCTCCTCAGAATTGAACAATTTTGCTCTCTTTAAATAAAGGTAATTTGGAATATTATAAAAGTGGTCTTTATTTCAAACCAATAAATTTATATACTACTAGAGGAATGGAACAACATAAATATTGACCAGCTTGTTATAAATATAGCCAAAATGTATAAGGAAACTACAACTAAATAAAAGTATGGCTCACAAGATGTTCCCAGAAAGGTAAATAAAGTGGCTGAGTTAGTGTCATTATGTGCCAAAAGTAACAAGAAACATTTCATTTTTTTTAATCACTGGACTATACTCAGAATAAACTACCATGAGGATAATCATAGCTTATGACCAATACAACACGTTCAGAAGATGAAGCCATTAAGAGTCATTAGATAAGCTCTTTCAAACCAACTCATAGTGATTTCACTAAGTTGACACAGAGAAGGACACAGGAGAGGACAATAGAAAAAAATTTGATAATATCGTTTGATTACAATAAACAAAAGAGAACAAAACTTGTAGGCTGCCTATATCATATAACTGCATCACAAATATCACACCTGTATAATGTGCATTGGATATATAGAACATTGAATAGAGTTTTGCCAAAAAAAGTAGAAATTGATCATATTTCAACAGATAAAAAATGATTGGTTCCTGGTATGGGAGTTATTTCTATATTTTCTGTCTGAGTATAATATAACAACAATAGTAAAAGGCAGCTGGCATTCATATAGTTCTATAAAGTTTACAAAATAATTTTTGGCTTGAGCCTTACAACAATTGTGGCAAATAGGTGCTATTACTATTCCCATTGTACAGATGATGAAATTGAGACCCATAGTAGTTAAGTGGCTTGCCCCACGTTGTACATTTAGTAAGTATCTAAGGTCATTTTTTTAACTCAGGTCTTCCTGACCCCAGGTCCAGGGCTCTATCCACTGCATATCTGGATGCCTATATTATAATTACATAATAAACTAGTTGTGTGAGAGTGCTGGACTTGAAGTCAAGATGACCTGGATTTGAATCCCACCTTATAAACTCACTATCTTTGAGACTGTGGACAAGTTGCTTAACCTCTCTGGGCATGTTTCCTCATTTGTAAAATGAGGGGAATGAACTATATGACCTTCAATGTCCCTTTATATTTTCCTAGTTAGGGTAAAGGTCAAAACTAATGTCGAAGTACATGAAGACATAAAGATCAGAAAACACTTAATAATTTTTTTTGCCTTTTTTTTGGAGGGCACTTGGGGTTAAATGACTTGCCCAAGGTCACATGGCTAGTTTTTGTGTTAAATGTCTGAGACCGGATTTGAACTCAGGCCCTCCTGACTCCAGGGCTGGTGCTCTATTCACCGTGCCACCTAACCACGCTGAGCACTTAATAATTTTAACAACTACCATTTTGACTACTTAAGCTCACTTGTCCCCCAAATGGGAACTGGATGAAGGTAAAGACATTGACCCTGATTACACCATAAAGGAGGCTGAAAGACCCCAGGCAGATTAGCAGAGATTTCCTTGTTAAGTGGAAAGCCTTGGTAACCAAGTACAACACTAGTTTGGAGGACAAACCTATGGGCAAAACATTAGGGAAGAGAATTGCAGAAGATTATGAGCAGTATTGCCTTGCAGAATATTGAAAAACAATGGAAAGGAAAATGTTTGGAGAAAACTTGGCATGGGACAAGACCAAATCAGAAAATCCTAAGAACATTTATAGATAAAACTGGAAAGCCACCAGGAAGTGACACATAGAACATATTTCCCAGTGTATCTTTAGTGACTTTTTCTCATCATCAGTGAGAAGGAAACTCAGTATCTGATATTCAGTGGGAGGAAGAAGAAATGACACAATAATTAAGCTAAAAAGAGAAAGTAGTCCAGATGAAATATACAGAAATAAATGTATATTATTTTTTAAATCATAAACCTATTCAGAGATGCAGTTCCATGATTTCTAAAATAGAGGAATCATAGTATCATAGAAGGAATCTCAGAGGTAAGTCTAGTCACATAGATAAAGTAACTGAAGAACATCAAAGTTAAGTGGCTTTCCTGAATTGACACACACAGTAAGTAGCAAAACTGGAATCTGAATCTGGATTTTCCAGTGCACTTCCCATCTTATGCTACTCTCAGAAGGATATCAAGGGTTCTGAAAAAATCATAAGTGATTTTAGCCCTTCAAGTATACTTGATTAAATATCAGCATCTACTGCCCTACTTTTAATGTAAAATCCTTGTAAAAATGATCCATACCCATGTCAAAAGCTTGCTTCATGAAAATATGAGTGGAACAGGGAGATTTGAAGATGATTTTTGCTGTATCAGAATACATCTTCCAAGTCACACAATTAACTCAAAAGTTTAGTATTGATAGTTTTCAAAGTTGTTGCTGATGTTGATACATTTAGCTCAGCATATTTTTTAAAAATCCTTCAAAGCTCTGCACCAGGGCATTCGGAACTGAGCGGTGCAGTGCCGAGCAGTGTCCACCAAGGCAGAGAGGAGGAAAATACCACAAGGGAGCCATGGAGAATCAATTCAAGTATGAGGATTATAAGAAAACTGCTGAGTGGCTTTTATCCCATACCAAATATTGACCTGAAATTGCGGTGATCTGTGGTTCTGGATTGGGGGGGGGGGGGGGTTGGCAGATAGATTGACCCAATTCCAGGCCTTTGACTACAGTGAGATACCCAACTTCCCTCAAAGCACAGTCCCGGGACATACAGGGCGGTTAGTATTTGGATATTTAAAAGACAAGTGCTGTGTGATGATGCAGAGCCAATTCCACCCTCATGAAGGTGGATTCTTTCAACCTCTATTTCCCCCTCTGGGTCTAAAACATCAGGGAAATTTTCCTTGAGAATTTCTTGTAGGGTGATTTCTAGGTTCTTTCTTTGATCATGGCTTTCAGGTAGTCCAATAATTTTTAAATTATCTCCCCTGGATCTATTTTCCAGGTCAGTGATTTTTCCCATGAGATATTTCACATTGCCTTCTATTCTTTCAATTGCTTGGATCTGTTTAAGAGCATCTTGATTTCTCATAAAGTCACTAGCTTCCATTTGCTCCAGTCTAATTCTGAAAGAATGAATCTCCTCAGTGAGCCTTTGAGATTCTTTTTCCATCTGGCAAATTCGGGTTTTTAAGGCATTCTTCTCATCATTGCCTTTTTGAGCCTCTTTTGCCATTTGAGTTAGTCTATTTTTTAAGGTGTTATTTTCCTCAGTCAGGCTGTTGACTCTCATTTCATACTTTTCCTGCATCCTTCTCATTTTTCTTCCCAACTTTTCCTCCACTTCTTTTATTTAGTTTTTAAAATCCTTCTTAAGGTCCTCTATGGCCCGTAACCCACTTGTATTTTCATTTGGGGCTTTTGGTGCAGGATTTCTGACCTCACAGACCTCTTCCTGTTCCATGCTTTGATTTTCTTTGCCCCCAAAATAATAGTCCAATGTTGAATTTTTCTGTTTATTTTGTTTCCTTTGCCTAGGCATGTTGCCACTTAATTACTTGACTTTGGGGCTTGTTGCTACAGTAGGACTCTGCCACCAGACAGGGGAGCTTCCATCCCAAATGTTGGGGTCTTCTCAACTTCCAGAGGTATTAGTTGGTTGCCCTCTCTGAAGCCCTCACACACTCTGGCAAACTGGACACACACCCCAACACCTCCACCCAACACTGATCGCCGGATCCCCCTACAGTTTGCAGGCCAGGAGCTGAAGCTACAACTGAAGCTGCAAAATGGTGGCTGTGCTGCAGCTCCTCAGAGACTTCTAGCCCCCAGGGGAAGAAGCTAACGCTTTCCCAAATACTGGTCCCAAAGACCATAGGGCACTAACCTCTCACTTTGTCCTAGGCATCTATGTGTTGGTAATTCTGGAAAAGCCACAGCAGCAGGTGTTCTGGGGTCCCTCCAGCTGGCTGCTGGTCCGGCTGCCCTGGGGCTAAAACCTCCGACTCACATGGTCCAGGGTTCAGCTCCCAGAGTGCTGTGCTGGCCACTCCCTGTTGGGCTGCCGGGCTATCCTCAGCAGGAGTTTAGCTTCTCTGTGTCATTCTGTGGGTGCTGAAGTTCCAGAGGTTGTTCAGAGTCCCCTTTCACATGATTTTGAAGTTTTGTGGGCTGGAGCTCTGTGGAAGTGCTGTTTCTACTCAGCCATCTTGGCTCCGACCCCCCCGATTCTCTCTTGTTCACCTCTTGAAGGCTTACCACTTTTCTGAAAATGCAGCCTCTTTCAGGAAACCTAACTTAAAACTCTCCAGTAAGAAATGATCTTTCTTTCCTTGGTTCTTGAATAGCCCTTTGTACTTGTCTTAATGTTTTTATATATTCTATTTTGCACTATAACTCTGGATATTTATCATATTGTCAATTTGTATATTCCATATTTCCCCTACAGGATTTTATATAAATTCTGAGAATAATAACTATGCCTTAATTGCATTTATATCTCCTTAATCACCTAATTTAATAACTATTTAATAAATGGTCAATGAATGAATGGAAAATCTTAACTCAAATTTATAATAGTGCTCTATGAGACTTTACAAAGTGTTTTTCTCATGCCAATCAAAAAATTCTATATACATTTAAAAAAAAAAACCTCTGCACCAACAAAGTATTTCCCATGCACATGTTAATATCATGCATAATATTTGATAAATGTAACACAGAGATAACTTTGCCCATTTATTATCCAGACATTCATATTATAAATGCAGTTGTATTAAACACATCTAGCTAAGATTATAGGAGATGCTCATTGAAATCCAAGATCACTTGAAAAAAATTTGCATAGTAAACCCTACTGGGAAAGCCAGCTGAATGAAGAATGCCTGTTATCTAGACTAGGAAAAGCCATTGGTTGTGCAGTCATAGATTCAGCAGATCAATTGGACAAATTAATTTCAAGGTTGGAGGAAACTTACAAGTGAACTAATACGTCGTCCTCATTTTTGAGCCCCAAGCATGGGGCTTCCCCAGAGTCATCCAAATACAAGGGACAGCTGGGGTTTGAATCCAGGCACTCTAACTCTAAATCTCGTTTGTTATAGCTGCCTCTTAATGAATTGGTTCATCGGTATTCTGTATCATATGCCTGTGTTTATGTATATTGTTGTTCTTGAGTTTTTCAGTCATGTCCAACTCTTCATGACCTTTGTTGGGGGTTTTCTTGGCAAAGATACCAGAGTAGTTTGCCATGTCCTTCTCTAGTTCATTTTATGAATGACTAAAGTGTATAGGGTTGTGTCACATAGCTAGTAAGTGCCTGAGGCCTGATTTGAACTTATGAAGATCAGTCTTCTTGATTCCAAACCCAGTGCTCTCTCCATGGTAAGACCTAGCTGATATGTGTGTATACACACATACATATCTACACATACATGTATACAACTACATCTAATACCTGTGTATGTGTATATCTGTCTATATGCATGTTCTGTAGATACATAAATATCCTAGACAGGCAGTGTGGCATAGTGAATTGAAAACTGGCCTCCCAAGTCCAGAAGACCTCTGTTTAAGTCCAACCTCTCACCCACAATGGTTGTAGTTCTCTGGGCAAGTCACCTTTCATTGCTCTAGGTAATTCCCTCAGATTATAAATTGGGTAGGAAAAAAATACCGACCTGTGTTGGTAAGAGAGTTTTCTCACTTGAGAAATTCTCCTTATCAATAAAATAACCAATCCAATCCCTGTTGCTATGTCCTATCATCACTGAAGATGGCAGATAAACTAGGCTCAAAAACATATAGTAGACTTTAGTTTTGGGCAATTGTGTAATACTTACAATGATCCCAAACTTTTCCCAGACTCACTCAAAGAATCTATCTTTTCAACTCTAATATTCTCCCAATAATTATATGTGACTCTCAACCATAGTATGTCATAATCTCCAAAGAATCAAAATGCGTGTGACTGATGAGCTATGGGATGAGCACAAATCACCTGAATTATATTGCCAATGATTGCACGCACAGAGTGAGTGGGATGAAAGCATGTGATCAGCAGACAATTTGAGAGGACATTGAGCAAGAGCTACGAATGGTAGTTGGATGGTTCTTATGCTACTCTGATATTCATGAACTTCCAGAAGCCCTAAAGGAAGTACTAGGGTGCTGTTCTTTTGGTTGATACTGTGTAGAGGATTTGTAGGAAACACAGAAAAGAATTACATAGGAAAAGAACATCAAAGTATGTCACAATCTCCTCTCTTGGAGGGAGTAACTACATAAATGAGATAAAAACCCACTGAAATATTTGTCACTGTCTTACATTTAAGTTCAGATGGTTAACTTCACACACACAAGTGGGGGTGGTGCATGGTTTAACATCAGTTCGTAAGAAAAAGACAAGATCAAAATTAGTAAGATGGTATTAACTAGGTGGCTCAGGGGATATAGTGCTGGGCCTGGAGCCACATGTTCAGATACTAACTAGCTGTGTGACCCTGGGCAAGTAACTTGACCCTGTTTGCCTCAGTTTCCTCATGTGTAAAATGAGCTAGAGAAAGAAATGAATGCCAAACTACTCAAGTATCTTTACGAAGAAATCCCCAAATAGGATCACAAACACTTGGATATGACTGAGAAACAACTGGACAACAAGATCAAAATAAGTTGACAGCATCTCATAGCAGCTACAAAGTCTAACATATTATAATAGGCTTCTTTGAAAGAGGTATATTGTGCTGAGTAAATGAGCTGACAGTATAACTGTGCAAACCATATCTTGAGTGCTGGCTCCCCCCATCCATTCCCACATTGTAAGAAAGAAACTGATAAGCTGATTTATATCCAGAGGGTGACAACAAGGATAGGGTCTAGAAACTCTACCATATGCAAGGATTAGTGCAGCTACAAGGAATGGTTAAGTTGAGGGAGGGGCGGGGAAGACAAGAAGATTTAATGGGTGCACAATAACTATATCCACATATCTGAAAGATGAAAAAAGGAATTATATTGTTTTGTTTGGGGTTTGGGTAGGAGAATATGGTATGAATCCTTCCCAAATGGGTATTATTTCCTGATGTTAAAGGAGCAACACAAAGAAGTTGTGACAAATAAGCAAATAAGACCGGCCAAGTCTTTCTCTCTCTCCCAACCCCTCCCATTACCCTCATTTCTTCTTTAGTATTCATTGGCTGTAAGTGGGGATTCCTCCCGTTAGGTCTTTTGCCTACTCTGTCTTATAAGTCAGTCAAACAACATTTATCAAGCTTGTACCAGGCATTTTGCTAGATTCTGGGGATATAAAGACAGTACTGACCTCACAGAGGTTATATTCCAATGATAGAAACAATTTTCACATTAAAAGTTTGCATTTGCCTTATTTAACTGCTTTTTGAACTAAACATCCCCATGTGTCCCAGTCATTAACTGCTGTCCTCTACAGAAAGCGGGGGAGAAGGCTTGGGAGAGAGAGAAATACTTTATATTAGTTGTTTGTATACATTTCTTTTCTCTTCAACTTGATTGGAAGCTCTCTGTGGACATAAATCCTAGCTTATATTTCTTTGCTTCTGCTGGGCCCATGAAAATGGCATTATCATACCATTTTAGAAGTTTAACTAGGATTAATACTGATGTGTCTCATAAAGATCTAAAAATGCAAAGGGGGAGAGGCTGGGGTAGGAATGAGATGCATAAAAGGAAACAAACATTACAGGAAAGGGAGAGAGGACTGAGGAGAAGAATTGTGCTGCTAAGAAAATGTTTGAAGGATGGTAAACTGGGTGGCCAATGAATTGTAGTGGTTTTTCTAGCTATTTGGGTTGTTCTCAGGGCCTTTGAGGCTGGGATGATGAGAAGAATAAAAATTGAAACTAATTTGAAACATTGAGAAAAGACGAAGTTAAAAGAGACATTCGAATAAATTTGAGACTTAGTTTGCAGTTTAGCCTTGCAGTTTACCTTTAAGGTCAAAAGCAATGTGTAAATTGAATGAGCTTTAAAACCCACTGGGAAATCTAGAGAATTCAGGGAGACTGTGGTTCTAAAATTAGATGGGAGTTTATTTGTCTGAATAGTCTATCATGACTCTTCATTCAGGAGATAAGTATATGTTTACCTATTTCAGTAAGAGAAAAGTAGATTTTTCTGAAATATTACATGTTAGAGGAGGAACCTCTCAATATTTCTTTGGAATTATGTCAGGCAATTTATATCATGGAAGTCTTTTAAAGTTTTATTTTCTTATGCTCAAAAAGAAAATAACTTAGGACATTCTGTTTTTTATAGCTGGTCCTAAAAATGGTTATGAGAATTGGCAGGGAAGAATGCCTGTGATTATTCAGCCCCTTTGGAGGAGAAAGCATAGCTTTCATTTCTTATTATGTACTTGTCAAGGATCTTGCACACTTTCAGCATTGAAAACTTAGCTTGACTTAGACTTATGTGAAGATCCTCTCAGTGTGGATTTATGACACATTTGAAAATGTTTAGGGTGTGTGTGTGTGTATGTTGCTAGAATGCTTGCTTTGTGTTAACCTTGTTTTCTATGTAATTTGAGGGGTGAAAGATTGATGTATTTGCTGATCAGGTGGTAAGGATACAGACTGTCAAAGAGTAAATGATTAAAACAATTTATTTTGCAGAATGCCAATTCACTTAGAAATGTTTAAAAAATGAACATTTAGTCTATTTTTCCAAAGCTTATGGCTTTGAAAAATTTTGCAAATGATTATGGGGTTGCTCTTTTTTTAAACCTAACATGGAAAATTATTTTTGATTAACAGATAATAGGCTAACTACATATTATTCATCCTTTTTAGAGGACATGCTAAAGTTGGTTAAGAAACACTTCATTTTACATCTATTTCTCTGCCTAGTGGCTTCAGAAATATAGCCTATATAAAACCTTTGGGGGCAGCCAGATGTGCGATGGCAATGAAACACAGAACTCCCAGTAAGGAAACTCCTACCACTGACTCCTTGTTCTGCAATTTACAGTCTCCAAATCCAGAGAAGTGCCACCTGGGGCACTGAGGGGTTAACTGATCTACTTAGAGTCACACAGCCAGTATGTGTCAAAGGTGAAATTCAAACCTACATCTTCTACTCTGCAGTGCTCTCTTTCTTAGTAAAGACTTTATCAGTAAAACACGGGATAGTGGGAGTAACCAGAAGCTCTGATGCAGCATATTTTTAAAATGAGGAAAACATTAACCTAATAGCTTGCTACAAAATGAGGTATTCGAGTCACAATGAAAAATTCAGCAGGGACTAGCACGTAACCAAATCCATGACCTTGGCTCATCTGATTTTGTGTGTGTGTGTGATTTGTTTTGAAGTTAATTCAGGGCTAAACTAGATCTCTTTCTGACTCCAAAACAGTTCGCTGTGCTGGGAATACTGGGCAGTTGGTTCAGTTCTGCCTCCTTTCTGGGGTGGACATTTGCTGTTGTTCCAGAAGATTTGGTGTTAGAATTGTCTAAATTATGAGTTGCAGACTGTTGGGACTATTGGTTGGCTTCCCTACCAACTGAAATTCTACAATGAAACATTAATTTCTTTGAGTTTTGAATACACCCTTTCCTCTATCCAGTGCCACAGAAATACTGACAAATCTCTCTCTGACTCCTTTTTCTGTATTCATGCTTAAACCACCCTTCTTGTTTGCATTTGTCATTGAATGCTATGATTTCCATGATGGTAGTTTATTTTCCATTATTTACAAGTAATTAGAATATTATTTATACCTTAAAGAGAATTTAGCCTCTTTAAGATTCCTGTTACCTGAGGTATAATAGTAACTTCTTAATTTGTTCCCTTTCTTTCCAGTTTCTTCTCTCTCTAATATTTCTTATTACAACCAAATTTATAAGCCTGAAACATTGATCTGACCATATCACTTTCATACTAAAAAACCTTTAATGGTTTCCAAACACCACCTCCTAAGCCCACCATTTAAAACCTATTTAAATATGGCTCCCATTGTCTTTTTTGGTTTTACTTCATTTTATCCCTTTTCAAGTATTCTGGGCAAGTTGCTGTGATGACAGATTCCTTGTATGTAACATTTCATTGCATTCATCCATATCTTTAAACAGTTGGTTTTCTATGCCTGAATTGTACTCCTTCTTAACTCTTTTAAAGAATTTGTCAAGTGTCACCTGATAACTAAGGCTTATGTGGGAGTTGGGAGGGGAGGGGTGCTTTGTATTTATTTATCTGTCTATATGATATATCCTCCCACTAGAAAATAATTCTTTGAGGGAAAGATTGTTTCATTTTTGCCTCTTGTATCACTAGGGTGCATAGTGCCTTGAACATAGTAGGTAGTTAATAAATGCTAATTGAATTGAGATAAGTTGTCTTGATAGTTGCTTTAATTCCCTTCAGTAATTCATGTTGAAATAATAAACCCATATTTTAGGGTTGATTCCCATCTACTTTCTGTGGATTCTTGTTATCTCAATCAAAATGAACATTATTACTATTATACTGGGCATAAATTTTAAAGATTTCATGGGAAAGGCCATGATTACAGATATATGTGTGCACATATATACATATGTGTATAAATACACACATACACATTCACTGGTTTCATTGTAATAAGGACCTCTGGTGAGGAAACACCTACCAATTCAGATCAGGACCTTCTTTGCATTTTATAGTCTTAGAGAGTTTTCTGAGGATTTAAAAAGGTTGAAGGACTTGCCCAATCAAGTCCACAAGTTAATAAGCATTTAAGTTCTTAGTGTGTACCAGGCACTATGCTGGGTGCTGGGAACATAAAGACAAGTACAAAGAAAGACAGTCCCTGCCTTCAAGGAGCTTGTGTTTTAGTGAGAGAAGAAAACGCATTCTCTACCCCAGTATGGCCGTGATAAGTAGTACATGGAGAGGAAAGAAGACTTGACTGGCCTGGAAACCGTCCTTAAAAAGGAAGTTCTTTAAGGAACCAGATAATCAGAGTAAGTAACTCTATGGGTAGAATATACTTCTGGGGTGGATTGTGCTTCCAGGTTGAGGAAGCTCCTGGAGCATGATAAAGAAAGTCTAGAGAGTTGGAAGTGGAACCTGGGAAGTGCGCTGTCAGAAACAGGATTTAAACCCATGTCTTCCTGACCCTAACACCAGCGCCGTATCCATTACACCATGCCATCTCTCATTATAGGACATACAAGAAGTCCATAGAATATATATTTGTTATTCTTTTCTTAATTGGTTCTTTAGCATTTATACCTATTATCAATGTCCATAGGTTTGCTGATGTCGCTGTAGACTTCACCTCCACCTCATATTTTCAGATTACAGAGAGAGACAAGTTTGGGATCATAGTATCCTGAAGTTTCCTTTACTCTACACCATCCCTCTTCTCCCATGTACTATAATGAGTGCATCCCAAGGCATACATATCCTTTCAGTTCTATCTTCACTGCCCTCTGGCAGAATTGGAGTAGTTGCTCCCTTTTTGCCACACCCCCAAACCAGGGAAGGTTCAGGGAACAGAAAACCTGGTTATTGTGCTGTGACTTTCCTGCTTTAGGGAGGCTTAGAAACCACTGTAGGAATGTAAAGAAGTATCCAATTTTCATGGTTCAGGAGAAAGGCATGTACTCTGGGTCCCTCTATTTTTGTGGGACTAAGACAGAAGTATGAGAGGGAACAAATTAAGTCTAAGATGGTGTAAGAGAATAATGGAAGTGGGCAAGATTATGACCCCTACTGTTCATTTTTATAAAAGTTTTATTGAAGTTTGTTTTTACATTATATATACAGATTATTCCCAAAAAGTGAAATAATTAAGTAAAATTAATAATACAGTAATTTCATCTGAAAATGAATGTCCCATTTCATATTTATAGTGCACAAGGTCACTCGCGTGTGCACATACACACACACACACACACACACACACACACACACCTCTCTTTAAAAAAACATAACAGAAACCTATTTTCTCTCCCTTCTAACTCCACTGGAATAGATAAGAAAAATAAATTTCTTACAACAAATATGTATAGTCAAGAAAAAAAAATTCCCTTGGGGTGGCTAGGTGGCGCAGTGAATAGAGCACTGGCCCTGGAGTCAGGAGGACTTGAGTTCAAATTCAGCCTCAGACACTTGACACACTTACTAGCCATATGACCTTGGGCAAGTCACTTAACTCCAAAAAGCAAAAAACCAAATTCCCTATTGTTCCAGCTGACCAAACCCCTCCTTCCCACCTTTTAAATGTAAAGATAATCTTTCTCCCAACTCTGTCTGACATACTGGCAATTTTTGGAAGCTGTTGTCTGGAGCTTCTCTGTAAGTGGAGCCAAAGGCCCAATAATTGCAAATACTGATTCTGGGCAAGGTAAAACATCATTTTGAGTGTGTTTCAGTGAAAGCAAGCAAGGCCATTATGTCCTTCTTTTTTTCCTGATTTGATTGGGGGAAAAGATTAGAAAGCAGTACAATGTAGGTCACCAGAAAGAGAAGCAAGGGCATGAGGACATGATGCAACTGAGACAAGCTTTAGAAAGGAACAAGAGGAAATTGGGAAGACCACAAGGAACTTGACTGCTGGGGCATTTTGCTGAACTTCCTCTGTGTGAGAACATAGAATAATTATATCCATAGCTACCCTGTGTCATAAGCTGTTTGTGTATTGCCAAAAACTGTTACAGGTGAGAAGCTTGAGCCAAATCAGAGTAGAGTTGTGACTATTTAATATGATAGGTAGGCCCTTGCAACATTTTGTTAATCAAACATGACAGTTAAATTGCTAAGAAAGGTTCTTTTCTCTGCAAGGGATACAATTTGTATCAGAAAATAACCCCTGTGCAAAATTAGAAAGAACAAGAAGAAAATGCCACACACACACACACACACACACACACACACACACACACACACACACACTTTGCAAAAGCGGAAAGTCCTGGATTATCTTAACTGGACATCATAACTGTATCCTGTATCCTGGGGCTCAAGACCATCTGCAGCTTTTCTTCACGAGCAGTGATAGATAACTTGATGCTCAATGCCTGTGTGGGGGGTTGTGTGGAAAATGAGAGACCCAAGTTTTTCTTGCTTCCAGGGTTGAGAGAGGACATTTGTGGTTCCTGGTTCTTTTCAGAGAAGGGTCTCTGGAGGAAAATAAAGACTTTGGAAAGAAGCCAACATGATCAAGACCCTGTCCTCTCTTTGTGCTGATTGTGCTTTGTGATATACCTTGTTGTCATGGTTATGAGCATTTTCTGAGCATGAGTAAAGAAAAGAATGTCAGGAGTGATCTAGGGATAAGTGTTGGCAAGAGATGAGTAGGTCCAGAGGCTATATCTAGAGTAAATATCTTTCTATTGAGTCAAGGGTGGAGAGGAAGGAAAGAGAATTCAGGGTAATGACCTGAAAAAGTACCAAGGGGAGGTCGAGAGGGGAAGGAAATGGAAGTCTCAATAAGGACAAAAAAATGGGTGAGGTAAAACATAGGGAAACGCGGAATAAAGAGGTTATCATTAGATAGGGGAATGCCCTAATTTCTATTTAGGGACATGACACAGATCTGAATAATTGTGATGTCTAGTGTGTGACCATTCCTATGTGTGGTTGAGGTGTAATAAGGCATTAGGAGATTAGGGATTTTGATAAAGAATCTATGTGACTCTACCATTTCTATCCCAAAGAGATCATAGAAGTGGGAGGAAGACCCATATATACAAAAATATTTATAGCAGCTCTTTTTGTGGTTGCAAAGAATTGGAAATTAAGGGTATGCCCATCAATTGGGGAATGGCTAAACAAGTTGTGGTATATGCATGTAATGGAATACTGTTGTTCTGTAAGAAACGAGGAGCAGATGGACTTCATATTTACCTGGAGAGGCTTATACAAACTGATGCTGAGTGAGAAGAGTAGAACCAGGACAAATTTGTATACAATCACAGACACAACATAGGTGTGATGATCAACTATGACAGACTGGACTCTTCTCAGCACTGCAGTGATATAAGTCAATCCCAAAAGACTCATGAAGGAAAGAGATGCCTACATCCAGAGATATAACTAGAAAGATCTGAGTTTGAATCCTGATGGAAGCAAACTACTTGATCCTTTTCTTTTCATTGTTTGGTTTTATTTCTCCTTTACCATTTTTCATTCCATCTAGTACAATATGCCTTTGTAACCTGACTAATGTATAATGTGAAAGTATTTGCAGATCCTGTGCTGAACTATGTGCCGTTGTGGGGGGTGGGAGGAGGAAGGGAAGGGAAATATGAAACTCAAGAAACTATGGAATTGAATCCTGTAAACTAAAAATAAACAAATTAATAAAAAAAGAATCTATGTGACTCTATGTAAATATTAAAGTTTCCTAGTATAGAGGATTGCCTAACCATATTTCTTCAGTAGACAACTTTCCCCTTTTTCTAAGAAAAAGGCCATCCATTGTGACCTCCCTTTGTACTATACATCTCAAAATCCTTCCATATCTTTATCTAACTTTTCTTCCTTTGCATCAGTCTCTGAGAAGATGATGGTACTTTTATTAGGCCAAGCCCTCAGTTTGTGTCCTCAATCCCATCCTTTCCAATCATTCCCTTCCTCTCATCTTCAACCTCTTACTTTCCCCTAGTCTTTCCTACTATCTACAAACACTCCCAGGTCTTCCTCATCTTTATAAACAAAACAGTGGCAACCACAAACCTTCACCCTGTTAATTCCCTCAAGCTATTATTTTATATTTCTTCCCTTTCACTGGGGATAAAAGTCACCATTTCCCAAAGGATACAGAGACACTAGAAAGAATTTCTGATTACTACTGCTGCTAACCCTCCTGCACCAACTACTTATTTCTAAGTTATAATTGGATTTCTGACCCCAACATTTTTTGAAACTTTTCTCTCCAAGGACTTGTTACCTGCTAAATCCAATGGCCTCTTCTCAGCTCTCTTCCTCTTTGATTTCACCTGTCCTTTCCTTTTCTGTCTCTCCTCCTCCCTCTACTCTCCTCCTCTACTTTCCATGCTTTTCCCTTCCTATCGCTTCCCATCAATTCTGCTAATACATATAGTATTACTTGTTATGCCCACTGAGAGTAGATGGGCATAGTTCATCAGAGATTTTGTGGGCCCACAAAAATGATAGATGTATCGAAAAAGCTTGAGAAATTTTTCCCTCAAAGGATCTGGCTGACTAAGCATTCATGTGCTTCTAACAAATTAAATGGCTGTGAAAAATAATTTGGGAAAAGGCTACTCTGCCAGTGCTTTTTTATTATTATTAATTTGAAAATCTTGGTGCAGTGGCAGCTTTAGTGCTAAAGCAAATTAAACATTCATGGTTCTGTGGGCTTTTTCTGTATGTAGTGCCTAGGACTTGCTGTGTTTTGAAAGTGCTCACCAGGCTGATATTGAACTGGACATTGATCTGACATGAAGCATAGCAGAATCCTGAATTGAGAGCATTTTCAAAAAGGATGGTGGCTTTAATTATTTTTTCCTTTGATTCATTTACTTATTGATTCATATTTGAAAAAACAAAAGGAAGGAACTGAAAGTCATTAGAGGGAGCAGATGTTGCACCCTTTATAAATCAAAGCAGTCCATTTGGATGTCATCTTGTATTGGGGTGAAGCAGAGGCTTATTTTCATAGCTAGACTGCTGAATTAAACATGACAGCTCTGAATCTATTCCAACACTTAAATCTAGCATAACATGGAATAAATTATGTTAATTCCATTTAAAATAAATATCTGCTATATGAACAATTCTTAGTATCAATTTAGATGTTCATTCCAAAGATTTGGTGTGAGGAATTGGGGAGGCTGAAAAAAAGAAAAAAAATGTTAATATTAAATAACAAAAAGAACATATCACAAAAGGAAATAATTACTCAGTTCTCTTCTCTATGTTCATTATTATTTTAATATGAAAATATTTAGATATTCATTCCAATGTCTAAGATACCTAAAATATTCTGGTGTTATTGCCCCTGTCCATTCTCTCAAAGAAAGTCCAGTTGATGTTGCATGCAATGCTTTGACTGCTGGGCGGGACCTGCCTTATGAGGAGACAGTTACTTATGTACTGTCTTTAGAAGGGAATTTGACTCAGATCTCTTTTCCAGAAATAGTTCCTTACTACAAGTCTTAGTTCTTTAATTCTACTGTTTAAAAAAAAAAAACTTTCAAGAAATCTCTTTTAAGAAGCCCTTCTAATCTTGATTTTTTTTTTTTTGGTCCTCTAGAGTTTCCCATTAAAATGTAAATGCCGTTGATTGAAATAGCACCCTAAACCATTATCAGTGGATTCCATTTTATAGCTCAGGCCTGCACAACATACAGGCTGTACCTGCCAAAGGATTTCACCACTGCACCTCCCTCCTGTTTGTCACATGACCCATGGCAATCAACCATCTTCAGTCTGTCTTTAGTTACCTTTACTTGGAAAATGAGCTGCTAGAAGCTATCTGTGGCCCAGAGAAGTTTAACCTATTTTAATTTTGGCCCCTATCTACCACCAAGTTGTGCAGGTCTGGTATAGATTGTTGTTATTCAAGTAAGAAAGGTTTTTTTGAGGTGAAAGAAGCTCAGGAAAAAGAAAGGGTAGGAGTTAAAGAAAGGGGAGAACAAGGAAAAGGGTGGACAAGTGCCAAAGATAAAGATTGCTTATATGACAATTTTGTTTAACGTAGCTCCTAGGGTTGAGAACCTAAATGAAGAGATTGGGGCCTGGAGAAATGACAAGACTCTCCTGTTCATTTCCCCCACCATTTAGAAGCATATCTTTTCTAAACGGCAGCTTTTTTTTTTCTTTGCTTTTGGAGGGCAATTGGGGTTAAGTGACTTGCCCAAAGTCACACAGCTAGTAAATGTGTTAAGTGTCTGAGGCCGGATCCGAACTCAGGTCCTCCTGACTCCAGGGCCAGTGCTCTCTTCACTGTGCCACCTAGACACCCCCAATGGGAACTTTTTTTGACAAGACAGTGTCTCCCACACCCAAAGATTATATATCAGAGGAATGTTTCATGGTCTATGGTCTCAGAAAAAGTATAGGAACACAGTAACTGAGAGCATCAGATTTTTTCATCTGGTCCATATTCCTTTAGCACTTCATGGTCTCTGGCTTTGAGCCCACTATTGAATCTGCCATGGTAAACAATAACTCTCAAGAGGAAGGTCCATGAAGAAAACAGCAACCCAAGGATGAAGTTTTCTTGTCTTCCCTTGTATACAGACCTTGCCTCTTCATATAGTCTGCCATGTTCTAATTAGTTTTCTTCTTTCCTCAAAATCTGTATTCTTTGAGGCTTTAGGGAGTCCAAGACCAAGTTTACATTTAATTTTATATTCTTGGTTTTCAGAATCTTTGGACTTAGGTCTTTGGGAAGACATTCTTATCTGCCCACTTATCAGAGACCATGAATGATTTTTCTATAGGAGCACTCATATCTATGGACCTTTAACTTATAGTCAGGAAAGGTTCCCTCCTTTTTAGGAATAAATGGCTAATATTTTTTTTTCTTTTTGGAGGGCAATTGGGGCTAAATAACTTGCCCAAGGTCACACAGCTAAGTTGTTTCTTTCTGTGTGTTACGTGTCTGAGGCCAGATTCGAAGTCAGGTCCTTCTGATTCCAGGGCCAGCGCTCTACTCACTGCACCACCTAGCCGCCCCCTAAAAGGCTAATAATTAAAAAAAGACCTTTGATATTTATTGAATTATTATGTATATGTTTTGTGTTTACGTGTGAATATGTTCTACATACATGTGAGTGTATATACATATATATATATATATATATATATATATGCATGTGTGTATCATAATTAATGGAAGGTTGTTGTGGCACAGTGGATTGAAAGCTGATCTCAAAGCCAAGAAGAACTGAATTGAAGTCCCATATATGATACATACTGGCTATAAATCCATCAGCAAGTATTTACTAAGTGCTTACTATCTACCAAGCACAGTACTAAGCACTGGAGATACGAAGAAATTCTGTGTGGCCTTGAGCCAATGTAGTGGCAATGGGAATTTGAACATCTTCCTTTCCCCTTAATAGGCTTAAGGGAATTTGAAGATTTTCCCTGCCCCTTAATAGGCCAAATGTAATCACATGGAGCCTGTAAGGGTGAAGCAGAGTTGAGGGAAAGCTGGGAATCAGAGCAGTTAGAACAGAAGGAGGAGAGAGGACACAGGCAAGGAGACAACTAGGCTTGTGAGTGTTTGTGAGAAGACTTTGGGGTGGTTTTGCTCTCTGCAATGTTATTGTGTGTACATTACTTGGTTTCTATGATGACTTTGGTTTTCTGGTGTTGCAATTTGGCTTTCTGGTGTCTGATAAATGTTTTGCTTATGTCTTCTATATGGAGAATCTGTTATATTTTATGATTCAGAATTACACCAGCATATTCATAGTCACCATCTGTGAATATTGCCTTGGCACTACAGCAGATCACTTATAATCTCAGTGTTCTAGGCAGAGCTCTAAGACTTGCCCCCCTTTATTGACTGAGGGACTTTTCTATCTTGAAATTTACAATGAAGTCATAGCTCCAGTCTCTATCCTTATTTGTATGTGTGCCCACTCTTCCCACTGATGTGGTGTGAATTAGTGGGAAAGCATGTCTTAAGTTGATACTTAGGAGTATTTTGTTACTACCATTCATGCAATGCCATTTCAGTAAAAAACTATGCTTTCAAATAATTGTGTCTAACTTTTAGAGGTAAACACATGTGAATGCTAATAAACTATAGTTTGGGAACTATAGAACATCTTGAAACCAGGGTAGACATCCCCTTAGGGAACCCAACCCATAAATGCAAATTAGGGAGAGGTACCCAGAGAAGATGCTACTCACTTGTTTTTCCTAACAGATATAGGTTAGGAAATGCTTGCATATCTACAAAAGACCTAGCACACAAAAAGTTCATTATATTAATTAGCAGCAAATCTATTTATTTGCTATATTAATTACTAGTATACTATTTCTCCAGACAAGGGGAGCTTATAATTTTGTTTTTTTTTTTTTAATTTTGATTTCAACTAGTTTAATAGAAAATGAAAGAAGAGATAGTAACAAAAGATAAGGCAAGGACAGGAATTCTCACACATTAGTAGATTTGCTCTCTCTTATATAAGGACAGAAGGAACTGATTTTGATTTGCCAAGTTGTGATAATGTTAGAAAAGTATTTTCTCCCTGCCTTTAACCCAAGACAAAACCTTGAATGTAAGGAAAAAAAACATTCAGTAATCCCTATTAAAAAAAAAAAAAAACAGCCACATTATTTGAAAGTCCAAAGGTTGTTTTCACTCATTAAAAAAAAAATCAGAGGTATTTATTATTAAGTAGAAGTGTGTACCTACATTATCATAGCTTTGCTATGTGTAAGGAACTCCCAGTGAGGAAATTCCCTTTATCAATGAATGCAATTAATTTATAGGCATAGATGATTGAAAGAAGTCAAATGACTTGCACAGGCTTATGCAAAAGGTATGTTTTCAGGTTTTCCTGACTTCAGGGTCATCTTTCTTTTCATTATTCCGTGCTTCGTCTCCCTTTGGATTTATCATATTTCATTATCGTCATATATCATAAATTATTTGGCCATTTCCCAGTAGGTAGGCATCCAAGTTGTTTCTAGCTTTTTGCTAGCAAAACTGCTGCTATAAATATCTTGGTATATATGGGACCTTTTCCTCTGTCTTTGACCTCTTTGGAGTGCCTTGGAGTAAATGCCCAATAGAGAGAGCTATCTTTGGGTCAGTTTAGTTACTCTTTTAGCATAGTGCTGTTGGGTTTGTTTTTTGTGTGATTCCCCCCCTAGAACAGCTACCACAGTTTATAGCTTCACTAATGGAATGTTATGACTTGGCCACTGATCATTGAAAGATGTTTTAGCCAAACCATTCATCACCCTGAGGTCAACCTAATGAGGAACCTTTGCAAAACTAGGCTGGTCCTCATTCAAGAGACTTACTGTCTGCCCCAGGTCCCATACATAAAGCCCTTTCAGCCTGATGGGATGTGTCAGAACTTGTGGCCTAACCATCTAGAACCTTGTGTCTTATGCCTCAGGGAGACATCAGATTAGAAACCTGGTAGAAGTTTTCAAAAGGACATGGCTTTTTTTACATTTTTCAGTCCCCATTTAAAAGTCCCAAGTTAAAGAAGTGAGACTCTGACCCAGTTTTCATTGTTTGCCTAATTAGTACTAGAGGCATAATTAGTCATTCTTAAACTTAATGGAAATACTAAATTTCCTCTGTCTCCCACCAGAACAGAGAAGCTTCACAGCCTGCCAGATTTCCTCACTAGGTTTAGAAATCACCTCACCATGCCAACTCTGGCAAACAGAGGCAAAGAGCATTTGTAATAAAATAATTAGAAATCAGAATAAATTTATAAGTGGACTAGGGAGAAATGAAACTTCCCTAACTAACTTAGTGTTGAGAATGGATCCCAGCACAATCTGCCAAATTTTTCTGGGTTTTTGAAGATAAAAAGAAATGTATATTTGCAGAATTAATTGTAGGTACATTTATAGATATAATTTAACCCATACTTTGATGAGGAAAAGATACATGCTTCAAGGTAAGATACTTAAGAAAATATTACAAGAATTAAATGAGAGTTTTCAGGCAGTTCAATTTGAGTCTCTGAAAGAGGGTAATTCACCTCCCATATACCTGCATTGCCGTAACCTGATCCCAGGAATATTTCACTTCCAAGAGAAAGCAGCATGTTTTACTCAACCTTATTCCACTCAGAAGCTTGGATCCAATGACAGGAAAGGAAATTGAATGGTCATTTTAGCTTGAGTGTCTCTTTCTTGGAAATCTTATCAAAGGCTGGTACTGTATATATTAAAGATATTTCTGGAAGGTAGAGATAAAGTATTTATAACGGAGAAAAATCTTCTTATTGATACAACTATAAAAATGTAGCATTTATACCATTGCTGTCCAGTGGCATTATGTGATTAAAGAGAGCCTTACTGGTTTCTATTTTTAAACTTGACTCCAGTTCACTTTTAGATTTTTGAGTAAAATTTTTATGGAAAATTGCAATATTCATTTCAGTTTATTTGTATTGAGAGATTAGACTTTAAACTTCTCTATGTGTCTTTCACTAGTCTAAACACTAGAGATAAAAGTAAAATAATCACTACTCTCAGTGAGCTTACTTTCTCATGAGGAAAGCAACAACTATTTATGCAAATTTATACAATAGATATATAGTGAATGAATACAAATATATTCAGAGTAATTACATACAAGGTAGTGTAGGAGAAGGGCACTAGCAGTTGGGGGAATCAAGAAAGGCTTACTTTTAGAAGATAGTGCCTGAGTTACTTCTTAAAGGAAAATGCAAAGTCTCCTGAGCCAGTTAGCTTTCCTTCTCAAAAATGCCTCTGCCTCTTTCCTGACTTGATGGCTCCAGCCACTTTATTCTAGTCTATAGCATAGATTGAACCATTGGAGGGAGTCCATTACTCTTGCTCAGAGACTATTTTGTTTGAATTATGAAAAATCAGGCTTGGCCCTCCTTCCACCAAAACTGACTCATTCAATAAGTATTTATTATGCACCTAATATCTGTTTGGCTCTATACTGAACACAAAGGAAAATATAACAATCCCTGCCCTCAAGGGACTTGTATTCTGCTGGGTCACATTCCCCACATTTCATGAATTAGTTCATGAATTTCAGTGGCAAAAGAGTCCTGTCAGCCAGCCTTCTGGTGATCTCTTTTTCTTTTCAGACTTAGATAAATTGGTCTTTGAATGGCTGATAACCATTGTTGACTTGTATTTGAAATCTTTATATCTTAGTAGGACTTCTTAGAGCTTTAAAATGATATTATCATGTTCTTTATTACACAATGAAATATCAGAATAAGACTTCAAATCCAGAACAACGTGTTTTCCTGGACCAGGCCTTTCTGGTAATAGACCATCTATGTTTAAGTTATTCCTCTCGTCTTTCTGGTTCTTCACTCTGCTCATCCAGCGCCCACCCATTATCAGAATCTTCCTTTCTAGAAGCTTCTATATTCCTTGTAACTTAATCAGTGAATTCCTGCCCTTGATATCAGAGGTGAGAAGTTAATCATATGTATCAAAGACCCCTTTCCAATGTAACAGAGAGCTGGGCATGTACTCCAGTACCATGAATGAATTAAATGCATATGGTAAGCACTTACTATGTAAAAATCACTGTGCTGAGTGCTAGAAGTACAGATAGGAAAGCACAGACAAACTCTGATTCCGAGGAGCTTTCCTTCTGATAGTGAAGAAAACAACAATCAGAGATTTCGGCTGCTGGTTATATAGGAAGGTACCAAGGTCTTGAGGATGAGGCAGCAAAGCAGATGGTAATACATCTTCTTTAATGTCATTTCTCCTGGTAAAGTAATATCCTCCTGTGATGTTGACACCTCTGACCATGCCAAGAGCTTGGGGGGCAAGAATATTCTTCTTAGGGTCTTTAGTAGCTCTTTTGAGGAGGCAGTTGCAGAAATAGTTGCTTGTAGTGCTGTTTCCTGGAATGATTGCTTTGAAGACTGGTCTGGAAGCAGCACTGGTGGTCTGGGGTATGATGCTGTTCTCATGACTCGTGCGCTTACCTGCTTATTGGTAACCAATAGCAGTTAGTATTGATGGTGGGGAGGAAGGTAGGCCCAGAGCAACAGTGACAGCCTGTACCCTAAGCCCTTAACATCGACCATTGACAGTTAGCATATTATTGCCTGCTTAAACCTGAGGAGGAAGAGGAGATAAATCTCCTCCCTGTACCACCACTGGAAGTACAAAGAACAACTGATACTTTTTAAAAAAAATAGAGGCAAAGCCTTTTTCCTCATTCCTCTGATAACCCAAAAAGTGGGTCCCTTTATCATGGTTCATTCACCAGTCTTCTTCAACAGCACCACCAACACCTAAGACCACCCTCAGTCATGAGGAGAGTTGAGAAGTTGTTGCATCACCCTTGCAAATAAATGTCTCTCCCTCAGCAAGGGTTTTAACTACACTGATGCCCTTCCTAATTGAACCATAGTGCTCCAGGGCATCACCTCTGTTACACTCACAAATATTTGGCCTTCTTTGTCTGCTGTGTGATCCTGTTGTAAGGGACAACTGCTTCTGAGACTCTTCAGTGAATAGCTGAAGGAGTGACTGAGACCTTGGTGCCTGGGCAAGAAATTACCTCTAGCCTAGATCCTGCCCCTTCTCCTAGGTCTGAAGATTATTGCACAAGCTTTTAGTAGAGTGCTTAATTGTATTAGGCACTTTGCAAAGCATTGGGGTACAAAGAAAAGCACACAAAAAATCCTGCCTTTGAGGAGCTTTACCTTCTCTCTGTCTGTCTTTCTGTCTGTCTCTGCCTCTTTCTCTTTGTTTTCTCCCTCTTTCTTCCTTTCTCCCAAGGCATGCTTGGAATGCATTGACTACTCACAGGAACAATACAGTTCAGGAAGGAAACTTCAATTTTCTTAGTTTTGCCAACTTGGATTGACTTAATCTTCTTTGGTAACCTTGTAGCTCTTGACTCCTGGGAGCCTCCCTCTCTTGGAGTCAGAAATCTTGAAGGCAAGGGATTCACCACCTGTGGATTACCTGTGTGGGTAGCCATGGATGGCCTCAAGGAACTTACATTCTTTTCTAAAAATTATTTATTTTTAGTTTTCAATATTCACTTCCAAGAGTTTTGAATTTTCTCCCCCTCCCTGCCCCTCCCTCCCTAAGATGGCTTGCAATCTAATATGGCCTCCAATATGGCCTTTAATACATTCCTATTAAACACGTTTTTCATGTTAGTTATGTTGCATAGAAGAATTATAATAAAGGGGAAAAACCATGAGAAAGGAAAAAAAATAAAACAAACAAAAAAAAGAAAATAGTCTCCTTTGTTCTACATTCCAACTCCATAGTTCTATCTCTGGATGTGGCTGGCATTTTCTATCATGTGTCCTTTGGAATTGTTTTATGTTTTAGCATTGCTGAGAAGGGCTAAGTCTATCGAAATCAGTCCTCACACTCTGTGGCTCTTACTGTGTAAGGAACTTACATTCTAATGGGAATGAGAACATGTGAATGAATTCCTTTGTACTAAGTAAAATGAACTTTATTAAAAAACCAATTACTTGGAGTATTATTTGTAGACTTGCTTTTTCTAGGAACATCTCTATGTCCCCTAAGAGCATCTGGCTATAACAACTTAGAATTCAGGAACAGAATATAGTAGAGGTATATGTAATGGTCCTAGAACATGCTTCTGGGGTATTCTTTAAGAGAGGATTGAAACCCTTTGACCCAGCAATACCCCTTCTATGGTTATATCCCAAAGAGATCATAGAAGCAGGAGGAAGACCCATATGTACAAAAATATTTATAGCAGCTCTTTTCATGGTTGCAAAGAATTGTAAATTAAAGGGGTGCCCATCAATTGGGGAATGGCTAAACAAGTTGTGGTATATGCATGTAATGGAATACTATTGTGCTATAAGAAACAAGGAGCAGACAGACTTTATATTTACTTGGAGAGGCTTATACAAACTGATGCTGAGTGAGAAGAGTAGAACCAGGAGAAATTTGTGTACAATCACAGACACAACACATGTGTGATGACCAACTATGACAGATTGGACTCTTCTCAGCAATGCAGCGATATGTCAATCCCAAAAGACTCATGAAGGAAAGAGATGCCTACATCCAGAGAAATAAATAGAAAGAAATGAAAGCAAACTACTTGATTTTTTTCTTTTCATTGTTTGGTTTTATTTCCTCTTTACCATTTTTCATTCCATCTAGTACAACGCGCCTTTGTAACCTGAGTAATGTCTAATGTGAAAGTATTTGCAGATCCTATACTGGACTACATGCGGTCGTGGGAGGTAGGGGGAGGGAGGGAAGGAAAATTTGAAGCTCAAGGAACTATGGAATTGAATCCTGTAAACTAAAAATAAACAAATAAATTAATTTTTTAAAAAAGAGGGGATTGAAGGTGGGGAGAAAGATAGTTTTTAAATTATAATATATTCCTATATTCTAAACAGATATTTCTAAATTAGTTGTTGTTACTTTTAGTTTATCTTTCAGTTTGACAATCATGGCCTGTAAAAAGGTGAATTCTTAATTGTAACTTGCCATGTTATATTCAAAACAGGACCTTTTTGATGTCTTCATATTTCATCTCATTGAAAAATATTGTTTGTTTAAATAGACTGAGCACTCATCTGCTTCAAGTGAAATTAATGAGCATTTCTGCCTAACAAAGAGTTGTAAAATTGATAATTACACTAGGGATTTTAAAATTCTTTGTTTGCTTACTGAAATGTATTAATCCAACATGTGAGAAACATACCACTGGGAGATTTATTAATGTATGCATATGCTCCAGAAAAAAAACTGACTTTAAAAATGATGCTTTCACCAAAGAACTTCTTATCACAGCCTACCAGCCCTACATCAGAGCCATATGTTTAACACAAAAACAACTGTATTATTAGTTGGAGTGCTGATCTGTAAGTAAAACGACCTGGATTCCTGTCCTGACTTAGCCCTTAACTATGGTACCAATGGCAACTCACTGAATTTCTCTGGGCCTGTTTTATCATTTGTCAAATGAAAGAGATTGGCCTTTGAATACTCTTCCAGTTCCAAAAATCTGTAGTTCTTTATCCTGTCATTCTGCATCTTGGCTATTTACTGGTGCTGTTTTGGCCTCTACTCTGCAAGTTTACCTTTTTCATCTTTATTTTTTTTTTTCTTCCCACAGACTCCAGATGAAGGGGCAACCACATCCATCTATGCAGCGGTTGCACCAGAGCTAGAAGGAGTTGGTGGCTGTTACCTTTATCATGAGAAAATTATTAAATCTTCAGATGTAACCTATGATGAGGGCCTACAGAGGAAGCTCTGGGAAGAAAGTTGCAAGATGGTCGGAATACCTAATGTGATCAGCAAGGTCATCTCAACCTAATTGCCTCCTATTTGAAATCCTAGTAAATCTCCATGAGTCTCATGAATCTTAAACAAGTTATATACTGAGCTTGTAAAACTTTATTTTTCATATGGACCTTGTAGCTTTGGCCTAAAGATTAATGAGTGCCAGTCTGCCAGTAATTCCCTTAATTTCTTCAATTTTCAATGGCTCTATAATTTTGTCAGTGTGGCTACAACCAGTCCTAACTGTCTACCCATCCCATGCAGTTCTTGTCAATGTTCTCCAATAAATCTGCAAATCTACCAGGGGGTCCAGGGTTATGGGAGGGAGGCAAACAATCCATCCATTGTGCTAGTTGCCTTCCTCTAGTTCTCTTGCCAATGCATGAAAACCAGAGTGGGGGGGAAGAATCTCACACAGAACTGGGTAGGCTCTGATCCCCAAGCCAATAATATGTTTTGTATTCATGTTTCAAGTTGTGATTAAATGATCTGTGATAACCAGTCTCTGATATGGGTGTGTGATTTATTTTTTCTGTAGGTCACCTCAGAGGAAAAGAGACTGATTAATCTTATGAATAAAGGGTCATGGTGAGATGGTTGATCTGAACAGCTCTTTTGGGATACATTTTAATAGGATAGACCTTGTTTTGACTGTTAGAAAGCATTAAATTTTTACTAGTGCTTTCTGTTTTGTTTTGGATTTTTTTTTTTTACTCAAATAATAGTAAGTGACTCATTGTACCCGTAGGCATGACTTTGACTAGATACACACAATTTCCATTGACTGTGGGTTTCTACAAGGGAACAGTGTGAGGCCAACTCAATCATGTTGCTTTATTCAAGAAGGACAACAAAGATTTCATTGCGGCCTTCTAGCTACCAAAAATCACTGTGCAGCCAGTGTAGTAGTCGTCAGTTATTACTGGTGGCATCACCTTGCTGATGCCATGGTCTTCTTTGAGAACAAAGGACAAACCACAAGGCTGTTGCTGAAAATTAGCGTTCTCAGCTAAGAACACTCTTAGGAAGTGCATCTGACTGACACCTCTTTCTTTTTCTTTTTTTTTTTTAATTAACAAGGAAATGTTTCTTTTTCTTTCTCTCCTACCTCCCCTCACACCCCCTCCACCCCTGGGGAAACAAAAAGGAAGGAAAAATGGGGAAAAAAGGGAGGGAAGTGTAGCAGCAAGCACCCTAGCATACCCAGGATGGCTGCTAGCACATGTTCTTAGGTCTGCTTTTCTAAAGGAAAGCAACTCAAAATGGATTAACAATCTTACTTTAATCTTTTTCAGGAGGTGATCAGTGGATTCTTTCAACCTCTGTTTTGCCCTCTGGGTCTAAAACATCAGAGCAATTTTCCTTGAGAATTTCTTGAAGGATGATTTCTAGGTTCTTTCTTTGATCATGGCTTTTAGGTAGTCCAATAATTTTTATATTATCTCTCCTGGATCTATTTTCTAGGTCAGTGGTTTTTCCAATGAGATATTTCAACATTGCCTTCTAATTTTTCAGATCTGTTTAATAGTATCTTGATTTCTCATAAAGTCACTAGCTTCCATTTGTTCCAATCTAATTATGAAAGAATGATTCTCTTCAGGGAGCTTTTGAGATTCTTTTTCCATCTGGCAAATTCAGCTTTTTAAGGCATTCTTCTCCTCATTGCCTTTTTGAGCCTCTTTTGCCATCTGGGTTAGTCGATTTTTTAAGGTGTTATTTTCTTCAGTCAGGTTGTTGACTCTCATTTCATAATTTAACAATCTTACTTTAATCACTCAGACATATATCATTTTACCTAGTTCAGGGGAAAAAGTCAGCACCCTGAACTTCAGAGAATACAAATAGAAGTTACAAGCAGACAGGCTTCCAGCTGTCTGACCGTTACATCCATACCTAGTCAGTTACCAGAGAGGGAAGCACCACCAGCTGCCCAGAGTCTCATCTGATCAAATCACACAACTCTTCTCAAAGTGAGCCCTAAAGCAAACCCTCACATCAGGGTATATATAGCCTTCTCCTGGGTCAGAGAGCTTCACAACCCTCATGACCCACTGCCCAATCACAAAGTTACAAGGTGTGGGCATTCCTGAAAACCAAGCCTCCCACCACAGACTCCATGTAATCACAATTCAACCTGTTAGGGGGCAGAGTCTATTTTCAAATCAGAGAAGGTTCTCAGAGTCCCTTAAGCCTATCAAAGGGCCAAGGGGCAGGGAAGATCTTCAGATTCAGTTTCCCATTCCCATAACAGGAAGAAAATGAAAAGAAAGGAAGAGAAGGGAAAAGAAGGGAAGAGACAGGATTCCTTCTTACCCCCACCTCTTCGAATCCCTTAGTTCCCTTCAGAGCTCAGTTCAAGTACCACCTTCTACCTGAAGCCTTTTCTGCTCTTCAGCTGTTTATGTTTCCTGGAGGGAAGGGGGGAATATATATATATATATATATATATATATATATATATATATATATATATATATATATATATATATTTGTACATACTTTCATATATGCATGTTGTATCCTCTTATAAAACATGAACTACTTGAGGGCAGGGACTAATGGATATACTCAGTCAGTATAATGACAATGACAAAGCTATCTAAATTAATTTACTTATTCATTGCAATACCAGATTATCAAAAGAATATTTTAGAGCTTTTTAGTATAACATTTCACACCGTATTTAAGCATAAAAAAATTAGTAGAGCAAGGAAAAATTGCCTTCCAAATCTATGGGAAATGATCACAGAAGATAAAATGTATGATTTTGATTGCATAAAAATAAAAGTTTTGAACAAGCATATTCATCTTCCCTTCCCTCCTTTCTTCTTTCTTCTCTCTTTCACATCTAGCTCTCATTTATGCTCATGGCCGCTCTGAAATATAGATGCTATTATCATTATTTTACACTTGTGAAAACTGAGGCTGAGAAAGGTTAAGTGACTTGTCCAGAGTTATGTGCCTAGTAAGCCTTTATGGCAGGATTTGAACTGAGGTCATCTCAATAGCAGGTCCAGCATGCTATCCATTACCTTTCTATTTTAAAGCCTGAGATTTGATCTTCATTTCTTTATTTAAATTTTTTTCCAGTTACATGTGAAGACAAATTTTGATATTCATTTTTATAAGATTTTATATTCCAAATTTTTCTTCCTCCTTTTTCCCCCTTTCCTCCCTAAGATGGTAAGCAATTTGATGTGGGTTATATATGTGCAATCATATAGAACATTTCCATGCTGTGAAAGAAGAAACAGAACAAAAGGGGAAAAAGTTTTAAATAAAGAAAGTAAAAATAGAATGCTTCAATCTGTGAACTGACCCTGTCAGTTTTTTTTTCCTCTGCATATGGATAACATTTTCCATCATGTCTTTTGGAATTGTCTTGCTTTTGGAATTGTTTTGGATCATCATTCTGCTAAGAACAGCTAAGTCAATTCTAGACTCCCTAATTTCTAAAAGACATTTGGAAACTAGATCAAGGAAGGCAAGCAGGTACACCCGAATCTTTTTACTTTGCTTTTAATCAATGAAAATGTATTAATGCCAAGGGGCGGAGCCAAGATGGTGGAGTAGAAACAGCTCATCCAAGCCACTCTGCCCCCAGATTCCCCCCAAACTATGTAAAAGGGGACTCTGAACAACTTCTGGAGCCCCAGCACCCACAGAACAACACAGAGAAGCTAACCACCCACTGAGGACAGCCCAGCAGCCCTGCAGGAAGGACCAGCGCAGCGGTCTGGGAACCGGCAGTGCGCAGGAAGCCGAGCCGAGCTGGAGCTGAGGTCCCCATGAGCCTAGGTTTTAGCCCCAGGGCACCAGGGCCAACAGCGGGCTGGAGGAACCCCAGAACAACAGTAGCTGTGTCGACTCCAGAATTATCAACATAGACATGCCTAGGACAAAGTAAGAGGTTAGTGTCCTATGGACTTTGGGACCTGTATTTGGGGTAATGCGTCAGCTTCCTCCCCTGGGGGCTAGAAGCTGCTGTGGAGACACTCCATTTTGTAGTTTTCAGACACAGCTCCAGCTCCTGGCCTGCAATTAATTGTAGGGAGATCCAGTGATCAGTCTTGGGGGGGGTAATCGCTCTTGCTTTAACCTCCCTGGATCTGGATTGTGATCTAGGGTGGAAGTCGTGGGTGGGTTTACAGCTTGCCAGAAACGGAAGTTGCCCCCCACACGTTCGGGACGAAAATTCCTCTATCTGGCCTTAAAGCCATAGTGTGGCAACAAGCCCAAAAGTCAAGTAATTAAGTGGCAACATGCCAAGGCAAAGGAAACAGAAAAATGCAACCCTAGACTCCTATTTTGGGGGCATAGAGCGGGAAAAGGACTGTGAGGTCAGAAGTCCTGCTCCAAAAGCCCCAGGGGAAAACATGAGCGGGTTGCAGGCCATAGAGGACCTTAAGAAGGACTTTAAAAATCAAATAAGAGAAGTGGAGGAAAAATTGGAAAGAGAAATGAGAAGGATGCAGGAAAAGTATGAAATGAGGGTCAACAGCCTGACTGAGGAAAACAACACCTTAAAAAATAGACTAACTCAAATGGCAAAGGAGGCCCAAAAGGGCAATGAGGAGAAGAATGCCTTAAAAAGTCGAATTTGCCAGATGGAAAAAGAATCTCAAAAGTTCACTGAGGAGATTCATTCCTTCAGAGTTAGACTGGAGCAAATGGAAGCTAATGACTTTATGAGAAATCAAGATGCTGTTAAGCAGATCCAAACAAATGAAAGATTAGAAGGCAATGTGAAATATCTCATGGGAAAAACCACTGACCTGGAAAATAGATCCAGGAGAGACAATTTAAAAATTATTGGACTACCTGAAAGCCATGATCAAGGAAAGAACCTAGAAATCACCCTTCAAGAAATTCTCAAGGAAAACTGCCCTGATGTTTTAGATCCAGAGGGCAAAATAGAGGTTGAAAGAATCCACAGATCACCTCCTGAAAAAGATCCCAAAAAGAAAACTCCCAGGAATATTATAGCCAGGTTCCAGAATCCCCAGATCAAGGAGAAAATACTACAAGCAGCCAGGAAGAAACAATTTCAATATTGTGGAAACACAATCAGAAAAGCCCAGGACCTGGCAGCTTCTACACTGAGGGATCGAAGGGCATGGAATATGATATTCCAGAGGGCAAAAGAACTGGGAATGAACCCAAGGGTCACCTACCCAGCAAAACTGAGTATTTTGTTTCAGGGGAAAATATGGTCATTCAGTGGAATAGAGGACTTTCAAGCATTCTTGAGGAAAAAACCAGAATTGAATAGAAAATTTGACATCCAGACACAAGAAGCAAGAGATGCCTGAGAAGGTAATCAGGGAAAAGAAATCAAAAGGAACTTATCAAAGTTGAACTATTTACATTCCTATATGGAAAAGCAATAACGGTGACTGATGATATCTTTCTCACTATGAAAATAATGGAAGAAGGGGGTGTGGTCATATGAATACATATGTGAATGTGTGTGTAGATGTTTACAGTTATATATGGATAGAGGGCATAGGTTGAATTTGTTGGGAAGGGAGAATACTCAAGGGATGAAATTATGAGGTGGGAGAGGAAAGTGGCAAGAGGAGATGGGGAGAGACAGGGTAGGGTATAGGATAAACTATCTTATGTAGAAGAAGCAAGGGGAAGTGGTTGTAAAGGGGGGAAGAATAGGAAGGCAAAAAGGCAAAACCACATTCTCATTGAATTTGGTTCAGGGAGAGAATGCCATACATGCTAAATGGGATTTCTCAACCTGCAGCAGAATAGGGGGAAGGGGGATGAGAGGAGGGAAGATGGATGGGAGGGCATCCTTGGGGGGAGGGGTGGTTGGAAGTACCCACTATAGAAGAGAGACAGGATCATGTGGGGAATGGACCAGGTGGGGGGTGGAATGAGTGGGAGGGAATTGTAAGCAGCCTTGTACAATATATCAACTATGATAACGTTTTGCATAGCTAGACATGTACAACATATACTGAATTACTTATCTCCCCAGAGGGAATGGGTGACAAGGGAAGAAGGAAATGGATCTGAAAGTCGAGGTCTTAACATTAAATGTTTCACATATATATAAATACTATTATTAATACTCTTTTGCTTATAATTGGGAGATAAGATGTGCAGGCATTGGGACCCAAAGATTCACCTTCCTCTAATGGAAAAGTCCAAGGGGGTATGGGAGAAGGTATGGGAGAGAGCAGATTGGAGGAAGTGATATCTTGTGGGACTGCTATTCTGGGAGGTTGGGTAGGGGAATAACGGGGGGAAAATGATTGTAACTCAAAATCTGGTGGAAATGAATGATGTAAAACAGAAGTTAATAAAGCATTTGTTTAAAAAAAAAAGAAAATGTATTAATGCCAATGTATCTTTGTACAGAATCCTATATTCTTCAGATCACTCTTGCTTTGTTTACTCTTATTTAACTAATAATTATGTGGCAATGTTCTATGTTCAATGAACTTGTTCTATGTTCATTGAACATAGTTCAATGAACTATGTTCAAGGCAAAGATAATATTAAAAATTGCCAAGTATTGTACTAGGCAATGGGGACACAAAGATGGAAATGTTTTGAAAAGTTTTTTGGTGCCCTGGAGACAAGGCCCCTAAGAACAGTATGTCACAAGGTGGAATTCAAAAGGGCTAAAGAGACTCAAGCAAATTGCTCTAAGAAATGTGTAGAAAGAGAGTTCTGTTTTAACCGTGTTGAATTTGAGATATTTGTGGCATTGGAGATGTTGGACCAAATTTTAGCAGTCTGATCAGAATTAGATATTCATGTCTGGGAGTCATCTATTTAAAAGTAATAAGTGAATGTGTGCTTCCCAAGAAGAAGTGTAGAGAGAGCATAGCTCTGTGAGAGAAGTAGCTCGTTTGTCCCCATTTTACAGACTTGGACAGATCAGATGCTTTGCAGCCAATCAATGACAGAATATGAGTCGGATCATTCTTAATTCAGTGACCTTCCCAATATATCTTCCTTCCTTGAATCTCAGCTTCCACCCCTTCTAAACCACCCTAGATCTGTAGTTCTTACACCTCCTGCTTAAGCTTACTTCTCCCTGTGCCAAATGGCCCTCCCAATAGGTGTTGCTTCCTTTTCTACTAATGTCTCTTCTCAGATATCCTAAAAATGACTCACAGTGTCATCAGCTCATGTCATTCAAGGAAGAACTGCAGGATTTATAAAGCTCTGGAATTCCTTGTTCCAATCCCCATCCCTACCAAAGAATCAGGCCTTCTGAACTTAAGATTTGAGGCAGTATTACATGGCAAGGTGTAAAAATGGGATTAAAAAAATACTTGCTCTAGACCTTGAGGATATAGGTCCAACTCCCATTTTTATGATGACTAACTTTGTGACTTTGGACATGTAGCTCTCTGTACTAGATCTCATTTGTCTCACTTGTAAAATGAGGAAGTTGTACCAAATGGCCTCTAAGGTACCTTCTAGTTCTTTATTTTGGATCAATCAATAAGAATTTCTTAAGTTCTAACTTTGTACCAAGCAATGTGCTAGGGGAAAAAAGATAAAAAGGAAACAGATACAATTCTCAGAATAATAAGAAAGGGAAAGACTGTTACTTGTTATTTCCTTATAGAATTTGTCAGACTATTGGAATATCTATATCAGCCTAGAATTCAGATGTAATAAAAGCTAAGATTTTTTATTAAAAAAAAAAAATCAGGCCTTCCAGGACAAACTACATCTCCCCTGGAGGGTTTTAGGAGTGTCCTTAAGGAGTTAGGGGTTCTTCTATAATGTCATGGCTACAGACATCATTCTAGGGTCTTCTCCCCAATATCAATTATGAGTGATTAGCACCCCAGTTTCATTTAACTGATTAACTTCAATTAGCTTTTACAAAGGGATATTTACTGAAAATATCTAGCAAGAAACAAAGCACAGTTCATTCTCCCCAATATCCAAGAGGACATTCTGACTGCCCTATACCACCTCAATCCCTGGAGAATATGGTCTTAAACTTAACATAACTACTGCAAAGCTTTTGCTCCAAGAAGTTTATTTCTAAATCTGGGGAAGCTGATAGAAAGAGTTCCTCCCTTGCTTGTAGAATATAGAATCTTTTCTTCAGGGAACTGGTCTCTCTTTAAAAAAAAAGATTATTATTTTATTTTTAATTTCATTTTTTTAATTGACCCCACACACACATTTATTGTGAAGGCAGGAAATGTCATGTCAGTCATACATAAGAAGTCTTGAAAACCATTTCCATTATAGCCATGTCAGAAAAAAACAAGTAAAAAACAAGTAAAATTTTTTAAAGTGAAAAAAATAAGCTTTAATCTGCAGTCAGACCCATTAGTTCTTTCTCTGGAACTGGATAGCATTTTTCATGATAAGATTTTTGGATTTTTTTTGGCTCATTGTATTGATCAGAACAGCAAAATCATTCACATTTAATCATCATATAATATTGCTATTACTGTATACAATGTTTTCCTGGTTCGTTTTATATGAAATATAAATCTTCCCAGTTTTTTCTGAAACTGCTACTCATCACTTCTTATAGTACAATAATATTCCATCACAATCACATATCACAATTTGTCCAGTCATTACCTAATTGATGGATATCCCCTCAACTTCCAATTCTTTGCCACCACAAAAAGAGCTGCTATAAATATTTTTGTATATATAGATCCTTGTCTTTTGATCTCTTTTGGGATACAGCCCCAGTAGTGGTATTGCTGAATCAAAGGATAGGCGCAGTTTGGCTGCCCTTTGGGCATAGCTCCAAATTGCTCTCTAGAATGGTTGGATCAGTTCACAATTCTACTAACAGTGCATTAGTATCTCAATTTTTCTGCTTGCCCTTTAAAATGCCATTTTCTTTTTCTGTCATATTAGTCAATCTGACATGTGTGAGGTGATATGTTCAGAATTATTTTAATTTGCATTTCTCCAATCAACAATTCTTAAGAGCATTTTTTCATATGTCTACAAATAGCTTCAGTTTTTTCTTATGAAAACTGCCTGTTCCATAATGACTGGCCGTGTAACCTTGAGCAAGTTACTTAACCCCAGTTGCTTTAAAAAACAAAACAAAACTGTGTGTTCCTATTTTTTGACCATTATCAGTTGGGGAATGACTTGTATTCTTATCCGTTTGACTCAGTTCTCTATTTGAGAAATGAGATCTTTATCAGAGAAATTCACTCTAATTTTTCTCCCCATTCCCTGCTTTTCTTCTAATCTTGGCTGCATTGGTTTTGTTTGTGCAAAACCTTTTTAATTTCATGTAATCAGATTTTATCCATTTTACATCCCATGATCTTCTCTATCTCTTGTTCAATCATAAATTCTTCCCTTATCCATATATCTGACAAAATTTCATGCTCCCCTAATATGCTTATGCTATCACCTTTTTATTTCTAAATCATGACCATTTTGATCATTTCTAGTATGAGATGTTGGTCTATACCTGGTTCATGCCAAACTGCTTTACAGTGTTCCCAATGATTTTTCCAAGAAGTGGAATTCTTTCCCCAAAAGCTTAGATCTTGGAGCAGTAGGTGGCACAGTGAATAGAGCACCAGCCCGGAGTCAGGAGGACTGAGTTCAAATCCAACTTCAGACACTTAACACTCACTAGCCATGTGACCTTGAGAAGTCATTTAACCCCAATTGCCCTGCCTTCCAGAAAGCAACAAAACAAAACAAAACAAAAAAATAACACCAAAAGCTTAGATCTTTGGATTTATCAAATACTAAATTGCTATGGTCGCTTACTGCTATGTATTATGTGCCAAATCTATTCCATTGATCAACCTCCCTATTTCTTAGACAGTACCAGATTGTTTTGATGAATACCATTTCACAATACAGCTTGATATTTGATACTGCTAAGCCACCTTTCTTCACATTTTTTTATTCCCTTGATATCCTTGACCTTTTTTTCTTCCAGATGAATTTTGTTATATTTTTCTCTCTATAAAATAATTGTTGGTGGTTTGGTTGGTATGGCATTGAATAAGTAAAATAATTTGGGTAGAATTATCATTTTTATTATTTTGGCTCAATTTACCCATGAGGAATGAGCATTTCTCCATTTGATTAGATCTGACTTTATTTGTGTGAAAAGTGTTCTATAACATTGTTCATATGGTTCCTGGGTTTGTATTGACAGGTTGACTCTCAAGTATTGTCTGCAGTTATTTTAAATGCAATTACTCTTTCCATCTCCTCTAGCTGGACTTTGTTGATACTGTATAGATGATTTATGTGTGTTTATTTTATATCCTGCAACTTTGCTAAAATTATTAGTTGTTTCAACTAGATGTTTCCTCTTTAAAAATTTTTTTCTCCAGTTACATGTAAAAACTATTTTTAACATTCATTTCTAAAAGTTTGAGTTCCAAATTATCTGCTATATTACTTGATTTTCACAATCCTTTTAGAGTTTTACCATGGCCTGAGATCAATTCATATTTTTCTCAGAGGCTTTGAATGTTAGAGCTTTGACTTTGTTGTCTTCTTCTGAACGTGTGTATTGATCTTCCTTGTCACCATATTAATTATCAATAGTCAGAGGATTTTTTTCAATCATTTACTCATTTTTCCAGCCTACTACTTGACTTTTAACTCTTTGTTAAAGTAAGGTTCTGCCTCCAGAGTAGAGGGTGCACTGTCCCAAGCTTCAGGGGTTTTGTTCAACTGTTTTGAGAGATAAGTCCAGGGACCTGTAAGTTTTTAGTTCTTCTAGGGTGGTATGATCTAAGAAGAAGTGTTTACTACTCTCCTGGCCTATGCTCTTTTCTGCCCTGGAACTATGAGGAGGGTTTTCCCCTTCCACTGTGGAGGCGAGCTCTGCTATGCTATTGCTCCTCTTCACCCTGGGATGGCCACTCAGGATTGCAACCCAGATCCAAATATGGGCAAAGCAACAGAGTCCTGTCTCAGTGCTAGCAAAAAGACCCCTATAATCTCCTTCTGACCAACTTTCTGACCGTTTTACCATCTGTGGGCTGGGAGCTCCTAAATTAGATATTGCCATTGCTGTTGCCACTACTGATTCAGTCACTCCCAACACCTGCATCTGGTTTGCTGGTGCTGGAGTCATGCTGGCATGGCCTGCAGTGGACTATACTCTACTCCTAGTCCTGTGCAATAGACCTTTCCTGCTGAGCTCTGTCTGAGATTGGAAATTTGTTTCACTCCATCTTTTTGTGGGTTCTTCTGCTTTTGAATTTGTTTAGAGTCATTTTTAATGGGATTTGGAGGGATTTGGGAGAGAGCTCAAGCAAGTCCCTGCCTTTATTCCGCCATCATAGCTCTGCCTCTCTCCAACTAGATTTTTAGTTGATTTTCTAGGATTCTCTAAATATGCTATCATATCATCTGCAAAGAGTGATAGTTTTGTTTCCTCATTGCTTATTCTAATTCCTTTGATTTCTTTTTCTTAGCATTTCTAGTACAATATTGAATAATAGTGGTGATAATGGGCATTCTTGCTTTGCCATTGATCTTATTGGGAAGGATTCTAGATTATCTCCATTGCAGATAATGTTTGCTGATGACTTTAGATAGATACTACTTTCCATTTTAAGGAAAGCTCTATTTATTCCTATGCTTTCTAATATTTTTAATAGGAAGGACTGTTGTAAGTTATCGAAAGGTTTTTTCTAGCATCTATTGAGATAGTCATATTTTTAATTGTTTTTGTTATTTATATGCTGATAATTTTTCTAATATTGAATTAGCCCATAATTCTTTGTGTAAATACCACCAGGTAATAATGTATGATCGTTGTGAAATGTTGCTATAATCTCCTTGCCATTATTTTATTTTTGTTTAAAATTTTTGCATCAATATTCATTAGAAAAATTGGTCTATAGTTTTCTTTCTCTGTTTTTGCTCTTCCCAGTTTAGGTATCATCACCATATTTGTGTTGTAAAAAGAATTTGATAAATCCTGCTCCCTTTTTTAATGTGAAAGGTCATTTTATTTTTATTTTTTATGTTGTATTGTATTTTTATTCATTTTGTTAAACATTTCCAATTAACATTTTTTCACATTTTTGTAAATAGTATTTTTCCAATTATATGTAAATAGAGTTTTCACATTTGTTTTTTATAAGATTTTGAGTTCCAAATTTTTTCCCCTTGTTCCCATCCCTCCTCCCTAAGATAGCAAGCAATCAGATATAGTTTATACATGCACAGTCACATAAACATATTTCCACATTAGTCATGCTGTGAAAGAAGAAACAAAAGGAAAAACCACAATAAAAACAAAAAACAAAGTGAAAACAGTAAGCTTCAATCTACATTCAGGCTCCATAGTTCTTTCTCTGGATGTGGATGGCATTTTCTATCATAAATCTGCTAGGATTGTCTTGGATAGTTGTATTACTGAGATAACTAAGTTGATAATCACACAATGTGTACAGTGTTCTCCTGGTTTTGGTCCCTTCATCCAGCATCAGTTAATATAAGTCTTCGATCCTAGTCTCTTGATGACTGTTCTATCAGATTGTAAACTCTGGCATAGACTCTGGCTGTAGAACTTTTGCTCTATCAATCTTTTGAAGCTCTCATGGTCACAGCCTACCATAGATCCATCTCCAATACTCCTTTACCTCTCACAGAAGTTGCAAGGTTATGAACTTGAGACTTCATGCCAGCTTCAGGTGAAAGAGGCACTCAAGCCCCTCCTCCACCCAGAGGCACACAACAATTAGTCCTTCTTTCTGGACAGTAGAGGAAGAAAATAGCTCTTTCCACCTTCTCCCCTCCCCCAACCCTAGTCTTTTATATGCACTCTCATTTCTGTCTCTACAGTTAATCCAAAGTCTATCTCTTTACCACACCATTAGCAGTCTTGAAATAGCCATACCTCTGAAGTGAAGAGCAAGGTCCTCCATTTCACATTTTTACATATTTCCAGAAGTATATGCATCAGGCTTTCACACATGGTTTGACGGCAAACCAGAACATGCCATATATATTCTAAGCATGGGATTGCCATTGGCCAGCCCATCATTTGTAAAGCCAAGCACTGGCAGCTTTCCAGACAAATGCTGCTATGAATAGCTTTTCAATGTTCTGATTACACAGTATAGTGAACACTCTATTCAATAACAAATCAGAGCAAAACATTCACAGAAAATCAAGGTACAACATTCACAATGTTACAACTTATCACAGAGAATCAAAATACAGCATTCCCAACAACTCTTCACTAAAATGGTCACAAAGTTTTCAACAAAGAACAGTCATTTAGTAACTCAATCATTCAATCATCCTTAAGGAGGTTTGCCTCCTTAAGGTTCACAAAGTACCATAGTCAAAGTTCTCCATTCATGGGGCACACCAAGTTACAAATCAGTCACTTATTTATTCAGTCACTTATTCACTATTCAATCATCAGAAAATACACCAGCTCTCCACCCCTAGGTCACTAGTAAACAGTATCTCAGTAAAGTAAACAGTATCCAAGTAAAGTCTTCTTTCAGCTTGACTCGAGGTAGGCTCTCGGATTCCCTGGATCCCCTTCCATGGTCCCAGCTCCTACCTGGATTCACCAAACTGTCACCTGGGTTCAAAGGCAGACAGCTCCCAGGTCCTTGTCCACCTCTCTGTGCAGGTCCTACTTCACACTGAAGTTCACAGTGTTCAGTCCATTTCAAATCCTTCACAGTCACTTTTCCCGGGAAACGAAGGCTTAATAAAGCCAACAACAGGTTCATAGAAAGTACCAGCATCACAGCCATGCTTCCTCAGTCTTCAGCAGCTCCTGGCTGGTGCTCAGAAATCCTAGTCTTTGGCAACTCCCAGGAGAAGCTGGTAGCTCCCCAACTACACATGAAAATGGTGAAGAAGTTCTCCTCTGACCCTTCCCCTGCACCACCCCCATAACAATGATTATATTTGATGCAGCTAACTGGTAAAATTGTTGAATAATCAGTTTTGTATTCACCTTCTTGAATCTCATTGTTGGCATTTGTATTGTACCTATTAAGGTACATGTAGCTCAGTTTTGAATGTCTGAAGATGTGGTAGACAAAACTTTCATCCCAATGAAACTTTGGCCATCACTGTACTGCCAACTAGAATGCTTTGGGAGCAGCTAAGTAGCACACTGGCCTTGGAATCAGGAGAACTTGAGTTCAAATCTGGCCTCAGACACTTAACACCTAGTAGCTGTGTGACCTTGGGCAAGTCAGCCCCAATTGCTCTGCCTTCCCCCTTCCAAAAAGCAAAAAAAAAAAAAAAAGGAATGCTTTTGAGAGAAGTGACAAGTACACATACATATGTTGCATGCTCTATCTGACACCAGATGCTGTTTAGCTACAGACCATATATTTTCTTACTTTACAGCAGCTCACCTCATAGGATAGAGGATGTTCCTGGTGTACTGAGTGGCAAAGAGAATTAGCATTGTCCAAAATAGGATTCAAACTTGGTATAAAGAATATGAAAACTGCCCTGGCATGCTAAACAAAGAAACCCATGGGGCATACTGTAAGAATAAAAACAGCAATGAAGGCCCAAAGCCCTCTCTTCCCCAAGGGGTGAGGGGTGGGGAGGAGATATTAAATATCAACTAACAGCCACTTCCCTGAGTCTCTTTCCTGCCCCCAGTAACATGAATCAACACCAGACCACAGTTCTAGACTTTTCACTCTTTTCTCCTAATACCTGGTCCTTCCAATTCTAGAAAAGAACTCTATACAAACCCACCAGACTTTACTGATTGGGGATAGGGTTTCCTATCCCCTCTAGAGTCCTAGCAGACCTACCAAGTATCTCAGCAAGGTGCCCAATTCCATCAGAGGTACCAACAAACCTGATCCATCGTTCCCCCTGACTGCCCTTCATTTTTTTTAATCTCTCACCTCAATAAAACTGGCTTGCTTTACTGTCTTATGAGCACCATATTTCTTTGGATCAATCTTTAATATTCCAAACCTTGCTATGTCTAAATTGAAACATTTGGAAGTTGTATCTGACCAAAAAATATATACATATAATACATATAGTTAACCTATATACACGTGTATATATGTGCACACATGCACACAAATATATATACATTGCTGAAGGTCTGAGTTGTTAAAAAATTGATGACCTGGGGGCATCTAGGTGGCACAGTGAATAGAGCACCTGCCCTGGAGTCAGGAGCACCTGAGTTCAAATCCAGCCTCAGACACTTAACACTTACTAGTCTTGTGACCTTGGGCAAAGTCATTTAGTCCCAATTGCCCTACCTTCCCCCCTTCAAAAAAAAAAAGCAAAAAAATTTGATGAACTGGTGCTATAAACAAATTTAATAGATTAACATATAATATGTAGAAATATGTAAATATAGCTACATAGAGAGAAAATATATATCTGTGATTATGAAACATGATTATATATATATATATATACATACACACACACACACACACACACACACACATATATATATTACTGAGGGTCTAAGTTGTTCAAAGACTGATAACCTTATGCTATAAAATAATTTAATACCTATATTTCTTTTAAAATAGAAATAGCCACTTAATAAAATATGAGATGATGATTCTAGGTAGATTTTTAGGTAGGTAGATATTTACAAAGAACTGGCGAGCAATTCACCTTCATTTTACCTTGCAGAGTAATAGAATATTTTTCTTGGGTTGACTTACTTATGTGTTGGAAAATAAATATTTATTGTAAAAGATACTAGATCATCTTATTAAAATTTAATATCTTTATCCTGAGCCCTAGAATGACAAAGAATGCTATCAAGTTAGTATTTTGCTGATTTGGGGTTTAAATTATATGTATGGGTATGTATATACATACATATATATATATATATATGAAGAATGCAGTGTTCTACAAAAGTGAATGTTTCAAGTAGCTAAAACTTACCTTTTTTTAAAATGCTGCATTTTTTGTTCTGTGTCATTGACCATGCTAATGCCTAGGACAATCTCCCTCTCTTCATTTGTTGAGTTTTAAATAATTGATTTTATTGTTGTGACAAATATAACTATCCCTTCTTTGAAGTCCAACCCATATTACCTTCTCCATCAAATCCCTTTTGATCTTCCCAGCCCTTCGTGAAGACATTTCCTCTCAGGTCTCACACAGAACTTCATATCTTTCTATGAATCATATCATTAGGAATCACATTACTTTTATTTTAGTTGTCTGTGTTTATGTCTACTTTCCCTACTATATTAAAACCTCTAAGAAATAAGCACCATTAATTCCCCTACTGTTTATTACAGTATTCGATACATAATAGGTGTTTAATAAATGTTCATTGAATTGATTGTTTTGAGACTTTTTCAGGTATGACATGGGATAAGCAAGTGAAAGGACAGTGCTTATGCCTCCCCAGAGGAATGTCCTAAACTGGGGACATGTACAAAATGCACCCTGTTTGTACCCTGACCAAGAATGGCAAAAAATTTGAAACAGGTGAAATGTGAATTGGGGAGAGTGGCAGTTGCCTCATGCAGGTGCCTGAGGAACCCTTGATAATACCTAATAGAAGTGCCTTGCTCCCAGATTTACAGTATGTGTAGACATTCTGCACCTAGTTACTGTTTGCTAATGATGATGTGATGAAGAAGAGTCTTTCTGATTGACTATGGCAGGGGTGGGTACCTGCAACCTCAAGGCCACATGTGGCCCTCTAGGTCTGTGAAGCACAAATTTGTTAGGACATTCTGACCTTGCCCAATATGCCTGCAATGTGACTCTAACTATTCTTATTCTGAGACAGATATTGAAGGACTGTTTGTGATGTTTGCTCTCAGGAAGGTCTGGCCACTCCTCCAGGGACCAAGCATTTCTCAACAGGAATACTCTCAAGTATGCTTTGAGAACAGCTCCTTTCCACTGATCACTGAGTTTAATTGGCAAAATGCTTTCTTGGTTAGAAGAAACTACTAAAGGTGGGTAGTCCTGAGCCATCTTTGGGAGTCTCCCTGCTGGTAGGGACATGTAGCCTGGGACCTTCCTCTTGGTACTCTGGAGGCTGATCAGCCTCTCTAGTTGCATGTTCCAGATGTAGATAATTTCCCCATCCCCAGAAGTGTTGATCAATTGTGGTAAGATTGGATAACTATTGAGACTTATTGATGGTGACATAATGATTGGGATTTACTGATTATGACATTATTAATACTTATTGAGACCTTTATTATCAGTATTATCATTATAAATAAATACTAGTAATCTATCTATCTGTCTGTATATCTACCTATCTATATCAAACTTGAGACTCTGTGTCATTTCTGAACCAATCTGAACTGAAACTAAATTAAGCTACAGCAAATAAGGTTGCTTTGCAACACATGGTGCAGCCCTTTGACTGAATCTAAACTTCACAGAACAAATCCCCTTAACCAAAGAATTTGTTTTGTAAAAGTTGGACTCAGTCCTGCATCCTAGGACCTTAGAAGGCCATGTGTGGCCTCAGAGTTGCAGCTTCCTCCCCACCCCCACCGCCCCCAGACTATGGCATCAGAACTGAGATACATCAAAAAAGCACTTGCCCCCTAAAGTTGGCTAAAGGTTTTTTGTTTGTTTTGTTTTTTTCAGCCTGGATGGCATGGGAAGGACAACTTGTGAACTTCTATGTATGAGAAGGGCCTCAGTACCTTTCCTACCTGGAGTCATCATGAACCTATGAGCTCATAACTGTTCTGTCCATGCTCCCCTGCCCTAGGTGAAGGAATCTGGAGATGGCTATAATTTTGCAAGCTTCAAAGGTGAGAACGGCAGCATGGGAGCTAGAATTCATGCCAAGATTGGCTGAAATCCAGATAGAGAGGACGGAAGTCTCAAAGTCCTAAGACACCTTCCTGGCCCAATCTGGCAGTAGCTAATCTACCCATCAGCCATGCTTCATTTGGAAGTGAACTTAGTAGTATGAATGCTATGTAGAAACCACATAAGTCCACGTCCACTTTTCTTCTAGGAACTAAGCTGGTGTCAAGGAGATAATGCCCCCCCCCCCCATGTTAGGGGAAAAGTTTTTTAACTTCTGATTTTGCTCTCTATTCATAGTAAATATCCCTTTCATAGGAACTAAAAATAATTATTTTAAGGTTGTTGAATTGTTGGTTCTTCTCATGGTTAAGATGGTTAGAGTATAAAGAGTGAAGGTCCTCTGGCATCATCCAGCTTCTTCCAGCTCTAAAGCATTTGTTGTTGAACGCAAAGTGTTTTTAAAACATTTTTTTTTCAAACAATGTGAAAGGGAGCTCCGAACAACTTCTGGAGCCCCAGCACCCACAGAACGGCACAGAGAAGCTAACCTCCTGCTGAGGACAGCCCAGCAGCCCTGCAGGGAGCTGCCAGCACAGCGCTCTGAGAGCAGGCAGCACAGCACACTGGGAAGCAACAGCGCAGCCCTCAGAGCAGAGCCCAGGTCCTCGGTTTTAGCCCCAGGGCGGCCGGGCCTTCAGCCAGCTGGAGGGACCCCAGAACACCAGCAATTGTGGCGATTCCAGAATTATCAGCACAGATATGCTTAGGACAAAGTGAGAGGTTAGTGCCCTATGGACTTTGGGACCAGTATTTGGGGAACACGTGGCTTCCTCCCCTGGGGGCAAAAAGCTGCTGAAGAAACAGCTGCACAGAAGCCATTTTGCAGTGTCAGTAGTGGCTCTAGCTCCTGGTCTGTGAACTGTAGGGAGATCCAGCAATCAGTCTGGGGGATAATCGCTCTTACTTTAAACTGCCTGGATCTGGATTGTGGTCTGGGGGGGAAGTTTGGGGTGGGTATCCAACTTGCCAGAGTGGGTCGAGGCTTTACAGAGGCCACACAACTGGTGGAAGTTGTGAAGACCCCAACTTTCGGGGCAGAAGCTCTCCTGTCTGGTGGCAGAGTCCTACTGTGGCAACAAGCCCCAAAATCAAGTAATCAAGTGGCAACATGCCTAGGCAAAAGGAACAAAATAAACAGAAAAGTTCAACATTGGACTCCTATTTTAGGGGCAAAGAGGCTCAAAGCATGGAGGAGGACTGTGAGGTCAGAACTCCTGAACCAAAAGCCCCAAATGAAAATACAAGCTGGCTACAGGCCATAGAGGACCTTAAGAAGCAGATAAGAGAAGTGGGGGAAAATTTGGGAAGAGAAATGAGAAAGATGCAAGAAAGGTATGAAATGACAGTCAACAGCCTGACTGAGGAAAATAACACCTTAAAAAATAGACTAACTCAAATGGCAAAAGAGGCTCAGAAAGGTAATGAGGAGAAGAATGCCTTAAAAAGTCAAATTTGCCAGATGGCAAAATAATCTCAAAAGCTCACTGAGGAGATTCATTCCTTCAGAGTTAGACTGGAGCAAATGGAAGCTAGTGACTTTATGAGAAATCAAGATACTATTAAACAGATCCAAACAAATGAAAGAATAGAAGGCAATGTGAAATATCTCATGGGAAAAACCATTGACCTGGAAAATAGATCCAGGAGAGAAAATTTAAAAATTATTGGACTACCTGAAAGCCATGATCAAAGAAAAAACCTAGAAATCATCCTTAAAGAAATTCTTAAGGAAAATTGCCCTGATGTGTTAGACCCAGAGGGGGAAATATAGGTTGAAAGAATCCATAGATCACATCCTGAAAAAGATCCCAAGATGAAAACTCCTAGGAATATTATAGCCAGGCTCCAGAGCTCCCAGATCAAGGAGAAAATACTCCAAGCAGCCAGGAAGAAACAATTTCAATATTGTGGAAACACAATCAGAATAGCCCAGGACCTGGCAGTTTCTACACTGAGGGATCAAAGAGCATGGAATATGATATTCCAGAGGGCAAAAGAGCTGGGATTAAAGCCAAGGGTCACCTACCCAGCAAAACTGAGTATCTTGTTTCAGGGGAAAGTATGGTCATTCCGTGGAATAGAGGACTTTCAAGCATTCTTGATGAAAAAACCAGAGTTGAATAGAAAATTTGACATTCAGATGCAAGAAGCAAGAGATGCCTGAGAAGGTAATCAGGGAAAAGAAATCAAAAGGAACTTATCAAAGTTGGACTATTTACATTCCTACATGGAAAAACAATAACTGTGTTTGATGAAACCTTTCTCATTATGAAAATAATTGAAATAGGGTACATGGCATATGTTCACAGGTATACATGGATAGAGGGCACAGGTTGAATTTGATGGGAAGGGATGATTCTTTTTTTTTTTTCTTGGAGGGCAATTGGGGTTTGGTGACTTGCCCGGAGTCGTGCGGCTGGGTTTTTGTTTGTGTGTTGGGTGTCTGGGGCCGGATCTGGGCTTGGGTCCTTCTGGCTCGGGGGGCTGGTGCTCTGCTCGCTGCACCACCTGGCCGCCCCAAGGAAGGGATTATTCTTAAGGGGTGAAGTCAAGAGGTGAGAGAGGAAAGTGGCAAGAGGAGATGGAGAGAGACAGGGTAGGGTAAACTATCTCATGTAGAAGAGGCAAGGGGAAGTAGTTGCAGGGGAGGGGAAGAACAGGAAGGCAAAAAGGCAAAAGCATATTCTCATTGAAGTTGGCTCAAGGAGAGAATCACATACATACTAAATGGAATATCTTACCCTCACTCATTCTCCTGAGTAGGGGAAAGGAGGATGAGAGGGGGGATGATGGAGGGGAGGGCATTCTGGGGGGAGGGGAGATTGGAAGTACCCACTATCAAAGAGGGACAGGATCAAATTAGGGAATGGACCAGGTGGGAGGTGAGATGGGTGGGAGGGAAATATAATCAGTCTTTTACAATATATCTACTATGGTAATGTTTTGCATAGCTATACATGTACAACATATACTGAATTGCTTATCTTCTCAGAGGGAGTGGATGACAAGGGAGGAAGGGAATGGATCTGAAAATCAAAGTTTTAAAATTAAATGTTTCATAAGATGTCCAGGCATTGGGGCTCAGAGATTCACCTTGCCCTAATGGCAAAGTCGAAGGGGATATGGGAGAAGATATGGAAGACAGCAGATTGGATGAGGGGATATCTAGTGGGACTGCTATTCTGGGGTGGTGGGTAGGGAAAAAATGGGGGAAAAATGTAACTCATAATCTGGTGGAAATGAATGATGTAAACCAGAAGTTAATAAAGCATTTAATTAAAAAAAGAAAACAAAAACCTTTTTTTTCTCCATTAGACAAACTATCTATGCTTAGTCATATCCCCTCCTTCTGACTGGTATCCCCTTCTTCCTTCTTTGTCTCTTTTAAGGAGTCTCTTATACCTGGGATTTTCTTTTTAAAACTTTTTCCTTTTCTTTCCAATGAAAAAGGATTTTTTATTTATTTTTTGTCTCTCTCATTAAGCACTGATGGAATCCTAATAAAAATGCCCCCAGCTCCAACATTCTACGTCTCTTATGGGTCTTACGGAGCAGTAGATATGTTCTGATATAACCACACAATCTGGCTTTAACCACACCTCAGGTACCCAGCCTCAATAGAGCCACTGCCCCCTGATCCAATTCACATATTTGAACAGGTGTATTCTTTTACTCAGCCACAATCATATCATCCAGTTAGCCCAAGAGAGGACCACAGAATCTAACTATCCATCTTGACCAGACAGGACCACAGTAGCTCTTGAAGCAGAAAGCAGCATGGCCAGGATGTTTGACCACCAAAGCATAGAAGGGACCGTTCCTCCATAACCTAGTCCTTTAACAAAGCCCTCCTGCCTTTTTAATATTCATAATTTCTATTGTATAATCAGCATCATTACACTATCAGGCCCTGTGTTGTCTTGCTAAACTGCTGGTTCCTCTTGGAACCTAGCCTGCTTCTGAGGGACGTAAATCTCAATAAATGCCTGTACTTGGATCAGAGGTGGCTGACTGAATTTGTAAAGATGGTTCTGCCACAACACGTCATGAAACCGCAGCAGTTTTTGGTGTCCCTGGCTGGTCAGGGTTTCTGACTCTGACCCCCTTCCTCATGAAACAGAATCTCTGACACTCCCTAAACTTCAGCACCATTCTCCCTGTAACAAACTAAACTAAAAACCTAAAGGCAAAAAATTAAGCTCTCAATAGTCAGCTGCATAGTCTGGCAAAGCAAATTTTTCCCTGGGGCAACAGTAATGTCAAAAAATGTCATGCCTGTAATTATTAAAAACAAAGAAAAACATCATATCCAAAACTTTTTGTGTACTACTGCTGCCAATCCCAGTCTGACTTCACTGTGCCCACATTGAAAAAGTATGCTTCCTCTACAAAAGAAACAAATCCAGTACTTGGCATGTATATATCCAATGAATTTGGCTGAATATCAACTGATATGTGTCTTAAACCGAACAATGTTTTCAAACAGCTGGTTTCACATATCCCAAAGCAGAAAAGTGTGAAGAGATGTATCAAAAGTGTTTGATTCTGAATCAGAAGACATTGGTTCAAATCCTGTCTAGGTCACATAGTCTCTTGTGAATTTGGGCAAGTCATTTAATCCCTCTGGGCCTCAATTTCCTCATCTGTAAAGTGAGAGGGTTGTACTAGATAAACTATTATGTCACTTCTTGCTGTGACCCTAGGATTTTGTGAATAAAGAAGGGTGTCTGCAAGCAGGGAAACTGACCAGGAGGCCCCCAAATGCATTTGACAGAATTATAGGATATACAATTTGTCCAAAAGAGACATTTCTCTTTGAGGTACTCATTAGATATGACTAAACAAACAAGTCCTGTTGATAAGCTTGTGGATGAGTACCATGAGTTTGGGGTGGAGATTCCTATACCAGTGTACTTCTCAGAGCTGAAAAACCTTACTGCCAAGAATTAGTTATACTTAATGGATAAAATAAAACCATGCCTTGTCTGGCCAGAAGATCTGCCCTTCTGAGTTGTTCAGTAGGTCTCCTAAGGTGAATGTGAAATATCTCTTCTGCAGTTTCACAAGGGACTTTTACCTTCAAGGAGAGTAATGGTCTGTTTTCAATGTTTTGTGTTATCTTATTTGTTGTACATGTTGTCTTTCGACATGTTTCTATCCAAGGAATTTTGTTGAATATCAATTCATTTGGTTTTTAACTTAGTCAAATAACTTGTCCTGCATTTCTCCTTCACATGTGTGAGGAGATGTATTAAAAGTCTGGATTCAGAATTAAAAGGCCTGGGTTCAATGCTGTCTCTGTCACATGCCATTTAGTGAATTTGGGCTAATCACTTAACCTCCCTGGGCCTCAGTTTCCTTATCTGTAAACTGAGAAGACTAGAGTCCTTTGTGTCATGTACAGTTTTGGTGGTGGAGGAAAAAACCAACAGCTGTCCTCTACCCACCCATCTATTATACATTGGGTAATTTTCTAGAAGGAAACCTGTTATATACATTTTGGAGTGACCTGATCTTTCTTTTAGTGATTTCCCTGAAATTACTCTGGAGTAAAGAATAGAGTCAGAAAGGGTCAGGAGTCAGCATCCCTGCCCTGTGACCTCACCCCAAATGAAGTTGGGTCCATGTGAATTTGTGGCAATTTCTCTTGTTGGGTGCCCCTAAGCTCCAGAGTACACCAATGCTAGTGTGTTGGCAAACTACCTAAAGACCAAGTACAGCACATAATCATTTTTTACAAGTGGCAGATGTTTTCATTAGGATTACAAATGTAGGAAGCCAGGTACATGGCTCCTGAGGAGGTGACAATCTAGACAAGTCTCATAACAAGACAAAACACACACACACTACACACACACACACACACACACACACACAATCCTTAGTAATCCACCACTAACCTGGAAAATACACCAGCACTTGCCAGATGCTGCAAATTCCCATGCTGAAAAGCCCCAACTACGAGTGTGATTTGAATCTTGTACGGTCCTGGCCTTTGATTGCTCTCTCTCATTACATGACAGCACTTGTGTTCCAGCTTTGCCATCAGAGACTCTAAGAAAGTGAACATGCACTATTAGTCATTGGATCATAAAATTCCCCTTAGTCAGGAGATGTAGTATCTTTCTGGCAGTTTTAAGAATGTCACAGATGGTTGGATTGACGTAGCTGTACTGGTGCTATCTGAAAGTTCTGGGGAGCTCCAGACCCTTAAGCATGAAGCTAATGTAAGGGTTCTATCCCTTATCTATTCCCCGCCCTGCTCTTACCCCCAGGGCTCTCTATACACTGATTACGGGTGTATATCATGGGTGTACATTATCTGATCCCAAGGGAGATTGCCTCCATCATAAAACAACTCTGTTATATGTAAGAACTCTTGTATATATGAGTATAACTCTGTTATATTCTTTGCTCTCTGTAGAGTCTAAGAGTTTTCCTTTGGATCACCAGTAACCACAGAACACATCAGAATAAAAAGAAAGCTTTTGCTAGCTCTGTTCTGAATATCTGTTTCATTTTAAATGCATGTTTGGAGTACAATAATGGAATCTGGCTCTCTTATCTGGGCCAGAGACTCCCTTTGATGATGCAAGGTCCATTGAGGGCAGAACTCATTTGTTATTTAGTCTTTGAATCTCTCTCAATGGTTAGCACAGTCCTTTTAAAAAAGTTGGTAGTTAATGTTTATCTATTATATGAATAAATAATTGAGTGAAAGAACAGTAGATTACTCCATTTTAATTAAAGAAATGTTTTATTGGTGGTCTTTCTTGGACAACACTGTAAATTCCCAGTGACTACCACACACATATACACACCTAAAACCTTCCCTTGTAATAAATTAGCACATTGGCTTAGGCTAACAATGTGTGCCTCAATCCATACCTGTTGTCTACCACCTCTCTACAGAGTGTAGGGAGTAATACTTGATACTACATTTCTTCAAAAGCAAATGGGATTCTTTAACCAGAAGCTGACCTCTCACTTAGGCAAAAGACAGGAACAGGAAAAGTGATAAAAAAATATCCTTTCACTGCTATTCTACAAGCACTCTTGTTGTGATCTAGAAAGCATCCTTTCTCCAACCAGGTGTGTGGTTCGACCTCTTGGTGTCTATAAAATGGGGAAAATAAAATACGTGCCTTACTGTGAATCTTCCCTGGAAACAGACTATGTGAAAGTGCTTTGAAAAAGATCAAAGTCCTCTTGAAGCATAACCTATGATGGTACAATCTATTTCCACCCTCTTTTAATCGATGTTATAGAAACAGCAACATTCAATTGTGATTGTGATTTCTGCACTTGAATCATTCACTTGCTTCACAAAGGCCACCAACTAACTAGCCTAGAATTGGTGCTTAGTTCTTAACCTTGACCAGATTGAAATGGGTGACCTAGAAGAAAGACTCTATGTCCCTAATTAGGAAGGCTTGGAGCTCTCTTGTCCCCATGGGTCTCTTAACAATTAGGCTCTTTTTTCCCAGCCTGAAGCATTAGCCTTTTGATGAGAGATCATTGTAGGTTGAAGCGCCAGTAGGAAAGGAATGGCAAGAAAACAACTCCCTCTGCTGGGATTTTGCAAATGATCTTGCTTTCAGTTTCCATGGCTTCGATCCCTCTGGTTAAACTTTTCTTCAGCCAGATCTGGGCCCAATTTGAGTTTCCTATCTACACATGTTTGCATTTTTATTCATGCAACAATTGGATATATTTCATACCTGCAACCATTCTGGGCATCTTTGTATCAGCATAGTGTCATTGAGACTAGTGGAGGTAGGAATCTTTTGAATACATGTTGGGTCATCCCTAGGGGGAATATAAAAAAAAAAAGATGCAAGGGAAATAGTTTGGAACAAGAAATGTTGATCCAGAGTCCAGAGAGAAAAATTCTGGGAAATAAATTAAGTGACAAAATGATAAAGGGGGCAGCTGGGTGGTGAAGTAGATAGAATGCTAGGCCTGAAGTCCAAAAGACTCATCTTCTTGAGTTCAAATATGGCTACAGACAGTACTAGCTTGTGACTTTAGCAAATCACTTAACCTGTTAGCCTCAGTTTCCTTATCTATAAAATGAGCTGGAGAAGGAAATGGCAAACCCCTCCAGTATCTTTGCCAAGAAAACCCCAAATGGGGTCACAAAGAGCCACATGTAACTGAACAAGAACAACAAAAGTGATAAAATCTAGCATATTACGGTAGTAGGGTACTGTGTTTCTGGAAGTTAATTTTCAAGTTGTCTTCTCCACATTTGATGTAATATCTACCTACCCACAAAAATAACAATCATAACTTCTATTTTTATAATGTTTTAAGATGACCTCGGAACAGATTGTACAAATATCATCAGCTCCATTTTATGGATGAACAAACTGAACTCACACAAAGAAGAAAGGTCTTGTTCAAGGTCAAATAGTTAATAAGAGCAGACCTGGAACTTGAATCCAGTTCCACTGATTCAACCTCCATTGTTATTCCCTATCTTTACCAGAAGCTTATATAACCCTCTCTGAGTATGTGTGCACTCTGCCTTACCCATTGACCTAGGTCCTTAAATCTGTATAGAATCACCCACAAGTCCTTTTTAAAGTCAAGATACCAAGAAAAGAGTGTATTGAGTGCCTACACTGCAAAAAACACTGTTCCAAATGCTGTAAGAATATTAATACTGCAATCAATCAACAAGCAATTTTGAAAAACTTCCTGTATTCCAAGACATTGAGACCTTGTCCTCAAGAAGTTTATACACTAGTTGACATTAGACATATGTCTGTGAAGAAAGAACCCACAAAACAAAACAGTATATGATGAATAACATAGGTTTTGGAGCTCAGAGGAGAAAGAGATAGTCTTGGGGAAGGGTAATTTAGGCAGGTTGCGTGAATGAGGTGAAACGGATGGCCTTGAAGGATAGGAAGAATAAAAATTGATAAAGGCTACTAGGTGGAAGTGTGGATAGAGGGCTGAACCTGAAGCCAGGAAGATGTGAGTTCAAATCTGGCCTCAGATAGTTGCCAGCTATGTGCTTGAGCAAGTCATTTAACTTCTGTTTGTCTCAGTTTCCTAACTGTGAAATGGGAATGGTAATAGCACCTACTTCCCGTGTTGCTGTGAGATTCAAATAAGATGATATTTTTAAAGCACTTTGCACATAATAGATGCTGTGTAAATGTTAGCTATAATAAATGATGATGATGCCATCTGGGGAGCATTGTAGGCTTGGGTAATAGTGAGCATGGTAGCAATACAGATCCATAATGTGTCTTTTGGGTTGTAGGTTTGTGTTTGGGAGGAGTGGGAAATAAGATTGGAATGGAAAATTGGGGCCACATTGTGGAGGTCTTTCAATACACAGATAAGGATTTTAGGATTTGTCCAATAGGCCATGGAGATTGGCCAAAGCATTTGGGCTAAATGTGGTGAAACTGGTGTTTTAAGAAGACAAATCTAGTACCAGTGTACAGAATGAATGAGAAGAGGGAAATCTTAGAGGCAGGGAGAGCACGCTACTGCAGTAGCCCAGGCATGAAATGATGCAGGCCCAAATCAAATTGGCAGGTGTGGGAGTGGAAAAGAAGAAATTGAAAGAGGCAGGATGAGGGAGGGAAGGATGAGCAGGAACCAGTGACTGGACAAGGGGCACTTAGAGTAACAAACTTTTCAAGGTTGGGTGATTGAGGAAATTATGGTAACTGTGATAGAAAGAGGAAATTTAGGATAGTGTAGTCAACAATTAAAGATAGTCATTGCCGTGCTAAGCAACACCCATTACGTGAGTGTTAGCAGGAGCTAGCCAACTATAGCAAATTTAAAGGTTCTTGTAGGGCGGGGCCTATGCCATGTGGCCTGACACAAAAATACACATGAACCAGAAGCAGACTGGGTGAAGCAAAAGAGAGTAGCTAAGGAAAAAGAAAAAAAGAAAAGAAACTGAGTTTTGTGTGCTTTTTTGGGTCTCCTTTTTGTGCTTTGTTATTGTAATGTTCAAAATCACTCCAAGAAGTAATGGAGGAAGTTTGTATCTTTCTCGTCTCTGCATAGGTGGGACAATATGGAGATAGAATACCAAATATTCTATCAGACTTAGTTGATACTGTTTGGGTTAGTTTTGATAAATTGCCCCCTCCCTTCCTGTTTTTCTTATGAAGAATGGCTCACTATATAGGGAATAAGAAAAAGAGATATTCAAGAACGAAGGTGATATGAAAATAAAATGTAAATATTTTAATGGTTTATAAGAAATGAAACAGCATGTAGAATAGTGGAAAGAGCATTAGAATTGGAGTTTGAAGACACAAATTCTTATACTATTTATGCTTATATGACTATTATGTAATGTTAGGCAAGGAATGTATATTCTCGGGGGGGGTGGAAGTGGAGCCAAGATGGCAGAGTAGAAAAAGCACCTCCAAAGTCCTCTCTCCCACACCACTTCAAAATCATGTAAAAGGGGACTCTGAACAACTTCTGGAGCTCCAGCACCCACAGAATGACACAGAGAAGCTAATCTCCCGCTGAGGAAAGCCCAGCAGCCCTGCAGGGAGTGGCCAGCACAGCACTCTGAGAGCCTACAGTGCAGTGCTCTGGGAGCTGAGCCCAGGCCCGCCTGAGCCAGGGTTTTAGCCCCAGGGCGGGCCAGCAGCTGGCGGGAGAGACCACAGAACACCAGCAGCTGTGGCAATTCCAGAATTATCAACATAGATATGCTTAGGACAAAGTGAGCGGTTAGTGCCCTATGGATTTTGGGACCAGTATTTGGGGAATGCATCAGCTTCTTCCCCTAGGGGTGAGAAGTGGCTGAGGAGACATGGCACAGACGCCATTTTGCAGCTTCAGTTGCAGCTTCAGCTCCTGGCCTGCAAACTGTAGGGAGATCCAGCGATCAGGCTTGGGGCGTAATCGCTCTTGCTTTAACCACCTGTATCTGATTTGCAGTCTAAGGTGGAGATCTTGGGGTGGGTATCCAGCTGGCCAGAGAGTGTGGAGGCTTCACAGAGGCCACCCAACAAATACTTCTGGAAGTTGTGAAGACCCCAACATTTGGGATGGAAGTTCCCCTGTCTGGTAGCAGAGTCCTATTGTGGCAACAAGCCCAAAAGTCAAGTAATTAAGTGGCAACATACCTAGGGAAAGGAAACAAAATAAACTGAAAAATGCAACATTAGACTCCAATTTTGGGGGCAAAGAGGATCAAAGCATGGAACAGGAGGAGGACTGGGAGGTCAGAAATCCTGCACCAAAAGCCCCAAATGAAAATATGAGCGAGTTACAGGCCATAGAGAACCTTATGAAGGATTTTAAAAACCAAATAAGAGAAGTGGAGAAAAAATTGGGAAGAGAAATGAGAAGGATGCAGGAAAGGTATGAAATGAGAGTCAACAGCCTGACTGAGGAAAATAACACCTTAAAAAATAGACTAACTGAAATGGCAAAGGAAGCTCAGAAGGGCAATGAGGAGAAGAATGCCTTAAAAAGCCGAATTTGCCAGATGGCAAAAGAATCTCAAAAGCTCACTGAGGAGATTCATTCCTTCAGAGTTAGACTGGAGCAAATGGAAGCTAGTGAATTTATGAGAAATCAAGATGCTTTTAAACAGATGCAAACAAATGAAAGACTAGAAGGCAAAGTGAAATATCTCATTGGAAAAAACACTGACCTGGAAAATAGATCCAGGAGAGATAATTTAAAAATTATTGGACTACCTGAAAGCCATGATCAAAGAAAGAACCTAGAAATCATCCTTCAAGAAATTCTCAAGAAAAATTGCCCTGATGTTTTAGACCCAGAGGGGGAAATAGAGATTGAAAGAATCCACCGATCACCTCCTGAAAAAGATCCCAAAATGAAAACTCCTAGGAATATTATAGCCAGATTCCAGAATTCTCAGATCAAGGAGAAAATATTACAAGCAGCCAGGAAGAAACAATTTCAATATTGTGGAAGCACAATCAGAATAGCACAAGACCTGGCAGCTTCTACACTGAAGAATCGAAGCACATGGAATATGATATTCCACAGGACAAAAGAGCTAGGATTAAAACCAAGAATCACCTACCTATCAAAACTGAGTATTTTGTTTCATGGGAAAATATGGTTTTTTAGTGGAATAGAGGACTTTCAAGCATTCTTGAGGAAAAAACCAGAGTTGAATAGAAAATTTGACATTCAGACACAAGAAGCAAGAGATGCTTGAGAAGGTAATCAGGGAAAAGAAATCAAAAGGAACTTATCAAAGTTGACCTATTTACATTCCTACATGTAGAAACAGTAACTGTTACTGATGAAACCTTTCTCTTTATAAAAGTAATTGTAGAAGGATATATGGGCATATGAATACATATGTGAATGTGTGTATATATGTTTACAGGTATACATGGATAGAGGTCACAGGTTGAATTTGGTGGGAAGGGATGATACCTAAGGGGTGAAGTTAAGAGGTGAGAGAGTAAAGTAGCAAGAAGAGACAGGGTAGGGTAAACTATCTCATGTAGAAGAGGCAAGGGTACGTAGTAGCAGGGGAGGGGAAGAACAGGAAGGCAAAAAGGCAAAACGATATTCTCATTGAATTTGGCTCAGGGAGAGAATGACATACATACTAAACAGGATATCTCACCCTGCAGGAGAGTAGGGGGAAGGGGATGAGAGGAGGGATGATGGAGGGGAGGGCATTCGGGGGGGGGCAGAGAGGGAAGGTTGGAAGTACCCACTTTCAAAGAGGGACAGGATCAAAGTAGGGAATGGACTAGGTGGGGGGGTAGGATAGGTGGGAGGGAAATATAAGCAGTCTTTTACAATATATCTACTATGGTAATATTTTTCATAGCTATACATGTACAATACATACTGAATTGCTTATCTTCCCAGAGGGAGTAGGTGACAAGTGAGAAAGGGAATGGATCTGAAATTTGAAATTTTAAAATTAAATGTTTAAATATATATAAATACTATTATCAACACTATTTTGCATGTAATTGGGAGATAAGATGTGCAGGCATTGGGGCACAGAGATTCACCTTGCCCTAATGGTAAAGTTGAAGGGGGTATGGGAGAAGATATGGGAGAGAGCAGATTGGATGAGGGGATATCTTGTGGGACTGCTATTCTGGGGTGGTGGGTAGAGGAAAAATGGGGAAAAATTGTAACTCAAAATCTGGTGGAAATGAATGATGTAAACCAGAAGTTAATAAAGCATTTGTTAAAAAAAAAATTATATTCTCTAAGTTCCAAATTCTTTACCTGTAAAAAGACACATGACAAAGAAAAAATAGGTGCAAGTCTGTCAGAAATAATTTTTATTACTTTCATATTAACATTAATTTTATTCATTTAACATTTGACATTAATTAAACATTTATAGTTTATATAGGAAAATGTCCAAACTAGTATAGTATTTCTTTTCCATGCACACACTCCCTTGGGCACATTTCTTACCACAAGACAATTTGAGGTAACATTTTCCTTTTTTATGATTCCTATAAATGTTATGTTGTGATAGAGACATTTCCATGTCAAGTCAATAAACATTTATTTGAGCTTCTATGTGCCTGGCACTGTTCTAGGCATGGAGGCTTCAAAGGAAAGCAAAAACTGTCACTACCCTTAAAGAGTTTACAGTCCAATTGGCAAGGGAAGTGTGGAGAAACTAAACCAGTTTGAACATTCTTCTGTTTTAACTCTTTAAATTAAAGTAAACACTATATAATAGAAATTCATAATTCTACCTATAATCCCCTCCTATTCTACAGTGAGGTATTGAAATGATTAATTTTATTTGGGATGTATTAAATGCAGAATAAACAAAAAAGTCAAAGAAAGAAATAGAAAACCTATCTAACATGATGTGGGAGTTATAAATTATATGATTTATACAATTTTAATTGGAGATTTGTATGTTGCCCACGTTGGTTTTGTGTGTCCGCATGACTTATAATTTATATAATGTATACAATTTATAATTGTATATCTGTGTATTGCCCATGTTGGTTTTGTGTGTCTGCATGAGATACACATATTTAGATGTGACTCACAGTGAGATATGAATAGATACCTCTGTAGTCTCTTCCACTCAAGAGACATTTGGATTCCTGTTAGAAGGGGAGCAGGACATTGGTGCCACAAGGCTAGTCATTCTACTCTCCTTAGAGAGGGGATACTGATCTGGAATCTTATCTATCTGCTTCCTAAACATGAATAGTCTAGGGGAAATAAACAGACTGTGGGGCTTCTCCTAGTGAACTCTGGGTAAAATGCCTGTGCAATAGATAGAAAACTGCATGTTTCTTTAAGAATTGACCACTCCCTAATCCCACCTGGAATCACCTAATTAACATATTTGGCACACCCTTCACTTTTTAGGTTGAAGTTTCCCTAATAACCCTTGCCTGCTATATAGCATTACAATAAACTTTTGCCACTCAATTTAAAGATTGTTTGGGTCTGTGAATTCATTCTAGATGATCCTGCCCTGTGTCCCAGTATTTTGGGATCCCTAAAACCACATCATAGCTACCATCCTATAATCCAGACCCTCACCTGAAACTTAGCACATAGGCAATACTAATTAAGACAAGAAAAACATAACTAGGGTCGGCTAGGTGGCGCTATGAATAGGGCAATGGCCCCGGAGTCAGGAGTACCTGATTTCAAATCTGACCTCAGACACTTAACACAAAAACTAGCCCTGTGACCTTGGGCAAGTCACTTAACCCCAATTGTCCTCCAAAAAAAAAGCAAAAACAGAGAAACAAAACTCCTTCATCAGTCTTGGCTTCCACCGGACCTAAAAAAAAGTATGAGGAGGTCATTTCCCTTAGATCAGATCTATCCTTCACAAAACTACAGAAGAAAATGAATTTTATAAGCCAATGAGTTCAAATTAGCTCGCTGTCTCCTTAGTTGTGTGACTTGAGTTCAAATTTCATCTCTCACACTCCCAGTATGGCTTTTGGGCAAGTCAAGTCTTCTCCAGGGCTCAATTTCCTCATCTGTAGAATTAGGGAGTCGTATTAGTTGACCTCTGAGATTCCTTCTAGTTTTAGGTCTATGATCTTACCATCCATGGGGAAACTGTCTCCATATTTCCTTGTACTTAACATCACTGATATTTTTTTCCATTCCCATCTACAACTTTTCAATTCTTGAAAGCCAACAGTGACACTCCAGGTTTTAATCATGAGGGAATGCTCCTTAAATTACTCATCATCTTTGCAACTTTTTGGTTTTCTACACAGGCTATTTGGCTGTCATTACAAACAGGGTGGTGTTTGTCTTCAGTTAGATGAAGATGGTCAAACTTGTATTATTAACATTAAAAGAACATGATGGTAAATTGATGTAAAATTTCAAAAATAATTTTCCTATCATTTTGCATTTAGCATTTTTTATTTGTGTAAATGAACTTTAAATAAAATAAAAAGTAGATATTATAATTTTACTTTGAAATACAAATAAAATAAAAATAGAACTCTAATTCTGTTGCCTTATAGATTTTTTAAAAATACTATGCAACAATTTACACAACTTGGTCCTTTGAGACATACTTAAATACCAGCCCCTCCACACTTCAAATTTACTGACACATCATCAGTCTAATCCATTTGTCATTTCTTGGGTTAGAGAGGTTTGGTAATTAGGACACCTAAGCAGTAGTTTGAAGACCTAAGCCATAGTTGTTATTGTTGTTTTTCCCAACGTTGCTTTATCACTTAACCCTGACTAGACTAATTGCACCTTTCTTAAACCTTTTTCATTTTCTGTTTCATAAATTGTGTTCTTGACACCTAACCTTACTTAGATACTTTCATGGTTAAATATGAAGGTCAATGAAATGAGGTATTTTAAATCTTGAGTGCCAGAGCCATTATATGGCATGAAATCAATTTATCTAGGTAATTCTTCACCACTTTCTCCACCCTGACTGTGATAATTTCAGAAGTAAGGAAGAATTGAGATTGGCTCGTTTGGCCAAAATTCTCTGGCTACATTATATTACACCAAAACCGCAATGGAACTCAATCTACTGCTTCCTCTGGCATATTTTTTAAAACTTTACTTGTTTAAATTATGTAATATGTTGTTATTTTTTCAGCTTGTACTTGTTAAGTCACACAAAACATACTACCATATTAGTCATGTTGTGAAAGAAGACACAAACACAAAAAGGGAAAAACATAGAAAAAACCCCAGAAAGTGAAAAATAGTATGCTTCAATCTGCATTTAGATTCCATTGATTCTTTCTCTGGAGGTGGATAGCACTTTTTTTATGATCAGTACTTTGGAATTGTCTGAGATCATTTATTCCTGAATAGTTGATCATTGTATAGCATTGCCATCATTATGTATAATATTCTCCTGGTTCTGCTTGTTTCACTTTGCATCAGTTCATGTAAGTCTTTCCAGGTTTTTCTGAAACCCACCTGCTCATCATTTCTTCTTCTTCTTTTTTTTGCCCCTTATTTCCAAGGCTTTATTGAACAGGATTACAGGGTTGTTTTAGAAAACAATAGTTCCAATTCCTTTCAACCCCCTGGCATGAAATATTGTATTCAGGGATGGAGACATACATACACACACACTCACACTCAGTGATGAAGACATACACACACACCACAGCTACTAAAAGGAGTAGGTCCAGAATATATATCCACTTTAAAAATCCTTATTCATAGACCCAGTCATGGGCACAAGACTTATAATCGACCAGTTCTTCAGGCTTAAACCACAGGCTGATCTCCTTTTCAGCACTTTTTACAGAATCACTGCCATGAATGATGTTCCTGCCAACTTGAATGCAGAAGTACAAATGGTATCTGGCTTGGAATCAGCTGGGTTGGTCTCTCCCAGCATCACTCTGCCTGTCTTCACCACATTCAAGCCCTCCCAAACCATGGCTACAACAGGCCCTGAGTTCATATATTTCACAAGCCCAGGGAAAAATGGCCTGTCCTTCAGGTCAACATAGTGCTGTTTCAGATGTTCCTCTGAGGCCCGAAGGAACTTCATGCCCACGAGGCGGAATCCCTTCTGCTCAAAGCGTTTGATGATGTCCCCGACCAGGCCCCGCTGGACGCTGTTGGGCTTGATGGCAATGAAGGTACGCTCGGTGTTGGCCGTGGTCCAGGGAAGATCGGGCTGGAGCAGGAGAAAGGCATCTGTGGCTGCGGCGGAGAAGGCCCATCGTTTCTTCTAGTACAATAATATTCCATTTATATAAAACAATTTGTTTAAATCTGGCATATGTTTAACCTGAAGGAACAAGAATGTTTTTATTTTTGTTTTTAAAAGTAATATTTAATACCACAGAAAAACTTCTGAGTCATTTCAGTCTCAACAAAACTCTTATATAGTATATTTTTTGGAAGGGGGAGAAAGGGAAATTGGTAAGACCTACCTTTGATTTCATTGGTATGTAGGAAATTCTCTCTTATTAATGTAGACTGGCACCCGGGATGCAATTTAATAGTCTTTAGAGTTTCCTGGGGTCCCTAAGAGGGTAGGTGACTTTTTCACTATCATACAGCAATAAGTATCTGAGGTGGGACTTAAAACCAGATCTTCCTGATTCTAAGATCAGTTCTCTACACACTACACCACACTCTCTCTATCAACTGTAGACAAGCTCTCTATCCACTGAAAGGGTGGTAAAGTGGGCGGAAAGCTGACTTCAGAGTTAGGAGAACAGATTAAGATACTATCTTAGATACTTATACACATGGACATCAGATAGTGTGTGTGTGTGTGTGTGTGTGTGTATGTGTGTGCGTACACACAAACTTATACATATTCTTGGAAGTAGCTAAATGGTTCAGTGGATAAAGTGCTAGGCCTAAAGTAAGCCTCAGACACTAGCTGTGTGACTCTAGGCAAGTCATTTAACCTCTGTTTGCCTTAATCAACTAGAGAAGGAAATAGCAAATCCTTCCAGTGTCTTTGCCAAGTAAACCTCATGGACAATATGGTCCATGGGGTCACAAAGAGCTGGATATGACTGAACCTCAATAAATACATATTCTTAAAGCAATGCAGGCTAAAGCTTATGAAAAATTATTTTTGGAGAGTTTCTTTTCTCTACCCATGACCCACCAGCAAAGAAAAGTTTTGCTTTACATATAACCGCTTTTAAGGAGTTTTTATACTTTATACAGTCTTGCAAAAATATGTGAAAAAGAAATGTACAAGAGATATGAAGTAGTTTTCCTACCATTCCACAACAAGTTGTAAGGACATTTATTTTCTTTTTTCTTTTTGGAGGGCAATTGGGGTTAAGTGACTTGCTTAAGGTCACACAGCTAGTTTTTGTGTTAAGTGAGGTCAGATTTGAACTCAGGTCCTACTGACTCCAGGGCGTGTGCTCTATTCACTGTGCCACCTAGCTGCCCCGTGTAAGGACATTTCTTAATCAGATTGAGAAGATTATAGGTCTTTGGCCCCTGAATGCAGGCAACTGAAATCACACAGAAAACATCTGCCATAATGCAGAAAACATATTATACTCTGTAGGTCTATATTGAAAAAAAAAATAATCCATTCAGCAGTTTGAAGATTAGAAACAGAAATTGGGGCAGTTCTAGAGTGATATTCTTTTGAGGACAGAAAGGGCAGGGGAAACCCACCTCCCCAACCCCATTAACCATAGTGTTTAGCAGCAGATATTTTCACCCAGAAGGTGATATGACATCCTGTAGTTGGGGTTTTGGGGGAATGAGGAAGTGGTTCACTTAGAGGGAGTGCAAGGTCTAGTTCAGGGAACGGAGGCACTCCAGGATGAGGTGGATAAAAAGAGACAGTTATCCAAGAGAGAAGGGGAACCCCAGGGTCAACTCTAATAACAAATGACCAAAGGGTGACAGAGGTTTTGCAACTGCTACTAACTCCAAAAGTACCAAAGAGTTCACACAAATTATAAGCAGACAGCTTCCTTTATTCTGTTGGGGGAGAGAAATTAAACATGTGCCTGTGCCTCCTCTAGTAGGAGACCCAAGGCAGTAAGACTAAACCTTGATATATGTGTTTGTAGCTAGACAAAGAATCAAACAATGTGGTGTAGCAACAGTTGTGAGGAAAAAAAAAAAGTCTGTTCATAGCAGGGCTTCATGTCTGGGCCTCTTGGTACTTGCCCAAACTCGGGGACCAGCAGCTTTGCGATTTAGTTGCACAAAGGATTGTTGTTATTCCAAACTCAGAGCACAACTTGCTTGCTAGGCCTTAGCTCTGAAAAACAGGGTGTCTTCTAATAGTAAAAAAAGAGAGAAGTACAAAGATAATGCTGGTCTTAGACCTGACACCAGTGCACAGAGAGGTGAATTGGCTAAGACCACGGGAGAGCTAGCCCTCAATTTCAAAGTTGGGCTACAGAGAGAACAATCTTAGTATTACTAAGACTTTCAGGACCCAGAGTTTCAGAGGTGTGAAATACCTTGGCACATGTGTTTCTTATGCATGTGCCTTGCTTTCATTGTCTTCTATGTCTACTCTTTGTGTGGATGCTATGTGTATTTGAGGGAGAGTATACTCTAGGTATTGGGGGTGGGGTGAGGAGAGAAGGTTTTATAGAGACTTTTTTCCCATGCCATCTTAGTAAATACCTTTCCTAATAGCTAATTTAGTCTACTTTTAATGAAAAACATGTTGCTGGGGTTTCGTGAGTTATGATTTTAGAAGGGTACACTTCTTGAACCAAGAGGTAACAGCTTCTTTTTAGGGATGTAATCAAGAGTTTGAGTGCAAATGGAGCAGTAGCCCTGAAGGAATGCTACATATATTCATGTTAGGTAAGGTTAGTTCATTCATTCATTCAATATTTATTAAACATCTTCACCTTTTGTACAAAGGTCTTGGGGGAATTTTAAAGATTCCCTAAGTCCTTTAAAAGAAAATTATTTTAAGAGTTCTTTAGGAGCACTTATCATTGTATCATCTGGTTTAAAGTTCACATGAGATAAAGTCCCAGCCCCCATAGAATGTATTATGTTGAGGGCAAAGGATGCCCTTACTATATCTGGGATAAGACAATAACAGATAGGTATAATACACAATGTCACATGCTAAGTGTGTGAGAAAGTTACAAAAAAAGTGCTTTTCTGCTAGACTGTGAGCTCTTTGGGGATAAACTTTCTGGTACCTACCACAATGCCTTCTGCATATAGTGATGCTTAATAAATCCTCTGGTGGTTTGGAGATGAGGGATTGGATTAACTAGGACTCTAAGGGATCTGAAGGAGTAGGTCATTGTGAATTGGTGAGGGGTGGTCTAATGATACACCTTCTACTGAACTACCTTAAATTTAACGGTTTTGTTCTGTGTCTTCATCAAGCAGCTTGTGAGATGGTGCATTATCACATTTTTACTCAAAGTGCATCAAAGCCATAAGATAACTGCATCTAAGAGGGCCTTTTTGGAGAAAAGTATGTCCTAGAAGGTGAAGATTTCGAGATTATATGATTCTAAAAGCTGCCATGGAATAAATACATAAGAATCAGACTTTTTTATGATCTCTTGGTTGCTATTCATTGCTACTGTGAAGACAGATTATATTGTCACTCTAGTACATACAAATGAAAATGCTAGTTGATAACAACATTGTAAAGACAAATAGTTTTGAAAGAGTTCTACTTAATGTAAAGACCAACTGTGATCGAAATCAAGAGGACAGATGATAGATAAAGCATGTTACATACCTCCTGACAGAGAGGTGATAGGCTTAGGGTGCAAGATAGATAGATAGACAGACAGAGACAGATAGGTAGAAACCATGGAGATACGAAAGATGAACATACATATCTGACCCAGGAAGAAAAAGCAAATATGAAAGAGGTCCTCCAGACAACTTCGGGGGCAGATGGTGACACTGACCTCCGGGGCATGACAGGGGATGTGAAGTAACAAGAGGAATGGGGTTCAGATGGGTCTTTAGGTTTGTAGTATATGAGAAAAACAGCCCAGTCCTCTTTCCCACGGAGGTATGATCCATGCAAGGCATCAGCGGGCTGTTCCACATAACACAGAGCCTACGCCTTCATGGATCTGTGCTCTCACTTCAGTGGGTTCAGATCATAGCTCACATCCTTCTAACCTTTATCCAAGTCCTCTGGCAGGCTCCTACCCATCATGCTGGAGGGCTCCACTCTATCTTCAGACATGGTGTAGATGTAGTTATATAAATGTGTTATCATGTAGGTACATTGTTTTATATAGGCTTGGATAGCATCCTTTTAAGGAGGTTATCCTCTGGATTTGGTTGTTGCAGAAGACTAAAGGTATTAAAAAAGAAGTCTTTGGGGAGTTGATAGTCTTAAGTGTCTGCCTGAGTGAGTTATCTGGGGCTTTGGGATCAGGAAAAATGGAGGAATTTTGCTGATGCTTCTTACTGTATACAATTAATTGTGAGGCATATTACTGCTTACAAGAGACCTCTTATGCACTCTGGTGTACTATATAATCAGGTTAAGACCCTTCGAAGAATGGCAGTGATTGGGGATTGGGTGCATCTTCAGTATGGACATGGGGGTCATGATGCTATATTGCAGTGATCCCCTTAACTAAGGACAAAGCAACTATTTCTGTTCAAGAATCTTCCTCATTCCAACCAGATTACTCACCTTTGAGAGGGCAGTATAGAATAATCCACTGTGTTTTCTAACCAGCCTCTGACCAACAAAATGATCACATTAGTTCTCTTTCTCCATCTCAGGGCTAAAGGTTTGTGTTTAATGAAGTTGGTGCTTTCTCAGCATATGACATTTGTGGTGCCAATCAAATCTAACACTGCAGTAAATATTATTAATGCTCTTATGGAATATTTTCTTCTTCCTTAAAGACTCTCCCTATTACCCCTGAACTGTTGAATCTACACCCATTTTACCATGAAGAAGGTTCAAGATTTGGCCTGCTGCCATTATCTTCACTGAGTTTTCCATTATCCATTTCATCCTAGATAGCTGGTATTCTTGAACACTGAAACACACTCTTCAAACAGCAAATTTTTTATCATATTCCTGATTAATGTGGTCTTTTTTGTCTGACAAATTCTACCTCATATGTAAGTTTCAAAGGTTCAGTGGTGCAGATGATTTTTCCATTCTGTTCTTCTACCTCTTCTCCTACCCATTTATTGTTGTTTTCCTCCAAAAACTTCTTGAGGGAAGAACCTGTCTTTCTTTTTGCTTATATTTGTAATCCTGGTACTTAGCACAGTGCCTGGCACTTAGAAAGCTTTTAAGAAATACTTTATCTGATCTAATCTATTGGGATTCTGGAGATCACCTGGCAGGACAAGCTACCAGGCACTGAGGTCCTTTCTTGAAATAAATTGCGCAGCATTCAAACTCTGCTTCAGAGAGCACAACTCTGATGGGTTGACCACAGTGTCCGAATGCAAAACATACACTTGCCACAGAGACTATTTTATGGAGAACTCACACAGGACAAGACTTCACATAGTGGTCAGAAAAAGCAATACAAGGATACTATCAATGTCTCTCTTAAGAACTTTGGAATTGATTGTGTGACATAGGAGACACTGGCACAGGACCACTCAGCATGGCATACCCACATCAGAGAAGGTGCTGTGCTCTATGAACAAAGCAGAAATGAAATAACTCAAAAGAAAAGCAAGATGCTCAAAGTTAGAGGATCCATGCCAAAAGTTCACACAGACTATTTGTGCCTGCCCTGTGGTAGAATATTCTGAGCTCATATTGGTTTGATCAGTCACAGTGGGACACATTGAAAATTGACATAGTGATGTCATTTTAGTCCTCCTTGAGAGCCAAGGACAAAAACCGCAACTGGGGATGAATGCCTTACCCATGGGGTAGGGAACCTGCAACCTTGAGGCCACATGGAGTCCTCTAGGTCTTCAAATGTGGCCTTTTAACTGAATCCAAACCCTCAAGAAGATTTTTAAGTCCTTATAACTAAGAGGTGTGATGTGATCGGAACAACATTTTTTCTAAATATGCTGGGAAGGTTTCTTGGTAAAAAGGCAAGGAGACCATCCTTGGGATTTGGTTAGCATGGAGGACTAGTGATTGTAATGGTAATGGTAATTTGAAGATTTTCCCTGCCCTCTAATAGGCTGAATGTAATCACATAGAGCCTATGGTGGGAGGAACTTTCTGAACCCACAGGAAGTTGGAGTCAGAGCAGTTAGAGCTGGAAGGAAGAGAGGATATGCTCAAGGAGACAGCTAGACTTGTGAGTGTTTGTTTGTGGGAAGGCAAAAGGATGGTGTGGCTCTCTGCTGTGCTATGATATATTAACTTCTTTGTTGCTATGATGGATTCAGTTTCCTGGTATTGGGATTTAGCTCTCTGGTGTCTGAATAAATGTTTTGCTTCTGTCTTCTATATGGAAAGTCTGTTCTATTTTGTGATTGAGAATTATGCCAGCATATTCATAGTCACTGTTGGCACTGTGAATATTGCATTGGTTCTCCAGTGATGTAATCTACCACCCCCACCACCTTAGCTTATGGAAAGTTGGTAGCTAGTGCTCCTGAGGTTTGGTAAGGTTCCCACTGGTATATGGAACATCTTTTTGACCCAGCATTACTGCCCGGACAAATGTAGAGGTGGAGGGGTTCAGTGTTCATTTTTGGTAATTACATTCTTTTAATCCTTTGTTACATACAAAGTTATTTTATTGCATTTTGTGGCCCACAAGTTTTTCATTATGTTTGAATCCCAAGTCTGAATCACTGGCCTGGCCTAGAATATTGTATAACATTAGATAAATTGTTTTTCTTTTCTGGGCTCTAGTGTCCTCAACTGTAAAAGGAGAGGGTTTGGTGAGATGTGATCTAAGCTAACTGCCAACTTTGACATTTTATGTTTCTGGATGCTAATCCCTGCTCTGGCACATAATATATCTCTGTTGCTTTTCCCCTCCTTATTGCAAAGGAAAACCACATGCAATAATTTTTCTGAAACACTTGCTCTGAGCAATAATTCCCTGTGCAGTGAGAATGAGAACATAGTGTCAAAGAAGTTTAAGCTAATGATTATAATATTTGCATAATACAATTATGAATTATTTTTAAATAGGGCAATTGGCTTGCATTTAGATCTTTTTTAAATTTAAATTTCCTTAATGGATGAAAAAATGTAATAATTGATTTCTTTTCAAGAAAAAAAAAAACAGTTGATTTTGTTTGGATTCCACTGTTTGCAAAAACAAACAAACAAACAAAAAACCACACACACTTGGAGTGTTGATGATTTTATCTCCAATATTCATGATCCATAAACTTCTCCCTATGCTCCACAACCTTCTCCTTCTGACCTCTCAGGGTGAGTTATGTTGTTGACCATCATCAAAGTTCTGATTTGATGAAAATGTGTAGTTATTTGAAGCAGCTAGGGCATTAGTGAAAACAGAATATAGTACACTAACACTGACTTCTTTTTGAATCTAAAATAATGTATTCATCCTGCTCCTTAAAATCTCACCAGCCTTGTCATAAGGCTCCCTACATCTGGCAGAAAGCAAATCCTTATTTCGTTTCATGGGCCAGATTTAAAGCCTAGTCACTCTAGATTGCTTGTTTTTTTTGTCATCGTTTTTGTTTTGAAAGATGATCCTTAGCAGTTTCACTTTAGCCTTTTATGAGCATCTGACTAAAGGCAAAGTTACATTATGCTCTTTCTGAGTTATTTCCAAACTACTTTCACTAACACAGCCTCAGTTAGGAAAAATAATCAGGTTTGCCTCAACTCGGTTTTATTATTTAAATGCAAAAATCAAAAATCAGTGAAGAGCTCTTGGATACTTTTCAAAAGAAAGAGAATATACTCAATTTGATCCAAACAATATGCTAAGACACAGATTTTTTTTCCACAAAGTTTCTCAATGAATTTTCTAGATTTCTCCAGAATGGTACCATATTTTTTTTTTTAAAAAGGATTCCCATTTCTCTCATTTATTCCCATGCTTTCATAACCTCTTCTGTGGAATATTGTAATAGATTAATAATTAGTCTCACTGTCTCTAGTGTCTCCTTTCTCCAAACCATCTGCTGCACAGCTGCCAAATGATATTCATAAAGCACAGGTCTGACCATGTCGTTTTCTTGCCATAAAAGTCCTAAAAGTTCCTTCATTTCTCAAGGATAAAACGAAAACGCTTCAGTTTCCTTTTTGTAGATCTTCAAGTGTGACTCCTGACTCTCTTTCTAGGCTAACTACATGTTGCTATCTTTCTTCCACACATTCTATGCTCCAGACAAACAAGACTGTACACAACATGTTATGTGTTAGCCCAGGCTACCTTCTCTCCCTGGTATACAACCTCTCAATATCTTTGATTCACAGAATTCCAAGCATACTTCAAAGATCAGCTCAGGTATCACCTCCTACAAGAAGCACATTTCTGTACATTTGGTTTGTTTTCATTTTTACATTTTCTATGTATATATTTTTTTTCCTCAACAAAATTCAGTCTCCTGTAAGACCTTTTCATTTTTGTCTTTGTAACTGTAGCATTTAGCACAGTGCTTGTTAAATAGTAGGCGCTTAATAAATGTCTGTTGAGTTGAATTGGAGGTATTCATGAGACAAAGTTAGAAAGATAGGAAGACACTAGATTACGGAAGATCTAGAATACCAGGCAAAAAAAGTCAGTAACATTCGAACTTCCCTTGCTGGCCAGTAGAGAACCACTAACATTTTTCACTGATGTCTTTACCTTTAGACAAGAATATCTGTAACACCTAAAAGAGGTAGGAGATATTTATAATTATATATACAAAGATATGCATACATTAGAAATAGTGAAGCATTCCTTTTCATTCTCAACTTATCTGCTTTAAATTGTTTTTCCTTATTATTATGAATGTGACAAGCACCAATAAAACACGAACAGAAACAACAGACAACAAACAGAAATAACCGAGAAACAAAGAATAGAGAAAGGGGCTGGTTGGCTAGGTGGTGCAGTGAATAGAGCACCAGCCCTGGAGTCAGGAGACCTGAGTTCAAATATGGCCTCACACACTTAACAGTTACTAGCCATGTGACCTTGGGCAAGTTACCTTAACTTTATCCTGCCTTCCCCCCTCCAAAAAGCCAAAAAAAAAAAAATAGATGAAATGTATTTCAGAGTCAATATTCTAGTTTCATCATTCTAACAGACTAATGGTGAAGAATGCCAGCCACCTCTCAACAGCGTTAATGATGGACTCAATATGGAGAATGAGACACATTTTTAGACATGGCCAATATGGGAACTTGTTTGGCATCACTATGAATGTTTGTTATAAGGATTTTCTTTTTCTTACTCAAGAAGGAAAAAAATGGTCTGAGGAGTAAAGATGTGTGTGCACGTGTCGGGGGTAGGGAGAGTTTGAAAGAAAAGAAATATTTGCTACTAAAAATTAATTTAAAAAAATGTGAACTCCCCAAGAATGAAAACTATTTTTCTTTGTATCCCTAGTATTTAGCGCAGTGCCTGGCACACAGAACATGCTTCCTAAATGTTTATTGATAAACAAACTAACTGATAAACATGCCCCTGCTTGTCTGGGTCCCTTCTTAAATTTCTTTCAATTCCCTTCTGTGTATTTTTTAAATAGCTCATTGGAATTCTTTTCTTTGTCTTCCTTTTTTTGGTATCACTATCACTTCCCCTATATTACTTCATAAGTCTTCTCCCCTATCAAAAAATAAAAGCCTTCCCCTATAACAAATAAGTATAATCAAACAAATCAAATCCACATATTAGCTATGTCCAAAAATATATGCCTCTTTTTGCACCATCAGTCAATCACTTCTCTGTCAAGAAGTGAGAAGCATGTTTCATCATCAGATTTCTGAAGTCATAATTAGTCATTGCATTGATTACAGTTGCTAAATCTTTCAAAATTGCTTTCTTTACTATTTTGTAGTCATTATATAAATTGTTATGTAGGTTGTGTTTACTGAACTATGTATCAGTACATAAAGGTCCTCCCAGGTTTTTCTGGATTAATTTCTTTCATCATTTTTTACAGGACAATAATATTCCATTACATTCCTATAATTTGTCCAGTATTCTCCAAATGATAGACAACCACTATTTTTCTTTATCTTTGTTACAACAAAATGTACCTTCTCTTTTTGATGCCTTTGAGGTATATACTTATCATCTTTGGCTCAAAGTTTAGGATTTGGGGAGAGGAGCATAATTCCAGACCACTTTCCAGAATATCAGTTCAAAATTCCAACAACAGTATTCCTGTAAGAATAGGTTCTCCAACAACTGTCATTCCACCCCTTATTTTGGTCATCCTTACCAGTTTGTCAGGTATGAAGTGAGACCTCAGAGCTGTTGCATTTCTTTTATTATTAATGATTTGGGACATTTAAAATATGATTGCTTATTGCCTTTCTTCTTTTGAGAATATTCTCTTTATCCTTTGAACATCTTTTCTGTTGGGAAATTACTCTTGTAAGTATTTGTATCAATTCCCTATATATCTTGAAAATGAAAAAGTTTTTCAGAGAAATTTGCTCAAAAGATTTTTCCTCTTAGTTAACTATTTCACTCCTAATTGTAATTGCATTTTTGGTACAATTTTTTTTTCAATTTTATGTAGATGGAATTGTCCATTTTTTATTTCCTATGACCCTCTCTATTCTTTGTTTAGTTAAGAAGCCCTTCTTACATTCATAGTTGTGAAAGACACCTCTTCTGTGCCTTTAATTTGTTTATGGAATAACAATCATAAGTAGGTCATAAGTAACATAACATAATCATAAGTAAGTACCTCTTTGGTACTTATTTTGAAATAATAGTCCAAATTGAATTTCTGTCAGAATGGTACCATTTTTTCAGAAATCTTTGTTAGACAGTGACTCCTTACCATGCTGCACTGCTTGTGCTATTGGAGAGAGGAGGTAGATGAGTATTCATGGTGGGAATGGTATCAAATTCCTGAAAATCACAAATATGCTGGGAGGGAAATGAAGGGTAGTTATAGTGGGCTTCTCCTTCAAAAATAGAGCCCTAGGAGGAATTCATCATTTGTAGAAAGGGATCTGTATGGCAGAGTGATGTTCTAGGATGAGAAGGTTGCAGGGAACAGTGGATGTTCTAGGGTGAGGAAGTCCCAGGCATTGAAGCTTGATGATAAATCTAGAAAGTCAAAAGCAAAGCTAGGAAAAGAATGAAGCTTCCCCTTAAAATAGATAAGAACTCATCAATGAGAAAGTGGGGCCAACATGGTAAGAGGAATGTTCCAGGGGCTGATTCATATATTTAATAAAACTGCTTTTCTACCTTTGTTTATGAAGTTTATATGCTCTAGCATAGGGTCAATTTTTGGAAAGGTGCCATGTACATTTGAGATTTATGAATATTCATTTTATTCCCATTTGGTAATCACCAGAAAAACTATTATATATCTAAAATTTCTAAATTCTATTCAGATCTTTGATTTATTTCCCTATTATCTAGTTACTAATTTTAAATAAATAAAAAATGGTCAATTTCATAGCATCCATCTAGTAAAGCTTCTAAATATCCCCAAAGGATATTTTTTAGTACTGACTTAAATCTCTCCAACTACTGCTTGAACTCATTTTTTCATGTCTGTGGTCCTCAATGTAGACAGAAAACAATTGATCATGACCTGATATTTAATATCATTTGAATTCATTATTGTGATTAATTTTTATTAATGATTTTAATGTATAATTTAAATAACCAAAATAATTGAATTAAAAAGGTCATTGAAAGGAATATTTTATTTTTCCCAGTTAACATTATTTGAAGTATTGAAAGATAGATCAATGAATACCTCTAATATTCATAGCACTAATCACATTCATTTTTATAGAGAGGAAAAAATTCACTAATGAAGTCACTATGCATAGCTCAATACTAGTTCTCCAAAATGACATGATCCAAAGTGCTATACATGAAAACAAGCTTTATTTATCTTTGGGAACAAGCATAGGAAAAAAAAAAAAAGAAACAATGCCAGAGGTAAAAAGAAAGGGTTGGGGGGGGGGGGAAAGGGTCAAGGCATCTGAACAATTATCAATCAATGTGTCAGGCATTGTGCACAATGCAGGGGATACAAAGAAAGAAGGCAAAAATACAGTCCCTGTCCTCAAGTAGGTCATATTCTAATTCTGAGTAACAAATCCAAAAGAGCCTGTAGAAAGTAAGTTTTGTTGGCCTCTCTGCAGCTTCTGCTGGCCACTTTCCACTATTCCCAACCATGCAGCAGCACCAGCTGAATATTACATTGAAAAGATGGGCATTTGCAGCAAAGAGCTGCCAAGGATTATTGAAGACTGAATTCTTGAAAATTTCTAAAATTCGTTCCCGACTTCTTTCCTCCTCTTATTCAATTATAAGACTAACTCATTATCCATCTCCAATACCTGTCCAAAGTTTATATATTGGACAGACTAAATCAATATGATGCCCATTTAACAGCATGTCAAAATTTGGGCGTTATTCATTCTATATGCATTTAGTTCTTCCTTCTATATAAGGCCATTTTTTGAGTGATCATAGATCTTAGTGTAGTCTCAGGGTTCCTGGGATTTATGCCATCAGCATAATATCACCCCCAAGAGGAACATCTTGTAGACTCCCACATCTATAGAGTTCCTTCTTCATTTGGCCTTTGTGCAAGACATCTATTTTTTTTTATCATCAATGATACTGGAATTACCACATTGTCAGTAGCCAAGGTAGTATGTGAAGTGAAATGTCACTTATGATAGAATCAATAATAAACTAGATTTGACCAAATACAGAAAAAATCTATACTGGAAACAAAACATTTTTACAGTCCTTCAGGAATCATCTCTCAAGATTTTTGTAAAGATGGAAAGATTCCAAGATGACAGATGGTACCATTACAGAAAAAAAATATAGAGTTCATCAACTTTCTCATGCCTATAAAATGTTTTATGTACTTGTGGTAAGTATCTGTGATGAACATATGAGAAAGAAATTGGCAAGTTTTAAAAATCAATTTCTCTAGGAGACCACAAATTTATGGTCATGCAAATAACGGAAGTAGTAGAGACCAAAATATAAACTCTCACTGGGTTTATTGTTTGCTAATAATAATAAAAAAACTTGATGGACTGAAACATGATCTTAAAACTTCATTTTATCAAGGTATACAAATATTAAGCTAGTATAACATCTCTTGATAGACACAGCCACCATGGAGATAACTTGGTTTAAGAATCCAATGTGTCACTCAGGGAAACATTTGCCTACCAAAAGCATTTTCATTGTTAGGAAGGATGTGCTACTGAAGACATATTTAAATAACCCTTTCTCCAGATGCATTTACCCTTGTACAAATGCTATATCTATGTAATAGTGAATTGAAATTACAATTAAATTCTGTTAAAAGTAGCTTAATCAGGACAGGGACTAACACTAACACACTAGGTGTCAACATTAGATTGTGGGCAAGTGAAGGACAGGGAAGAAGAGAAAGGAATGAAGTGGGAGTTGGGGCAGGCTGGTAGCATGAATTACTTAGTACAAGGAATGAAATTAAAATCAAGATCAAGGCTAGGACATTAAGCTAAGCTGTAGGGCTGAGGGGGTTAATTTTTTAATTAGAAAGTCAATGCATATATTCAAAGACCAAGGTCAGTCTGTCATATAAGTTTGAATATAGTGGGGGTGTACAACCCAAATGGAACTGGATCCTGGGGTAGTATGGTCCAGTGGAAAAAGTGGTGAATTTGGAGTCTGTATGATCAACTCATCTAACCTCTTTATACTTTGTCTATAAAATGGGTATACTAATTCACTCACTAACCACTTCACTGGATTATTATGAGGAAAAGACTTTGTAAACCTTGAAGTACCATAGATACTGAGGTACCATAGATACTTGAAGTACCATAGATACTTTATAGGAACAGGCTGAAACTCAAGGTTAAAACTGAGCAATTATTCCTTCACTCAAAAATCATTCATTAAATATATTTTATGTGCTAAGTGCTGAAAGAGCTAAAGAGTCTAAACTTTATGATCATCACCTTCATGGACCTTACAGTCTGATGGAGAGATATGATACAAAAAGACATCACTTGTAATACAATATTACATAGTAAGGACAAGAAATGAGAAAAAAGTATATCACTGAGAAAATGTATGATAGGAAAAGGAGGTGATCACAACACATGAATGGGCTGATCACAACACATGAATGTCCATAGGTGAACAGCTGATATGCTGATCTGGTACATAGAGAAATACCATGTTTGGTAGAACTTGTTTGGAAGATCCAAATACTCCATCTTTATCCATGCTTGTTACTCCTGTTTGACTTTGATCTCTGAATATATACATTGCCTTTCCAACTCAGATACTAACCCACCCTTAGACTTTTGATTTTGCTCTCAAGCTTTGAGGAAACTTCTCTACTCTATCACCCTGTCCCAACTTCTGCTCTATGCTCTGGTCTTTCTTTATCCACAATTCATCTTTGACCCCTAAATTCGGTGGCAACCCCAAACCCTGACTCAGCTTCCATAATGAATTTCTCTATTGGGAAGAATCTAGACAAAAATCTGCACTTTCCTGCTCAGCTGGACTGTCTTTTTTATGCTAACAGAGCTCCTAACATTTAACTGTTGCCTATTTAGACCCCTGGCATCTTGACAGACTCCCTCCCATTTAGCTTTTGGTTTCCTGCCCCTTTGCTTATGTTCAATCCACACCAAAATGACCTCACAACTCCACTTGAAATCTTATCAAGATTCTGCCCCAGTACCACTTCCTCTGTGATCCTTTTCTGGGGGCTCCCCACAAATGGAAACAACCTGGTTTAACGCTTTTCTCATACCTCTCATCAGCATTGGTGACTAAGAGAATGATGGAAGAGGATCATAGGAAATAGAGAAGTTGAGAGGAGGTTTAGGAAGCAGGAGGCGCAGATGAATTCAGTTTTAGACCTGTCAAATTAAAGGCATGAGTGTAAAATCAATAGACTATTGGAAATGTGAAACTGATGCTGAGTGAAGAGATTGATAAAGGATACAGATTTGAGAGGAATTCATATAGAGGTAATAGTGAAAGCCATGGGAGTACATGATTTGCTGTTGTCTGTTTTGTATTTTAATATGTTTAAGGCTTATTTCATCTACTAGACATCTAGACGGTACATAGTGTTTTGGAGCGCTGGGCCTGGAGTTAAGCAGCTGCTATTCAGTTGTGTCCAACTCTTCATGACTCCATTTGGAATTTTCTTGGCAAAGATTCTAGAGTAGTTTGTAATTTCCTTCTCTAGCTCATTTTACAGATGAGGAAACTGAGGCAAATAGGGTTAAGAGACTTGCTCAGGGTCACACAGCTAATAAGTGTTTGAGGCCAAATTTGAGTTCAGAAAGATGTCTTCCTGATTCCAATCCCAGTATTCTATCCACTGTGCCATCTAATTGTTGTGGAGTCAAGAAGACCTGAGTTCACATTTTACCTCAAACACTTACTAGCTATATGACCCTAGGTAAGTCACTTAACTTCTATCTACTTCAGTTCCATTAACTTTAAAATGGAGATAATAATAGTATTTATCTCATGGGTTTATTGTGAGAATCAAATTTAATATTTGTAAAATGTTTAGCACAGTTCCTGGCACATAATGGGCATTTCATAAATGCTTGTTACCTTTGCTCCCCCTATTTTTCTTTTTCTTTTTGTAGGGGGGATGGCAGGGCAATAGGGGTTAAGCTGCTTTCCCAAAGTCACACATGTAGTAAATGTCTGAGGCTGGATTTGAACTCAGGTCCTCCTGACTGCAGGGCAAGTGCTCTATTTACTGCGCTACTAGCCACCCTCCCCTATTTTTCTTTCCCCCAATTAGATTATAAATTCTTCAAGGTCAGGATCTCTGATAGTTATCTTCTTTTCTCAGCATCTAGCAGAGTACTCTACGCACTTAGCAGTACATATACAATAAATCTTTGCTGAATTTAATTTGTTGTTTTATTTCCCTGGACCACATACTCACCTCAGTGTGATATGTTTCCTGCTAAATTTCTAGATTCCTTATCTTGAACCCTTGTGGCCTGGACTATTGCTGTATGTCATAATACATCATTATAATAATAACTCACATTCATATAGTGCTTTAAGATTTGCAAAATTCTTATTTCATTTTATGCTCACAATAACCCTGGGAGATAAAGTCATACAAAGTTTCCTCTGGAGAGGGGCTTATTTCTTTCTACTCTATCTCTTAAGTTCAGTTTGTTAACATGGAGTAGGAAATGGAAAGAATATTTAATTTTGTCTCAAACTATTATATTGTGTGGAATAACCCACGACCAGGAAACCTATTGTGATACAACTGGAGGTCTATACTTCATTTAAGAACTTCCTTGTCATTCTTATAATAAAGAGCTGTGTTCTCAAAGATGATGCCAATGATCCAGGAGTTTCTTAAAGGGTTGAATAATCAGCTGTGTCTGTCCTCTGAGGACCAACATGTTAAGATAAAAAAGGTGCCCCTCAACAGAAGGCTGACCATTGGTCATTTGAATTTTAGCTAGAGCAATGAGTTCAAGTCATCCAACCCTTACAAACAATATTCCACGACAATGACATAACTTTCGTATGTGATTGTTGTTCAGTCATATCCAGCTCTGTGACCCTGTGGACCAGAATGTCTGTGGGGTTTTCTTGACAGAGTGGAAAGGTTTGTTATTTCCTTCTCCAGTTCATTTTACAGATGAAGGAAATGAGACAAACAGGGTTAAAGTGCCTTACCCAGGGCCACACAGCTAGCAAGGGTCTGAGGCCACATTTGAACTCACGTCTTCCTCACTCCACACCCAGTACTCTTTTTCACTGAGTCGACTGACTGTCTCCTTCAGATGTGATTGCTGAACCACTGTGAATGATCTTTGAAGAAGAATCATTGTGGATAGGAGACACTTCACAGTACTGGAAGCAGAAGAATAAATGCCCTGGTTCAAAGGGGGAAGAAGGTAAATATTTCAAATTATAGATGAGTAATTTTGACATTAATTCAGTGGTGTTTTAGAATGGATTACTAAAGTTTGTGGAACAGTTTGTGGAAAAGAACAGTGGTGACTTATAGGAACCAGCAAGAATCATGACAAATTAGTCTCTTTTTTTTTCAGGGCTGCTCACCTACTAAATCAGGGGAATGTTATGGCTTTTATATACCTGGATTATAGCAAGACATTTGAGAAAATCTCTCATACTATCCTTGCAGATAAGATGGAAAGATTAGGTTTATATGACCATATAGTTCCAGTTAGATAGCTTTGAAATGAATGACCTAACCCAAAGAATGTTGATCTGTGAATGGATTGACATCAGCTTGGAGGGAGGTCATCAATGGAATGACACAGGGATCTTTTTATGGTCATGTTCTACTCAAAATATTTACTGATTATTCAACTGAATGCAAAGTTGATATGCTTATCAAATTTTCAGATGATACAAATTTAAGGATGATTGTTAAGAGCTGACAAAATCATGTTCCAATTTTTTTTGACAGGATATAATTTGGGGCTAAAGCTAACAAACTGTCATTTAATAATGTTAAATCCCAAATTTAGCTTAAAAAATCAGTTGCATAAGTCCTGGATATGGGAGGAAGATAGAGAGAAATGGCTAGAAATTTATGTAACAAAGACCCAGCAATTTTGGTGCACTGAAAACTCAATTTATAACAACAATATAACGGGAATAAAAATTAATGTGGTATCCAGGTATGGTGACTTGTGCCTATACTATCTGCTGCTGGAGTTCTGAGCTACAGTAAGCTAAGCCAATTGGGTGTTCTCACTAATGGACACCAATATGGTGAGCCCTCAGGAAGCAGAGGCCCCTAGGTTGCCTAAGGAAGGGCAGAAGAAACTGGCCCAGGTCACAAAAATGAAGTAGTGCTGCTTCTGTGCCAGATGGTAGTGGCATAGGTTTTGGGAGTGACTGCTAAAGTTCCAAGACTGGGTGAGACGGTCCCCCAAAACCTAGTGTAAAAGGGAAAGATAGATTGGTGTCATCACAGAGTGAGACAATTCCCGCTTCCAATGACGATCAACAAACTTATGGTCCTAACCTTAAGTGCGAAGTGATTTAGTTTCTGCCCAGGTTCACACAGGCATTATCTGACAGACAGCACTTGAATTCTGGTCTTCCTCACTCACTCAGCTCTCTAGCCATGATTTTCCTCAACATAATCTTAAACTGTCTTAATAGAAATATAGTGGCAAGAATGAAGCCCTCTATATCTTTTTGCTAAGATTCTTCAATTCTTCATGTTCTAGACATGCTATGTTTTAGAAGGGGCAACAATAAACTGTGATATTTCTAAGTCCCCTTTGCCCTAGGATCACAACTTGTCTCATGGCATCCTAGTCATTCACTACTTCTGACTTTCTACCAATTGAACTATTGTGTCTATTGTAACAGAATCCTATGGACATCAACCTATTTGTAGTAAGAAGCTCTGAAATAATTTCTGCCCAGACTCCTGGCTGGCTCAGGCCATCAAATCACAGTGTGACTAAGTCATACACGTTTAAGAGAGAGAGCTTTGGACAAAGTTAATACAGTATTGGCTCCCCAAGAAAGCCTAGCCTCTAACCACACCAAAAATTGTTCATTTCCACCAGTGCTCCAAACAAGCCCATTTTGTCTCTCAAATGCTTTTAAGTGGAAAAAAAATTATTTCCTTCAGAATTAATCTGTGAGAGACATGCTGCTCTTGTTGTTGCCCCCTTCAGCTGTGTTCTCTTTATGTTGACAGGCTGGCTTTCCTGTAACCAAGTTAACAGTGAAAGGATAGGGTTAGTCAAGAAAAATGACAAAACTGTAATGGATACACAACAATCTCTAACTGCTCATTTTGCTTATTACCGTGAAAGAACACAGACTTTTCTTTTAAATACCCCAAAGTCTCTGACTGTTGCTACTAAATTTGCTGACTACTTTCTGTATGATCTTGGGTAATTCACTTGATTCTGAACCTCAGTTTCCTCAGGCCTAAGATTGGTCAGTTCAATTTGCATTACCTACTTCATAGGGTTGTCATATGGCAAGCACTTTGTGAATTGTAAAATGCTTTATTAATGTAAACTTATTGTTGGTGTTGCTATTTGTGATTATAATTTCCCTAAACTTTAGATTTTATCATTTAATTCCAAAATTAAAAAAAATGAACCCAGCACCCTAATAGTTCTACAATGTCTATAGAATTAACTCCTAAATGATTTCTTAGACATTATGCATCCTCCACAATCTAGTCTCACTTCACAGCCAATCTTATTTGCTTCTATTCCTCAAAATAAAGTCACATAATGTATATTTTGTTGTATATGTATTACATTATTATATTGTATGTTCTACTATATGTGTATTATGTTATGTTGTATTGTATTGCATTATATTGTGTTACATTATATTATAATAAAATGATATATTGTTACGTTGTATTGTTTTATGTTATGTTATATATTATTATGCATTAAGCTTCTACTTGTACTTTTCCAACACTAAATTACATACTACCCATCTAACTTGGAAAGTTGTAACTGTTCAGATAATTCAGAACAATCAAATGCCCACTGGGCTTGCATGATTAAATTTAGTTGTCTTCACATATCAAGTTAATTGAATCATGTCCACATTTCCAATTTGTACTCAATTTCCAACTGGTGCTCACCCTTTGTCTGGTCAAGAAGAAATGAGATAAACAATATAAGTCTCTAGGAGAAGGCACATTACCTCCCCTTCTCTTTTCTTTCCACCTTTCTTCGTCTTCTTTCACTATTAAATAATATAATATTGCAATATGATCCATGACAGAATTTCATAAATAAAACAATAAGTTAAGTAGCAATATGGATTCATAAGGTTGTCAAGGAATTTGAGAGTTCATTAACTCGCCTCCACTCCACCCTTCACTGCCTATTCCGTCTAGGAAACATTGCAGTAAACCAAGAGAAAAAGATTAAAATGCAGTCTGTTTAAGAGGCAGAGAAGATTCCACAAAGGTCTTTGTTAATCTGCACACTGCAATACTTACCAATCCCCAGAAAACAACAGAAATTCTTCTCTACTAACAAATTCAAGTCCCTACTGTAGAGTGGGACGGCCAAGCTTTGTTTCATAGGGGGATTTTTCAGACTGTTTTTTTATAGGAGAGAGAAGGGAAATACAAATATAGACAAAGACAGAGAGAGAGAAGTGGAAGGAGGGAGTGGGAAAGAAGGAGAATGATAGAACTAGAAAGTCTCAAATTTGGGCTCATATTTATGTTAAAAATATTGTTATTAAGAAAAATTATTTTCAACACTCCCCAGTTAGACTGTGAGCAATTGAGGACAAGGACTTTTTTTTTTTGCCTTTTTCTGTATCCCCATCATTTAGCATAATGCCTGATACATAGCAAGTGTTAAAAGTGGTGGTTGATCAATTGATTAATAACTATCTTATCCTATATAAACCTGTGCCAAATATGCTAACTAGGTGAGTAAGGGCAGGATTAGGGAAGAGTTAAGGAGTGGTCAGTTCTTAAAGGAACATGCACTTTTAATATCTACTGTGCATGTGTATTGCCCAGAATTCACTGGGAAATAGCCCAAGGGGGTGCTACATGGAAGTGTGGTTTTAGGCTTGAAATGTCAATAAGTCAGCTAGTAGTTAGGGCTAACGAAGCTGCCACCCATCAATGTTATGTTTGACAAGGTGGATGTTTGGAATATGCATATTTCCCAAGCTAATGAGGGATTCAGGATGTATATAATGAGCTAGGGAGTTACTTATACATAATCTAGGGAAGGATTCATGGGTACAGCTTGTACCAAAGGGAGATAAACATTTGGCTGGGACTTGATCATGAGTGGTTGCTAGGCAGAGTACTGACGGGGGAGAAGTGGGAAGAGATAATACTCTGAGGCTGGGGAGATTTGAGGCTAGGGAGAAATGTGATTCTTCTACAAACTGAGGTTCAAGCACAGGCACCCAAGCATCCCATTACTATCATTATCCTCTTTTGACAGATGGGGAAACTGAGATAAATGTTAAGTAATCTGCCCAGGGTCACAAAGCCAGTCTGAGACCAGATTTAATCTCAGGCTTTCTTGACTCCAGGCCCAGCACTCTATCCACTGTGCCACCAACCTCCTTGGAGAGGTTGAGATATACCTATCTATTACTCTTGAGGCTTGGCTGCCCCTCAGATGGGTTTGTGAGAGATAGCAAAGGGCCCTGGGATGACCTAATGAAACTTAAAGGAAACAGCACTAGCTTTCTTCGCGTTGGTTGCTCCCAAATTTGGTGTGTAGATATGCATAAGTAAGGGATTGAAGGATGTTTCCTTCTGATTGGGTAGAAGGGTCAAATGAATAATTATGATAATAAAGGACTGTCAGCTGTAACTCTCATTGGCTATCTCCAATGAAGGGCTGGAGAACACTGTCCTCTGAAAGGATACTAATTTATGAATAATTATGGTAACAAAGGATTGAGATTGCTTTGCACCAATTAGTTTGAGATTGTGAGCCCACCTCACCAACAGGACAGGGGAGTGGGCCAGGTTAGGGTTAGGATAACAGGAGCTTTGAGCTTCTGCAATTTGCACTCCCTGACTTACACCCCTTGATGGAGGAGGGCTGTGCCATTTCTCATGAGAAAGAATAAAGGATTCTTTCATCATTCTGACTCAGACTCTGATTTTAAAAATCTGGTAGTGGTCTCTATCCCATACAGGTTGTCTCCTTTCACATAGAGACACCATCCCTGCCTGGGGACAGAATATCATTTCCTTTTAAAGATGCAAGTATTTTTGCCTTTTTTTTAAATGCCCAAGTCAAGTAAGATCAAAAAGAGAATACAGTATTCTTTGATAGAGATTATACTAAGGCAACAATCTTATTCTAATTTTTTTCTTTCGAAATATGAATTTTGTCCTTAGCAAACTGAAGCTCACCTCAGATTCTGCATATTTGTGTCTGACTGAAAACAGTATTTTGCAAAAAAAAATAATAATAAGCTCTTATTTAAATAGGGGGAAAAAGATTGGGTAAAGATGTCAAATACATGTGGATTTTTGGCAACATGTAGCTATCCCACAGGGCTCCAAAGGGAAATACTCTTTTATGCCCCAAAGGCACCCCTTGAAAATACCAAGGGGCTCACCAGCAAGTTGCTTGTTGTCCTTTTTTCTCTTTAGCTCCATTACACCGTCCTCTTAGCTTCTGAAGGTTTCTAAAAAGCTTGTTTTGATATCTTGGCTCATTTTTGAAAAATCCCCATCAGTGTAAGTGCTACTTGATAAGATTTCTATCACAACGGGTCCATTCTTGCATGGCAACAATAGGCCTGGGGAAAGGGCCAAGTTTGACTTCAAAGTCCAAAGTTCTGAGCCATTGGAAGCTCAGCTTTTGAGAGATACTGTCCCTATTCAGAGCTTTTTTGAATTGGTTTCTTCTTTCAGGTGTACCCACTGTTTCTGCTTGGAAAGTTCAGCAACCCAAGACTCAGTCCTCGGAGCTCACTATGTTCTTTTGTTTGAGAAAAGCCCCTGAAACAAAGCTTCTGAACACTTATGTCTGCATGGATATCAAACAACAGTCCTACTCCTCTTTGTATTCTAGTCATGTTCCCCCAGTAGATAGTGCTGTTCTGCCTATCTGAGGAGCATGGGAAATTGCTCCAGGGCACGTAATTGTTCTTGTGACTGCGAAGAAGTGCCATTCCTGGCTGTTTGGCATCATTACACCAGAAATCCCAGGCAGAAGCAGGATCCAGGAATGATTTCTGAGGATATCATCTGAGTGTCACTGTCTTGAGGTGGGGGGAGGCCCTACTAGAAAGGCAGTGTGATATAAAGAGTACTGGTTTTGATTTTAGAGAATCCAGCTTCCAATTCTGCCTCTGTCACATGGCTTTAGTTATTACTGGGTCTACTTCAGTTTCTTCATTCCCTGTGAACTCATTCTCATTTATAGCAATGACTACTTCTCTCCCCAGGGTTATAGGAGTGATCCTGAGGGACTGGAATTTTTAGTGCTGTCATTTATGAGCCATCTGAGGGTCTTCCCCTCCCAGATGGATTTTTTTTAGTAGGTAGAAGAGGCCATTCCCCCCCCTCCTTTGTTACTAGCCTTAATCACTTAATGAGTGTTACCTTAGACAAACTGAGACCTGGGAAAGACCTTATCTTAAAAAGGCCAATATCCCCCACTGCATCTGAGGCCATCCCCAGTTGTCTTTATCTATATCTTGTGATATGACTCCAGAGGAGAGAGTGAGGCTGCTGACTTTGTATAGCTCTGCCTCACTTAAATCCAATTCACTTGCAAGTCAAGACACCACCTTCCTGATGTCATTCTTCAAGAAGGACAAACAGCAATAATAAGAACTATGTATTCCCTAATGTTGCACAACTATGTGGCACCAATTAACTTTTATAAGAAGGTATTTACTGAGAACTTTTGTTAAAATAGTAGATACAAAACAATCCCACAACCCTAGGGTCATACTCTTCCCTTATATACAAGGGAAGAGTCCCTGGAGAGAGTAGGTTTATACTTAAGAATACAAAGTAGTGAGGTAACACAGAAAAAAAGCATAGGGTCCAGAGGTAATTTGTGACTCCTGGCCCTAGGAGTCCTCCTCTGCCTTTGAAGAGTCTCATCAAGCTTGCTTTGGGACATTCTTTCAGGGAAGGGAGTGGAATCTTTCCCAGGGTGACTGGGGCTAGCTTCTTGGTGGGGGCTGTGTCTTGCGTGATGAGTCAGTTCACTGCTAAGGTTGGGCCATTAGGTCACTTTGATGCTGTATTGGCTCATCAGACTGAGCTGCCACCACCATGGGCAATGGTTGCTAATGGAAATTTTTTTTAATGTATTTCTCATTCTCACCAGTTTCCAGGGCACTGCCCTCCCAGGATACTTGTTGGCCCCCAAATCAGGAAAAGCTAAACACAAAATAATCAGAAGTGCCATGCATTCATGGATATATGAGTGGGAGATAGTGAAGCTGATGCCCTTCTCCCACCCAGGGGCTCATAGCTCCTTAGTTCTTATCTTTCTTACTGCTAGGAAGAAAAAGAAACCACCAAAATCTGAGGGAGGGGTGTCAATACAAATTGCAATGCTTCCTGAAGCATCAGTTTTTCCAGCCCCAAACCTTTGTTGGGTTTTACACACATACACACACACACACACAAGCACATGCACACACACATGCACACAACACACAACATACACATACACACAAATACTCACATATACACACCACAGAGTATCAAATCCCAGAGTCATCATGCCCAACTAGTTTCCTGGTTTCCATGAGTTGGACTGGTAACGAGAAGATAGTGTCTGCTAGTATTTTTTTTATCTATATATAATTTATTAGTTTAGTTTCAGTTAACAAGATTCAATTCCATAGCTCCTTGATTTTCAAATTTCCTTTACTTCCCTCCCCACTACAGCATATAGTCCAGCACAGAATCTGCAAATGCATTCATATTAGACATTATTCCAACTACAAAGGCCTATTGGACTAGGTGGGATGAAAGATGGTAAAGAAGAAATAAAACCAAACCACGAAAAGAAAAAGATCATTTAGTTTGCTTCCATCAGGATTCAGGCTCAGTTCTTTCTAGTTATATCTCTGGATGGCACATTTCTCTCTTTCTTGAGTCTTTTGGGATTGACTTATATCACTGCATTGCTGAAAAGAGTCCAGTCTGTCATAGTTGGTCATCACAGATATGGTATGTCTGTGATTGTATACAAATTTCTTCTGACTCTACTCTTCTCGCTCAGCATCAGTTTGTATAAGTCTCTCCAGGTAATTATGAAATCTGTCACCTCTTCGTTTCTTACAGCACAATAAAATTCCATTACATTCATACACCACAACTTGTTTAGCCATTCCCCAATTGATGTGCACCCCTTTAATTTCCAATTCTTTGCAACCACAAAGAAGGCTGCTATAAATATTTTTGTACATATGGGCATAATTCCAGATTGCTCTCCAGAATGGTTGGATAAGTTCACAACTCCACCAGGAATGTATTAGTGTTCCAATTTGTCCACATCCTCTCCAGCATTTGTCACTTTCTTGTTTTTTCATCTTGGCCAATCTGACTGGAGAGATATTGTATCTCAGAGTTGTTTTGATTTGCATTTCTCTAATTAATAGTGATTTGGAGCATTTCTTCACATGTTTATAGATATCTTTAATTTCTTTTTTTTCTATTTAAACAAATGCTTTATTAGCTTCTGTTTTACATCATTCATTTCTGCCAGATTTTGAGTTACAATCATTTCCCCCCCCCCCCGTTTTTCCCCTACCCACCCTCCCAGAACAGAGTCCCACAAGACATCGCTTTCTCCAATCTGCTCTCTCCTTATCCTCTCCCACACCCCCTTCGATCTCTCCATTAGAGGAAGGTGAATCTTTGTGTCCCAATGCCTGCACATCTTATCTCCCAATTACAAGCAAAAGAGTATTAATAATATTATTTATACATATTTGAAACGTTTAATCTTAAGACCTAGGATTTCAGATCCATTTCCTTCCTCCCTTGTAAGCCATTCCCTCTGGGGAGATAAGTAATTCAGTATATGTTGTACATGTCTAGTTATGCAAGACATTATCATAGCAGATATATTGTACAAGGCTGCTTATAATTCCCTCCCCCTCATCCCACCCCCCACCTGGTCCATTCCCCACTTGATCCTGTCCCCGGTCTATAGTGGGTACTTCCAACCTCCCCTCCCCCCAAGGATGCTCTCCCACTTATCATCCCTCCTCTCATCCCCCTTCCCCCTATTCTGCTGCAGGTTGAGATATCTATTCAGTATGTATGTCATTCTCTCCCTGAACCAAATTCAATGAGAATGTGGTTTTGCCTTTTTGCCTTCCTATTTTTCCCCTCCCCTGCAACTACTTCCCCCTTCTTCCTCTACATGAGATAGTTTACCCCACCCTGTCTCTCCCCATCTCTTCCTGCCACTTTCCTCTCTCATCTCACAACTTCACCCCTTGAGTATCCTCCCTTCCCAAAATATTCAACCTATGCCCTCTATCCATATATGACTGTAATCATATGCACACACATTCACATATGTATTCACATGACCATACAACCTTCTTCCATTGTTTTTATAGTGAGAAAGATTTCCTCAGTCACAGTTATTGTTTTTCCATATAGGAATGTAAATAGTTCAACTTTGATAAGTTCCTTTTGATTTCTTTTCCCTGATTACCTTCTCAGGCATCTCTTGCTTCTTGCATCTAGATGTCAGATTTTCTATTCAATTCTGGTTTTTTCCTCAAGAGTGCTTGAAAGTCCTCTATTCCACTGAGGGACCATATCTTCCCCTGAAACAAAATACTCAGTTTTGCTGGGTAGGTGACCCTTGGGTTCAATCCCAGCTCTTTTGCCCTCTGGAATATCATATCCAATGCCCTTCAATCCCTCAGTGTAGAAGCTGCCTGGTCCTATTCTGATTGTGTTTCCACAATATTGAAATTGTTTCTTCCTGGCTGCTTGGAGTATTTTCTCCCTGATCTGGGGATTCTGGAACCTGGCTATAATATTCCTGGGAGTTTTCTTTTTGGGATCTTTTTCAGGAGGTTATTGGTGGATTCTTTCAACCTCTATTTTGCCCTCTGGATCTAAAACATCAGGGCAATTTTCCTCGAGAATTTCTTGAAGGGTGATTTCTACCTTCTTTCTTTGATCATGGCTTTCAGGCAGTCCAATACTTTTTAAATTGTCTCTCCTGGATCTATTTTCCAGGTCAGTGGTTTTTCCCATGAGATATTTCACATTGCCTTCTAATCTTTCATTTGTTTGGATCTGCTTAACAGCATCTTGATTTCTCATAAAGTCATTAGCTTCCATTTGCTCCAGTCTAACTCTGAAGGAATGAATCTCCTCAGTGAGCTTTTGAGATTCTTTTTCCATCTGGCAAATTTGACTTTTTAAGGCATTCTTCTCCTCATTGCCCTTTTGGGCCTCCTTTGCCATTTGAGTTAGTCTATTTTTTAAGGTGTTGTTTTCCTCAGTCAGGCTGTTGACCCTTATTTCATACTTTTCCTGTATTCTTCTCATTTCTCTTTCCAATTTTTCCTCCACTTCTCTTATTTGATTTTTAAAGTCCTTCTTAAGGTCCTCTATGGCCTGCAACCCACTCATGTTTTCCCCTGGGGCTTTTGGAGCAGGACTTCTGACCTCATAGTCCTCTTCCCACTCCTTGCTTTGACCCTCCTTGCAGTCTAGTAGCAGTAGCAGTCTGTTGTTGCATTTTTCTGTTTAATTTGTTTCCTTTGCTTTGGCATGTTGCCCCTTAGTAACTTGATTTTTGTGCTTGTTGCCACAGTATGTCTTTGCTGACAGATAGGAGAATTTTCTTCCCGAACGTGTGGGAGGGAAACTTCCGTTTCTGGCAAGCTGTAAACCCACCCACAACTTCCACTCCAGATCACAATCCAGATCCAGGGAGGTTAAAGCAAGAGCGATTACCCCCCAAGACTGATCGCTGGATCTCCCTATAGTTCGCAGGCCAGGAGCTGGAGCTTCCTCTGAAAACTACAAAATGGCTTTTCTCCTCAGTGGCTTCTAGCCCCCAGGGGAGGAAGCCAACTTGTTCCCCAAATACTGGTCCCAAAGTCCATAGGGCACTAACCTCTCACTTTGTCCTCGGCATGTCTATGTTGATAATTCTGGAATCACCACAACTGCTGGTGTTCTGGGGACCCTCCAGGAGGCCAGTGGCCCTGCCGCCATGGGGCTAAAACCTCGACTCAGGTGGACTGGACCTGTGCTCAGCTCCCATATACCCTTCTTCAACTATTTGCATACTAAGAAAGTTTTCATCAGTTACAATTATCATTTTTCCCTGTGGGAATGTAAATAGTTCAACTTTGATAAGTTCCTTATGATTTCTTTTCCCTGTTTACCTTCTCAAGCTTCTCTTGCTTCTTGTATCTGAATGTCAAATTTTCTATTCAACTCTGGTTTTTTCCTCAAGAATGCTTGAAAGTCCTCTATTCCACTGAATGACCAAATTTTCTCCTGAAACATGATACTCAGTTTTTCTGAATAGGTGATTCTTGGCTTTAATCCCATGTCCTTTGACCTCCAGAGTATCATACTCCAAGCCCTTCAATCCCTCAGTGTAGAAGCTGTCAGATTCTGAGTTATCCTGATTGTGTTTCTCCAGTACTCAAATTATTTTTTCCTGGCTGCTTGTAATATTTTCTCCTTGATCTGGGAATTCCAGAGCCTGGCTATAATATTCTTAGTAGTTTTCTTTTTGGGATCTTTTTCAGGAGGTGATCAGTCGATTCTTTCAACCTCTATTTCCCCCTCTGGTTATAAAACATCGGGTCAATGTTCCTCGAAAATTCCTTGAAATCTGATTTCTAGGTTCTTTTTTTGATCATGACTTTCAGGTAGTCCAGTAATTTTTAAATTCTCTTTCCTGGATCTATTTTCCAGGTTGGTGGTTTTCCCAATGAGATATTTCCCATTGTCTTCTATTTTTTCACTTGTTTGGATCTGTTTAATATTATCTTGATTTCTCACAAAGTCACTAGCTTTCATTTGCTCCAGTCTAATTCTGAAGGAATGATTCTCCTCAGTGACTTTTTGAGATTCTTTTGCCATCTGGCAAATTTGGCTTTTTAAGGCATTCTTCTTCTCATTGCCTTTTTGAGTCTCTTTTGCCATTTGAGTTATTCTAATTTTTAAGGTGTTATTTTCCTGGGTCAGGCTGTTGACTGTCATTTCATACTTTTCTTGCATCTTTCTCATTTCTCTTCCCAATTTTCACCCCATTTCTCTCACCTACTTCTTAAGGTCCTCTATGGCCTGTAGCCAGCTTGTATTTTTCTTGGGAGCTTTTGCTGTAGGATTTCTGATTTCACTTTCTTTCTCCTGTTTCATGCTTTGATCCTTTTTATTGCCAAAGTAGAAGTGTAAAGTTTATTTTGCTTCCTTTGCCAACTCATATAGACACTCAGTCACTTGACCCCTGGGCTTTTTTGCCACAGTAGGACTCTGGCACCAGCCAGGGGAGCTTCAGTCACAAACACTGGGGTTTTCTTAGCTGCCAGAAGTATTAGTTGGGTTCCCTCTCAGAAGGAACCTCCCAACCTCCACACGCTCTGGCAAGCTGGTCACACACCCCAGCACCTCCACCCTAGACTGCAAACCATATCCAAGAAGATTAAAGCTAGAGTGCTAACGCCCCCTGACTGATTGCCTGGTCCCCCCACAGTCTGCAGGCCAGAAGCTGAAGCTGCCATGTGGTTGTTGCTGCACTGAAGCATCTCAGCAGTTTCTCACCCTTATTGCAAAAGCCATGCACTCCCAACTACTGGTCCCAAAGTCCATACTGCACTCTTGCTTTCTTCTTGGCATCTATGTGTTGATAATTCTGGAAATGGCCACAGATGCTTGTGTTCTGATGTCCCTCCAGCTGGCTGCTGGTCAGGCCCACCTAAATTATAATTTTTTTTTTAGTTTGCTTTTCTTCATTTTTATTTATTTAACTTTTTAACTTTTGGGGAATAGCTATCCTTTTGTTTTAAGCAATAATGATACTGTGTAATTTTAATTGTATACAAATATTTTCATCAACTTACATTAAAACATTTTTATCATTAGAAAAGTGGTGGAGGATGAGGGAAGAAGTCTCCAATGCATCACTACATTATTTCCTTTCAGTGACTGAGGCCTCACTACCTCAAAAAGCTATTTATTTCTTCATTGAAGAGCAGTTAGGGATGTAGTGTGTTGTGGAAAGAGCACTAAGTTTGTCATTAACAGAACTGAGCTCAAATCTCAGCTCTACTACTTAACTGTTCCTATGAGCTGACAAAACTGGTGTGACTCTGTGCTTCTCAATGCCTCAGTTTCTCCTGTGTAAAATGGTGTTGGATTAGACAATCTCTAAAGCCCCTGCCAGCTTTTAATCCACAGTTCTGTCAAAATGTCCATTTCCTGAGCCAACACATGCTTCCTTGTAACTTGTGAGGAAAGGATGTTGTTGACTTTTACAGTGCCACAAAAATGTGAGTTATTATGGTTGTTATTATTCCCATGAAACCTCATTGTACAATTCCTGCCAAGAAAGGGTTATTGGAGTGAGAGGAACATGTAAATAAGCTTTCACATTGAACCTTGAAGACTTGCATGCTTTGGCCATTTGGAATGTACTCAATCACCCGATCTGCCCTAAAGAAAAGTTGTAATGATGCCTAATAAAAAAAGAAAAATACCACCAACGCTCCCAGTGAATATATATGGAAACTGCCCTTAGTTTTGAGGACAGCATTGGCAAGTGTACAAGTTGGATGTTTCATTGTTTTTTTGGTTGTTGTTCTTAAATTACTTTTTATATTGTATAAATTTGCTCCTAATTCTCTTCCCCTTTCTTTTTTTTTGAAATTAATTTATTAGTTTAGTTTCAGTTATCAAGATTCAATTTCATAGTTCCTTGATATTCAAATTTCCTTTACTTCCCTCCCCCCTCCCCCCACAATAGCATATAGTCCAGTATAGGATCTGCAAATGCATTCATATTAGACATTATTCCAACTACAAAGGCATATTGTACTAGGTGGGATGAAAGATGGTAAGGAAGAAATAAAACCAAACAATGAAAAGAACAAGATCATGTAGTTTGCTTCCATCAGAATTCAGGCTCAATTCTTTCTAGTTATATCTCTGGATGGCACATTTCTCACTTTCTTGAGCCTTTCAGAATTAACTTATATCACTGCATTGCTGAAAAGAGTCCAGTCTGTCATAGTTGGTCATCACAGATATGGTATGTCTGTGATTGTATACAAATTTCTTCTGATTCTACTCTTCTCGCTCAGCATCAGTTTGTATAAGTCTCTCCAGGTAATTATGAAATCCGTCATCTCCTCCTTTCTTATAGCACGATAATATTCCAATAATTCAGATACCACAACTTGTTTAGCCATTCCCCAATTGAAAGGCACCCCTTTAGTTTCCAATTCTTTGCAACCACAAAAAGGGCTGCTAAAAATATTTTTGTACATATGGGTCTTCCTCCCACTTCTATGATCTCTTTGGGATATAACCCTAGAAGTGGTATTGTTGAGTCAAAACGTATGAAATTATTTATAATACTTTGGGCATAATTCCGGATTGCTCTCCACAATGGTTGGATAAGTTCACAACTCCACGATTAATGTATGAGTGTTCCAATTTGTCCACATCCTCTCCAGCATTTCTCACTTTCTTGTTTTGTCATCTTAGCCAATCTGACTGGAGAGATGTGGTATCTCAGAGTTGTTTTGATTTGCATTTCTCTAATTAATAGTGGTTTAGAGCATTTCTTCATATGCTTATAGATATCTTTAATTTCTTTCTCTGAAAATTTCCTGTTCATATCCTTTGACCATTTATCAATTGGGGAATGATTTGTATTCATATAGATTTGGCTCAGTTCTCTATAAATTTTAGAAATGAGTCCTTTATCAGAGACACAAAGTGTAAAAATTCTTTCCCAATTTCCCACCTCCCTCTTGATCTTGGTTACATTGGCTTTGTTTGTGCAGAAGCTTTTCAATTTAATGTAATCAAAATTATCCATTTTGCTTTTTATAATGCTCTCTAATTCTTGTTTGGTTCTAAAATCTTCCCCTCTCCACAAGTCTTTCAGGTAAACTATTCCTTGCTTTCCCAAATTGCTTACAGTATCATCCTTTACACCTAGATCATGCACCCATTTAGACTTGATTTTGGTATATGGTGTTAGATAGTGATCAATGCCCACTACATACTATATTCCAGTTTTCCCAGCAGTTTTTGTCAAATAGTGCATTCTTATCCCGAAAACTGGGGTCTTTGGGTTTATCGAACAATAGATTACTATATTCATTAACTGCTGGGTCTCCTCCACCTAATCTATTCCATTGATCCACTACTCTAAACCTTTGCCAGTACCAAGCAGTTTTGATGACTGCTGCTGTATAATACAAATTAAGATCTGGCATAGCTAGTCCACCTTCCCTAGCATTTCTTTTCATTACTTCCCTTGATATTCTAGACCGTTTGTTTTTTCAAATAAATTTTGTTATTATTTTGTGTAACTCTACAAAGTAGTTTTATGGTAAATTGATTGGTATGGCACTAAATATATAGTTTAGTTTGGGTAAAATTGTCATTTTTATTATATTAGCTCTACCCAGCCATGAGCAATTGATATTTTTCCAACTATTTAGATCTGATTTGATTTGTGTGAGAAGTTTTTTTTTAGTTGTTATTATATCGATTCTGGGTTTGTTTTGGCAAGTAGATTCCCAAATATTTTATAATGTCTACAGTGACTTTAAATGGGATTTCTCTTCCTATCTCTTGCTGTTGAGTTTCATTAGAGATGTACAGGAATGCTGAGGATTTATGTGGGTTTCTTTTATATCCTGCAACTTTGCCAAATTTATTTATTGTCTCAAGTAGTTTTTTACTGGATTCTCTAGGATTCTCTAAGTATATCATCATATCATCTGCAAAGAGTGATAGCTTGGTCACTTCTTTGCCTAATTTGATTCCTTTGATTTCTTTTTCTTCTCTAATTTTTTTTTTTAAGCAATTGGGGTTAAGTAACTTGCTCAAGGTTACATGGCTAGTCATTTGATTTATGTGTGGGTGCTCATTTTCTGAGGCCGGATCTGATTTCGGGTCATCCAAACTCCGAGGCCGACGCTCTTATTCACTACGCCACCTAGCCGACCCTTTAGGGCAATTGGGGTTAAGTAACTTGCCCAAGGTTACACGGCTAGGTTTTTGTTTGTTCGGATTAAGTGTCGGAGGCCGGCTCCGAACTCAGGTCCTTCTGATTCCAGGGCCGGTGCTCTATTCACTGCGCCACCTAGCCGCCCCTTTTTCTTCTCTAATTGCTACTGCTAGTGTTTCTAGTACCAGATTGAATAAGAGGGGTGATAGTGAATACCCTTGTTTCACTCTTGATCTTATTGGAAAGGCTTCTAGTTTATCCCCATTGCATATAATACTTGTTGATGGTTTTAAATAGATGCTAGCAACTATTTTAAGGATGGCTCCATTTATTCCTATACTTTCTAGTGTTTTTGATAAGAATGGATGTTGTACTTTGTCAAAAGCCTTTTCTGCATCTAATGCTATGATCATGTCGTTTCTGCTAGTTTTATTGATGATATGCTCAATTATACTGATGGTTTTCCTAATATTAAACCATCCTTGCATTCCTGGAATGAATTCTACCTGATCAGGGTGTATTATTTTTGTGATAAGTTTTTGGAGTCTTTTGGCTAATATCTTATTTAAAATTTTGCATCCAAATTCATGAGGGAAATTGGTCTATAATTTTCTTTCTCTGTTTTATCTCTTCTTGATTTAGGAATCAGTACCATATTTGTGTCATAGAAAGAGTTTGGTAGGACTCCTTCACTAATTTTCCCAAATAGTTTGTAGAGTATTGGAATCAATTGTTCTTTAAATGTTTGATAGAATTCACTAGGAAACCCATCTGGTCCTGTAGAATTTTTCCTAGGGAGTTCATTGATGGCTTGTTTGATTTCTTTTTCTGAGATGGGGTTATTTAGGTAATTCACTTCCTCTTCAGTTAATCTGGCCAACTTGTGATTTTGTAAATATTCATCCATTTCACTAAGATTGTCATATTTATGTGCATACAATTGGGAAAAAATTCCTCATTATTTTTTTTTAATTTCCTCTTCATTGGAGGTAGGTTCACCCTTTTTTTTGATATTCACAATTTGCTTTTCTTCTTTCTTTTTTTTTTATCATATTGACTAAGGGTCTATAAATTTTGTTGATTTTTTCATCAAACCAGCTCTTAGTTTTATTTATTGATTCAATAGTTTTCTTAATTTCAATTTTATTAATCTCATCTTTGGTTTTCAATATTTCTAATTTGGTACTAAATTGGGGATTTTCAATTTGTTCTTTTTCTAGTTTTTTCAACTGTACGTCCAATTCATTGGCCTCCCTTCTCTCTGCTTTAATTAAGTATGCACTCAGGGATATAAAACTTCCCCTGAGAACTGCCTTTAAGGCATCCCACAAATTTTGGTATGTTGTCTCATTATTATCATTCTCTTGAATGAAATTTTTGATTATTTATATAATTTCTTGTTTGACCCATTCATTCTTTAGGATTAAATTGTTTAATTTCTAATTAGTTTTTAGTTGATATTTCCCTGGGCCTTTATTGCATATAATTTTTATTGCATCATGTTCTGAGAATGATGCGTTTAATATTTCTGACTTTCTGCCTTGGATTGTGAGGTTTTTAAGCCCTAGCACATGGTCTTTTTTTGAGTATGTACCATGCACTTCTGAGAAGAAAGTGAATTCCTTTTTATCCCCATTCAATTTTCTCCAGAGACCCATCATATCTAGTCTCTCTAAGATTCTATTCACCTCCTTAACTTCTTTCTTGTTTATTTTGAGGTTAGATTTATCGAATTCAGAGAGGGGGAGATAAATGTCCCCTACTAGTATAGTTTTGCTATCTATTTTGCTCCAACCTTTTACCTTTACCCTGTGGGTATCTCTTTGTTTCAAATGTGTTTCTTGTAGACAGCATATTGTGGGATTATGGTTTTTAATCCATTCTGCTATCCACCTATGTTTTATGGGAGAGTTCATCCCATTCACATTCACAGTAATGATGACTATCTGTCTCTTCCCCTCCATCCTATTCCCTCCACTGTTTATGTTTTTCTTTCTTCCTTCTCCCTTCCCCACCTTGAAGTTTTCCCTTTTGACCACCCCCTCCTTCAGTGTTCCCACCCAGTGACCCCCCTTCTTAACCTACCCTCTCCCCTTACTACTATTTCCCTCCCTTCTAATCTGCCCTTTAGTTTCCTCTTTTTCACCTCCCCCTTACCCTTCCACTATCTATAGGACACAATAAGTTTTTATACTTATCAGGGTAAATTACTCCCCGTTTGATTCCAAACCAATGAGAGTAAATTTCAAACAGTGCTCCTCTCCCTCTCTCATTTCCTCTATTTAATGAATTTATTTGTCTATTTACATTAGAATCTTAAACTTCACTGATTAAGTTGATCCCTCTTTGAACCAGAACCAGTGAGAATAGTGTTTAAATGATGTTCCTCACCCCCTTTCTTTCCCCTCTTCTGTAGTGTGTTTTAATGCCTCTTTAGATGGCATATTTTACCTTTCCTATCTCATCCTTTCCTTTTTCCCATTACAGTCCCTTTGATCCCCTTAATAGTTTTTTTTTTAAGTCTTCCGGTTAGTGCATTCATACCCACACCCTCTACCTAAGTATAACCCTTTTGAAGGTCATGATAATCATAAAGATTTTGAATATTGACAGTTATCAACTCCACATATAGGGATGTGAACTTTTTGCTCTTGTTGCATCCCAAGTAATGAGCATGTGTGTGTGGGTGTGGGTGCGTGCACTTTTGCATGTGTGAGTCTGTGTTTCCCTTGTTTACCTTTTTATGTCTTTCTTGAGTCTTGTAATTGGAGATCAAATTTTCCATTGGGCTCTGGCTTTTTCATCAGGAAAGACTGGAAGTCCCTTATTTCATTAAATGAACATCTCCTTCCCTGATCTTTTATGCTCAGTTTTGCCAGGTAGTGAATCCTTGATTGTAGTCCTAGCTCTCTTGCCCTAGGAAATATCAAATTCCAGTTCCTCCACTCTTTTAATGTAGAAGCTGCTATGTCCTTTGTGATCCTAACTGTAGTCCCTCGATATTTGAATTGTTTCTTTCTGGCTGCTTGTAGAATTTTTTCTTTCATCTTTTAATTCTGGAATTTGGCTACTATATTTCTTGGAGTTTTCAATTTGGGATCTCTTTCAGGAGGAGTCCAGTGAATTCTATCGATAGCTATTTTATCTTCTGATTCCAGGACCTCAGGACAGTTTTCTTTGACAATCTCTTGGAGCATGTTTTCTAGGCTGCTTTTTTCATTATAGCTTTCTGGTAGACCAATAATTCTTAAGTTGTCTCTCCTGGATCTGTTCTCTAGGTCAGTTATTTTTCCAGTGAGGTATTTTATATTTTCTTCCAGTTTTTCTATCGTCTTATTTTCTTTGATTGACTCTTGCTGCATCATAGATTTCTGAGTTTCAGTTTGATTGTATATAATTTTTAGTGAATTATGGTCTTCAGTTAATTTTTGAAGGTCCCTTTTTTGGGAGGTATTTTCTCCAGTTAATTCACTAATTTTACTTTTGAGAGTTTTTTCCAAGTTGGTCACTGCTTCCCTGATTTGGTCTTTAAAATTTTTCTTAAGTTCCTCCAGGAATGCTATTTGGGCTTAAGACCAGATCATGTTTCCTTCTGTGGTCTCAGGTGTGGGTAGAGAATCTATATTGTCCAGTGTATTTTGTAGTTCTTGCCCTGCGTAGTAGGCTTGAATAGACTTTCTTGCCTTCCCCTTCTTCTCAGCTCCTTTCCTTCCCATTGTGATTTCCTATCTCTTAGTTACTCTGGCTATGGGTTTAGGGCCTGATTGTTGACTTTGAATACCTCTGGGTGGCTATTTTATAGCTAAGTCAGGGAAGTCAGTGAAGAATTTAAATGCATAGGTGGAGGTGAGTCTGACCACTTCAGATTTCTGCCTCTATACCCCTGGGCTATAAGTAGGCTTTTGTTGGTGAGGTGAGGTGGGGCTTGTTGGGCCCCCTCCCTCTCTTCTCTTCAGACTCCTGGCTGTCTCAATTACACCCCTTCTTGGAGACTCTCAAGCCTGAGGTTATTTCTCTTAACTTGGAGTTTCAATATGGGTGGGAGACTTGTCGTTTGGTTTTCTGCTTCATGAAGGAGGGATGGGAGGATTGGAGCAGCTAGAATTTACTTTGCCATTCCAGCCCCTGTATTATACAGGCAGGCAGTTTCTAAACTTCCAGGCTGGGGGCCCGAATGCAGCCAGAGAAGCCATTCTCTCCACTGGGGACCCACCTGTTCTACCTGGCTCCATTGACCCTTCCCATCCCTTCCTGAGATGAATGCAAGATGACTGCTTTCGTCCTGGGTAAGTCTGCAGGCTGGGGCTTTTTCTCTCTCTGGTGTATTCTGCTTGTCTGCTCTTAGATCTGAGCTGTGCAGACCCTACACACTCTGCCCTCATCCTGTCTGGGCACACTGGGGAACCTCCTGGTCTGGACTCTGCCATGCTCTGTCTTTCAGTGGGCTCCGTCACTCTGGAATCCACTCAGATTCACCCTTTGAGACTTAGTGACTGAGGAGCTCAGCGAGGTTACTGCTTCCTTTCCGCCATCTTGGCTTCTCCCCTTAAGCATTCATTTTTTGTAAGATTATGAGTTTCAAATATTTTCTTCCTCCTTCCCTGCCATTCCCTCCCTCCCCCCTAAGATGGCAAACAATCTGATATAGGATATACATGTGCAATCACGTAAACATAGTTCCAGAAGCAATAGAACACAAGGAAAAAGTCACATACACACACACACTCACACCCATACAAAATCCCCCCAAAAGGTGAAAATAGTATGCTTTGATGTGCATTCAGACCCCATAGTTCTTTCTTTGGTTGTGGATAGCATTTTCCCTCATGTGTCTTTTGGAATTATCTTACATCATTGCATTACTGAGAAGGGTCAAGTATATCAAATTTGATCATCACACAATGTTGCTGTTACTATTTACAATGTTCTCCTTGTTCTTCTCAGTTCACTAAGCATCAGTTCATGTAAGTCCAGGTTTTTCTGAAATCTGCCTGCTCATCAATTTTTATAGCACAATAGTATTTTATTACATTAATTTGCCATAGCTGGTTCAGTTATTCCCCATTTGATGGACATCCCCTCAATTTCCAATCCTTTGCCACCATTAAAAGGGTTGCTATAGATATTTTTTGTACATTTTGGACCTTTTCTCTTTTTTATGATCTCTTTCATATACATACCTAGTAGTGGTATACTGTATTGAAGGGTATTTACAGCTTGGTTGCCCTTTGGGAATAGTGTCAAACGACATTCCATAATGGTTGGATCAGTTCACAACTCCACCAACAATGCATTAGTGTTCAAATTTTCCCACATCTTCTCCAACATTTGTCATTTTCCTTTTCTGTCATATGTGTGAGGTGGTGCCTCAGAGTTGTTTTTATTTGCATTTCTCTAATCAATTGTGATTTAGAGCATTTTTTTTCATATGACTATATCTAGATAGTTTTGATATCTTTTTCTGCAAACTGCCTGTTCATATCCTTTGACCATTTATCAATTGGGGAATGACTTACATTGTTATAAATTTGACCAGTTGGGGAATGACTTGCATTGTTATAAATTTGACCAATCTCTATAGATTTGAGAAACGAGGCTTTTATCAGAGACCTTGGCTATACACATTGTTTTCCAGTTTCCTGCTTCCCTTCTAATCTTGGTTGTATTGATTTTGTTTGTACAAAACTTTTTCATTTAATGTTATCAAGATTAGTCACTTTGCATTTTGTTACGTTCTCTGTATCTTGTTTGGTTATAAATTCTTCCCTTCTCCATAGATCTGATCATGACTATTCCTCATTCTCCTAATTTCTCCTAAGTTCTCCTGTCCACCTTTATTCTTAAGGAAGCAAACACAGTACTAGATATTCAAAGCAACCTTTGGTGGTGGGTACTGGGGTGGAGAGGAGCCTCTGTGCATGTGGGATAGGAGAAGAAGGCTTAAATGTTGACATTACACATTTATCTTTTCTGGCAGCATTATAGGCTTTATTAATGACTTCCCCTTTTCTTTTTAGTTTCCCTCAGTTCACTAACTGGACACAGGGGTTTTTTTTGCCCATTCCTTTGTCTATTGTTTAATATGGACTCCCTTTACTAATTCACATCGATATCTTCTCTACAATTTATATAGTCTTAAAGAGTAGCCTTGATTGGAACACTGAGAAATTAAATGATTTGCTGTCAGTATATGTTGGAAGCAGGACTTGTGCCCAGGTCTTCCTGACTCTTAGGCCAAATATTAATATGAGAAAGCTGGTCACCTTTCCTTTCTACTCATTCTTAAAGACTTGAGGCATAACTGACTCCTCCACCCAGCTAGTTGTTGTTTAATGTGACATTCAGGGGTTAGGGAAATTGTTCAACTGTGAATAAATTTCTTTCACTGAGACCAGTGAGGTTCTGAGATACTTCAGAACCACTGCAAGGTAGTTTTAAAGGATGTTTAGGGAATTATGATGTCCTCACAGGTCACTAAATGCTGGTTTTTGATTGTGGAGGAATAATAGCTTTACTCAGAAAGCCTTACAAAGACTTACCTCTCAAAGAAAGGGCAGGGACCTTGACTGGCTGTTTGCTCAGTCTGAGAAACTAGAATTGGCTAAAATATACTTTTTAGGGTCCTAGTTAATAAGTTGGCACAGACATACCACTTTATTGCTCCAAAATTCTCCACACTGGAAAAAGCCCACAAGCCCAAATGTGGGGTACTTCTACTACTCTACTACTTCCCACTGATTTTTACCTTTTCAAACTTAGGGTCACTGCAATTCTCATGAGAATCTGTAAGGTTCAATAAAGAGAGGTCTGGACTTGGAGCTAGGAATTTTATATTTCAAGATTTAGTTTCATTATTGAATAAAAGAATCAGCCTCCTCCACTTCAGTTCCCTTGTCTGAGTATTGAATTTAGTCAGTCATTTAGCAATCAGAGAATGATTTGTGTCAATGAGAAAAAAATTTTGACTTGATTTTCCAAAATAAAGAAGGCAATCAGAGGACACCTAATTCAGAGTGAGAGGGGATTAGATTAGAGAGGAAAGCTGAACAACTGTGAGATTTCCTTGGTCTGGAATGGATCAAGGAAGATAAGGAAAAGCTATAGACAAGGGCATATAGAAGAGTACTGATACTTTGCCTGGTTTCTTGGCATCAGAAATTGAGCACCTGTGCCACAGTTTACCCCAAGTTAATCTTTTCCTGACAAAAATGAGCTTAGGCATCAACATAAAGGAATCATTAAGTGTTTGTCAATTTTCTTTAGAAGACTCACTTCAAGTGGTCTCTCTAGATAGAATTTGAAAACTAAGCCCCTTATTCATTAAGGTCATTAAGTCCAACCTCTTCATTTTATAGATGAGGAAATTCTGAAGCAGGGCATGTATGATTTGCCTAAAGCAGTGACTGTATGTCACTGGAATTCAAATCCATCCATGAAAAATTATCTAGGACTAGAAAGAGAGAAAAAAAATCTATATAAATTTTATCATGGTTTTAAATATTTATTTCATTTAGATAAAGATGTTTTATTCATTTTTATCATTGCTGATTTTTTTCTTCATCACCTTCATTATCTTTAACCATTGTTGATCTCTACAGCATATTGGCAGTTTTGAGAAGAGGATTCCATTTAATCATCAAAGAAACAATTCTGGAGCTCCTATAACATGAAATTGTGCTATATACTGAGTACACCAAGATGAAAATGAAAATAAATTGTCTTTGACCTCAAGTAGCTTTCATATACTGGAGGGCTACCCTCACAACATGGTTGTGGTGGTTTATTATCGAGCACCGGAGGACACCCAGGATGGCTTGCTAGCACAGGTTCTTTGATCTGCTTTTAAAGGAAATACTGCTCAAAAAGGGGTCAACAATCCTACTTTAATTACAGAGAAAGAAGTGAGTATATACGATACAATCGGAGAAATTAGCACAGAGACCAACAGACAGGGTTCCAGGGGTCTGAACATAAGAATATTGCTATGTGCTTTACATACATCACTAGATAGGGGAAGGACAAAATACTGAGCAGTTGAGGGCCTCTGAACAAACAGCTACTCAGAGTCTCAACCAGGAAATCAAAGGATCCTTCTCATTAGCGAACCCCCAAAGCAAAATATTAACCTTCCAGAATGTACTACATACTTGGCGTCTGATTGGTTGACAGCCAAAGAGCTTGAAAATCCTCATGCCCCAGAATTTAATTGGAAGCTCTCAGAACCTGATTAGCTCCGGGTCAGGGCTCTATGTGCCTATTAATGGGCAGGGGAGATCTTCAAATTCCCTTAACATTACAGATGGTCAAGTGACAATGTATGTAAAGAACTTTGCAAACCTTTAAACTCTCTAAAAATAATGATGCAGCAGTGACTACCCAGACTCCTAGTGCTTGAAGGTTAGGTATATTTAATTTAATCTCCTCACAAAGCTCTTCAGTACTCTCCTGAGGTACTGAGCGAATCTGGTTGCAGTGCCATTTGTTCAAGCCCCCAGTAACCATATTCCTCCATTTTAGGGGTCCTCTGTACTCCAGTTATACTTAACCACTTAATAGTTAAAATAGCTTTTACGTGGGCAACCAGGTGATGTAGTAGGTGGAATATGAGGCCTGGAGTCAGGAAGACAAATCCAGCCTCAGACCCTTATTAGTCATGTGACCTTGAGCAAGTCACTTAACCCTGTTTGTTTCTGTTTCCTCACCTATAAAATGATCTGGAGAAGAAAATGGCTGATCACCCTAGTATCTTTGCCAAGAAAACCCCAAATGGAGTCACTAAGAATCAGATATGACTGAACAGCTTTTATAAATGAATATTTACTTTGAAAATATAGAAAGAACAAACATATAAACAATTTCACACAGAGACACACACCTTTGGGGTATAAACCCCCATCACCTCATACTACCTCATCTGAGGAAGTGAGCAGGATTTGTTGTACAGTCCAGTTTGGTTTATATCTTGGCTCCACCAACTTCCAAGTCCAAAGCCCCTTAAACTTCAGCCCCAGCACCCTGGTTTCTCAGTGCTTCCTTGCTAAGTGACAGCAATATTTGCCAGAATTCTGATTCCAAGATGATGAGGTTTCAAACTCCTGGGTCCAGGCACTTCTCTAACTGCAACCAGAATGGAAAAAGACAAATGAAATAGACCAAAACCTGAAGTCCAATCCTCAAGGCTTCAGGAGCTAGGTGGGAAGGGAGCTATGAAGCCCCTTTTCCACCCAACTCAGTGCATGCTGCCTAAGCTTTAGGTGAAGAGGAACTTTACCCTCTGGAAGACAGAGATAAAAAGGGTGACATTATCCCAGACTAGTAGTTTTAAAGATGCCACTTGTTGTAGTTATTTAGTCAGGGGAAAGAGGCTGCTCCCAGACTCATTGGAGGGGAATGAAGTCCCAGAACCAGACCCTTGCCATCTTTAAGATGGGATCTTCGATCTTAGGTGATGTGGGCATGTGCAGCAAGGTCCCATTATATTTTCTACCTTATTTTAAATATTTACCAGCCCTGAAAGCAGGCAGAGCTACATCTTGAGCACGATCCTTGTCTTTGTTCCCAATTGAAGACAGTTCTCCGGGGTTTCTAGGGAGGCATAAGCAAAGTCCTTTCATTTCTTTCCCCAGCACCATACAGGAAAGAGACTCTAAAAAAGTTAATGTTGAATGATAATACACAAGCTATCATTATTATTGTTATACATAATTTACTCATAAAAGTTGACTGTAAGGTCATTGGAGAATGTTGAGAATAAAAAACAACTGAGAGTATTAGGAACAGTGAAGGGCTTCCTGGAGGAGGCAGTACCTAAACTGAACCTTGAAGGAAGATAAGAACTCTTATTGGCAGAATCACACATATGGTTTCTGAAAATTCATAGCGATGGAACATAGAATGTTAAGTTCAGAGAACAGCACGTAACCCAGTTTGGCTAGAAAATGACATATATGAAGGAGAATCATGAAATTAGGCTGAAAAAGGTAGGTTGGAGCCAGACTATGGCCTAGTTGTTATGGCCGACTGAGGGAGGAGTCTGGATTTTATCTTAGAAGCAATAGAAGGAACTCTTTGAAGATTTTTTGGGGGTTGGGGAGGGGATGGTTAAACTTATCCCTTAGGAGGATTATTTGGCAAGTTGGTAGAGAATGGAGTTAAAGAGGGGAGGGAATTGTGGCAGGGAAATCAATTAGAAGGCTATCACAACAGTCTAGAGGAGAAGGGAAATAATGCTAGAGTTGCTATGGGGAGAATCGGTAGGATTTGGCAACTGATTGGATAAGGAGAAGGAGGGGAAGGTAGAAAGAAGAGTCATTTGGTTGAATGAAAGGACAATAGTAAATTCAGTAAAGGTAGGGAAAATGGAAGGAGGGGCAGATTTAGTAGGAGAAGAATAATTTGGTTTCTGACATATCAAATTGAAAGTGCAGGACTAGAACTTTGAAGGTCAGAGTTGGATATGTATTTGTATAATTTATGTGAATGTATGTTATATGTAATAAACATATGCTATATATAATAAATACATGTGAGTATTTGAGAATCTAAATACAGCACTTGAATTTTTGGCCTGAAGGATGTCTATCTAGTTCAACCACTTCACTTTATAAAGGAGGAAACTCAGTTTTAGAAAAAGTTAAATAATTTGCCTAAGGTCATAGTGATAGTGCCATGGGTGACAAATATGAAGTTGAATAAGAGCACTAAGAAAGTTTTAAAAGCAAAGAATAGAGGGTGAATATTGAACTGTGCAGAATAACTCTATTCAATCTTTAGCTATGGGTCTAATCTTTGTCTTACCCCAGTGTCATAAGTCATGGACTTTATTAGACAGTCATCTCTTTGAGAGCAGGGCCTGTCTTTTTTGCTTTTCTTTCTATTCCAAGTGCTTAGCACAATGCCTGACACATAGGCTTTTAAATTTATTTTGGCCTTTGCACTAGATTCCACTTGGAGCCCTCAGCCTCTAGGAGTGGATTTTTAAAACTCCGTGTTGGCACAAGTATACCACCAACATTTTAAGGTTTCTATGGCATTATGGGCATATTCTTACCCTCCTCTCTTTCCCAGTTATTTATTAGGCTCATTCCACAAAGTAGTGGAGATAGCTCACAAAGAGCTTATTCTCTAAGTGAAGGAGATAATTTAGTGGAGATTCAGGTGCCAGTTGCCTAGAATGGCTGTGAAGTGTCAGGGGGAAAGGTAGTGCTTGGGATCTTGAGGCATAGGCGCTGGTCAGATGATAAGGTCGTGGGAACATAGGATGTACTTCCAGGGTATATAATAAGGGTTGATGGACCTCCATCTTACTGGAAGGATTGTGATCATTCACTCCCTGCTAATCTAAACAGTGTGAGGAGCCATGTCTGATCAGAAGACTGAAAAGCCTGGAGGAGGTTGGCCCATTACTACTGGGAAATTAGAAATGAGACTAAGGATTTGGGTAGTTTGGGGATGCTGAGTTCCCTCTTATAAGGATGGGGATGAAGGATTCAGCATCCAACCAGGAGAGAGGAAGGGGGTGGGAGTGTTGGCTTGAAGGTCAAGGGAAAATATCAGTACTACTCTAACTTCCCTAATAGATATAACTTACTGTCAAATGTGAGTTAAGAAAGTCTCAAGATCCATATTCTCAGACATGAATCTAGTCCTAGCATCATAGGATAAAACCTTTAGAGATTTTCTAGTCCATCTAACCCCTTTGATGACCCTTTATTTTACAGATGAGGAAACTGAGGTCTATTTATAAGTTATTCAACTGGTCCATTGTCATATAAGTAGCAAGTACCAAGCAGAAGAGTTGAAATTTGATTTGAGTCTTTTGACTCCAAATCCATAACTCTTTCTTCTACACTATGAATCAGCTCCCTGGCATACTCCTTTTCCCCAATTAACTTAGACTGTTCTTGGTGGGGGTCGGGATGGGTGTGGGGTAAGTGGCATAGTTGATATCAGTGCCTAGTGTCCCTAATCAACTCAATCATTTAGAACAGCCCTTTAACTCTTTTTTCTTATCCAGAGATTGATACAGACCAGAGGGGCTCTGATAAGGAACTCTTGCTCCCTTAGGAACATAGCTGCCCTTTATATAACACACTAGCATTTATGAAGAACTTTCAGATAAATATCATTTGATCTTTATGATTATCTCGTGAGGTTGGTAATAAAGGTCTAATTAATTTATTTCAGAGATCAGGAAACTAAGGAACAAAGAGGTTAACTAATTTGCCCAAGCTAAGTGTTTTTCAGTCACGTACAGCTCCTTGTGACCCCATTCAGGGTTTTCTTAGCAAAGATACTGGAGTTTTTTGCCTTTCCTTCTGCAGTACATATTATAGATGAGGAAACAGACAATGTGATAAGTGATTTTCTCAGCCACAGTTACACTTGAACTCAGTTCTTTTTGACGCTAGGATTTGTGCTCTAACCACTGTACTACCTAGCTGCCCATATTGTCCTTCTACATCTACTTGTAACATCTCCCCAGGACCAATGGCTGGGACACTGCCCCAGAGGGAAATCCTCACTGGCACACAAGGATAGAGGATGGTACAAGGTAGGGTTGGATTTCCCCATCACATCAGTGCCTACATGGAGGTTCCTGACTTGATAAACAAAGAGCCACTAACCTGGCAATATTTCCCAAGTCTGGGAACATACTGTTCATTACTGTCAGTGGAAAAGCCAGGCTCTGCTCTGTAGAGCTTCAGTTTTATGGCGTCTAGGAGGCAGGCAGGAAACACAGATTCTAACAGCTCATGGTTATTGTGGTGCCCCCTGTGATGCTGTTTATAGTGCACTGGGTCTTCATGACTGAGCCCCTGCAGGTGTCCCAGCTCCAGAGCTATAAACATTGTCAGTTGTAAAGACTCCAAGTAGCTGACAATTACACTCAGTGACAAAAAATGCCTTGAGTCTTCCTGATTTTGATAGCAGATGACTCTAAAGTTATTAAAAAGCAGGATCAGGAGCTCATGGCCACTATCAAATCGAAACACCACAATTATTTCCATAGACCTGATTTTAAGATTGGGTCTGACTGGTATAAGATGTCTCTTGTTGATAGGAACAATTTATGCAGCAAAAATCCCCCATGAAAGGATTTCAGTATTTATCAGAAATATAAAGATAGTCTTCAGTAATATGGAAATCAATCATTTGAACTAAACATACTCTTCTTTAGAATTGCATGTTAACGCCATTGTATTAGGGAATTCTTTTTTTTTAAAGGTCTGGCTCCGACCAGTCTGCTAGCAAATGAAGCAAGCTTTCCTTATGCACAGCCCTGAGACTTCCATTGAGTCAGAGATCATATTGATTAAAGACTGCACAGCAAGTCCCAGCACAATTTGCCAAGTAATGAGTCTGGTGCTGGTGGTTGTAATTAAAAATAAAGGTTTGTTTATCAATTTGAGTAACTAATGATGTGTGATGTGATGTGTATTTTTCTTAGGCTGTGCTGCCAGTTGTGGGTGTGGGAAGGTAAGGCATCTGGTGCCCACAAAAGTGCCAAGAAACTATGGCACCTATCCCATGTGGCACAAGCTTTTGATGGAAAAATGTACCAGTGTCCTTGTGGACTGGTCCAGGGAAAATGCTCAGCATGGCATATGCCTTTGGCATCCTTTCATCTTTCCCCCTGGCACAACTTTCTCCCCATCCAAAACACCCAAGGCACTTGTGTAGTGTTTCTGGCTACCAAGGCCTCCATTGTCCTGACGCAGTGCTTTGTACTGTGAACCTCTCTCTTCTCCCATTAAAATATCCTTATCCTGTCTTTCTTTCTTCTTAGGTGTTTTTTGAAGGGATCTTGTAAATGAATTTACATTAAGGTATTAGAAGTTATACAAAATAGAATGGGCAGTTGTCTTTATAGGTAGTGAGTTCTCCAACACTGAAGAGCTTCAGGATGACCAAATAACTACTTGCTGGAGCTATAGAGAATGTTCTTGATCAAATGTAGATTGGATTAGTTGACTCCTTAGTTCTTTCCCAACTCTGAGAGTCTGTGATTCATGACTGATAATATTTTCCATTTACATATGAAATTTACAATGTACTCTCTTCCCAAAAACCCTGTAACAATCAAACAACAAACAAGAATTTAAGTGTCTATTATGTGCCATGCACCTGTGGTGTGAAGGCCTGGCAACCCCTTTTCAGGGCTGCTCATCAACCAAATTTAGCATCTATATGGCACTTAATTCTCACTTGTGGCTCCAAGAAGCAGCAGCTACATCCAGGTAAACGCTCAAGGCAGATGGGCTAAACCAGGTTGAGGGTAACAGACAGGCCTAAAACCTGTCAGTGACTTAGGGGCGGGTGTCTAGCTCAAGCAAGTGAAGACTTCCACTGATGGAATGGGTGGATGAGAACATTTTTTCCAGTGGCCATGAAGGTGGCTGACACAGGTACTGTGGGCTCTTAGAGCTTGGTCATACATTGGAGACATCAAGGTCATCCAGTGCATCCTGGGCCACCAGCAGTCATCTCAACTTTTGTCTTGCACTGGCCTTTGATGACTCTGGAAGAAAGAATGAGACTGATGATTTTCTGCCTCACTTAAATCCAATTCACCCATGAGTCAAGACATCACCCCATGATATTATTGGTCATCTTTGAAAACGAAGGACAAATGACAATATTTATTATGAGTTTACTATATGGCAGACGTTTGGTAAGCACTGGAAATACAAAGACTGTCATTGCAATCAAGGAGTTTACATTCTAATGGAGGAAGATAACACAGAAGAAAGTGGAAAAGGGGTGAACTTCTTTTTTTTATATTTGAAACATTTAATGTTAAGACCTCAACTTTCAGATCCATTTCCTTCTTGCCTTGTCACCCATTCCCTCTGGGGAGATAAGTAATTCAGTATATTTTGTACATGTCTCGCTATGCAAAATATTATCATAGTAGATATATTGTACAAGGCTGCTTATAGTTCCCTCCCACTCATCCCACGGGCCCCACCTGGTCCATTCCCCACATGATCCTGACCCTCTTCTATAGTGGGTACTTCCAACCACCCCTCCCCCCAAGGATGCCCTCCCATCCATTTTCCCTCCTCTCATCCCCCTTCCCCCTATTCTGCTGCAGGTTGAGATATCACATTTAGCGTGTATGTCATTCTCTCCCTGAACCAAATTCAATGAGAATGTGGTTTTGCCTTTTTGCCTTCCTATTCTTCCCCCCTTACAACCACTTCCCCTTGCTTCTTCTACATAAGATAGTTTATCCTATACCCTACCCTGTCTCTCCCCACCTCCTCTTGCCACTTTCCTCTCTCACCTCATAATTTCATCCCTTGAGTATTCTCCCTTCCCAACAAATTCAACCTATGCCCTCTATCCATATATAACTGTAACCATCTACACACACATTCACATATGTACTCATATGACCACACACCCTTCTTCCATTATTTTCATAGTGAGAAAGATATCATCAGTCACAGTTATTGCTTTTCCATATAGGAATGTAAATAGTTCAACTTTGATAAGTTCCTTTTGATTTCTTTTCCCTGATTACCTTCTCAGGCATCTCTTGCTTCTTGTGTCTGGATGTCAAATTTTCTATTCAATTCTGGTTTTTTCCTCAAGAATGCTTGAAAGTCCTCTATTCCACTGAATGACCATATTTTCCCCTGAAACAAAATACTCAGTTTTGCTGGGTAGGTGACCCTTGGGTTCATTCCCAGTTCTTTTGCCCTCTGGAATATCATATTCCATGCCCTTCGATCCCTCAGTGTAGAAGCTGCCAGGTCCTGGGCTATTCTGATTGTGTTTCCACAATATTGAAATTGTTTCTTCCTGGCTGCTTGTAGTATTTTCTCCTTGATCTGGGGATTCTGGAACCTGGCTATAATATTCCTGGGAGTTTTCTTTTTGGGATCTTTTTCAGGAGGTGATCGGTGGATTCTTTCAACCTCTATTTTGCCCTCTGGATCTAAAACATCAGGGCAATTTTCCTTGAGAATTTCTTGAAGGGTGATTTCTAGGTTCTTTCTTTGATCATGGCTTTCAGGTAGTCCAATAATTTTTAAATTGTCTCTTCTGGATCTATTTTCCAGGTCAGTGGTTTTTCCCATGAGATATTTCACATTGCCTTCTAATCTTTCATTTGTTTGGATCTGCTTAACAGCATCTTGATTTCTCATAAAGTCATTAGCTTCCATTTGCTCCAGTCTAACTCTGAAGGAATGAATCTCCTCAGTGAACTTTTGAGATTCTTTTTCCATCTGGCAAATTCGACTTTTTAAGGCATTCTTCTCCTCATTGCCCTTTTGGGCCTCCTTTGCCATTTGAGTTAGTCTATTTTTTAAGGTGTTGTTTTCCTCAGTCAGGCTGTTGACCCTCATTTCATACTTTTCCTTCATCCTTCTCATTTCTCTTTCCAATTTTTCCTCCACTTCTCTTATTTGATTTTTAAAGTCCTTCTTAAGGTCCTCTATGGCCTGCAACCCGCTTATGTTTTCCCCTGGGGCTTTTGGAGCAGGACTTCTGACCTTACAGTCCTTTTCCCGCTCTATGCCCCCAAAATAGGAGTCTAGGGTTGCATTTTTCTGTTTCCTTTGCCTTGGCATGTTGCCACTTAATTACTTGACTTTTGGGCTTGTTGCCACACTATGGCTTTAAGGCCAGCTAGATGAATTTTCGTCCCGAATGTGTGGGGGGCAACTTTCGTTTCTGGCAAGCTGTAAACCCACCCACGACTTCCACCCTAGAACACAGTCCAGATCCAGGGAGTTTAAAGCAAGAGCGATTACCCCCCAAGACTGCTCGCTGGATCTCCCTACAATTCATTGCAGGCCAGGAGCTGGAGCTGCGTCTGAAAACTACAAAATGGAGTGTCTCCTCAGTGGCTTCTAGCCCCCAGGGGAGGAAGCTGACGCATTCCCCAAATACAGGTCCCAAGTCCATAGGACACTAACCTCTTACTTTGTCCTAGGCATGTCTATGTTGATAATTCTGGAGTCGCCACAGCTACTGGTGTTCTGGGGTTCCTCCAGCTGGCTGTTGGCCCTGGTGCCCTGGAGCTAAAACCTCGGCTCACGGGGACCTCAGCTCTGGCTCGGCTCGGCTTCCCGCGCTCTGCATGCTGCGTACTGCCAGCTCCCAGACCACTGTGCTGGTCCTTCCTGCAGGGCTGCTGGGCTGTCCTCAGTGGGCGGTTAGCTTCTCTGTGTCGTTCTGTGGGTGCTGGGGCTCCAGATGTTGTTCAGAGTCCCCTTTTACATAGTTTGGGGGGAATCTGGGGGCAGAGTGGCTTGGATGAGCTGTTTCTACTCCACCATCTTGGCTCCGCCCCCCCAGGGGTGAACTTCTGATGGATGAATTCCAGGACTGGAGGGAGCTTCCAGGATGAAGGGGTTTGAGGGGCATTGTAGAGAAAGTCTAGAGTGCATCTGGAAGAGGAAATCACTTATCCATAGGTGAGTTAGCATTACTTACATAGGTAATGAACAGCAGACCTGGTACAAACATCCCAACATCCAAGCCTCCTGAGTCTACTGCTCTTTCTTCTTCAGATTATATTCTTACTATTATTTCACAGAGATAGATAAAGCATTTATGTACCAGGAACTGTGCTAATAAACAAGAGAAAATCTGTGAAATAAATGTTCATCTTTTTATTTATACAAATTGCCTGAAAAAGTTAAATTATTATATATCTTCATAGCTGTCGTTGTTTAGTTGTTTTTTTTTTTCAACTCTTTATGACCTCATTTGGGATTTTTTTGGTAAAGATAGGAGTAGTTTCCAATTTCCTTATCCAGTTCATTTTACAGGTGAAGAAACTGAAGCAGATGGATTAAGTGATTTGCCAGGGGTCACACAGCTAATTAAGTGTCTGAGGCCAAATTTGAACTCAGGAAAATGAGTCTTTCTGACTCCAGGCTGCTCTATCCACTTTGCCAGGCTTAATAATATCATCTTTTGCATTAAAGTCTCAGAGAATCAAAGTATATGACGTATTTTTGGCTGTCCTTCTGTTCTTTATAGAGTTTTTTTCCTGTTTCTTCATGTTCTCTAAGTGATGATGAAACACAAGATATGGTTATTTTATCATGTAAGCAGAGCAATACAGAATGACAAAGTTCCTGAGACCAGATTTGAATTCAGGAAGATGAATTCTTCTGACTTCGGTTCTGGCACTCTATCCATTACATCTCCTACCTTCCCCATATCACTTCATTACTAATATCTAAATTTGTAATAGTAATTTTTTTTTCTTTTTGGAGGGCAATTGGGGTTAAGTGACTTGCCCAAAGTCACATGGCTATTATTGTGTCAAGTGTCTGGGGCCAATTTTGAACTCAGGTCCTCCTGACTCCGGGGCTGGTGCTCTATTCACTGTGCTACCTAGCTACCCCTTGTGTAATACTAATATTTTTGCAATATAAAATTTCAATGTTTCTGCTTATTTTTCTGAAGTATTGTTTTAAAGTTATACTTAAATTTATTTTGCTTAATGACTTCTTTTATCATTCACTCCAAACTCTCCACCCACCAAAAGAACTTCATTTTAATAAAGGAAAACCCAAAAAATTTAACTTCTAATGGTTGGAATTAATTTGACCAAACAAAAAGTTTAGGACCATCTTTGGGTGTTTTGGAAGGTTAGAGATAGCAGAGAAAAGCTGATTATATAATATACATGAGGCACCCAGTTTCTTTTCAATCACTTATTTTGCGGAGCAGAAAGACAATATCTTTTTTTTATTAATTTGTTTCTTTATTTTAGTTTGCAAGATTCAATTCTATAGTTCCTTCAGTTTCATATTTCCTTTCCCTCCCTCCCCCCACCTCCCGCAACAGCATATAGTCCAGTATACGATCTGCAAATACTTTCACATTAGACATTAGTCAGGTTACAAAGGCATATTGTACTAGACGGAATGAAAAATAGTAAAGAGGAAATAAAACCAAACAATGGAAAGAAAAAGATCAAGTAGTTTGCTTCCATCAGGATTCAAACTCAGTTCTTTCTAGTTATTTCTCTGGATGTGGATATCTCTCTCCATCATGATCTTTTGGGATTGACTTATATCATTGCATTGCTTAGAAGAGTCATCTGTCGTAGTTGGTCATCACACTGTGTTGTGTCTGTGATTGTATACAAATTTGTCCTGGTTCTACTCTTCTCACTCAGCATCAGTTTGTATAAGCCTCTCCAGTAAATATGAAGCCCATCTGCTCCTTGTTTCTTATAGCACAATAATATTCCATTACATGCATATACCACAACTTGTTTAGCCATTCCCCAATTGATGGGCACCCCTTTAATTTACAATTCTTTGCAACCATGAAAAGAGCTGCCATAAATATTTTTGTACATATGGGTCTTCCTCACACTTCTATGATCTCTGTGGGATATAACCTTAGAAGTGGTATTGCTGGGTCAAAGGGTATGAAATTATTTATAGCCCTTTGGGCATAATTCCAGATTGCTCTCCAGAATGGTTGGATAAGTTCACAACTCCACCAGCAATGCATTAGTGTTCCAATTTGCCCACATCTTCTCCAGCATTTGTCATTTTCCCACTTTGTCATCTTAGCCAATCTGACTGGTGAGATGTGGTACCTCAGAGTTACTTTGATTTACATTTCTCTAATCAATAGTGATTTAGAGCATTTCTTTATATGCTTATAGATATCTTTAATTTCTTTCTCTGAAAACTGCCTGTTCATATCCTTTGACCATTTATCAATTGGGGAATGACTTGTATTCTTATAGATTTGACTCAATTCTCTGTATATTTTAGAAATGAGTCCTTTATTAGAGACATAAGTTGTAAAAATTCTCTCCCAATATCCCACCTCTCTCTTGATCTTGGTTACATTGGCTTTGTTCGTACAGAAGCTTTTCAATTTAATGTGATCAAAATTATCCATTTTGCATTTTATAATGCGCTCTAATTCTTGTTTGGTCCTAAAGTCTTTCCCTCTCCACAGATCTGACAGGTAAACTATTCCTTGCTTCCCCAGATTGCTTACAGTATCATCCTTTACACCTAGATCATGCACCCATTTAGACTTGATTTTGGTATATGGTGTTAGATAATGATCTATGCCCAGTTTCTGCCATATTATATTCTAGTTTTCCCAGGAGTTTTTGTCAAATAGTGCATTCTTATCCTAAAAACTGGGGTCTTTGGGTTTATCAAACAATAGATTACTATACTCATTAATTGCTGGATATCATGTGCCCAATCTACTCCATTGATGCACTTCTCTATTCCTCAGCCAACAAAGACGATCTCTTAATGTGTGTGTGTGTGTAAATATATATATATATATATATATATATATATATATATATATATATATATGTGTATGTATATGTATATATGATTTATTGTTGAGGGCATCTCTCTACTCTTACTCTCCCAGTCTCCTAACCTTAGTGTCATCCAACTCCATACTGGTACTCTTGGAAAATCTTGTCAAAGGAATCTTCCTTCACAATATCTTTCATCTATTTCTCCTCCTTTCCATTTTCACAGGCACCATTTTAGTTCTGACTCTCATTTTCTCAAACCTGGACAATTTCTAAATCACCTGGAAATGGTGTAATTTCTTTGTTAAAGCACTTTAGGGATCAATGGAAATCCAGGGAAGGCAAATGAAGTTTCCAAGATCACACAAGTGATAACATAATAAGATGAAAGCAAATACTGGATGACCTTTAGTGTTCATTCTGACCCAATGACACTAAGGATTTTTATATTTTGGACATTCTTTCTCAGTTATTCCTGTAACATAAATATACATTGACAATGCCACAATAAGCAATAATAGCAATAATATTAACAAAAATCATGATATGATTTCTAATGTCCCCCCTGGCTCAGCGATGCTATGGATTTGGATTCTGAGATAGCTGTTCCACAAAAAGTGAGTCACTGTGATGGACAGATCAGTGAAGTTGTTTACCATCTACATGATCCTGTTATATAAGCTCTCAGTACCTCCAAGGAATTGCTGAGCCTTTTTCAGGGCTGTTCATCCACCTTTGGCATCCACTTGTCTCCCAACTCTCACGTATGACTCCAGAAAGCTATAGTATATACACTGGCCACACCCCACTAAAATTATCTTGGCAAATAAACTAAAACAGGTTGAGGGTAATGGAAAGGTCTCAAACTTGTCAGTGAGTTGGGGGATGTCTACCAACCATGTGAAGATTTCCCTGAGTGAAATGGGCAGATGAGAACAAGTGAAGGCAGCTGAAGCAGGCACTGTAACGTGTTTAGAGTTTGGTCAGTCATGGACACCAAGGTCATCCACGACATCTCTAACTTTTGTAATGCCACAAGACTTCAATGACTTAGGAAGAAAGAGTGAGGCTGAGGACTTTATGCAACTGTACTTCACTTAAATCCATTTCATAAGAGTCAAGACATTGCCTGTGATGTCATTGGTCCTCTTCACAAATAAAGGACAAATAACAACAACAATCACCTCCTGGGAACTAAGACTTTGTACAATTGTACAATTTCAAGACTTTGTAATTGTACAACTCTTCCAAATCTGCATTGGTAGAGAGTTTTCACATCAGGAGCTCCTTATCACAATTGATTCACAGATCTACCCACCACTCTGCAAGAAGATAAAAACAGGGAAATATCCAAGCATAAAGCATGCCTTTAAAATTAAACAGAAAAGATATGAGCAGTTTTCACAAAAGGAATTACTATGTATAAATGACCACATGAACACATTCCAAATCAATAAAAGTAAGAGAAAAGCAAATTAAAGGTATTTGGAGATTTCACTTCACAATTGATTTGGCAGAGAAAAGCTGATTATATAATATACATGAGGTACCCAAGTTTTTTTTCAATCACTTATTTTGCTGAGCACAAAGACAATATCTTAATGCATAATCTTTGTAATATATTGTCATAATCTTTTAGCTAGCATTTTATGTGTCTTATGAGTATTTGATAAATACTTGTTAAATTAAAAAATGAAGACAATCTCTTGTTGCTCTAAGTTCTCAGGAGGACTTAGAGGCAGCTCTGACTTTACAGATTAACTACTCCAACTCCCTCATTTTGTAGATGTGACAACATGGGTAATCAGTCCTTTACTAAGCACTTACAGTGTTCTTGGTACCATGCTAAGTGCTAGGGATCCAAAGAAAGGAAGAAAACAAAACCAAAAATAAATACTTCTTTCCCTGGAATAGTATATGTTGTAATGTAAAGAACATCAGACTGCGAGTAGAAACAGCACTTCCATGGCTCTCCAGCACACACCACTTCAAAATTATGTAAAAGGGAACTCTGAACAACCTCTGGAGCTCCAGAACCCACAGAACGACACAGGAGGTAAACCTCCCGCTGAAGATAGCCCGGCAACCCGGCAAGGAGCAGCCAGCACAGTGCTCTGGAAGCCAAGTCCAGGACCATATGAGTTGGAGGTTTTAGCCCCAGGGTGGCCAGACCAGCAGCCAGTTGGAGGGACCCCAGAACACCAACAGCTGTGGCTCCAGAATTATCAACACATAGATGCCTAGTACAAAGTGAGAGGTTAGTGCCCTATGTACTTTGCATCCAGTATTTGGGAGTACTTCAGTTTCTTCCCCTGTGGGCAAGAAGGAGCTGCAGCACAGCTGCCATTTTGAAGCTTCAGTTGCAGCTTCAGCTCCTGGCCTGTGAACTGTAGGGGGATCCTACAGTTAACACTCCAGAGTGTTAATCCCTCCAGAATAGGGGGGTTAACCCTCTTGCTTTAACCTCCCTGGATATGAATTGCAGTCTGGGGTGGGGGTCTTGGGGGGTGTGCCCAGCTTGCCAGAGCGTGTGGAGGCTTCATAAAGGCCACCCAACTTATACCTCCGGAAGTTGAGAACACCCCAACGTTTGGGATGGAAGCTCCACTGCCTGGTGGCAGAGTCCTACTGTGGCAACAAGCCCAAAAGTGAAATAATTAAGTGGCAATATGCCTAGGCAAAGGAAACAGAATAAACAGAAAAATTCAACATTAGACTCCTATTTGGGGGGCAAAGAGGATCGAAGCATGGAACAGGAGGAGGACTGTGAGGTCAGAAATCCTGCACCAAAAGCTCCAAATGAAAATACAAGCAGGTTGCAGGCCATAGAAAGATTTTAAAAACCAAAGAAGAGAAGTGGAGGAAAAATTGGGAAGAGAAATGAGAAGGATGCAGGAAAAGTATGAAATGAGAGTCAACAGCCTGACTGAGGAAAATAACACCTTAAAAAATAGACTAACTCAAGTGGCACAAGAGGCTGAAAAAAGGCAATGAAGAGAAATATGCCTTAAAAAGCCAACTTTGCCAGATGGAAAAAGAATCTCGAAAGCTCACTGAGGAGAGTCATTCCTTCAGAATTAGACTGGAGCAAATGGGAGCTAGTGACTTTATGAGAAATCAAGACGCTTTTAAACAGATCCAAGCATTGAAAGAACAGAAGGCAATGTGAAATATCTCATGGGAAAAACCACTGACCTGGAAAATAGATCCAGGAGAGATAATTTAAAATTATTGGACTGGAGCAGCTAGGTGGCGCAGTGAATAGAGCGCCGGCTCTGGAGTCAGAAGGACCTGAGTTCAGAGCCGGCCTCTGACACTTAATCCACACAAACAAAAACCTAGCCGTGTAACCTTGGGCAAGTTACTTAACCCCAATTGCCTAAAGGGCCAGCTAGGTGGCGCAGTGAGTAAGAGCGCCAGCCTCGGAGTTGGGATGACCCGAGATCAAATCTGACCTCAGAAAATGAGCACCCACACATAAATAATGACTAGCCGTGTAATCTTGAGCAAGTTACTTAACCCCAATTGCTTATAAAAAAAAAAAATTATTGGACTACCTGAAAGCCATGACCAAAGAAAGAAGCTAGAAAGAAACCTTTAAGAAATTCTCAAGAAAAATTGCCCTGATGTTTTAGACCCAGAGGGAGAAATAGAGGATGAAAGAATGCACCAATCACCTCCTGAAAAAGATCCCAAAAAGAAAACTCCTAGGAATATTATAGCCAGGTTCCAGAATCCCCAGATCAAGGAGAAAATGCCACAAGCAGCCAGGAAGAATCAATTTCCATATTGTGGAAACACAATCAGAATAGCACAGGACCTGGCAGCTTCTACATTGAGTGATCGAAGGGCATGGAATATGATATTCCACAGGGCAAAGGACCTGGGATTAAAACCAAGAATCAACTAACCAGCAAAAATGAACATCTTGTTTCAGGGGAAAATATGGTCATTCAGTGGAATAGATGACTTTCAAGCATTCTTGAGGAAAAAACCAGAGTGGAATAGAAAATTTGACATTCAGATACAAGAAGTATCTCTTGCTTGAGATAGGTAAACAGGGAAAAGGAATCAAAAGGAACTTATCAAAGTGGAACTTTTTACATTCCTACATGGAAAAACAATAAGTGTGACTGATGAAACCTTTTTTAGTATGAAAATAATTGAAGAAGGGTACATGGGCATATTAATACATATGTGAATCGGTATATACATGTTTACAGGTATACATGGATAGAGAGCACAGTTTGAATTTAGTGGGAAGAGATGATACTGAAGTTAAGAGGTGAGAGAGGAATGTGGCAAGAGGAGATGGAGAGAGACAGGGGTGGTGGGGTAAACTATTTCATGTAGAAGAGGCATGGGGAAGTGATTGCAGGGGAGGGGAAGAACAGGAAGGCAAGAATGCAAAACCATATTCTCATTGAATTTGGCTCAGGGAGAGAATGACATAATACTATATGGGATATCTCACCCTGAAGGAGAGTAGGGTGGAGGGGGATGAGAGGGGGAATGATGGAGGGCAGGGCATGCTGGGGGGAGGGGAGGTTGGAGGTACCCACTTTTGAAGAGGGACAGGATCAAAGTAGGGAATGGACCAGGTGGGGGGGTGGGATGGGTGGGAGGGAAATATAGTCAGTCTTTTACAATATATCTACTATGGTAATGTTTTGCATAGCTATACATGTACAACATTTATCTTCCCAGAGGGAGTGAATGACAAGGGACGAAGGGAATGGATCTGGGATTTGAAGTTTTAAAATTAAATATTTCAAATATATATAAATACTATTATTAATACTATTTTGCATGTAACTTGGAGATAAGATGTGCAGGCATTGGGGTACAGAGATTCACCTTGCCCTAATGGAAAAGTCAATGGTTGTATGGGAGAAGATATGGGAGAGAGCAGATTGGATGAGGGGCTATCCTGTGGGGCTGCTATTCTCGGGTGGTAGGGGAAAATGGGGAAAAATTTTAACTCAAAATCTGGCGGAAACGAATGGTGTAAACAAGAATTTAATAAAGCATTAAAAAAAGAACATCAGACTATTACTATAACTAATAATAGTGCCTTAATCTTTCTGTGTTTCAGTCTCCTTATCTGTAAAATAGGCATTATAATTGTGGTAACCTCACATGGTTGTTGTGAGGAGCTAGAGAGTTGATATATTTCAGCTCTTATTGTTATTTTACTGAGACCAAAAGAGTCAAGCAACTTTCAGTCGTAAAGTTAGTAAGTGGCAGAAGTGGCATCCCAAATTTACGTCTATTGAATCACAATCCTGTGACTCCACACAACTCTGTTTTCACCTTTTAACTGAAGTGAACTTAAAAAAAGTCTTCCCGGAATTACTTTGTTTCTTTAATGACTTATGTTGTTTTACAAAAATACAATTGTTATTGTTATTATTCCTTCATTTTTGAAAAGGACCATCATGGGGGTAATGTCATGAGGTGTGAGAATTGTATTTAAACTTATTTAATATTTTTCCCCAAATTCATGTAAAACAATTTTAGCATTCTTTTTTCATCCCAATCTTAACTTCCTATTTTTTTCCCTCCCCTGACCTGCCCTGTTGAGAAAGCAAGGGATTTGACAAACATTATACATGTATAGTCATGCAAACACACTTCCATAATAGTTATGTTATATATAAAAAAAGATGAACCAAAAACAAAAACACAAGCAAAGCAAAGAAAGCGAAGAAAAAATGTCTTTCATCTGCCTTCAGGTTCCACCAGTTCTTTCTCTGGAGATGACTTTTCATCATAAGTCCTTACAGAATCGTGTTGGATCATTATTTCTGAGAATAGCTAAGCTTTTCATTGTAGATCATCATACAATATTGTTGCTACTGCATAAAATTTTCTGTGTCTGCTCATTTCACTTTGCCTCAGTTCATATAAGTTTTTCCATGTTTTTCTGAGAGAATTCTGCTCATCATTTCTTTTTTTTTTCCAATTTTTGTAGAGCAATTGGGGTTAAGTGACTTGCCCAAAGTCATACAGCTAGGTTTTTGTTTTTGTTTTTTTGTTTTGTTTTGTTTTTGTTTTTTTGGTTTGTGTGTGCCTTAAGTGTCTGAGGACGGATCTGAACTCAGGTCCTTCTGACTCCAGGGCCGGCGCCACCTAGCTGCCCCATGCTCATCATTTCTTAAAGCACAATAGCGTTCCATCACAATTACATGCAACGATTTGTTCAACCATTCAGCAACTGATGGGCATTCCCTCAATTACTGATTCTTTGCCACCACCAGGAGAGCTGCTATAAATATTTTTCTTCCCATAGGTCCTTTTCCTTTTTTTTTCATCTCTTTGGGATACAAATATAGTATGGATATTGCTTGATGAAAGGGTATGTATGATTTTATAGCCCTTTGAGAATAGTTCCAAATTGCTCTTCAGAATAGTCGAGTTGGTATACCATTTCACCAAGAGTACATTAGTGTTTTCTTAGTTTTTGGGGGGGGGCCTCTTTTACCAAGTTGTTGACTCTTTTTTTCACAATTTTCTTGCATCACTCTCATTTCTCTTCCCAATTTTCCCTCTGTCTCTTGATTTTTGAAATCTGTGACTTTAGACCAATTCATATTTTATTTTGGGTCTTTTGATGCAGAGATTTTGACATGGTTATCTTCTTCTGAGTATGCATTTTGTAAATCTCATTCTGACCCATTGTCCAATCCTCTTACCATCTGCAGGCTGAGAGGTCTGGAAACTGCTATTGTTATCACTGATTTAGTTGCCCCAGGGCCTGTTCATAGTTTGCTGGCCTCTGGTCTGTGCTAGTGCAGCCTGTGCTGTACTTCACTCCTCTCTCATCCTGTGCAACAGATCTTTCCTGTCAACTTTCTAAGTTGTCTTGGACTGGAAAATTATTTTGCTCCATCGTTTTGTGGTTTTGAAACTCTAGAATTTATTTGAACTTATTATTTAAAGGAATTTGGAGGGATTTGAAGGAGAGTTCAGGCCAGTCCCTGACTTTACTCCTCCATCTTGGCTCCACTTTGGCTCAAAAATGTGAGCTGGATTTAAGTGAGGCAGTATTCCACAGAGTCATAGCCTCACTCTATTTTTCAGAGTTGTTGAAGTGCAGTTGTAAGACAAAAGTCAGGATGATTGGTGATAAGCTGGGATGCAGTGGATGATCTTGGTGTCTGAACAAGCTCTAAACATTCCATCGCACCTGCATCAGTTGCCTTCATGACTGTTGGAACAAATTGTTCTCATCTGTCCATTCTACCATGGAAAGTCTTCCCATGTGCAAGGTAGACATTCCCCTAACTCACCAACAGGTTTGAGACCTGTAGGTTTCCTTCAACTTGGTTTAGTTCATCTGTCTAGATAGTTTTACCAGGGTGTGGCTGCTGTACATGCTATAGCTTCTTGGAACCACAGGTGAGATTTGGGTGAAGGTGGACACCAAAAATGTATGAGCAGCCCTGAAAAGGACTCAATAAGCCTTCACACCAGAGGTTCTAGTCCTCCCTGAACACCCCATACACCAACATATAAAGGATGCATGTGAACAACAAGATGGTTATTCACTCCTTTACCCCAATAATGTCAAAAGAAGAGTGCCACATCTATAAGCATTAAAGCTAAAATAACAACAGAAAACAGAATAGCCTTTACCCAGTCTAAAGTCTTTTCTTTTTTTGGCTTTTTTGGAGGGCAGTTGGGATTAAGTAACTTGCCCAAGGTCACACAGCTAGGTTTTTATTTGTGTGTGCGTTAAGTGTCTGAGGTCAGATCCGAACTCAGGTCCTTCTGACTCCAGGGCTGACGCTCTACTCACTGGGCCACCTAGCTGCCCCTCAGTCTAAAGTCTTAAGGACGAAATTTCTTAAAGCTTTCCCTCACTCTAAATACCTAGAACACTTCTCTTTGCCCAGTGCAGCCAATGCAACATCCTGATAGGCTTATATTTAAAGTTGAAGCAATGGTGACCCCTTTCCAGTCCTCTCAGTAATAATTCAGTTTGAGGTCCCCATTTGTGATAAAATATGGAAAACATTGCAATGTTCTATCCAACCACAGGAGAGAAAAGGAGGACAATCATGAGGAGGTGAAGGATGGTGGTAAATAGTTGGGTGGGAGAAGAGGTTAGAAAATAAGCCTTAGTCTGACTTTTCCCAGAGGAATTTGCACAGGGCAGAGGGTGGGAGTCATACCGGTTAAATAGGTGAAGCCGAGGCTGCCCAATCTTATATGTCTATGAAGAGCAGAGCAGCATGTACACTCTAGCAGTCAAAGCAGAGAGAACCAAACAATGAGGAGGGGGGCCTAAGACTAAATACTGGGCATATGGGAAAAAAGACTGAGTATAACACAGCTACAAGAGAGTAAAACCAACAGTGAAATGCATAAAGTCAGAAGAAAAGGAATCCTGAAAATAGACCTGGATGATTGGTTTTTATTGTTGTTCACCTGTCATATTTGAAGATCAATGACATCATGATATTGGACTCAAGGTACAATGTGTCTTCTTTGATTTGGGCATGCCATGCTGTGTGGTCCAGTACCACTGTCTCCCATGTCTCTCAATTGATACTAAAGTTCTTTAGAAAGACCTCGAGAGTGTCCTTGTACCACCTCTGACCTATGTAGGAATGCTTGCCTTGAGTGAATTTTCTGTAAAATAGTCTTTTAAGTAAACATACATTCAGTATTTGGGCTTAGTAGTTGGCTAGCTCACTGGAGTTGTACTCTCTGCAGTTGAGTTTGAATGCTTTTACAACCCATCTCTCCTATGACTATATAAAATATTATAGGACAAGATTAATTATTTTCAGGAAACTGAAAAGTGACAGAAAGATTAAAAAAGGATTTGTCTAGAATGTCAGGAAAAACAAGACCAGGCCATCAATTAATCTCTTTTGCTCTTGTGAGGCTTCCATGGTCCTTGTGCTGGCCCAGGGTGTTATAGGGTGCATGCAAAGCTACATCAATTTATCCAAGAAGTGGGGGGAGATATCCCCTCCTAGGCTAGCAGAAATTCCATTGTTCTGGGAATTCCACAAAGTTCCCACCCTGCTTTTTCCCCCCTCACTCCAGGTTAACAGATATTGACTCATGGGAAATTCTAACTTATAGGGGTAGGGCATTTTAGGCCCATAACTTTCAGAGACAACCCCTTTGCAGTGTCCTAGGGGAAACTGTATTAGTAGGGCAAGTTGAGACTTTCGAATGAGGCTAATTACTGAAGCTCAAGAAGAAGGAAAAGGGGGTCAGTTATGGACAATTATGAGGAAGACTTTGAAGAGGGGAGACCAGAGATGTAGCAGAGATCAGAAGTAATTTCATATGGCACAAGATCCATCTCTCCATTTCTAAATTGAAAATTCTAACATCTGCCCTCTGTTTATGTCTAAGGTTATGAATAAATTCAGAATGCTTGATAGTCACATAAGCAATTTGAAGTGAATGGCTCAGGAAATTAACTAGGTTAGCTAGGCTGGTCTTAGGAGTAGTTGGAGTAAGCAACCATGGTGATTTTAGGGACACTGAAGGGAATTCTGCAAATATTGAATCCACCACTTTTTATTTCAATGTATAAGTTATGCCAGTTCAGACTCCCTCCATTGGCATAACTTGTGCAGCTTGCAATTTGTCCAAGTCTTCTTACTTAGCCTGTATGACTCTTGTCTGTGCCCTCCTATAAGTCCTACAAAGAGGAAGCTAGGTGTCATAGTAGAGGGTGGTAGATTTGAAGTCAAGGCAACCCGAGTTAGAATCTTGCCTCAGAAACTTACTAGTTGTGCAGTCCTGGGCAAGTCACTTTCTTATACAGAGATTCCCCATTCTTCAAATGGGAAAAATAAAGTACCTACCTCATAGGGTTGTTGTAAGTATCAAGTGAAATAATATATGTAGAGAACTTTGAAAACCCTAAAACATGGCAAGAATATTAGTTTAATTAGTTAACTCTGGAATTTTTTGGTCAAATTCCACAGCTACCACATCAAAAAGCAAATTTTTGCAGACAATAAGGGAAAGGAAAAAAAAACAACTTTAAATTTCTTTTTTTTCCTTTTTGCTTTTTGGAAGGCTATTGGGGTTAAATAACTTGCCCAGGGTCACATGGCTAGGTTTTTTGTTTGTGTGTGGTAAGTGTCTGAGGCCAGATCTGAACTCAGGTCCTTCTGACTCCAGGGCCGGTGCTCTACTCACTGCGCCACCTACCCACCCCCAAAACTTTAAATTTCAAGGAGAAATAATTAAAATAGCACAGGATAACTCTGTGGGTATAAGAAATCAAAAGAAAAATTATAATGTGATACTCTAGAGAACAAAGGAAATTGGTTGGCACCCAAAGATTATATATCATGTAAAACTGAGTTTAAACATAAAAGAAGAAAAATGAACATTTGCTTTTGAGCAGTGCATTTAATATGCAAACTGACCAAAATAGAAGAAGTTAAACACAGTGTATTCTCCGTATCTTAGTTCATTTTAAAGCTTTAATAACTTTTGGAATACCCTGTACTTTTAAATAGTGAAGAAGGACTACAAAATGAAATGTTTGTTTTAATGTGACTAGTGCTAGAGAGAGGAATGAATGTATGGGGAAGTCTTTTTGTTTGTTTGATTTTTTTTATTCAAATAACACCTTGCTTACTGAAAATCTAAAGGGGAAAATGTGAACTATATCTGGACATCTTGGGGATTGTGACCCTCGCCTTAGATTTGGAGAGGATGGAGAAAATGTCACTTGAAATTTGGGGACTGGAGACAAGATCTTGGAGTGTGATGCTCTTGAAGAGAAGAGGGGTTTGGGTTGGGGGCACAGCTAGATGGGGAGAGAAATAGCAGCTGTGGTCTTTGGAGACTGAGAAGCAGATCAGTGCTGTGCAAGGGTGCTCTCCCCTGGAGCAGCCAGGGTCATTGTTTCCAATCCTCCAGTCCTTTGCGGTGTTTCTCCTTCCAGTCTAAGGATGTGAGGTAGAGTGTGAGGTGGGGACCAACTATAATTCCAAATATGCCTCACTATCCTGATTCACTGCATTTGTCCTGGAGATTTTCAGCAGATGCTAGGGTATTATATGTGAATTGAATGACTGTGAAAAGGTTGGGGGTAGAGGCATCAAAGGGCTAAAGAATCTGTTGTTGTTTGTCCTTCATTCCCAAAGAGATTCATGAAACCAGGAAGGTGATGTCACAACTTGCAATTGAATTGGATTTAAGTGAAGGAGGGCTGTGTAAATGATGAAATAAAGAACCTAGTGAATACAAGATATAAAAAGAGAAAAATCAAGAAGAGAATATGTAGAAGAGGATACTATTTCAGGGCAGGAAATCTCTTCCCTTTATTAATAAAACAGTATTAAAAGAGTAGGATAATATAAAAATGGCTTCCAGGCGGTGAGAGGGGAAGGTGGAAGAGAAGGATTCAGAGGTAGAGAGCACCAAAGATTTGGGAAGAAGGATGGGAAAGAACCTTTCAATTTCTTTCTCTGTCTTTGTGGTAGTAGAAGTGTAAGGCCAAAACACTTGGAGGTGGAGGGTAAGGAGGTCAAGAAAGACAGATCACTGAAAGAGGAATAGAAATTGTGTACAGGTAATAGAAAAGAAATGGTGTGGAAAGGTCTAGACAGAAAAGGGTCTTGCAGTGAAATCTGTTGGGGCATTTGGACATTTAAGGGTATCAATTATTTTATAAGAAGGGATTGCAAGTCTCAGTAATAACTTCCTTCAAGGGTAGGGGTTCTTAACCTTTTTTGTGCCATGGCATAAACCCTTCTAGCAAACTTATGAAACTTATAGACCCCTTCTCAGAACAATGCTTTAAAATGCATAAAATGAAATATACTGGATTACAAAGAAAATGAAATTTATTAAATAGAATTATCAAATTAAAACCCCAAACACATTCATACAAGTTCATGGGCCCTGAGTTAAGAACTCTTATACTAAGGGGAAAGAAGTAGCATTGACCCTAGTAAGACAATAGGGCTCAAATAACGGTAGTGAGTAGTCAGAACCTGGGATGAAAGGTTGAAAAGGAAGAAAAAGCAATAAAATGATTGAAAGAGAATATTTAGAGACAGCCAGTAGTTCAGTTAATAGAGTGCTGGACCTTGAATAAGGAATTGAAGATATTTATTAACTATATGACACTAGATAATTCACCTAACCTCAGTTTGACTCAGTTTTCTCATCTGTAAAATAAATTTTAATAATAGCATCTACTTCCTAAAGGTTGTAATGAAGATAAAATGAGATCATATTTCTAAAGCAATTTGCTAAATTTAAATTCCTACGTAAGCATAAGCTATTATTAAAAAAAATTATAGATTCAAGGGAAGAATGGCATGACATTAAAAAGAATAACTGAGGAGGAAAAGGCAATGGGATTAAACCTACAGATCAGGGGTGGCTAGGTGTCGCAGTGAATAGAGCACCAGCCCTGGACACTTGACACACTTACTAGCTGTGTGACCTTGGGCAAGTCACTTAACCCCAATTGCCCTTCCTTCCCCTCCAAAAAGCAAAAAAATAAAACAAATAAAAAACAAACCTACAGATTAAGTTTACAAAACACTTTCCATTGCACCCTGTTGTCCCTATACAGAATGAATGTTTCAGGGACCCAATTCTACAGAAGAACAAAAGAGAGGAAAATGTAAGAAACAGGAAAAAATGAAAATGGCACCTCTTGGGGTTATCGCATAAAGGGTTATCACAAGTATTACTGAAGTGAAAGATAGATGAAGGAAGGTAAAGGACTGAGTAATGGAGGATAAGGCATGACACTCTTCTGATTTAGGAAAAGGAAGAATAAAATATAAAAGAGAATAAAAGTAAGTTAAAAGAATTTGGGATTTGACAGCATAAGAGGAATTAAGGAAAGCCAGTAGACTCAGATCAACTCAAGCAATATACATTGCAGAGAATAAATGCTTACTAAAAAGGAAAGAAAAATGTGATGCTTACATATGTAAATTGATGTATGCATGTATACATCTATATATGTATATATTAAATGGAAGAATACACTACTTTACAATTTTAACCCTAATTGTGAATGGACTGAACTCTCTAATAAAAATAAAAATAATAGAACACTGGCTAAGAAAACAGCACTCAACAATTTGGTTCATATGCTCTTTTGGGTTCATTTTTGCTTTTCTCTGTATTTTGGCAGGCACGGTGCTTAATAGTAAGAGCTTAATAAATGTTTGTTAATCAACTGAACAACACAAAGAAATCACAATTTTAGACATAGACACAATGAATATGGGAGATTCAACAAAAGCAACTGTGATTTAAATGATTGTATAAAGTCAAGTGAAATGAAAGTGAAAGCTACACTATGCTTAAGACACCACCAAAAGCCAAAAAAAAAAAAAATAAATTGTATATGCATTACATAGTCTAACATCTCAATTCACTGATAAAAGACTGGGTGAGTTGCATAGATATATCTATAGTAACATAATCATAGTAGGAAATTTTAGTATATCTCTCTCAGAGCTGGCTAAATCCAACATAATGAAAAAAATAAAGGAAAGAGAGTGGTGAAAAAAATTGTTGAATGAACTAAATTTGCTTTGCTTATGGTGACTGCTGAGTGGGAATATTAACAAATGTGTATTATCCAACATCTTGTCCATGTCTTTACAAAAAGAGATGACATGCTAGGGAATAAGGAATAACAAACAATTTTAAAGACATAAATACATGCTTCTAATATCATAATAAAAATCTGCAATAAGAGAAACTGAGGCACAAAGGTCTGAGGATGATCAATGTATTAGTACGGCTAGCAATTGCTGATGAAAAGGATCCATGACTTCTCAGTAGTCAAGGCTACATCAGACAGAGCAGTTTTTTTTCCAAATGCTTTATTAATTTCTGGTTTACATCATTCATTTCCTCCAGATTTTGAGTTACATTTTTCCCCTATTTTCCCCCTACCCACCACCCTAGAATAGCAGTCCCACAGGATATCCCCTCATCCAATCTGTTCTCTCCCATATCTTCTCCCATACATCCTTCGACTTTTTCATTAGGGTAAGGTGAATCTCTGTCCCCCAATGCCAGCACATCTTATCTCCCAATTATATGCAAAATAGTATTAATAATAGCATTTATACAAATTTAAAACATTTGATTTTAAAACTTCGAATTCCAGATTCATTCCCTTCTTCCCTTGTCACCCACTCTTGCTGGGAAGAAAAGCAATTCAGTATATGTTGTACATGTATAGCTATGCAAAACATTACCATAGTAGATATATTGTAAAAGACTGACTATATTTCCCTCCCTCTTATCCCACCTCCCATTTGATCTATTCGATCCTGTCCCTTTTCAAAAGTGGGTGCTTCTAACCTCCATTCCCCCCAGCCTGCCCTCCCTTCCATCATCCCCCCCTTTCATCCCCTCCCCTGCTACCCTCCTTTAAGGTGAGATATCCCATTTATTATGTATGTCATTCTCTTTCTGAGCCAAATTCAATGAGAATATGGTTTTGCCTTTTTGCCTTCCTGTTCTTCCTCTCCCCTGCAACCACTTCCCCTTGCCTCTTCTACATGAGATAGTTTACCCCTATCTGTCTCTCCCCATCTCCTCATGTTATATTCCTCTCTCACCTCTTAATTTCACCTTTTAAGTATCATCTCTTCCTATTAAATTCGACCTGTGCCCTCTATCTAAGTATACCTGTAAACATATATACACACATTCACATATGTATTCATATGCCCATATACCCTTCTTCAACTATTTTCATACTGAGAAAGGTTTCATCAGTCACAGTTATTGTTTTTCCATGTAGGAATGTAAATAGTTCCACTTTGATAAGTTCCTTTTGATTTCTTTTCCTTGTTTATCTTCTCAAGCATCTCTTGCTTCTTGTGTCTGAATGTCAAATTTTCTAATCAACTCTGGTTTTTTTGTATCTCAAGAATGCTTTAAAGTCCTCTATTCTACTGAATGACCATATTTTCCCCTGAAACAAAATATTCAGTTTTGCTGGGTAGGTGATCCTTGGTTTTAATCCCAGCTCCTTTTCCCTCCAGAATATCATATTCCATGTGCTTCAGTTCCTCAGTGTAGAAGTTGCCAGATCCTGCACTGTCCCGATTGTGTTTCCACAATACTGAAATTGTTTCTTCCTGGCTGCTTGTAATATTTTCTCCTTGATCTGGGAATTTTGGAACCTGGCTACAATATTTCTTGGAGTATTCTTTTTGGGATCTTTTTTTTTTTATTAATTTATTAGTTTAGTTTCAGTTAACAAGATTCAATTCCATAGTTCCTTGATTTTCAAGTTTCCTTTACTTCCCTCCCCCCACCCCTCACGACAGCATATAGTACAGTATAGGGTCTGCAAATGCATTCATATTAGACATTATTCCAATTACAAAGGCTTATTGTACTAGGTGGGATGAAAGATGGTAAGGAAGAAATAAAACCAAACAATGAAAAGAACAAGATAATTTAGTTTGCTTCCATCAGGATTCAGGCTCAGTTCTTTCTAGTTATATCTCTGGATGGCGCTTTTCTCACTTTCTTGTGTCTTTTGGGATTGACTTATATCACTGCATTGCTGAAAAGAGTCCAGTCTGTCATAGTTGGTCATCACAGATATGGTATGTCTGTGATTGTATACAAATTTCTTCTGATTCTACTCTTCTCACTCAGCATCAGTTTGTATAAGTCTCTCCAGGTAATTGTGAAATCCATCACCTCCTTGTTTCTTATAGCCCAATAATATTCCATTACATTCATATACCACAACTTGTTTAGCCTTTCCCCAATTGATGGGCACCCCTTTAGTTTCCAATTCTATGCAACCACAAAAAGGGCTGCTAAAAATATTTTTGTACATATGGGTCTTCCTCCCACTAATATGATCTCTTTGGGATATAACCCTAGAAGTGGTATTGTTGGGTCAAAGGGTATGAGATTATTTATAATCTTCCCCTCTCCACAAATCCATCAGGTAAACTATTCCTTGCTTTCCCAAATTGCTTACAATACCATCCTTTACACCTAGATCATGCACCCATTTAGACTTGAATTTTGTATATGGTGTTAGATAGTGATCTATGCTCACTTTCTGCCATACTGTATTCCAGTTTTCCCAGCAGTTTTTGTCAAATAGTGCATTCTTATCCCCAAAACTGGGGTCTTTGGGTTTATCGAACAACAGATAACTATATTCATTTACTGCTGGGTCTCCTGTGCCTAATCTATTCCATTGATCCACTACTCTACACCTCTGCCAGTACCAAGCAGTTTTGATGACTGCTGCTGTATAATACAGATTAAGATCTGGCATAGCTAGTCCACCTTCCCTAGCATTTCTTTTCATCAATTCCCTTGATATTCTAGACTGTTTGTTTTACCAAAAAAATTTTGTTATTATTTTGTCTAACTCTACAAAGGAGTTTTTTGGTAAATTGATTGGTATGGCACTAAATATATTGTTTAGTTTGGGTAAAATTGTCATTTTTATTATATTAGCTTGACCCAGCCATGAGCAATTGATATTTTTCCAATTATTTAGATCTGTTTGTATTTGTGTGAGAAGTGTTTTGTAGTTGTGATCATATAGATTCGGGGTTTATTTTGGCAAGTAGATTCCCAAATATTTTATAATGTCTACAGTGACTTTAAATGGGATTTCTCTTTCTATCTCTTGCTGTTGAGTTTCATTAGAGATGTACAGAAATGCTGAGGATTTATGTGGGTTTATTTTATATCCTGCAACTTTGCCAAATTTATTTATTGTCTCAAGTAGTTTTTTACTTGATTCTCTAGGATTCTCTAAGTATATCATCATATCATCTGCAAAGAGTGATAGCTTGGTCACTTCTTTGCCTACTTTGATTCCTTTGATTTCTTTTTCTTCTCTAATTGCTACTGCTAGCGTTTCTAGTACCAGATTAATAAGAGGGGTGATAGTGGACACCCTTGTTTCACTCCTGATCTTATTGGAAAGGCTTCTAGTTTATCCCCTTTGCATATAATACTTGCTGATGGTTTTAAATAGATGCTATCAACTATTTTAAGGAAGGCTCCATTTATTCCTATATTTTCTAGTGTTTTTAATAGGAATGGATGTTGTACTTTGTCAAAAGCCTTTTCTGCATCTAATGATATGATCATGTCGTTTCTGCTAGTTTTATTGATGATATGCTCAATTAAACTGATGGTTTTCCTAATATTAAATCATCCTTGCATTCCTGGAATGAATCCTACCTGATCAGGGTGTATTATTTTTGTGATAAGTTGTTGGAGTCTTTTAGCTAATATTTTATTTAGGATTTTTGCGTCTAAATTCATGAAGGAAATTGGTCTATAATTTTCTTTCTCTGTTTTATCTCTTCCTGATTTAGGAATCAGTACCATATTTGTGTCATAGAGTTTGGTAGGACTCCTTCTTCAGTAATTTTCCCAAATAGTTTGTAGAGTATTGGAATCAATTGTTCTTTAAATGTTTGATAGAATTTAATAGTGAACCTATCTGGCCCTGGAGATTTTTTCCTAGGGAGTTCATTGATGGCTTGTTTGATTTCTTTTTCTGAGATGGGGTTATTTAGGTAATTCACTTCCTCTTCAGTTAATCTGGGCAATTTGGGATTTTGTAAATATTCATCCATTTCACTAAGATTGTCATATTTATGTGCATACAATTGGGAAAAATAATTCCTCATTATTATTTTAATTTCCTCTTCATTAGAGGTAGATTCACCCGTTTTATTTTTCATACTCATAATTTAGTTTTCTTCTTTCTTTTTTTATCATATTGACTAAGGGTCTATCAATTTTGTTGATTTTTTCATAAAACCAGCTCTTAGTTTTATTTATTAATTCAATAGTTTTCTTAATTTCAATTTTATTAATCTCTCCCTTGGTTTTCAATATTTCTAATTTAGTACTAAATTGGGGATTTTCAATTTGTTCTTTTTCTAGCTTTTTCAATTGCATGTCCAATTCATTGAGCTCCCTTCTCTCTGCTTTAATTAAGTATGCACTCAGGGATATAAAACTTCCCCTGAGAACTGCCTTTAGTGCCTCCCACAAATTTTGGTATGTTGTCTCATTATTATCATTCTCTTGAATGAAATTATTGATTGTTTCTATAATTTCTTGTTTGACCCACCAATTTATTAGGATTAAATTGTTTAATTTCCAATTAGTTTTTAGTCTATGTTTCCCTGGCCCTTTATTGCATATAACTTTATTGCATCCTCTTCTGAGAATGATGCACTTAATATTTCTACCTTTCTGCACTGGATTGTGAGGTTTTTATGCCCTAGCACATGGTCTTTTTTTGAGTATATACCATGCACTGCTGAAAAGAAAGTAAATTCCTTTTTATCCCCATTCAGTTTTCTCTAGAGATCCATCATATCTAGTCTCTCTAAGATTCTATTCACCTCCTTAACTTCTTTCTTGTTTATTTTGAGGTTAGATTTATCGAGTTCAGAGAGGGGAGATTAAGGTCCCCCACTAGTATAGTTTTGCTATCTATTTCTTCCTCTAATTCCTTTAACTTCTCCTCTAGGAATTTGGATGCTATACCACTTGGTGCATATATATTAAGTAGTGATATTGCTTCATTCTCAATGGTGCCTTTTAGTAGGATATAGTTTCCTTCCTTATCTCTTTTAATTATATCTCTTTTTGCTTTTGCTTTATCTGAGATAAGTATTGCTACCCCTGCTTTTTTTACTTTAGCGGAGGCATAATAGATTTTGCTCCAACCTTTTACCTTTACCCTGTGGATATCCCTTTGTTTCAAATGTGTTTCTTGTAGACAGCATATTGTAAGATTATGGCTTTTAATCCATTCTGCTATATGCCTCTGTTTTATGAGAGAGTTCATCCCATTCACATTCACAGTAATGATGACTATCTGTCTCTTCCCCGCCATGCTATTCCCTCCCCTGTTTATGTTTTTGTTTCTTCCTTCTCCCTTCCCCTCCTTGAAGTTTTCCCTTTTGACCACCCCCTCCCTCAGTGTTCCCACCCAGTGACCCCCCCTTCTTAACCTACCTTACTCCCATTTCCCTCCCTTCTATTCCCTCCCTTTAGTCTCCTCCTTTTCACCCCCCCTTACCCTCCCACTATCTATAGGACACAATAAATTTTTATACTTATCAGAGTAAATTTGATTCCAAACCAATGAGAGTAAATTTCAAAGTGTTCCTCTCCCTCCCTCCTTTTCCTCGATTTAATGAATTTATGTGTCTATTCACGTTAGAATCTTAAACTTCACTGATTAATTTGATCCTTCTTTGAACCAGAACCAGTGAGAATAGTGTTTAAATGATGTTCTTCTCCCTCTTTCTTTCCCCTCTTCTATAGTGTGTTTTGATGCCTCTTCAGATGGCATATTTTGCCTTTTCCTAGCTCATCCTTTCCTTTTTCCCATTACAGTACCTTTGATCCCCTTAATAGTCTTTTTTTTTAGACTCCATGTTAGTGCATTCATACCCACACCCTCTAAGTATAACCCTTTTGAAGGTCATGATAATCATAAAGATTTCGAATATTGACAGTTATCAGCTCCACATATAGGGATGTGAACATTTTGCTCTTGTTGCATCCCAAGTAATGAGCATGTGTTTGTGGGTGTGGGTGTGTGCACTTCTGCATGTGTGATTCTATGTTACCCTTGTTTACCTTTTTATGTACTTCTGGAGTCTTGTAATTGGAGATCAAATTTTCCATTGAGCTCTGGCTTTTTCATCAGGAAAGTCTGGAAGTCCCTTACTTCATTAAACGTCCATCTCTTTGCCTGAAAGATTATGCTCAGTTTTGCCAGGTAGTTAATCCTTGGTTGTAGTCCTAGCTCTCTTGCCCTACGAAATATCAAATTCCAGTCCCTCCACTCTTTTAATGTAGAAGCTGCTAGGTCCTGTGTGATCCTAACTATAATTCCTTGATATTTGAATTTTTTCTTTTTGGCTGCTTGTAGAATTTTTTCTTTAATCTTGTAATTCTGGAATTTGGCTACTATGTTTCTTGGAGTTTTCAGTTTGGGATCTCTTTCAGGAGGAGTCCGGTGAATTCTATCGATAGCTATTTTATCTTCTGATTCCAGGACCTCAGGACAGTTTTCTTTGACAATCTCTTGGATGATGTTGTCTAGACTGCTTTTTTCATCATGACTTTCTGGTAGACCAATAATTCTTGAATTGTCTCTCCTGGATCTGTTCTCCAGGTCAGTTATTTTTCCAGTGACATATTTTACATTTTCTTCCAATTTTTTGATCGTTTTTTTTTGATTGATTGCTGCTGCTTCATAGAGTTATGAGTTTCAGTTTGATTGTTTCTAATTTTTAGCGAATTATGGTCTTCAGTTAGTTTTTGAAGTTCCTTTTTTAGGGAGGTATTTTCTTTTTCCAAGTTAGTCACTGCCTCCCTGATTTGGTCTTTAAAATTTTTCTTAAGCTCCTCCAGGAATGCTATTTGGGCTTGAGACCAGATCATGTTTCCTTCTGTGGTCTCTGGTGTGGGCAGAGAGTCTGTAATGTCCTGTGTGTTTTGTTGTTCTTGCCCTGCATAGTATGCTCGAATAGACTTTCTTGCCTTCCCCTTCTCCTTTTCAGCTCCCTTCCTTCCCATTGTGACTTCCTGTTTCTTAGTTTCTTAGGCTATGAGTTTGGGGCCTGATCCTTGACTTTAAATACCTCTGGGTGGCTAGTTTATGGCTAAGTCAGGGAAGTCAGTGAGGAATGTAGATGTGTAGGTGGGGATGAGTCTGACCACTTCAGATTTCTGCCTCTATACCCCTGGGCTATAAGTAGGCTTTTGTTGGTGAGGAGAGGTGGGGCTTGTTGGGTCCCCTCCCTCTCTTCTCTTCAGACTCCTGGCTATCTCAGTTACACCCCTTCTTGGAGACTCTCAAGCCTGGGGCTATTTCCATTAACTTGGGATTTCAATCTGGGTGGGAGACTTATCTTTTGGTGTTCTGCTTCATGAAGGAGGGATGGGAGGATCAGGGCAGCTAGAATTTACTTTGCCATTCCAGCGCCTGTATTATATAGGCAGGCAGTTTCTAAACTTCCAGGCTGGGGGCTGAATGCAGCCTGAGAAGCCACTCTCTCCACTGGGGGCCCAACTCTCCTACCTGGCTCCAATGATCCGTTCCCTCTGCGAGATGACTGTGATTCGTCCTCGGTAAGTCTGCAGGCTGGGGCTTTTTCTCTCTCTGGTGTAGTCTGCTTGTCTGCTCTTAGGTCTGAGCTGTGCAGACCCCACACACTCTGTGCTTGTCCTGTGTGGACACACTGGGCAACCTCCTGGGCTGGATTCTGCCACTCTCTGTCTTCCAGTGTCCTCTGTCACTCTGGAATCCGCTCAGATTCACCCTTTGAGACTTAGTGACTGAGGAGCTCCGCGAGGTTACTGCTTCCTTTCCACCATCTTGGCTCTGCCCCCTTTTGGGGATCTTTTGCAGGAGGTGATTAGTGGATTCTTTCAACCTCTATTTTACTCTCTGGTTCTAAAACATCAGGGCAATTTTCCTTGAGAATTTCTTGAAGGATTCTTTCTAGGTTCTTTCTTTGATCATGCCTTTCATGAAGACCTATAATTTTAAAATTATCTCTCCTGGATTTATTTTCAAGGTCAGTGGTTTTTCCCATGAGATACTTCACATTGCCTTCTATTCTTTCAATGGCTTGGATCTGTTTAACAGTATCTTGATTTCTCATACAGTCACTAGCTTCCATTTGCTCCAGTCTAATTCTGAAGGAATGAATCTCCTCTGTGAGCTTTTGAGATGCCTTTTTCAGCCTCTTTTGCCATTTGAGTTAGTCTATTCTTTAAGGTGTTATTTTCCTTAGTCAGGCTGTTATTTGTCATTTCATACTTTTCCTGCATCTTTCTCATTTGTCTTCCCAATTTTTCCTCCACTTCTCTTATTTGGTTTTGAAAATCCTTCCTAAGGTCCTCTATGGCCTGTAACCCACTCATATTTTCATTTGGAGCTTTTGGTGCAGGAGTTCTGACTTCCCAGTCCTTCTGCTGTTCCATGCTTAGGTGCTCTTTGTCCCCAAAATAGGAGCCTAATGTTGAATTTTTCTGTTTGTTTTGTTTCCTTTGCCTAGACGTGTTGTCACTTAATTACTTGACTTTTTTGCTTGTTGCCACAGTAGGATTCCCACCAGACAGGGGAGCTTCCATCCCAAACATTGGGGTTTTCTCAACTTCTGGAGGTATTAGTTGGGTTGCCTCTGTGAAGCCTCCACACGCTCTGGAAACTGGATACCCACCCCAAGACCTCCACCCCAGACTACAATCCAGATCCAAGAAGGTTAAAGCAAGAGCAATTACCCCCAAGACTGATTGCTGGATCCCCCTACAGTTTGCAGGCCAGGATCTGAAGCTGCATCTGAAGCTGCAAAATGGTGGCTGTGCCACAGCTCCTCAGCAGCTTCCCGCCCCCAGTGGAAGAAGCTGACCCACTCCCAAATACTAGTCCCAAAGTCCATAGGGCACTAACCTCTCACTTTGTCCTAGGCATCTATGTATTGGCAATTCTGGAAACACCACAGCTTCTGGTGTTCTGGAGTCTCTCCAGCTGGATGCTGGTCTGGTCACCCTGGGGTTAAAACCTTTGACTCATGAGGTCCTGGGCTTGGCTCCCAGAGTGCCATGCTGGCCACTCCTTGCTGGGCTGCTGAGCTGTAGTGAGCTGGAGGTTAGATTCTCTGTGTAGTTTTGTGGGTTCTAGAGCTCTAGAGGTTGTTCAGAGAACCCTTTTACATAATTTTGATGTGATGTGGGCTGGAGCACTGTTTCTACTCCACTATCTTGGCTCTGCCCCCCAGAGCAGTTTTTTTTAATAAAGTTGAAAAGGTACCAGATTATATAGGGTACCAACAATAGTCCGGTGATACAAATTAAACTGATTTTGTGATTGGCCTGACCCCAAGATGGAGGATGGGCTATACTTGACCTGACTCAGACTGGGTTTTTCAATAACCCTTCCATAACCCAGGCTAAAAAGGAGGTGGATGGGAGATAACACTGAGATGACCAATATCCTTTCGAAAGTCTCATGATTGGCACACCTTATTACCAGATTGATTCATAGTCCCTCATGTTCTGTCAGATTGCACAGATTAGAAGTTTTGTAGTTGGAATATACCCCATTGCAATAGGGGAGTCATACTCTTATAAATTTTGCTAATATTAACTAGTTTGAAACTATCTGTTAAGCTCTATACAGTCAAATATCAATTTGTTTCACAAATATTGATCCAGTTTAGATAAAATTCTTTTTTTTTTTAATTTTTTTTAAAAGCAATTGGGGTTAAGTAACTTGCTCAAGGTTACACGGCTAGTCATTTTTTATGTGTGGGTGCTCATTTTTTGAGGCCGGATCTGATCTCGGGTCATCCCAACTCCGAGGCCAGCGCTCTTACTCACTGCGCCACCTAGCCGCCCCTTTAGGGCAATTGGGGTTAAGTAACTTACCCAAGGTTACATGGCTAGGTTTTAGATAAAATTCTTAATCAATAACTAATCAGCAATTCTAGTCCAAATTTCACAATAAATGTATTTTATGTGCTTCTAATAATCTTTAGATATGTACATATGTATAATATGACCACAATATTGTAAAAATAAAATAATTAAATGAACTATGATCAAAGATACAGACTTGAAGATCAAATAACAATATCATGAAAAAGCAATGGGTTAGGCAACAAATATTAAAAACAATAAATAAATATGTAAAAGATAATGTAATAAAAAACATGAAAACTCAGTAGTCTATATTAAGCATTCCTCAACAGGAAAAACAGATCTATGTAAGATTAGATTAATAAAAGAGGAAAAGAGAGGATTCATAGTCTGACAATGCAACTAAAAAACTACAAATAAATTAACAACTATAAAACAAATATGAAAATATTGAAAATTAGAAGTATAATAGCTACTATTTTAATATAGTGTTTTAAAAGTTTGCAAAGCACTTTACATATATTATCTCATTTGATCATTACAACAAATCAACAATAATTCACATCAACAATATTACCATATGCCATCCATTGAGCTACATTCTGAAGATACAAATACAAGTAAAACTAAAGATAATTTTTGCCCTCTAAAAGCTTACAGTTTAGGCAGCGGTGGAGAACCTGTGGCCTCAAGGTCCCATGTGGCCTTCTAGGGCTGTGGTTGTGATGAGGTGCCTGGGCCTGTGTGCTTGGACCCCCAGTACAAAAGCATCTTTTTCCAAAGCTTCAGAGTATTATCTCTGCCTTCTTCTCCTCACACCAGTACTCTGCCTAGCAACCATTCATGATCAAGACCCAGCCAAATGCTTATCTCCACTTGTTACAATAACAAACTGCAACTGTGAGAACTTCAATAGATTATCTATAAGTAACTTCCTAGCTGATTATATACATCCTGTATACCTTCTTCTGTATGCTTGAGGCTTGGGATATACATCTACTCCCAACATCCATCTTATCAGACATGACATTGATGGGTGGCAGCTGGATCAGCCCTCACCACTAGCTGACAGTGACATTTCAAGCATAAAACCACAGTTCCATGCAGCCCCACCTCAGGCTATTTCCCAGTGAATTCTAGGCAATAGATATTAAAAGTGCATGTTCCTTTAAGAACTAACCACTCCTTAACCACACTCTAATCCTGCTCTGACTCAACTAGTTAGCATATTTGCCACATGTTATACTATAGTTTACTCTAGATTAACCTTAACTATACTCCTTTAAGGTTGCAGGTTTCCTAGGAACGTTTGCCTTCTGTAAAGCATAACAATACACTTTTGCCATCTTGACTTGAAGACTACTTGAATCCATGAATTCATTCCAGATTGCTTTCCAAGGACTCTGGTTATTGGGAATCTTGGACTCCCTGATCCCAGTAGGGTGCAGCCTTTTGAATGAGTCCAAGTTTTACAGAACAAATACTTTTATTGAGGGAATTTCTTCTGTGAAGTCTGGATTCAAAGGGCCGTACTTGAGGACCTAGAAGGCTACATGTGGCCTCAAGGTCACAAGTTTCCCATCCTTAATAAAGGGCATAGAAAATACATGAAGACTGACAAATGTGATGAAATATTAACTAATCTAATCAAGCAAAAAAGAGAGCAAATTCTACTAATTTTTAAAAGACATAAAATCATAACAGAGATTAAACATGTTATCAAAACTGCTGCACAATTCTATGACAGTGACCTGACACATCACATGGAAGTAATTGGAATCTATAGAAATAGGGACGACCCCAAATGACAACACAGTGAATAGAGATCTTAATTCAATCTTAGGAGAATACACACATCAAGCACTCACTTCTCTCTCTCATGTCTTTTACAGACATACATGCATACACGCATTCATCTCCCTCCCCCATCTTTCTCAGCAAGAGAGAGAACGAGATTTAGATCTAAACCACGAGAGGAGGGAAAACCTAAGCCTGAGCCAGGTAAATTTTTAGGTGAATTCATTCAAACCTTTAAGGAGTAACCAATACCTATTGGCAACAATTCTAAATAATTGAGACAGAGAGTACTTTACCATTCTACTTTTGTGAAACAACCATAATCCTGGTACCCAAACTAGGGAGACTGTAATGCCATGCACAAGCAGCTTTCCAGAGGACTGCTACTGTGAACAGCTTTTAAGGTTATGATTACACAGTACAGTGAACACTCTTTATTCCATCACAAATCAAAGCAAAATATCCACAGAAAATCAAGGCACAGCATTCACAATATTGCAACTTATCACAGAAAATCACAATAGAGTATTCACAATATCATATCATTAAAATGGCCACATAGTTTCACCAAAGAGGTCACAAATATTTAGAACAAAGAACAATCACCTCAAAGCACGATAGTCAAAGTCTTCCACTCATGGGGCACAGTTAAGTTAACTCAATCAGTCACTTATTCAACAATCAATTACTAAGTAAAATCACAATATAGTCTCAAAATACAATAATCAAAGTCTTCCACTCATGGGACAAACTTAAGTTAACTCAATCAGCCACTTATTCAGCAATCAGTTACTAAGTATCATTAATCACTAAATACAATAGAAAATACACACCCTCCACCCCTAGGTCTCTAGTAAACTACAATTTCATCATTACTCAGTACCAATGGAGAGGTCTTTTCATATTGACTTGGGGCTGGTTCTCAGATTCCCTGGATCCCCTTCCATGGTCCCAGATTCTACCTGGATTCACCAGACTGTCACCTGAATTCAATGGCAGAAAGCTCCTAGTTCCTTGTCCAGCTCTCTGGGTAGGTCCTGCTCCACACTGAAGTTCACAGGGTCCAGTCCATGTTAGATCCTTCACAATTTCTGCTCCAGGGAATTTAAGGCTCAACCGAGCCACAAACACAAAGTCTCAGCATCTTGGTCATGCTTCCTCAGTCTTCTCCTGGGCTCCTGGGTACCTCTGTCACCTGGGCTCCTGTTCAGAAGAAGCTCCACCAGCACGAGTTCTTAGGAAATTCTGGCTCAGTTCTTCATTCTCTCTTCTGTAGTTGCTCTGCCACCAGATGCTGGTCCCAAGAAATTCTGTCTGTGCCTCTCTGGGGCTTTTCTTATACACACAGCATTAGCTTCCTGTTTCAGCCAACCCCTTCCTGTTATGTCAGTAACAGGTGACAGGAGTTCATACCTTGTTTCCCCAACAGAGGCTTGATCAATAACTAAGTGCTAAGTACCTGCTACCTTTGCCAACACAAAGGAGTCTTCAAATTACCATTACAGAGACACTGGGAAAGATTATCATGTACTAATCTCTTTCTTGAGTACTGATGCAAAAATTTAAGTAGACTCCACTCTAGAAGACAGCAGCAAATATCTATGAAATAATTTATTAGGACTGATTTGAATTGAAGTCTGGGATGTGAGGGTGATTTGACACTGCAAAATCAATTAGCAGAAATTATCATCTGAACAACAATATTAACAAATACCCTCCCAGAGAATTATTTTAATGTGTGCAGAGAAATTCTTTTGACAAAATATAGCAACTACTTATGCTAAAACCTGTACAAGTATAGGCATTAAAGGATTTCTTTTTTGTGTGATAGTTTAAAAACTAAAATATACATTGCTTATGATGAAAAAGAATAGAAACATTCCCAATTCAAACAGGGATAAAACAAGAACATGTACTCTTTCTTGCATCATTTATTGAAATTCTAGAAATTTTTGGAATATACTTTTAAAAATAGAACAAAAGTTAAATGTCAGTAAAGAAGAGAAGAAATTATTCCAATTTACAGATGATACAATGGTATAATTTATATAAATTTCAGAGTATTACACAGAAACTTAATGATATAATTAATATTTCAACAATGTATCAGGATATAAAATAAATTCAGAAAATAATCAGTATTTTCATACAGTTCTACAGTAATAAAGCTTATAATAAATTATGATAAAAATTATATTTGAAATAATTACAAAGTATATACAGCATTTAGGGGTTAACCTACCAAGATACATCCAAAAATCTTATAAATATAATATTGCAAAACTTTCTTTACAGAAAAAAGGAGATAAATAATTGTAGTAATATTTACTATTCTGAAGTAGTTTGTGCCAATACAACAAATAAATAATTTTATGTAAATTAACTAACAAAGTTAGTGCTATGCCAGCCAATCATATTACTAAAGAGATATTTTATAGAGCCAGATAAATAATAAAATTTACTTCAAACTGAAGGTATGGAATCACAAGAAAAGTAATATGAAAAGAATGGGTGCAATTTGAATATAAATAATATAAAATAAATGTAATACAAAATAATAAAAAATATGACTACAAAGTATTGTCAGATGTCAATCTCTGTTATAAATCAATAGTCATTCCAACTATTTGATAATAATTTAAAAACAGAAAAATGGAGCAATAGAACAGATTAGAGAAACCTGAAATAGAAACATTTGAAAACAGAAGTCCAAAGCTTTATAAAACCAAGAACGTAAATCACTGGGAGAAGAACTCTCTTTTTGGCAGGAACTTTTAGGACACCTTAAAAGTAGTTTGGCAGAAATTAGCTTTCAGCAAGCTTCTATGTGATATTAAGCACAAAACATGTAGCTGGCCTAAATATAAAAAGTCATATCATAAAAAATTTAAAAGAGAATGAACTCAACTACCTTTCACAACCTTGTCTAGGGATTCTACATTAAAGAAAAGAAAACACTATAAAGATAAATTATAACATTTAGACTAGCAATGGTTTTTAAAGCTTTTGCATAAAAATTAATAAAATATTTTTAAAAGGGTGGGAAAATATTTGTTTAAAATGGCACCAATAAGAACATTATGTCCAAAATACATAGAAATCAACAAAAATATATAATATTTTAAAATGAAGAGTAATTCCCGATTGATCAGAGGAATTTTGATTACATTAAATTGAAAAGCTTCTGTACAAACAAAGCCAATATAACCAAGATCAAGAGGGAGATGGGAAATTGGGAGAGAATTTTTACAACTTATGTCACTGATAAAGGACTCATTTCTAAAATATACAGAGAATTGAGTCAAATCTATAAGAATACAAGTCATTCCCCAATTGATAAATGGTCAAAGGATATGAACAGGCAGTTTTCAGAGAAAGAAATTAAAGATATCCATAAGCATATAAAGAAATGCTCTAAATCACTATTGATTAGAGAAATGCAAATCAAAATAACTCTGAGGTACCACGTCTCACCAGTCAGATTGGCTAAGATGACAACGTGGGAAAATGACAAATGCTGGAGAGGATGTGGGCAAATTGGAACACTAATGCATTGCTGGTGGAGTTGTGAACCTATCCAACCATTCTGGAGAGCAATCTGGAATTATGCCCAAAGGGCTATAAATAATTTCATACCCTTTGACCCAGTAATACCACTTCTAAGGTTATATCCCAAAGAGATCATAGAAGTGGGAGGAAGACCCGTATGTACAAAAATATTTATGGCAGCTCTTTTCATGGTTGCAAAGAATTGTAAATTAAAGGGGTGCCCATCAGTCGGGGAATGGATAAACAAGTTGTGGTATATGCATGTAATGGAATATTATTGTGTTATAAGAAACAAGGAGCAGATGCACTTCATATTTACCTGGAGAGGCTTATACGAAGTGATGCTGAGTGAGAAGAGTAGAACCAGGAGAAATTTGTATACAATCACAGACACAACACACACAACACAGTGTGATGACCAACTATGACAGATGACTCTTCTAAGCAATGCAGTGATATAAGTCAATCCCAAAAGATCATGATGGAGAGAGATACCCACATCCAGAGAAATAACTAGAAAGAACTGAGTTTGAATCCTGATGGAAGTAAACTACTTGATCTTTTTCTTTTCATTGTTTGGTTTTATTTCCTCTTTACTATTTTTCATTCCGTCTAGTACAATATGCCTTTGTAACCTGACTAATGTCTAATGTGAAAGTATTTGCAGATCCTATACTGGACTATATGCTGTTGTGGGGGGTGGGGGGAGGGAGGGAAAGGAAATTTGAAACTCAAGGAACTATGGAATTGAATACTGTAAACTAAAAATAAATAAATTAATTAAAAATACAATTTAAATCACTAACAGTAAGAGAAATACAGATTAAGGAGAGTTTCAGTTTCATTTCACATTATGCAAACTGGTAAAGGTGACAAAAAATGAGAATAATCAGTGTTGTAGAAGCTATTTAAAGAGAAGAGTACAGAAACACTGTCCACAGAGATGTTAAGAGGTACAATTGTTTTGTATATTGTTTTGTAATTATATAAAAAAGTGACTAAATTGTCTAACCTTTGACCTAGTATCCAACTGGGCATTTACCCGAAATCAAAATATGAAAATAAAGATCATATATATACCAAAGTATTCATAGCAGCACATTTTGTGTGGTAGCAATGGACTGGAAACTAAGTGGTTTTCATTTCTTCGGCTATAGCAGCAAACTCTAGTGTTTTAACAAAGTATAATAATAAAAAAAATAATAGTAATAATAATAATAAACTAACATTTGTATAGTGTTTACTTTGGTTCAGGCACTGTGCTTAGCACTTTATAGTTATTATCTTATTTGATTCTCACAACAACCCTGGGGAGTAGGTGCTAATATAATCCCCATTTTACTGATGAGGAAACTGAGGCAAACAGAGGTTAAGTGATTTACCCAGTGATCTGTCTACTGTCACCTAGCTGTCCCTATATGAATGTAATATAATATTAATATAATAGAAGAATATAATACAATATTAAAATAATGTAAAATTGATAAGAAAAGATACTATCCTTGGTACATTGAGTAGTATAATAGAACTATGTAATATATAATAGAGCAGAAATGGGCAAATTATGGCTTTGTCAACTATTAGTATTTTTGTACAGTTTCAATGCTGAGAATGATTTTCACATTTTATTTAAAAATGTGAAAATCATTCTTGGCTCATACATCACACAAAAATAGGTTATAGACTGAATTCAGCCCTCATTCCATAGTTTGTCAACCCTTGTAATAATATATGAATATTATAGAATATCACATTGCAGTAAGAATTAATAGGTGTGAGGAATTTGGACAAACATGGGAAGATTTGCAAGAACTAGAACAGATTAGAATAAGCAGAACCAAGAGAATAATATACACACTAATATAAATGAAAAGATCATTTACAAGGAATTAAACTCTGAGTAATGAAAAATTAATGGTGGTCTCAGAGAACAAATAATGAAACAGACCTCCACCTTTAAAGCAGTGAGGTAGGAGATTGCTAGGGCAGAATATTGTATACATTCTTAGATATAGTCATGCCAGATGCTTTTTCTCAACTGTTTTTTTCTTGTCACACTGGAGAGTTCTGTGGGGGTGGGGAAGGTATGTTAAATGACCCAGGCTTAATGCCAAAAAATTAATATAATTCTTTATTTATTAAAAAATGAAAGAAGTGTATGAATTCTAAAAAAGCCACTGTGTCTGAATATTTATTATGCTTAGTGAAAAGCTTCAGGTTTTTCAACCTAATTTTTATCCTAGACTTCTCTTTAAAATTTTATTTTTCATTTGAATCACTATGGAATTTCTTCTTATTTTTCCATGATCTATGGAAAGTCCTAAGAATTAATTGCCTTTTTCAGAGGTGATGGTTAGGGTTTGCAGAAATTCCAGAGTGATTCAAATGAAAAATAAAATTTTAAAGAGAAGACTACTAAGGTGAAAATTGTCAGCCCCACCCCCACCCCAAGCCTCTAAAAAACCTAGGGTAACCAAAACATAATAGAGACTCTAAAATACCACAGGCTTAGAAAATGAGAACGGCAAATTTGAAACTCAAAAACATAGAAATAGAAAAAAAAATAAAGGTGTCAGAGGAAAGCAAAAATCAATAATTTAACATAAATTCTATTCAAGTTGAAGTAAATGTCTGTGATAATGTGATACTCAGAAATTATTTAAGGATAATAGGCCTCTGAAAGGTATAAACAGGCAAACAAAAAAACTAAACACATTTCAGGAATTTTTATAAGACAACTGAACAATGACTTAAAGAACATAAAAATCTTGTTTGAAAGAATCCACAGGTCATCAACAGAGGAAAAAACCCTAAGCTTGGAAGTCCAAAATATGTAATAGTTTAATTTCAGGATGTCAGTGTTGAATAACTAACATTGTAAACAGCCAGATGGAAGGCCTATAATTCTGAGGGCAAACCAATTAAAATCTTAGAACACTGAATTTATGAGAAATCAGAAGAGATAGAAAAGAACATTTGAGGGGGATGGGGGAGAAGAGATTGGAAGTGTTCTGAACTGGACCTGATTCAAATTAGTCCCTTGTTAGTTTAGGTTTGATATTGGAATGAAATGAGAAGTTAAATCACCCCAAAATTAACAAAAATAGACTGAGTTAGCCAAGCTTGAGAAGCATCTTCAACAAGGAGAGATCCTGAGGATGGATAGTTCAAGATGATTCAGCTGAGTAAAGTCTGCTTACTTGAGATACTTGTTGTGATCCCCAAGTCAAGCATCAGAGTTCCCCTGGAGTTTTTTTTTTTGTTTGTTTGTTTGTTTGTTTGTTTGTATGTTTTGGTGGCTGCTGTTAATTCAGAAGATTAAGTAGTGATTTCAGGAGTCTGTGCCTCTAATCCCCTAAATTCTCAAGTAAGGTTGTTTTTTTTTTTTTAAAGGAAAACTAAACTAACTTGTATGAGGGGAGGGTTAGGACATTACCCCTACTACAAGAATGCACCTCCAAGATAAAGCATCCTGCAAAGCGAGGCCTAATCATCAAGGAAGGCATAGAGACCTTCAATTCTAATATAGAAATTTACTAATTTATTTTTAAAAAGAAGGAAATAAACAGAGCATTTGACTTTCAAGCCTCCCACACAACACTATAGTTATTTTAAAAAGACCAATAAATGAAATAAATTATTTTATGTTTTAGGGCAAGATAAAGACTTTATTTGGGGGAGGGTTATTACAGAACTGTGATTTTTATCTGATTTCATCAATACAGGGAACTCCCAATGAGGAACTTCTACCAATGAAGTCCAGCATCTTCTCATTAACTCCACTGATAAATAATAAGACCAGAGATAAATAACAGAACAGAGAAAAAGGTATCTATTGCCTTGTCAACAATAGAATTTCCTTGAAAAATATCCAGGCATTTTCAGTGAAATCATAGTATGCATGTTTTTTTGTCACTCAGTCCTCCTTGGCTAAATTCTTCTATTACTGTTTTTCAAATGTCTCTCATAAAATGACTAGAACATAATTTTTACTTGTGTTTTGCTCTCTGGGATATCAGTGCAATTTGCATACTCAGTTTTTATCATCACCTCTGTTCCATGTTTCATGAATCTAAGAGGAAAAGGAACATAAAGAATTGCTGATGGAACTCATGCTCGTTACTTGCATGGACCAAAGTGGCTCTCTTTCCTTAAACTGTACTTACAGCCCTCATTGTCTGTACCACCAAAGCAACATAGGGCCTGCCTATGATCATTTTTTTTTTCCACAGGCATAACCAAAGATAGTTCTGTTTTTTTGGTTTTCTCTTGGTGGTATTTGTATGTCAGTCTGGGATGCTCTCTAAGGCTGATTATGTCCTTCTTTGGATACATACTTTTTCAACTACGACCAAGATAGAATAATCACAGAAGAAGCCAAAATTTAAGATTAGGTTTGCCTAGGTAGTATATGGGTTTTAGATATCATTGGTTTAGTAGATCTTCCTTTTTCCAGAAGTATGGAAAGAGGAGTCCCTCTTCTTCCCCACCCTCAAACTCCAGGAAAGCTACTTGCTATATAGAAAGAAAGAAGGAAAAAAAGAAAGAGAACAAGGAAGGAAGAGAAGGTGGGAGGGAGGGAGGAAAGAAGAAAGGGAGGAAAAAAAGAGTCAGAGATGGAATCATCCACTGAATGGTTCTTCCTGCTTTGGCCAATAGGAGGATTGCACTGATATCCCAAAATACCAGGTCCCTTTAGAACTGAGCTCCTAATACTGATCGGTACATCTGTTCACCTGGAAACAAGGACAACTTTGTACTTGCCCTGTACAGTCCCTAGTTATATATGCATTTCAAACTGGCATAAAAATGTGTCATCAACAAATAATATTTTACACTCATTAGTTTGATATTAGTTTGGGTATGTATTTTTAGAGTATTCAATTACCTCATAATTACAACCATGCTCTTGAAAGGACTCAATTTCCTTGCATAGAGATAGATGTCTGGGTTTCCTTTCTTTCTACTTATTTGTTTCTACGTAGTTGAGATATGGAGACAGGTGTATGCAATACATATTCAAGGGACAGAAAGCAGACCTATGATAGGGTCTGTGTATGGGAATAATGGGGAATAATCTAGGAAAGATCAATAAGAACTAGATTGCAGAGAGCCTTGAGTGTCAACATAAGTACAGAAAACTTTATCTTGAAGGTAGTGGAGAGCCTTGGGTTATTTCTATGGAGGAAAATACCATGATCAAAAGAGTTTTAAAAAAGATCAATTTTGCAGCCTGTTCATCTTCATCTATCATGTAGTAAAGATAAATCTAATGTTTACCTCATGTCATAAAAAAAGAATGTTAAAAGTGTCCTTCACATTCTTGCATACCTGTAATTTTTTCCTCATTTAATTATCCTTTCCTTATAATTGGACTTTCAATCTTAACAGTATTCAATAGCAAAATGTCATGTAACATACAGGATATCTTTTGCAATTTTCGTTTTGCCCCACCGTTTTTATTAAGAATCTTATTATCATCAAGTATTTCACTTTTATTGGTTTGAAACTAGCTATAGGAAAGTATTTTTAGTACAAAACTCATGCATTTGCCCTGCTGCAAATGACCAGAGAATTATAATCATGCTTTTAAAAGAAACTCATTTACTTTAATTTTAGCACAATGTACAGAAATATATAATTCTGCCAAGCTGTGCATTAATTTAATGAAAGGCCTGTAACTCTGGAAACAATAAGGGTAAGTCAATGGGTTTGAGCACAGCAGTCAAGTGAGTAAATTGGTTTTGATTACATAAGAATATTCAAATCTGAAGTATTGGTCTTTTTCCCCCAAATTGATAGTAATAGTTTATAATTTAGAACATATATAACTGCTTTATAGCAGGTGTTGACATTAAACAATACTCAGTCTTTCACATTTCTGAAACTGGTGATTTTTCCATTTGGGCAGAGAAAAGAGGAAAACTCTATGAATTTATTTATTTGTTCATTCATTCATTCATTTATTTTTAAAGCTCTTTTATTTATTTCCCCACTTTACAGGATTTGAACTCAGACCTTTCTAACTATAGGTCCCAAAATCTTTTCAGTGAGACATCTATTTATTATGACGGAAAGGATGTGCACTGGAGGCAAAATAATTCTACACTTTCTCCCAAAGAAACGGTGTTTAGAATCTACCTGCCAGAGAGGAATTGCTATGTTTGAGAGGTGGTATGTTGCAGTGGAATTAGCACAGAATTTGGAGTCAATTCCCATAATAGATATTGGTAAGCTATGTCCATTAATGCATATTTGTCAGCAAGTCAATTACTATTTCTGAATCTCAGCTTTAAAATGGAGACAATGATACAAAAAGTTGTAGCAAAATGTTCTGTAAACCTTAAATTGATTTGTAAATGGGTGCTATGTGCATGTGTATATATTTATATATATATACATACACATACACATGCATAAATAGGTATACACACACACAAGCACATAATTTGTAGGCCAAGACACCAATTATCTCTCCACCCACCTGTAGCGGCAAACACCCCAACATCCCCAGGGTGGCTGCCAACACAGGTTCTTAGATCTGCTTTTCTAGAGGAAAGCAACTCAAAATGGGTTAACAAGCTTACTTTAATCAATCAAATATATATCATTTATCTAGTTCAGGGGAAAAAGGTCAGCACCCCGAACTTCAAAGTATACAGACACAACTTAGAACACAGAGAAACAAAGAGATCAAACAGACAGGCTTCCAAACTGTCCAACCATTATCAATACCAAATCACAGTTACCAGAGAGGGAAGCATCAACATCTGGGTTTTCAAAGCCGAGGGGCTCTCAATGGCTGCCCAGAGTCTCATCTGGTCAAATCACACAACACTTCTCAAAGTGAGCCCCAAAGCAAAGCCTCACATCAGGGATTATATAGCCTTCTCCTGGATCAGAGAGTGTAACAACCCTCTTGACCCACTGCCCAATCACACAGCATCATGGTGTAGGCATTCATGAAAACCAAGCCTCCTGCCACAGGCTCCATGTGACCACATTCAGCCTACAGGGTGCAGAGTAGATTTTCAAGTCAAGCAAAGTTCTCTGAGTCTCTTAAGCCCACCAAAGGGCCTAGGGGCAGGGAAGATCTTTAAATCTGCATTTCCATTACACCACTGAAAAGTGAATCCATACTGGATGAGGGGTTCTCACTATATCAGAATATCAATAGGAGAGGGAGTATACCTTTGATTTGATTGGTATAAGGAATTCCCAGGTGAGGAGATTCTCTCTACTAATGCATGTAAGCAACTTCTCAGAAACTTATTATTTTAAGAGATTTGTCTAGAGCACTAAAAGGTTTAAATGGTTTGTCCAGAGTCACACAATTAGTATGTATGTGTCAGATGAGGGTCTTGAACTCCGATCTTCCTGATTCCCAGCTATTTCTTTTTTCCTTGATGATCCACTGCTTCTCTGGAGTTGGAATGGTTATGAGTATAATAGGAAAAAAGTGGGGCTTACCAATAAGCAAGCTTTCCTTATTCTCACTCTCTGCACACAAGACTAAATCAAATTGTTTGGAGAAAAAAATTTTAAAATGTATCTGGCTAAATGCTTTGTCTACATTAACAACAAAAATTGTCTTAAAAAATCTTTAATTTAAATATTTGGTCACTGTTTACACATGGTTTTAGTGTTTTACTAAGCTAGCAAGAAATTTGTTTCCTCAGAGTTTACTAAATTAGCATATATACTTTTGAACTGCAATGGTCTTATTCTTTGGCTTGCTTTTCATATTGGAAAATACTGTAAAATCATTTTGAATTAAAACTAAAAAAAGGGAACATCTTGCAAGGGCTATCTTAGGGAGCAATACAGAATTCACAATATAGATGTTATTTGAAACAGAACACATATCTTAGTCCGTGATTGATAGAGAAATTTCATTTAATGGTGACTTTTCCTTGTCTTTGCAAGGAGGGAGGATCCCTTAAGATGAATCACAAGGTAAAGACACAATGTGAGCAATACTAAGATACTAGACAGACTTTAATCTTCCAAGGAGAGCTTTTGAGCTCTTCAATCTCACTCCTTTTGCGTGATTTCTATTCCTTATGTTTTTCTGTCTGTGGTCTTGAGCTATAATTAGGGCAGGGTGACTGGAGCTTTTCCCCAGGGTGCCAAAATTTAGAGGGTGCTGACAGCACTTATAACTTCTTCAGCAGCTAAGAAGCAATGAACTTAACACCTCCTTAGAAAGACTAACTAATTAAAATAGTAAACTACCATATGGCATGGCTTCCCTCTGGCTGTTGCACCCCAAGTGACCTTTGTCTCTCCTATCCTTCCCTCCAATGGATGTGCTTCCCTCTGTTTAATAGACTCCACCCATGGAGGCTGATATCCTAGGGTCCCTGCAGTCCACCAATCACTACCCTAACCACATTAAAAAAGTTAATTTGAGGCCTCTTTCCTGGGGGCATTTTGTGAAACTTGCTCTATTTATGGAAAATGAGAGTTACAATTCTGCTTTAGACAACTGACTTTTGCCATTCCCTAATAGAGGGTCTTAACCTGGAGTCTGTAAAATGTCTTTGTTAAAATATTTTTTTATGCCTGTATGCCAATATAATCACTTTCCTTTGTAATTCTACATACTTTATTTTATGAATTTAAAAAGATTCAGTAGATCCATAAGTCTCACACCATTGCTAGAGGTCCATCAATCAAAAAGCTTCAGAATCATTCTCTTCTTTCCCCCAATGGGAAGATATCCTTCAGGGAACCTAATATTGATCTCCATTGTGCTGTGCACTTGCGTTTTTAAGCAGTGTGCAATAAGATAATGGATTTAGATGTCAGAGTCCACCTAATCCCATTTCCTCAGTGAACAGAGGTCCAGTTAAGTGGTTTCTCAAGGTCAAACAGAGAAAAAACATATCAGCTTTGACCTGGGATTTGAACTCAGATCCTCTGACTCCAGACTCCAATACATAATGCAATAAATAGAACTTTGTGAATATTTATCAACAAAAGTTTAATATTGAGATTATAATTCCAGCACCTGTGATATCTCCTGATGCAGATTTCAACCCCTCAACACCTCAGTTGTAGTAGTGGTAATGCTGATATTAACAATGATATTTCTATAGTATTTTAATATTTGCAAAGTGCTTTTGACAGACTTAGTGAGTTGTCCTGGACAAGAAATCTCCCAATCACTGGCAGTCGCCTTCTATTAAATTAATTGTTTAACAAGCATTTATTAAGTGCCTATGCTATGCCAGGTGCCATGCTAAATGCTGTCAATACAAAGACAAAAAGGAAATATGTCTTATCCTCAAAGAACTTACATTCGATTGGGGAAACTACAGGCAAGTGTAAACAGAAGATGCATACTAAGTAAATCAAAGGTAATTTGGGGAGAATGGAGGACCCTAGGAACTGGAGATTAGGGATGAGAATCATTTTAAGCCTCTTTCAAAGGGCATCTGAGCTAATGTTGGGGGAAACTAGGGTTCAAAGAGGGATAGGTGAAGTATGAGTATTTCCTTTTGGAATGGGGTGGGGTGAGGGGTAGCTTATGCAAAGGTAGAGATGACAGATGCGATGCTATTTATTTTATTTATGGAGAACCTTCCAAGAATATGTGTTTCCAAATTTAGCCAGGCAGACCCTTAGGCCTCAAGCATGCAGGGCATTGACAGGCCCAAGCTTAAAACCTTTCCAGTCTGGTAAAATTCTCCTGAGATTGTCCTGTGATGGCATAGTCCTTTGAAACACAGGGCTACCTCTGTGCAAAATGAAACTTAGGGGGAGGACTTAGGTGGAGGAATTTTTGAACAATGTCCAAAAAATAATGATCATATTTTGCTTTTTTTGGAGAAAATGTTCATTTCAATTGTAATAACCAAAGACTTTCTCCCTCATAGAAGTCTTCCAGAGCTTCTGAGTCACTCTATAACAATTTTTTAAAGTTTAATCTACTGCTCTAGAGTTTCCTTGACCAGTCTTTTATAGAGTTCAAAAATTTTCAAGACAATATTTAGAGCTTGGAGTTAAAGAGGAAAGTATCTCTTTGGGAGCTGATGCAGTTTGGTCAGACTGGGCCCCATCCGCAAGGCAGAAGAACGAGAACAGCTACTTCACCAGAATTGTCCAACCTAAAATAAAGAAATTGAAGCAGAGGTCTGAACTAATAGCATTTTATTAAAGGGTCTATGGCCCCCTGTAAAAAGATCTTCCTCAGCATCTAAGATGTCCCCTTCCTCCAGTACCTTAGTTTTATAGTGCTTGCAGCCCAGGCAATATATATATATATATATATATATATATATATATATATATATATATATATAAAGCAAACTAAAAATACAGAATCTCATTGGTTGGTAGACTTTACCCTTGACTCCACAGGAGTGCCTACATAAAATAAAAAATTCTGTTGGTTGACAAATGAGCCAGTGAGTAGATCTGACAGACCTATTTGCACCTTTCAGGAAGTTCCACCAAACTGATGAACAGATCCATGGGCTGGATTGATAAACAGATGTAGACAAATTTACATGGGCTGATGATGGGCCATGACAGGTCACGGGTTGGCAAACAGGGACACTTGTTGGTACTGATGGCCATCTCCTCATGTTGAACAATATAGGGATGGTGAAAGACAAAAGGGCAACAAAAATAGCTGGGACACCTTCCATGTCACTGAGTCACCTCCATCATGCTAGGCTTGGTGACTATAACAAGACAAAAACAAGGGTGGAGGTTCCTATAGCTTCCTATGATTAAACAAGTGAATTTATAATATACACTTCACATCTTTGAAACTTAATATCAGAACTCAGAATCTCTACCCCTATGGAATTGTATCAAGCTGATTAATACTTATTGGAATAAAATATGGGTCTAATTATTCATCAATTAGAGAAGCAGTTGGAATGACTGATGAATCTATGGGCCTCTTCCACCACAAGGATCACTATCAGTATCTATGTATGTCCTTACCTATCTTACTCATAAATAACATATTCTGCTCTCCTGTTTCTGTCTATCCTAGGCAGCTACATTTGTATAAGGATGTAGCTCCCTTTACATTTCTGACTATCAAATAGTCCAGTCCCTAAATGGCTCTTGTTGCTTAGACATAGCTTGAATTTTTTAATGGGATTGATTTTCCTGGGATTGCCATGTATTGCTTTTTGCATCTAAGAGATGAGAACAGGTTTCTGGGGGGGAAAATGGGGCCAGCAGAGACAGATAGCATAAGCACACCCATTTTCTTTTTATACATATTTGGCATTTGTGGTTTGCATACTATCAACAAGAATAACAACTGACATTAATAAAGCACTTTAAAGTTTGAGAAGCACCATCATATTCGAGCTTTACACATGGCAGCCATTTAGTTGATCAGAAAAAGAGGTGGCATTAATCACATAGCAAGAATGAGAGTGAATAGATAGATAACCAGAATACTAATACTAAATACTAATATTTAGGAGAGAGTCTCCCCCCAAAACCTTCCCCCATCCTTTATAGAAAAAGTAAGGGAGAACAAAGGCAAGAATCACCTAGGATGAAAATGAATAGATGTTTTGTGAATGATTTGTACTGCCATTTGTAGCCAATGCAATATTTACAGCACTGATGGTGACTATAAATATACCTGCTAGTGCTTGATATTAAAATATAACAGATATTCCATATAGAAGACAGAAGCAAAGCATTTCTTCAGACACTAGAAAACCAAATCCCAACTCCAGGAAACCAAATCCATAATAGCAACATAGAAGTTAATGCACCACAATGTAATAGAGAACCTCACCATCCTTTAGCTTTCCCACAAACCAACACAAACTCAATGTTTGTTCACAAGCCTATCTGTCTCCCTCTGAAACGTCCTCTCTTCCTAACCATCTAGTTTGCTTTGACTCCCAGCTTCCTGTAGGCTCTGTTCCACAGTTCAGCAAATTTCTCCCACAACAGGCTCCATGTGACTATATTCAGCCTAATGAGGCAGAGTAGGGAAGGTCTTCAAATTCCCTTAGGCTTATTAAAGGGCACGGAAGATCTTCAAATTACCATTACCATTACACCATTGGAAAGGAGCACCCTTATTTCTTACATCATGAATCCCTTGTAAGAAGGAAGGAGGAAAGGAAAGGAAGAAAGGAGGGAAAAAAGGAAGGAAGGAAGGAGGGAAGGAAGGAAGGAAGGAAAGGGAAGGAAGGAAGGAAGGAAAGAAGAAAGGAAGGAAAGAAGGAAGGGAGGAATGAAGGAAGGAAGAAAGGAAAGAAGGAAGAAAGAAGGAAGGAAGGAAAGAAGGAAGGAAGGAAAGAAGGAAGGAAAGAAAGAAGGAAGGAAGCATTTGCTAAGTGCTTACTATGTGCCAGGCACTTTGCTAAGTGCTGTATAAATATTATCTTACTTGATGCTCACAACAATCCGTAACGAAGTAGGTGCTATTTTAGTTTAAATTGGGGACTGGCTGAATAAGATGTTATATACGATTGTTGATGGAATACTATTGTGTTATAAGAACTCACACTGAGTGAAGGCAGTAGAACCAGGAGAACATTGTACACAGCAATAGCAGTAATCTAACTCTGAAGGATTTTGAGGATAAATGCTATCCATCCTCAGAGAAAAGAACTAATGGAATAATTTTATTTATCATTATACTCAAACATTTTATAGGTGAAAAAACTGAGGCAGGCAGAGGTTAAATGAATGTTCCAGGGTCACACAGCTAGTAAGTATCTGGGGCTGGATTTGAATTAAAGTTTTCTTAACTCCAGGCCCAGTGCTTTGCCTACTGTGCCACCTGGCTGCAAAATAGTATTCCAATGTAGTGTTATATTATCACAATACTATACTATTACATAGTATAATAATATGACAAAACAGAAAAATGTTGAAAGAGTGCAGTATTGAATTCTTACTTAATGCATACTTGGAAAGGTTTAGAAAAAGAAAAAAAAAGCTTAAATGATAATTAAGCATATATTGCCAATAAATATTTACTATGTGACAATAACGTAAGCCTTAAGTTTCAAACAAAATGTTCAAAAAGGTCTCTTTAAAGGCCTCTTTAAACTAAAAAATATCCTTATTTAGTATTTTATTTTTTCCCAATAACATGTAAAAACAATTTTAAATATTTGCTTTAAAATATTTTAGTTCCAAATTCTCTCCCTCCTTCCCGCCATCTCCTTTATTGAGAAGGCAAGCTATTTGATATATTTTTTTATATGTGTAGTAATGGAAAACATATTTCCATGTCAGGTATGTTGTAAAAGAAAACATAGACAAAAATACAAGGAAAAAAGAAAGCAAAAAATGTATTCTTTAATCAGTATTCCGATTCCATTAGTTCTTTTTTTCTGAGGATGGATAGCATTTATCCTCAAAATCCTTCAGAGTTAAGATTATTGCTATTACTGTGTACAATGTTCTCTTGGTTCTACTGCCTTCACTCAGTGTGAGTTCTTATAGCACAGTAGTATTCCATCAACAATCCTATATAGCAGCTTATTCAGCCAGTCCCCAATTGATGGGCATCTCCTCAATTTCCAATCCTTTGCCACCACATAAAGAGCCAACATAAATATACTTGCACATATAGGTCTTTCCCCCCATGTTTTGGATGTCTTTGGGTTACAGCCTTAGTAGTGGTATGGCTAGATCAAAAGGTATGCAGTTTTTCAATCCTTTGAACATAGTTTCAAATTGCTCTCCAGAATGGTTGGATCACTTAGTACATAGCTCCACCAATAATGCATTAGTGTTCCAATTTCCCACATCTTCTTTAACATTTATCATTTTCCTTTTCTGTCACATTAGTCAATCTGATACCTTTGAGGCGGTATTTCAGAGTAAGATGTCTTGTACCTGAATCTTATATTGTACATTGAGTAACTCAGTGTTTGGGAAGTTCTTTTCTCACATCCCTTCTTTGTACCCCTTTAACATGAGCCATAACCAAGCTTAGCTTCAGAGATTTTCCTGGAGAGATCCAGGTGCATATGTTAATGAACCAGAAAGAAAAAAAATTGACTTCTCTGGGGTGAGCTTTCTAGGACTGAATCTGGGCCTGTGTGATCCCAGAGTCATTTGTGGGATGTGTATATTGTCACATTCCTTAGCTGTTAGATACAACTGCACACTTACTGTTAATATGTACTGATGTTTAAGGCAAGGATTTCTGAGATAACAGGCTGAGAAAATAGGTCATGGCCTGAGAATTCAAAAGAAGAATGTCTCCATATCCAATTTCATCTGATCAAATTATACTCAAATATAAGCCACTTTTCTTTATCTCTCCCCAGCTGTTGTCTTAACCATAGTACCTTGCAAATCCTTATCATTTTGTATTTCCAAGGGCCTTAGTTGGTATCTACCATGATGAATGATGGAATTGGTAGCAGTGTCAGCAGCATTCGAACCTCATGGTCATTGTATAGAGTGTATGTAGTCATATTTTGGGAGCCATATTTCCTTTTTCTCTTCTAGCTTAAGTCATGTACATACACTGAATGTAGAGTTACCTTAATTTTTTCCCATTGTGTGAAAATAACCACATCTAAATGCATTTTTGCTCATTGTATTTTTCTTTTAAAATAAAGTTGTTGGGGTTGCTAGGTGGCACAGTGAATAGAGCACCAGCCCTGGAGTCAGGAGGACCTGAGTTCAGATCCAACCTCAGACACTTGACACACTTACTAGCCGTGTGACTTTGGGCAAGTCACTTAACCCAAATTGCCCTCCAAAAACAAAAAAATAAAAATAAAGTTGTCTTTTGATTTTGCACTGCTTCTATATTAAAGCTCATTAAAGCTTTCCTTTCAGTACATTTGTATTGATTAACAAAAAGTGGGGGAGTGGAGATAAAGAAGAAGGTGGGAGTGGACACAGGGAAGAGAACAATGTAATTTATTTCCATCTTAAATCATAGCTCCATTTCCATTGGAAGCCCTTTCCTCCAACTCTCTACTATTTTCAATTAACTTCTGGCATTCTTTTTTCAAACCTTGCTCCTCCACTCTAAATTCCAGAAAAAGAAAATAACTAACTCTCCCATTCTGTTTGGTTCCATTGTTTCATCAGGTACTTCTGTTATCTGTTTTCCTGTTTCAAGTGAGAAGATGAGTCCCAAGCTCTGATGACAGAGAATATGATTTCCCTGGTGGTGAGGATCTTCATGAAAAACCATTAAACAGTAATTATATCGTGTTTAAAAGAAACACATAAATAAAGTCTATTCATTTGTAAGTGATTTCTTCTCTTAATTGCTTTCCACTTGAATCTGTGGGTAAAATTGTTGGTGCCAGAACAAACCAGAACCAGAACTAGACCCAGAACCAATACCAAACACAAAGCCCAAACCAAAAATTAAGGAACCAATGAGGATTTGTTGAATTTGCCCTCCCCCCAAAAGTTGGAGATTTCTTGAAAGAATGGAAAAACAGAACTATATAAATTTCTTGCTGTTTCAGCAGTAAAGAAGGTCTGGGACCAGGGTGTGGGGGTATTGGGAAAGCAGAGTGGGAAGATGGTTAAGGGATGGGGAGATAGCAACAGAAACAGCGTTAAGGTCAAAATAGAAGACCTGAAGACAAAACAGAGGTGCTTTAGCTTTCTCATCTACCCACAAATCCAACATCAAATATACATTAAAGATAAAGACAGATTTTCAACATGAATGCTTTTTGCTTTGAAGATTTTCCCTCACAAGATAATTGACAAAATAGTGCATGTGTGTGCATATATACACACGTATATAATATCAGTAAAATGATCAATTAGCTATAACATATTCATTTAATTTGATTACTCAACAAAGATTTGCTAAGTGCCTACTAGATATTAGATACTGTACTAGGCATTGGAGATACAATGGCAAAAAAGATGAGATGGTCCTTAGTTTCAAGGAACTTACATTTCTTTTTTCTTCAAATTATATTCTTAAAATTCTTCAAGTTATATATATTTTCCAAACAATACAAATACCACCCCCTCTCCCCACCAAATCCCAAGACTCAAGCTGAGTGAGTATTTTTATACCCAAAGTAGAAAACAAAAAAAAATTGGGTATGGAACTAAATCTTTATTCTATGTTGCTTAAAAAAAAGTGTATCATAAATTCATTATTGTTGTCAAAACTGTCTTGTTTGTGCTTCCTTCTCTTTTTCACTTGTTCCTTTTCTTCATTTTTTTTTGGTTTTACCATTGTCACCTTCTTTTTCTACTCCCTCTCCCTACAAGTTTAAAAAAGGGGGAAAAAACTTCTTGCATCAAATAACCATAGTCAAACAAAAGAAATCCACTCAGTAGTCACTTATGTATTTCTCTGTGCCTTGAATCCATTATTAGTGTGTTAAGAAATGGGCAACATGCTTCTTCTTAGGCCTTCTGGAGATTTAATTGGTCATTGCTTTAATCAGAGTTCTTCTAAAGTCTTTCAAAGTTGTTTTTTATTATCATTTTTTCTTATTCTTCCTACATCACTCTATTTTCAGTTCCTACTTCATAGGATTCTCTGATATTGAATCATAATTTTTATTGCACAATAAAATTCCATCATAATTCATATACACATTTTGTCCATATACACTCCCATAGTTCTAGATCTTGGCTTTGCTTTTCCCCCTCCTTTTAACATTCCTTTCAGGAACAAGAAGTTTGTTTTGCTTGTAACCATTCCCTCCCAAATATTATCTTTTCTCTTAGCACCTTCTCTCTATCTGTATTCCTGCTGAGTTTGATATATTTCTGCCCAAATTTCTTGTGTGTTCATGTGTATGTTTCTGTGTGGATTTAACTCATATTTTCAGTTCAAATGAGAGTACGGTTTATCTGATTCCTATTACCCTATACTCTTTATGTCTGTATACCCTTCTTGTAATGCACCCCAATTATGAGAAAAGGCACCCCCATCTTTCTCCTATTTACACTAGCACATTACATTTACTCTTTCTTCTCTTGTCCCTTTTCAGACTCTAAAACAGAATCATTTTACCATCAGTTCCTCTGTTATTATTAATATTTATTATTAATTTAAATTAAGCTCTCTAAATACCCCTTATAGACATTAAGATTCTGAAGATACACTGGTTTCTTCTTTCCCCATTATAATGTTAATTCTTCATATTCCCTTTCTGACTACTACAAAAAAAATTACCCTTTTTGGTTTCTATTGACTAGTATTTGAGTTTCTATGCTTCTTCAAAGTCCTCTATTCTGTTAAAAGTATATCTATCTCCATGATCCCCTTTAAGTTTATACTCTGTTTTGCAAGCTAAGTTATTCTTGTCTTTAATCCTATATCTTTTGCCTTTGGTGATATTGCATTCTTAGATCTCCTATCATTTATTGTAGGAGCTATCAGATCTTTTGTGATCCTGACTAGGATTCCTTGGTACTTCAACTTTTTTTATGATGCTTTCAATATTTTTTTTTCTTTGACATAGTAGTTCTGCATTTTGCCTATGAAATTCCTGGAATTTTTTCTTTAGATATTTCTTTCAAGAGGTGAGCAATAGACTCTAGTTTTGCGTTGCCCCCTAATTCTAATAGATCTGGGAAGTTTTTACTTATAATTTCTTGAGTTGTAATATCCAACTCTTTATTTTAGTTTATTTTTTACTTTTTATTTCTTTATTTCTTTACTTTTAGTTTACAGTTCCACAATCCCTTGAGTTTCAAATTTTCTCTTCCTCCCTTTCCTCCCTTTCCCCCTCCCCCATGGTGGCATGCAATCAAATACAGGATCTACAAATACCTTCACATAAACATTAGTCAAGTTGTAAAGAAGGATTATAACCAATAGATTGAACAATAAGAAAGAAGGGACAAAACAAAACAAAACACAAAAGAGAGGAAGCAAGTAGTTTGCTTCAGTCTGCATTCAGACTCTGTAGTCCTTTCTCTGGATGTGGGTAGCCCTTTCCACCATGAATCTTTTGAAGTTGTCTTATAAACTTTCATTGCTGAGAGGAGCCCAGTCTATCAGAGTTAGTCGTTGCACATACAATGTGTCTGCAATTGTGTACAAAGTTCTCCTGGTTCTGCTCGCCTCAGCATCAGTTTATGTAAGTGTCCCCATTTACTCTTTTCTTATAGCAAAACAGTATTCCATTACATGCATAGACCACAACTTGTCTGGCCATTCCCCAGTTGATGGGCATCCCCTTGATTTCCAATTCTTTGCCACCACAAAAAGAGATGCTATAAATATTTGTGTACATATGAGTCCAAGTCTCTTTTTAAAAGTATTTTTATGGAATTTGATGATTCTTAAATGATATCTCCTTAAACTGTTTTCCAGTTCAGATGTTTTGATGGCAATTACATTTTTTTTTTGCATGGAGAAGCAAAATTTCCATATAAGGAATTTCCCTAGGTGATGAGTTCATGGGTTCACCTCTCAACCACACCAATGTACAAACATATATGTAGTAACAAAATGTAATTACTTCACTATTCAAGGAGATAGAAACACGGGCTTAGAGCCATGAACATATTTGTTGTATTTCTATTACTGGTTGGATCTTGGAATGTATGAAAAAGATAAGAAGTTAGTAAGCTGGCATGATATAATTGGATTGATGTAAATTCTTTTCCCATCATGATTGGCTTTGAAAGATTAGTTTCAATTAAAACAAATAATAAAAGACCTATAATTAATTTTTGCTGCAATCTGTGTTGATATCATCCATCTGATGACATTGGTCACCCATCATCTGACTGAACCATCTTACTATCTGCCTTTTTCTTTCTATTACCTAATCCTGTTCTGTAATGTATCATGATAACTTGTCAAATTAGTTCTCACCACAGAGGCACTCATGGGGGATAAAAGTATTAAAGTAAAGGCTATTAAGAAAAGGGAATGAGAGACATCTTTTCTTTCATCTTTCCTGTCACCTTAACCAAGTACTATGAGTAATATTATGCAGTATTTACAAGGTCACAGAATCGCAGGTTTAGAATCTTAAGGGAACTTAGATGTCTAGATGAGTAAATGAAAGTCCATTGAATTTAACTGACTTTCTCAATGAGTTTATTCCCCAGATTGGGTTTATCCCTCTGTATCCTAATTCCTGCCCTTTATGCTAAAAATCATAAAAATGAAGAGATGTCTTTCTTCTTGTCGAGGCTAACCCTTCAACATGCACAAGGAAACTCATCAATTCCCACAGATTCAAGTATTATCATCATGAAAATGATTTTTTGATCTATTCAATTTCAACCTTCCTCCTGAACTCTAGTCTCATGTCTTCATCTGCTTATTAGACTTCTCAAATGGGATTTCTCATAGACATTTAAAAATCAACATGCACAAAATTGAATGAATTAGCTTTCTCCCCAAACCTTCCCCTCTGATCAACTTTACATTTACTGTAGAGGGAAATATCATCATCCCACTCACCCAGGTTCACAACCTAGGTGTCTTCCTCAATTTCTTACATATCCTCTTCTTCCCATATCAAATCACTTGCCAACTCTTGCTGAGTATATTTTCATAACAACTTTTGTTATATGCCTCCTTCTCTCCTCTGACACTGCTACCACCCAGGTGAAGACCTTCATCATCTCCCTCCTTGACTACTGAAGCATCATTCTGGTTGTTTTCCCTGTCTCAGGTCTTTCTCCATATCAGTTCATTATACCCTCAGCTGTCAAATTGATCTCCCCAAAAGGCAGATCTGACCATGTTACCTTTCCATTCCTTCAAATTCAGTGGCTATTGCCTCCAGAACTGAAAATAAGATACTGTGACTTTTAAAGCCCTTCATAACTTGACTCTTTCCCATATTTCCAGTTATTTTATATCCCTCTTCTAGTGATAATGTTCCAGTGACACTGGCCTCTTTTCTGTTACTTGAACACACTAAACACTCTCTTTGCTATCCACAGGCATATTCACTGATTCTCCGAGTGCCTGGAATTCTCTCCCTCTTTGTCTCTATTTCCTTGCTTCCTTCAAGTCTCAGTTAAAATTCCACTTTCTGGTCCTCTGAACCCAGATACATTCCTGGTGCAGAACTGTGCTAACAGCTCATCTTACTTATCCTGCCTTGCTTTTTGAAAGACTAGACCTGTAGGAGTTAGGACCAAGGCCAATGGCAGAAGAATCCTGTTCTAAACATCTGAGCATTATTCTTTACTCCATAAGGAACACTTTTCATTACATTAATGTCTCTTACATGGGCAGTTGACAGTCAAGCATTATTATTTAATTTACTAATTACAGAGGACCAATCATTGGGTTAATGGCCTATGATAATATGTCTAGATAAAGTGTTAATCTTGATTAAGCACTAATTGTTTGAAAATATCTCTTCTTTTATGGAACAGCTGGTTTATAGCAAACAACCCTCCCCCTTACACTAATTAATAGTATGTCCTCTTTTCTCTGAAATAAGTTTTTATCTATTTTGTCTTTATATAACCCCAGAGGTTGCTATATTAGGCTCATGTCTGATAAGACAGATTTTAAAAGACCTCAAGTTTATAGCAATACTGCTTTTGATGAAAGTGTAGCTAAGAAACATTAATAGTTTGTGATGATGTCCTCAGTTAGGGAAGAGACAATTCTTTAATAATGTTCTGTGGTTTTGAGATACCAGCTCTCCACTAGTAAAAGTCACTCTTTCCTATATGGTTCTGAGAACCATCCTAAGTCCTCATATCCCAAACAGTGATACACAAGAAAATACAGGGGCAGCTATTTTTGAGAAATAAGACTATATCAGTTAAATAGTCATTAATATAATAAAAGGGCATGATTAGGAAAGGGTGCTTGTTGAAGTCTTCTGAACTAAGATGGTGGGAGAAGTAGGTGAGGTAAAGACCACAAATCCCTTAGCTCTCTTTTCCCTTCACTTTCTAGCCACCTGAGTCAGCACCTGTGATGCACAACAAAACAAAATAGTCACTGTACCTCCCACTTCTCTCTTTAACTTTCACCTCCCGTGGTCTTGCTTGGAGGTTTTGGTTTGACGATGTAAGTGCAGATGTTGCTGTCACTAGCTGCTAAAATTGTGACAGGGGAAAGACCCCCATCACTTCTCATTCCTCCTGTAATCCCTTCTCTTTCTGAAAGTCTACAAAATTCCTGCTGCAGGAAGAAAACCCTTCCCTACAGTCCTGATCTCAAGTTAGCTTCAGCTTTTTGAATAATGGGGAGAACTATAACTCTCAGGCTCTTTTGGTTCACTCAAGCCTTACCAAAGGACTGTTAAACTAACCTCTATAGGTACATGTTGTTGCCTTGGGCTAGACTGTAAGTGACTAGAGGACAAGGACAGTTGCACCTTTTGTCTTTGTATCTCTCATTTCTAGTACAGTGTGTAGTAGTAGTAATTTAGATATTCAAATTAGGACACTTCTCTGTAGCAATTTCTGCACTCAAGGGGATAAAATGTATATATGTAAATATCAAAATGCAAAATAAATTCAAGGTAGTTAAACATTATAAGGTAGTTTGGGAGGTAGGGCACCAGCAGTTTTAGAGGTCAAGAAAATATTTCTGTACTTTGGTGTTTAGTCTCAAATGAAGGAATTTCAAGGGGTAGCAGTGGTTCTAAGAGGTAAAGGTAAAGATAGAATATATTCTGAGCATGGGAAAGGACCAGTGCAAAGATCCAGAGAAAGGAGATGTAGTGTTTTGTTTCAGGAAGAGAGAGTCTCCTTTGGAAGGGAAATAACATAATAAGGCAGGAGACATAGGTTGTATTGTAAGGTTACTGTTGAACAAACAAAGGGAAACCTCAGTCATTCAGTCAATAAAAATTTATTTAACTCCTATGTACCAGCTACTGAGCTAAGATCTGAGGATACCAAAAAAATAAATAAGTAAAAAAGGCAAAAAGATAGTCTTTACCTCCAAGAATTTAACAGTCTAATGAAGGGGACTACCAAACCACTCCCCTCAAAAGACAAAACAAAACAAAACCAAAACAAACAAACCAACAAAAATCCATGTATAAACAAGATCTATATGCAGTAAATTGGAAGCAATCCCAGAGGGAAGCTGCTAACACCAAAAGTTTTTATGGTTAAAAGCAAAAATTAAGTGATGATTAACAAATACTTCATGACAATTATCTGTCAAGTGCAAGAAAGCTGATCATTTGTTCTTCTTACATGTGAGGAATCAAACACTTTAGAGATATGCTAATTAGCAATCTGTTTATTATTTATTCATTCATGTATTCATTTATCTGTAATCTCACTATTATTGATAGATTGAATGCTACCCATCCCCCTTGAAATTCTATGAGTTAAATGCAGAGTCAGATTTCATTGGTGAAAGGGGGGAATAAAGCTTAAATATTCAAAGATCCCAAAGAGATGATAAAAATCATAATTATTAACATAGTAAATATGTGTATGAAAGTGATAGGAAGCAGTACTGATTCATTTACATTCCTCAGAGTGAGAAACTGCTCTTGTAGTCCCAAAATTCTAAGAAGTCAAGCCGTATCTTCATAAACATAATAAGAATGGAGTAAAGAGAAGCAGAGCCAACATGGCAGAGAGAAGCCAGGAAGTTGCCTAAGCTCTTCCCAGCTTCTTTCAGAAACAACATTAAATCAGGCCTCTAAACAGATTCTGGAGTAACAAAATACACAAAAGGATGGAGTGAAACAATTTTCCAGCTTAAGATAACTTAGAAGGACTTCAGGAAAGGTCTGTCTCACTTGGGTAAAAGAGGGACACAGTCTAGCATAGACAGTGTCTGGGCACATCAGTGGGAAGCTCTTAGCTGCATTACAGATCAGCAGCTGAGAATCCTCAGTCTTGAGGCCAGCAGTAAGTTCTCCAGCCACTGCACAGAAGACAAATTGTAAGCCCCTGGCAGAACAGGTAAACTTGGGAGGCGCATCCTGAGTGTAATGGGTAAAGAGAGATTAATAAAACTGAAAGTAGGAAAACTATTGAACTAATAAATGAAAGTGAGAGTGACTTTTGTGAAAAAAATAGATAAACTTTGGGTTAATTTGATTAAAAAAGAAAGAAGAAAACTTAATTGCCAGTACAAAAATGAAAAAGGGTAAATTCACTTCTAATAAAGAGGAAATTAAAGCAATAATTAGGAGATTTTTACCCCCAACTATATATCAATAAATTTGACAATCTAAGTGAAATAGATAAATAATTACCAAAATATAAATTGATCAGTCAGAAGTGGAGAACTCCCGGCCTTGAGGTCACATTGGCCTTCTAGGTCCTTGGGTGCAGCCTTTTGACTGGGTCCAAGTTTTATAGAACAATTTTATTAAGGGGATTTGTTCTGTGAAGTTTGGATTCAGTGAAAAGGCTGCATTGGAGGACCTATAGGGCCACATGTGGCCTGGAGACTGCAGGTTCCCTACCCATGGCCCAGATTAACAGAAGAGTAAATAAAATACCTACATATCTCTATTTCAGAAAAAGAAACTGAACAAGTCATCAATGAACTCCCTAAGCAAAAATCCCCAGGGGCCAGATAAATTTGTAAGGCCAGATAAATTTTCCAAACATTTAAAGAATGATTAATTCCAAACATTTAAAGAACAATTGATTTCAATACTCTACAAACTATTGGGAAATAGGTGAAAGAATCCTACCAAATTTCTTTTATTAGCCAAATATGGTGCTGATACGTAAAACCAAAAGAGCCAAAACAGAAAGAAAATTATAGAACAACTTCCCTAATGAATAGTGATGCAAAAATTTTATGTAAAATATTAGCAAAGAGATTGCAGGAATTTACCATGAGGATAATACACTATGACCAAGTAGGATTTATACTAGGAATTTAGGGCTGGTTTAATATTAAGAAAAATATCAGCATAACTGAAAATATCAATAGCAAAATTAACAAATATCTTATGATTATCTCTAGAGATGTAGAAAAAGCTTTTGACAAAATATAGCACCCATTTCTATAAAAAATACAAGAGAACATAGGAATAAATGGAGTTTTCTTTAAAATGATAAGCAGTACCTATCTAAAATCATTAGCAAGCAATATATGTAATGGAGTTAAATCAAAAGCATTCTCAGTAAGATGAGGGGTGAAACAGGGATGCTTATTATCATCACTGTTATTCAATATTGTGCTAGACAAAACACTACATCTCCTTTCTCTGCATCTTTGCATTGGTCCTTTCCCATGCAATTATTCAAGAAAAAGAAATTGAAGAAATCCGAATAAGCACAGAAGAAACAAAGCTATCACTCTTTGCAGATGATACAATGGTATAATTCTAACATTCTAGAGAATCAACTAAAAAACTACTTGAAGCAATTAACAACTTTTGCAAAGTTGCAGGACATAAAACAAACCTCAGAAATCATCAGCATTTCTATATATTACCAACAAAGTCCAGCAGCAAGAGATAGAAAGATAAATTCCATTTAAAATAACTGTAGACAATATAAGATATTTGGGAGTCTACCTGCCAAGACAAACCCAGAAACTATCTGAACACAATTACAAAACACTTTTTGCATGAGTAAAATCAGATTTAAACAATTGGAAAAATATATCAGTTGTTCGTGAGTAGGCTGAGCTAACATAATAAAAATGAAAAAAACCCCAAGCAAATATTTAGTGCCTTTATCAGTCAAACTACCAAAATTATTTTATAGAACTAGAAAAAATATAACAAAATTCATCTGGAAGAATAAAAGATCAAGAATATCAAGGGAATTGATGAAAAAAATGCAGAGGAAGGTTGTCTAGCTATATCAGATCTAAAGCTATATTATATATCAGCAATCACCAAAGCTATTTGGTACTGGCTGAGAAATAGTGGTAGATCAGTAAAAGAGGCTAGGTACACAAGACAGAGTAGTAAATATATATTGATATATTTAAGAACTCACTATTTTCCAAAAACTGCTGAGAAAACTGGAAAATGGAATGACAGAAACTGGGCATAGACCAACATCTCACACCCTATACCAAGATAAGATTGAAATGGGTACATGATTTAGACATAAAGGAAGGTAATATAAGAAAATTTGGAGATTAAGGAATAGTTTACCTGTCAGTTCTGTGGAGAAGAGAAGAATTCACTGGATAATTTTGATTAAGTTAAATTTAAAAGTTTTTACAGACAAAACCAATACCAGCAAGATTAGAAGGAAAGCAGAAAGTTGGGAAACAATATTTATAGCTAGTGTTTCTGATAAAGGCCTTATTTCTAAACTAGAAAGGCAACTGAGGCAAATTTGTAAGAAAACAAGTCATTCCCCAATTAATAAATGGTCAAAGGATATGAACAGGCAATTTTCAGATGAAGAAATTAAATCTGCCTATAGTCATATGAAAAACAATTCTAAATCATTATTGATTTGAGAAATGTAAATTAAAACAACTCTGAGGCACCACCTCCCACCTCTCAGAGTGGCTTATTTTACAGAAAGTGAAAATAATAAATATTAGAGAAGATACGGGAAAATTGGAACACTAGAGCATCGCTGGTGGAGTTAACGATGAAATCCAACCATTCTGGAAATCAAATTGGAACTACACCCAAAGGGATATGAAACTGAATACTCTTTGACCCAGCAATACCACTTAAAGGTCTATATCCCAAAGAGAACATACAAATGGGAAAAGGACCCATATGCATAATAACATTTATAGTAACTCCTTTTGTGGTGGCAAAGAATTATAAATTGAGGGAATGCCCATCAATTGTGGAATGGGTGAACAAGTTGTGGTACATGAATACAATTGGATACTTTTGTTCTATAAGAAATGAGCGGGGGGGGGGGAGGCAAGATGGTGGAAACAGCACTTATGAGGAGCTCTGGCCCACACCACTTCAAATTTATGTAAAAGGGAACTCTGAACAAACTCTGGAGCCTTAGAACACACAAAATGACACAGAGAAGCTAACCTCCTGTTGAGGACAGCCTGGCAGCCTTGCAGGGAGCAGCCAGCACAGTGCCTTGGAGCCGAGCCCAGGCACCCATGAGTCAGAGGTTTTAGCCCCAGGGTGGCTAGAAAAGCAGCTGGCTGAAGGGACACCAGAACACTAGCAGCTATGGCATTTCCAGAATTACCAACACATAGATGCCAAGGAAAAAGTGAGAGCTTAGTGCAGTATGGACTTTGAGACCCACTAATTGGGAGAGTGGGTTGGCTGCTTTGCCTGGGGGCAAGAAGCCAATGAGGAGCAGTGGTGCAGCAAGAGCCATGTTGCAGCTTCAGCTCCTGGCCTACAAACTGTAGGGGGACCAGCAAGCAGTCTGAGGGGTAATTGATCTTGCTTTAACCTTCTTGGATATGGATTTCAGTTGGGGGTGGATGTCTTGGGGTGTGTGACCAGCTTGCCAGAGCATATGGAGTCTTCAGGGAGGGCACACAACTAATACCTCTGGCAGCTGAGAAAACCCCAGAGTTTTGGATGGAAGATCCCCTGGCTGGTGGCAGAGTCATGCTGTGCCAACAAGCCCAAAAGTCAAATAACTGAGTGACAACATGCCTAGGCAAAGGAAACAAAACAAACAGAAAAATGCAACGTTAGACTCCTATTTGGGGGGCAGAGATGATTTAAGCATGCAACGGGAGGAGGAATGGGAGGTTAGAACTCCTGTACCAAAAGCCCCAAATGAAAATACGCGCAGGTTACAGGCCATAGAGGACCTTAAGAAGCAGATAAGAGAAGTGGAGTAAAAATTGGGAAGAGAAATGAGAAAGATGCAAGAAAAGTATGAAATGAGAGTCAACAGCCTGACTGAGGAAAAAAAAACACCTTAAAAAATAGACTAACAAATGGCAAAAGAGGCTTATAACGGCAATGAGGAGAAGAATGCCTTAAAAAGCTGAATTTGCCAGATGGAAAAAAGAATCTCAAAAACTCACTGAGGAGATTCATTCTTTCAGAATTAAACTGGAGCAAATGGAAGCTAGTGACTTTATGAGAAATCAAGATGCTATTAAGCAGATCCAAACAAATGAAAGAATAGAAGGCAATATGAAATATCTCAGGGGAAAAAACACTGACCTGAAAAATGAATCCAGGAGAGATAATTTAAAAATTATTGGTCTACCTGAAAGCCATGATCAAAGAAAGAACCTAGAAATTGTCCTTCAAGAAATTCTCCAGGAAAACTGCCCAGATGTTTTAGAACCAGCGGGCAAAATAGAGATTGAAATAATCCACCAATCACCTCCTGAAAAAGATCCCAAAAATAAAACTCTTAGGAATATTATAGCCTGCTTCCAGAATTCCCACATCAAGGAGAAAATATTACAAGCAGCCAGAAAGAAACAATTTCAATATTGTGAAAACACAATCAGAATAGCACAGGACCTGGCAGCTTAATCGAAGGGATCGAAGGGCGTGGAATATGATATTCTGGAGGGCAAAGGAGCTGGGATTAAAACCAAGAATCACCTACCCAGCAAAATTGTGTATCTTGTTTCAGGGGAAAATATGGTCATTCAGTGTAATAGAGGACTTTCAAGCATTCTTGAGGAAAAAACCAGAGTTGAATAGAAAATTTGACATTCAGACACAAGAAGCAAGAGATGCTTGAGAAGGTAAACAGGGAAAAGAAATTAAAAGGAACTTATCAAAGTTGAGCTATTTACATTCCTACATGGAAAAACAATAACTGTAACTGATGAAACCTTTCTCAGTATGAAAATAGTTGAAGTACATGTGTATATGAATACATATGTGAATGTTTGTATATATGTTTACAGGTATATATAGATAGATGACACAGGTCAAATTTAATAGGAAGGGATGATATTTAAAAGGTGAAATTAAGAGGTGAGAGAGGAAAATAATGAGAGGAGATGGGGAGAGACAGAATGGGGTAAACCATCTCATATAGAAGAGGCAAGGGAAAATGGTTACAAGGGAGGGGAAGAACAGGATCGCAAAAAAGCAAAACCTTATTCTCATTAAATTTAGTTCAGGGAGAGAATGACATACATACTAAATGGGATATCTCACCCTACAGGAGGGTAGGGGGCAAGGGGATGAAAGGGGGTATGATGGAAGGGAGGGCAGGCTGGGTGGGAGGGAAGTTGGTTTCACCCACTTTTGAAACTGGACAGGATCAAAGTAGGGAATAGATCAAGTGGGAGGTGGGATAGGAGGAAGGGCAATATAGTCAGTCTTTTACAATATATCTACTATGGTAATGTTTTCCATAGCTATGCATGTACAGCATATACTGTATTGCTTATCTTCCCAGCAAGAGTGGGTGACAAGGGAGGAAGGGAATGAATCTGGAATTCAATGTTTTAAAATCAAATGTTTCAAATTTATATAAATACTATTATTAGTACTATTTTGCATATAATTGGGAGATAAGATGTGCTGGCATTGGGACATAGAGATTCACCTTGCCCTAATGGAAAATTCAAAGGATATATGGGAGAAGATATGGGAGAGAGCAGATTGGATCAGGGGATATCCTGTGGGACTGCTATTCTGGAGTGGTGGGTAGGAGAAAAATGGGGAAAATTTTTTAACTCACAATCTGGCTGAAATGAATGATCTAAACCAGAAGTTAATAAAGCATTTGGGGAAAAAAATTAAGTAAAAATAAAAGTTAAAAACAAAAACAAAAACAGAAATGGGCAGGTGGATTTCAGAGAAATCTAGAAAAAACTTACATGAACTGATGCAGAGTAAAGTGAGCAGAACCAGGAGAACATTATACATAGCAATAGTAACATTATGACATGATTACCTATGATAGAATTAATTTTTCTGAGCAATACAGTAGTACAAGAGAATTACAGAAGGTTCATGACTGAAAATATTAACTACATCCAGAAGGAACTATGGAATTTGAATACTGATTTTTATACTTCCTTTGTTTTATTTTCTTTCTTGTGTTTTTTTTTTCTGATTTTTTCACAACATGACTAGTATCATGTTAAACACAGTTCCATACTAGTCATGTTGTGAAAGAATCAGAACCTCAAGGATCTCTTGTTCATCAGATGAATTTCAGATAATCACCAGAGAACAGAGAAGCTAAAAACACACTTTATGTAGGTTAGTCATTAAGTTCTGCTTTGAAATAGAACAATTCACTGACACCTAAATACAGGACCGATTTTATTTTTTCTTCTTCTTGAAACATTGCACTTTCATACAAATCAAAAGTTAAGAAAAAAACAAAACAAAACAAAACCTGAGATTTTGAAGGCAGGTAGAATGTAACTATAAACTTAAATTACTTGATTGGTCTCTAAGTTATCTTTGATGATGGGTTTACCTTCATGCCCCTATTTGCCAGTGTTTAATTAATGGATCCCATCTGCCCCAGCCCTGAGAATTCTTTGGCCAGAAGGAGTAAGAATAGCAATGGGGGGAAGGAAGGAAGAGTAAAAAGGAAAAAAAAATATCAAGATTGTAATACCCCTGCTCACTTTGACCTCTTTTTTCTGCTGTTTCCCATGTCTGATATATAGGATTATAGTGATTAGAAGGGACCTTAGATATACAGTAATCTATATTTTTCATTTTACCTTGAGAAGAATTGTGGACTAGAGAGAGACAACTTGTCCTCAACTTTGCACAGCCCTGCTTCACTAAATCCAATTCACTCATAACTCAAGACATCACCCTGCTCATGTCATTGGTTTTCTTCTAGAAAGAAGGACAAACAACAACAAAATGAACTCAGAGGATAAGAGTGCCAATGAAACTGTTCAACACACCCTGAAACTCAGACTTGAAAGGCTAACCTTCCTTAAAGCCAGGTAAGATATTCTTCTGTAGTGGGAGACTGGGGAGGAGAAGGACATGGGTATTCAGAAGCTCAACAAATCCATTAATAGCAATGATTTCACAGGGCACTCTCTGTACTGTTTGTTTTGCTAAAAGAGCTACATGAATGTTGCACCTTATTTAGACCTGGCTCTTGTATCACCTTTCTGTCAACTTAATTTCTCCTTAGTTGGATGGCGGTGGAGTGGAAGGAAGATTGTGGACAGAGTTCTGAGTCTGAGACCCAGCTCTGACATTAACTAGCTGTGTGATACTGGGTAATTCAATCAACATCTTTGGGTCTTTCTTCATCTATAAAAGGGGAGAATTGGAGTAGATGAATTCTAAAATTTTTGAATTGGCTCATAGAGGAAACCTTTGTCTTTTCTCCATGTGCCTGCTTCTGTTCCCCACTCCTCTTAGATACTAAGAGTCTTCTTCTTGAGTTCAAATCTACCCTCAGACACTTACTAGCTGTGTGACCCTGTGCAAGTCATTTAACCACTTGTCTCTGTTCCTCATCTGCAAAATGAGCTGGAGAAGGAAATGGCAAACCATGGCAGTATCTTCACCAATTAAACTCCAAATGGGATTATGAAGAATTGGACATAACTGAACAACAACAGCAAAAATTCTACAGACATGGTACCGGAAAAGAATCATGTATTTTGATCTGAAGCCACCCCTGTCACACCTGGGGTGATTCTTGTCCATGTTCTCAAAAGGTTCAGTACAATGGGTTCACCAAACATACTTGGCATCTTTCTCTCCTTGTGAGATATTAATGAAACACTATCCACTAATCCACTAATAACTCTCCTTGTGAGATATTAGTGAAACACTGTCTATCCATTATTCCTCAGTCTATCTAGATGACCTTTTCTTTTTCACTTTTTTATATATGTCTTTGGCATCTTTAACTACTGTTTTTCTCATTGGTTATGTCCTAAAGACTGTTCAATCCTGCATGTGCCTCTCTATTGCCTTCTTTGTGATATTCATCATTAATTCTTCAGAGACTGTTGCATTCCACGTCTGGCAACAATGGTAGAGAGTATTGGATAATTAACCATTGTTGCGTCCTATTGAGAGCAACAATGGTAAAATGTTGATATTAAATAGGTAGGGTTTTATTTTCATGGACTCATGTCATTTGTTGAACACAATCAACCTACTTGCCTCCCAGTTTTCTATTCTGGTCCTGATTTGTTCCCAGTTGTACCTTCTATTCCAGATATACATGTTACAGGATAAGCTATATAAGATGTCCATCCAAATGCATTCTAAAATCTGGACAATAAGACATTTTTTATCCACTTGGTTTTTCCTTCTTTCTTTTTTTCCTTTCTTTCTTCTTCCATCCCTCTTCCCTCCCTTTTCCCTCCCTCCCTCCTTTCCTTCCTTCCTTCCTTCCTCCTTTCTTTCTTTCTTTCTTTCTTTCTTTCTTTCTTTCTTTCTTTCTTTCTTTCTTTCTTTCTTTCTTTCTTTTCTTCCTTCCTTCCTTCCTTCCTTCCTTCCTTCCTTCCTTCCTTCCTTCCTTCCTTCCTTCCTTTCTTTCTTTCTTTCTTTCTTTCTTTCTTTCTTTCTTTCCCTTTTTCATTCTTTCTTTCTTCTCCAGAGATTCATCACTAAGTCATTGCTTCAAGGAGAGTCCATTTATTACTCGACCTTAATCGGCATTTTGGAATAAATACAATTAAGTAATTATTATTTAAAAAACAAGAATAGGTTGCTAAAAACATTAGATACCAAAAATCATATGAGCCGCTAGCTCTTTAAACCTCAGAAGTCTGTTAAAATAATCATAGCTAACAATAGCTAGCGTTTTCTTAGCTCCTTAAGGTTTTCAAAGTACTTTATACACTGTCTCATTTGATCCTGAAAAGAAGGAAGAGCCTTCAAAGTAATTCATAATGAATCATGCAATGTCTCAAGATACAGAAGTCACCTCTTATGGTTCCAAATAGGTTGCCATGGAGGGAAATTGAAGATCATTTTCAAATCTTCACTGTAGAGTTCAAAATCAAAATGACTGTCATCCTTTTTTTTTAGCCTGTATCTATTGTGTGCAGTATAATGGTGGTTTGGTCTGTTGCTCCTAAAGCCACTACCAAATTCCAGAGATTCTTTCAGAATACCCACTTATAGTATATTGCAGGTGCTCCTTAAATATTTGTTGACAGTCAAATACAAATAATTGGCATCCAAAGGTGTTTTTTTTTTTTTTCAGTTGGTGTGTACATACTTTAGTCCCTGAAGAAAACTGGGAAGTATTAGCATTTCTAGGGATAATATTCCTCCAAGCTTTCTAGAGAAGTGACATTCTAAAATATTTCAGTCAGCCTCACTTGTACATTTTAAGTCTAATCTGTATTTTGTTTATAAAAATAAAAGGAAGGGAGAAATATTTTAACATAAGCATTTGAAAGACTAGAAATTCCCAAAGTATTTGTGTTCATCTAGTCTAAATGAAATAGGAAAAGACAGGGTTGAATAACTTTAGTAACTGATATCTGGTCTGATGGAGTGGGTAGTAGAATATACGTATGTCAATTAGCAACTCCTGCAAGATAATTTCATAGCGGGGCGGCTAGGTGGCCCAGTGAGTAGAGCGACAGCCCTGGAGTCAGAAGGACCTGAGTTCAGATCCGGCCTCAGATACTTAACATACACAAACAAAAGCCTAGCTCTGTGACCTTGGGCAAGTTACTTAACCCCAATTGCCCTCCAAAAAGAAAAAAAAAGATAATTTCATAGACAAGAGCTAAGTGAAAAGATACAAAGCCATTTGGATTTATTTCAGCTGTACCTGCTTGACACTGATCAATGAGAAGGTGTCCAGAAAGATCAGGACATGATTAGTTCTATAGTATGCATCAGGATGCTAATTGATAATAAACTACAGAGAAGGTTCAGCTTTATTCAGCATACAATAGAGAAAAAGGATGTAAAAAAACCTTTCTGTGGGACCTCATGACCAATGAGAAGTTCCACAGATTGGAGTGACAGATGTATTATAGGCATGTTATCTTGTGCAAAAAAATGCTGTGTGGTTATTAAAACAAGGATAATGTACATAAGATATATTGGCTGACTATCAGACATAGTCATAAGACCATGAATAGCTAGTAAGGAGGCTGAAAATTTGGGGGAATGAATCATTGTTCTGGGTGTTTGGACAGATATAAGGACAAAAGAGTATTGTATTATTAATGTAAACTCACGGGCCTGTGCTCCCATCATGATGATCAACAACAAATTAAAAAAGAATATCCTTTGGGGGCAGCTAGGTGGCTCAGTAAATAGAGCACCAGCCCCGGATTCAGGAGAACCTGAGTTCAAATCCGGCCTCAGATACTTAACACTTACTAGCTGTGTGACCTTGGGCAAATCATTTCATCCAAATTGACCTGCCCTCCCCCCTCCAAAAAGAAAAAAAAAGAAGAAGAAAAGAAAAAAATATCCTTTGTGCTGATGTGTTGATAATTCATCACTTAGCAGTACTATAAGAATCAGAAACGTGTGATACAGTTCTATTTTGGTTTTGTGTTCTATTTTAATGACATGTAAAGAAGTTGTTTTTTAAGGGAGGAATGATGTTAGGGGAGGATAGGTCACTGGTTATAGAATCCAGGTATTTAGACACGAAGCTGATAATATTTAGGTATAGGAGCAGTAACGTATGTCATCTCCCAATGAATTGTTGAGGAATCTGGGATTGTAGGATGTAGAGTAGCCATGCAATTTGGGGCAAATAAATACCACAATGACACAGACATGAAGAGATAAGAACTTTTTACATGATGAAAACTTTAAAAGTTTGTCTTTTCCCAACTCCTGCTTCCTACACTCAATGTTACTTCTAGATATTTCTCCTTTTATCATAGAGATCAAGAAATAGGGGAAGATTAGTATTTTTTTTTAGAAATTTAGAAATTACTCTGCCTCCCACACCCATAAATACAGCAAAGCAGTGGGTCCAAAACTTGGATTCTGTGAGGAAGAACACTAACTAGATCATCAGATTACCCTGATGATAGTGCAGAAAAATAAATGAATATGAAAAGAAAGACAGACAGAAAGAAAGAGAAGGGAAAGAAGGAAGAAAAGGGGCAGGAGGGAAGAAGAAAGGCAGAAAGAAAAGGATGAAGAAAAAAGAAATTAAACGAAAAATAAAAATAAAGAAAAAATAAAAAAAAACAAAAAGAAAGCAATGAAACAAAAAAGGAACATTAAAGAAAAACAAAAAGAAAGGAGGGAAAAAAGGAAAGGAGATAAAAAAGAAAGGAAGAAGGAAAAACACAGAAAAAAGACAAAAACTTAGAAATGGAAACATTAACTCCTGACATTAATGTGAGAAAGGATCAATAACAAGAGAAATTGGTACTTTCACTAAATCTTGATCTCAACAGCATTAAATGGACCCCAGTAGATTCATCTATACTTGAGGTATAAAATAATAGGCAGGAGATCCAACTAACTTCTGTGTAACATGTCAAAGAATCTAGGTGAAAATCAATGAGAAATCATAATTTCATTTTTTAAAAACAAATGGTTTATTAACTTCTGGTTTACATCATTCATTTCTGCCAGATTTTGAATTACAATTTCCCCCCCCCCCCGTTTTTCCCCTACCCACCATCCCAGAATAGCAGTCCCAAAAGATATCGCTTCCTTCAATCTGCTCTCTCCCATATCTTCTCCTATACAACGTTCGACTTTTCCATTAGAGCAAGGTGAATCTCTCTGCCCCAATGCCTGAACATCTTATCTCCCAATTACACGCAAAAGAGTATTAATAATAGTATTTATATATATTTGAGACATTTAATTTTAAGACCTCGAATTGCAGATCCATTCCCTTCCTCCCTTGTCACCCATTCCCTCTGGGAAGATAAGTAATTCAGTATATGTTGTACATGTCTAGCTATGCAAAACATTACCATAGTAGATATATTGTACAAGGCTGCTTATAATTCCCTCCCTCTCATCCCACCCCCACCTGGTCCATTCCCTACTTGATCCTGTCCCCCTTCTATAGTGGGTACTTCCAACCTCCCCTCCCCCAAGGATGCTCTCCCATCCATCATCCCTCCTCTCATCCCCCTTCCCCCTATTCTGCTGCAGGGTGAGATATCCTATTCAGTATGAATGTCATTCTCTCCCTGAACCAAATTCAATGAGAATGTGGTTTTGCCTTTCTGCCTTCCTATTCTTCCCCTCCCTTGCAGCCACTTCCCCTTGCTTCTTCTACAAGAGATAGTTTACCCTACCCTGTCTTTCCCCATCTCCTCTTGCCACATTCCTCTCTCACCTCATAATTTCACTCCTTGAGTATCCTCCCTTCCCAACAAATTCAACCTATGCCCTCTATCCCTATATAACTGCAAACCTATATACACACATTCCCATATGTATTCATATGACCATACACCCTTCTTCCATTATTTTCATACTGAGAAAGGTTTCATCAGTTACAGTTATTGTTTTTCCATATAGGAATGTAAATACATCAACGTTGACAAATTCCTTTTGATTTCTTTTCCCTGATTACCTTCACAGGCATCTCTTGCTTCTTACATCTGGATGTCAAATTTTCTATTCGACTCTGGTTTTTTCCTCAAGAATGCTTGAAAGTCCTCTATTCCATTGAATGATCATATTTTCCCCTGAAACAACATACTCAGTTTTGCTGGGTAGGTGACCCTTGGGTCAGTCCCAGCTCTTTTGCCCTCTGGAATATCATATTCCATGCCCGTCGAACCCTCAGTGTAGAAGCTGCCAGGTCCTGTGCTATTCTGACTGTGTTTCCACTATATTGAAATTGGTTTTTCCTGGCTGCTTGTAGTATTTTCTCCTTGATCTGGGGATTCTAGAACCTGGCTATAATATTCCTGGGAATTTTCTTTTTGGGATCTTTTTCTGGAGGTGATTGGTGGATTCTTTCAACCTCTATTTTGCCCTCTGGATCTAAAACATCAGGGAAATTTTCCTTGAGAATTTCTTGAAGGGTGATTTCTAGGTTCTTTCTTTGATCATGGCTTTCAGGTAGTCCAATAATTTTTAAATTGTCTCTTCTGGATCTATTTTCCAGGTCAGTGGTTTTTCCCATGAGATATTTCACATTGCCTTCTATTCTTTCATTTGTTTGGATCTGTTTAATAGTATCTTGATTTCTCATAAAGTCATTAGCTTCCATTTGTTCCAGTCTAACTCTGAAGGAATGAATCTCTTCAGTGAACTTTTGAGATTCTTTTTTCATCTGGCAAATTCAACTTTTTAAAGCATTCTTCTCCTCATTGCCCTTTTGGGCCTCCTTTGCCATTTGAGTCAGTCTATTTTTTAAGGTGTTGTTTTCCTCAGTCAGGCTTTTGACCCTCATTTCATACTTTTCCTGAATCCTTCTCATTTCTCTTCCCAATTTTTCCTCCATTTCTCTTATTTGATTTTTAAAGTCCTTCTTAAGGTCCTCTATGGCCTGTAACCCGCTCATGTTTTCCTTTGTGGCTTTTGGAGCAGGATTTCTTACCTCACAGACCTCTGACTGTTCTATGCTTCAATCCTCTTTGCCCCCAAAGTAGGAGTCTAAGGTTGCATTTTTCTGTTTAATTTGTTTCCTTTGCCTTGGCATGTTGCCACTTAATCACTTGACTTTTGGGCTTATTGCCACAGTGTGGCTCTGCCAGACAGGGGAACTTTTGTCCCGAATGTGTTGGGGGACAACTTCCATTTCTGGCAAGTTGGAATCCCACCCACGACCTCCACCCCAGATCACAATCCAGATCCAGGAAGGTTAAAGCAAGCGTGATTACCCCCAAGACTGATCGCTGGATCTCCCTACAGTTTGCAGGCCAGGAGCTGGAGCTGCCTCTGAAAATTACAAAATGGCGTGTCTCCTCAGTGGCTTCTTGCTCCCAGGGGAGGAAGCCAACCTGTTCCCCAAATACTGGTCCCTAAGTCCATAGGGCACTAACCTCTCACTTTGTACTAGGCATGTCTATATTGATAATTCTGGAATCACCACAACTGCTGGTGTTCTGGGGTCCCTCCAGCCGGCTGCTGGCCCGGCCGCCCTTGGGCTAAAACTGCAACTCAAGTGGACCTGTGCTCTGCTCCCCGCGCACTGCGCTGCTGGCTCCCAGAGGGCTGCGTTGGTCCTTCCTGCAGGGCTGCTGGGCTGTCCTCAGTGGGAGGTTAGCTTCTCTGTGTCATTCTGTGGGGGCTGGGCCTCCAGAAGTTGTTCAAAGTCCCCATTTACATAGTTTGGAGATGGTCTGGGGGGAGAGTGCCTTGGACGTGCTGTTTCTACTCCGCCATCTTGGCTCCACCCCGAGAAATCATAATTTCAATGAATGGATAATAAAATATGCTTTTCTTCCCTTTGCAGAAAGGTGAGTGACCACATGGACAGAATGTTGTATCTACTATCTGTTATTGAATGGGCCAAAGGGAAGGGATATCAATGTTGTGTGTGGGTGTGGGGCCAGAGAAAGGCTAACACAAGAAATGCAAAAGCAAAAAGGCACCAACATATGATGTTGATTGTTATTATTATCATTCTTATTATAATGACTCTATTGTAGGCTAGGGATAATCATGAGAGTTTAAAGAATTTAAAAATTCTCATCTGTGAAAAATCAGTTGAAATGGAAGGAGAAAATCAAAAGAAATCAAGAGGATGAGAATAGGAAGGAAGGAAGTACAAAAAGATCTGGGAAGAGATGAAAGGAAACCAGAGGAAGCAACGCCAAAATTCATGGCTTGCTTACTGGGACACTTCAAGATCCTGTGATTTCATTAGTGTGAGTACCCTTGATGCCAAAGCAGAGTACAATCCCATTTTTTTGGGCAGGTGGTCTTTAAAATTTGTCATGGTCAAAATATTCATTGCCCTGCAGCCAGAGTGGTGATGACCTCTGAACTAACTCTCTGGTCCTCTGATGGCAGGCAAACAAAATGATCCTTAACTAAGCACCTTGAATTTAGAATCTCTTGTGATTCCCTTGATGTCTGCTTCCTGGACAGAAATTTCCATCCTGGTACTCAAGGAAAATCATGTTCCTGGCCTTCCTAATGAATCATTTTGTTATAGCAGAGCCTCCAAGGCTATTCTGCACTTTAAAATTCTTGTCTCCATTCAACAATAAGCTAGGAAGGTTTGAGCATTCTCACAGCAATCTGAATCATATTATAACCCACAATCTGAACTTGTAGCTAGCTTCTCTCTGTCTGTCTCTCTGTCTGTCTCTGTCTCTGCCTCTGTCTCTGTCTCTTCCCACTTCCCCCTTTCTTTCTCTTTGATGGACCAAAACTTGTAGGAGGAGAAGACCTAGGCAGTAATAAACCTCTGTCACTATCTGGGATCTAGCAGTCACAAACAATTAATTCTTCCCATGAGTTCCCAAGGTTAATTTTAGCCTCCTAAACTGTCTCCTGCCAGATCTGATCAGTTTCCTCCTTTAGCTCCAGCTGTCTGGTTCCTGATGGGATTTGGCTACAAGGAAGTTGGCATTATCAGTCCATTAACCATCACTAGCTGTGGAACTGTGAGACTGATGAATATTGATCACCTGTTCTATGGGGTTATCAGATGATGCTGAGTGGATCTGACATTTCCTAGTTGCCATGGGCAGCCTTTATTTCACCCAACTCAGAGCACTTTGCTACACAATTTTGCCCATTGGGAAGGAGGAGAAGTAGGAAGAAGAGAAAGAACTTTCAGTCAGCCTTAGATATCTGAGTTGACTGTCCTTATTGCTAGGGAGTACTTCAAGTGTACTCTTGTTCATTGCCTCAGGCCAGAGGTCAGCACTGAGTTGATGGATAAGTGCTCTAAATTATGTCTTTCTAACTTGGTTTGGAAAATGCATTGGTTAAAAAATAATCAATGAAACAGAAAGTCTTCCACTATCACTTTCTAGAATTGGACTTGAATATCTCCTGTCTGATCTCTAACCCTGAGCTCCCTCAAAAGCATTTAAATGCTAACAATGGAACCTTTTTTCTCTTGGATATGATTATCAAGGTACTAGCAGGATTAATGTAGATCAAATCAGCATCCTGAGCAGGAAAGCACCTTATTTTCCAAAAGATAGTGACTCTAGTGCCCAGAATCTACTGGTCTTTTTCTTCCTCTGCAGTAAACCTCATTCTCACTACCAAAAAACCCTTCCCCATATTCAAAGGTTCATTAGTTCTCAGGGTGAGTTAAAAGTAAATGTGTCTTTTAGTCAATCAAATACTGGTTCTCATTTATTGGGACGTCTCTTTTTGCCTGCAATCCCTTCTGGGAGAGCATAAGTAATCTTTATTAGTTTTCTTTTTCCTCCATTAAGCTCATGGACTATAGTGTTAATCAAAGACTTGAGAAAATTTGTTAACCATAGAGGTCATCTGGGAAGAGTTCAGATTCAGGGAAGTTGAGTTGCCAACAAACACTAGGTTGTAAAAAGGGATTCCAATTCATTCTATTAATGACTACCTAAAAGAAGCAGAAAATGCATTGGAATGGAATTAAAAAAAATAACTACTTAAAATTACTTATTTAAAAAAGAAACTATTTAAAAAAATTCAATCGACCAACTCTTTGCTCTATACAATACAAATAAGTTAATTGACTGATTTCCCCCCCATCAAACTGATCAAATTAAATAATTATTTTGGCAACCTATAGACTGAATTACAGGGGGCACATATTTTGTTTGACTGAAGGGGGAATGCTGTAGGAGTTGAGAAGATGGGATAAAGAAGCATGAAAAATGAATCTAAATATAAAAAAAAAACAACAAAAACTTCTTATGCTGCTCTTGGAATAATTAAGAAGAATTGATATTATGATACAGGTATATTTTCCATATGTCCCTTTCACATTCAATACTCAAAATAAATCTTCACGTTATTATTATTCATACAATAAGGGGAGGCAGAATCTGGAAGGCCTGGATTTAGTCTTGCCTCTTGTACATACTTAACTGTATGACTTTGGGGAAGTCACTTGACATCTTTTTACCCCAAACAAATAAGAATCCAAGTCACAAATTGCTGGCTTGCATTGGTGGAGAAAGTTCCAACATCAAGAGTTCTCTACATAGATAAAATAAAAAAGGTCTCAATCCCCTTCCCCCACAAAAAGAGCCTAATTTGGAAATTTGACTGTTTACAAGGCTATGGGATTTGCATAATTTTTGTCATTGATTAGAAATTAATAATAATAATAACTATGATTTATATGGTACTTTAAGGCTTGTGGCACACTTTACACATCTTACTTGATTGTTACTATAATCTTGTAATATAAGTGATATTATTATACTCATTCTATAGATGGAGAAACTGAGGCTTAGAAGCTTAAGTCACTTCCCAAGAGTCATGCAAGTAGAAAGTATTTGAGGCAAAATTTTGCACAAACAAAACCAATACAACCAAGATTAGAAGGGAAGCAGAAAGCTGGAAAACAAGTTTTATAGCCAATGTCTCTGATAAAAGCCTCATTTCTAAAATATATAGAGAACTGAATCAAATTTATACGAATACAGGCCATTCCCCAATTGATAAATGGTCCAAGGTTATGAACAGGTAGTTTTCAGATGAAGAAATTAAAGTTATCCATAGTCATAAAAAATTCTCTAAATCACTACTGATTAGAGAAATTAAAATTAAAACAACTCTGAAGGGCAGCTATGTTGCACAGTGAATAGAGCCCTGGAATCAGGAAGACTTGAGTTCAAATCTGACCTCAGACATTTAACACTTATTAGTTGTGTGACCTTGGGCAAGTCACTTAGCCCCAATTGCCCTGCTTTGCCCCCCTCCAAAAAGCAAAAACAAAAACAACAACCCACAAACAAACCCAATTCTGAGGTACCACCTCACACCTATCAGATTGGCTAATATGACAAAACAGGAAAATGATAAATGTTGGAGATGTAGGAAAATTGGAACACTAATGCATTGTTGGTGAAGTTGTAAACTGATGTAACTATTCTGGAGAGCAATTTGAAACTATTCTCCAAGGGCTATAAAACTGTGCAAACTCAACAATACCACTACTAGGTCTGTATCCCAAAGAGATTGTACAAAAGGAAAAAGACCCATGTGGAGAAAAATACCTCTTTTGTGGTGGCAAAGACTTGGAAATTGAAGGAATGCCCATCAAATGTGGAATGACTGAATAAGTTGTGGCATATGAATGTAATGGAATACTATCATTGTATAAGAAATAATGAGCAGGTAGATCTCAGAAAAACCTGGAAAGACTTACATGAACTGATGATAAGTGAAATGAGCAGAACCAAGAGAACTCTATACACATTAAAAACAACTTTGTGTGATGATCAACTTTGATAAACTTAGCTCTTCTCAGCAATGCAATGATCTAAAACAATCCAAAAGACTCATGATAGAAAATACTATCCACATCCAGAGAATAAGCTATAGAGTCTGAATGCAGATCGAAGCATACTATTTTCTCTTTTTAATGTTTTTTTTCCCATTTGTTTTGGTTCTTCCTTCACAATGTGACTAATCTGAAAATATGTCAAACAGGATTGTACATATATAAGCCCATGTCAGATTGGATGCTGTCTTGGGGAGGGGAGAAAAAAAAATTTGGATCTCAAAGTCCTACAAAAGTCAATGTTGAAAACTATATTTATATAATTGGAAAAATAGTTTAGTGGAAAAAAAACCTGCGAAGGTTTGAGATGATGCCAAGTGAAGTGAGCAGAATCAGGAGAAGCACTTACATAATAGTGCAGTATTATTGAGATGATCAATGGTGAAAGACTTGGTAATTGATCAACACAATGATCTACCATTTTTCCAAAGGACTATGATGACAAATACTATTTACCACCAGATAGAGAACTGATGGACTCAAAATGCATATGGCAGGAAAATTTTGAAATCTTTTTTATTCAGAAGATGGCCAATGAAGAAATTTGATCTACATGACTTCATATTTGTAATGGGTTTTCTATTTCTTGTCTTAATGAATGGGGGATGAGTGAGAGGAGGTAGAGAATTAGAAATTGAAAATAATATAAAATTGAATTAAAAACATACCTATGCTATACTGTATTTTTACTTATTTTGTTAGATATTTCCCAAATACATTGTAATTTGGTTCTGGCCACACTAAGTTTTTTTTATTTTTTAGTAGGTTTATGATCTGTGGGAAGTAAGTTTGTCACCTCTCCTCTAGGTAAATCTCTGAGATTATAAATTGCAGAGAAAAGAGCCAACTTGCACTGATTAAATGAAGTTTCTTTGTTTGGGAGGTCTCTATACCACTAAAATAACAGGTCCACTACCTATTCCTATTCTTGAATCATATTATTATAAAAAAGGGAAGTTTTTGCTATCTTTGAAATTTAAGGAGCTGCTCTGTAAAATTAGTGGTGTGGTTGATATAGAGTAAAACTAGCTTCCTTCAACATAATCCAGCATGAAACCTTAATTTACACATACATAGGAGGGATTCAGTTATTTGCACTCTTGCCTGGATAACCTCAAACTTGAATGGGCAAATAATTGAATAAAATCTTTTTTCTGTCTGATTCCATTTGATGATGGATGGGACCTGTCTTTCAATAAAAGAAACTGAAATCTCTTCTCTGATTTTCATCACAGACAGCTATACTCCATTGCTGAAATTAGAAATCACAACTGACATATGGTGTGAGTTCAATGTAATTTATAAAGCTCAACTAATGCTCCAAATCCTTATACATTACATTACATTGTTCAATACAGCTAATCCCTTGTAGTGATTTCAAATACAAAGAGAACAGGAAATATTTTCTTGGTTAAAAACTACTGGAGTTCAGTTTCCATTACTATTTTTTCAAAGTAATTTTGAAGATGTACTCACAAGCAGTTCTCATACATAGTCTTCTTAGTTAATGTATATGGTTGCATTTTTTCTTGTAGAAGTGTCGGAATATTTTATGTAGGTCTGAGTAGTTTTTTTTTCCTGAAACCTAAAATAAATGTGTTCAGAGAAAGAAGAAACAGACTGAAAGAAAAACTGACAGTTGGGTGTTTTGTTGGCTTTTTTTTTGACAGTTCAAAACATCTTTAGCTTTTGCCATTCAATTCTGAAAAGACTAAAATGTTCTAAATGAAGGTTGTAGCTACTATGCCTTGGGAATGAAAGAATCATGATGCTGAAAAGCACATTAGGGGTCTTCTGAGCAAATTCTCTTGCTTTGAAGAAAATACTATACTCATGGCATCTCAGAAAGAAAATCCTCTGCTCATTTTATTTTAATGTATTCAGGGGAAGAGATATTTCTGCCTTTATTGTGAGTAAAATTTGAGTTCCTTGAGGGCAGGATTTTTAAATTTTTGATTTACCTAGAATCTAGCATATAGCTCGAGTTTAATAAATGCTTGTTCAATTGAATTGGCAATTTGTTACAACATATTACAACTCTTACGAGCAATCACCTCTTATACAGTTTCAAGCGACTCCCTCTCTAGAGGAAGAAAGGAAAAATATGTTTACTGCTACTCTTCACTATACAATTTCTCAATCAATTTGCATAAGTTCCCTGCCTCCATCTCCTTACCATCCCTAATTTCTTTTCAACTATTTTCAATCTTTCACACTATTGACTATCCCTTTCTTCTTGGAACTCTTTCCTTCTTTGGTCTCCCTGAAATTGAATGGTCTTGGTCATCCTGTTTACTCTATAATTAAGCTCCCTTTCTTCTATGTTTTTTCTTTGCTGATTTCTCTTTCCATTCAAATAACTAAGTTGTGTACAGTCCTTAATGGTTAGGGCTTGGGAACACCCTGGATCTTCTCTCTATATATTCTTTTCCCTGGTGAACCAGCTTTAATTACCAACTCTATGCTGATGATTCCATGTTTATATATCTCTAGTTCCAATATCTTATTAGAGCATCTGGCTATATGTCATCACCTGTCTATTAGTTGGCAAACACATAACACTTATCATGTATTTTCCAAAATGATTATTATTTCCCTCTTAAACCAACTCCTACTCCCAACTCTCCTATTTAGGCAATAGCACCATTCTTTACCATCCTTCTGGACAGCATCCTAAATAATGGAGGCATCATCTTGCTGAAAAAGGTCCACATAGTCAAAGCTATGGTTTTTCTACCAACAATGTATGGTGATGAGAGTTGAACTATAAGGAAAACTTATCACTGCAGAATTGATGTTTTTGAATTGTGGTGCTGAAAAAGGCTTTTGAGAGTCCCTTGGACAGCAAAGAGATCTAATCAGTCAACATTTAAAGGAATTAATTTAGGCTGTTCACTGGGAGGTCAAATACTAAATTTGAAGCTTAAATACTTTGATCACATAATGAAAAGATTCCATGGGAAACAACCTGATGTTGGGAAAGATTGGAGCAAAATGAAAAGGGGATGGTAGAAAATAAGATGGATAGATAATGTCATGGAAGCAATGAAGATGAGCCTAGACAGATTTTGGGAGATAGAGGAGTCTAGAAAGGCTTGATATGTTATTGGGTTAGTAAGAGTTGGACACTACTGAATGACTGAAGAACAACAACCATCTTTCTCTCAGTAAGCCTGAAACCTGAGAATCTTCTTTGGGCATTTTATTCCTCTATCCCGAAGTCCAGGTCTGGGTTAATACTTTAACCTTCTATAATATCATCACAAAAATTTAAATTTGCATAATATGAATCAATCAATAAGCCCAGACTTCTTAAAGATAAGCTTTCCTGAGGGACGGAGCCAAGATGGCGGAGTAGAAACAGCTCGTCCAAGCCTCTCTGCCCCCAGATTCTCCACAAACTATGTAAAAAAGGACTCTGAAAATCTTCTGGAGCCCCAGCACCCACAGAACGACACAGAGAAGCTAACCTCCCGCTGAGGACAGCCCAGCACCCTGCAGGAAGGACCAGCGCAGTGGTCTGGGAGCCGGCAGCGCGCAGAGCGCAGGAGCCAAGCTGAGCCCAGGTCCACGTGAGCCGAGGTTTTAGCCCCAGGGCGGCAGGGCCAGCAGCCGGCTGGAGGAACCCCAGAACACCAGGAACTGTGGAGACGCCAGAATTATCAACATAGACTTGCCTAGGACAAAGTAAGAGGTTAGTGTCCTATGGACTTTGGGACCTGTATTTGGGGGAATGCGTCAGCTCCCTCCCCTGGGGGCTAGAAGCTGCTGAGGAGACACGCCACTGTGTAGTTTTCAGAGGCATTTCCGGCTCCCAGCCTACAAATCGTGGGGAGATTCAGCGATCAGTCTTGGGGGGTAATCGCTCTTGCTTTAACCTCCCTGGATCTGGATTGTGATCTAGGGTGGAAGTTGTGGGTGGGTTTACAGCTTGCCAGAAACGGAAGTTGCCCCCTACACGTTCGGGACGAAAATTCCTCTATCTGGCCTTAAAGCCATAGTGTGGCAACAAGCCCAAAAGTCAAGCAATTAAGTGGCAACATGCCAAGGCAAAGGAAACAGAGAAATGCAACCCTAGACTCCTATTTTGGGGGCATAGGGCAGGAAAAGGACTGTGAGGTCAGAAGTCCTGCTCCAAAAGCCCCAGGGGAAAACATGAGTGGGTTGCAGGCCATAGAGGACCTTAAGGAGGACTTTAAAAATCAAATAAGAGAAGTGGAGGAAAAATTAGAAAGAGAAATGAGAAGGATGCAGGAAAAGCATGAAATGAGGGTCAACAGCCTGACTGAGGAAAACAACACCTTAAAAAATAGACTAGCTCAAATGGCAAAGGAGGCCCAAAAGGGCAATGAGGAGAAGAATGCCTTAAAAAGTCGAATTTGCCAGATGGAAAAAGAATCTCAAAAGTTCACTGAGGAGATTTATTCCTTCAGAGTTAGACTGAGCAAATGGAAGCTAATGACTTTATGAGAAATCAAGATGCTGTTAAGCAGATCCAAACAAATGAAAGATTAGAAGGCAATGTGAATATCTCATGGGAAAAACCACTGACCTGGAAAATAGATCCAGGAGAGACAATTTAAAAATTATTGGACTACCTGAAAGCCATGATCAAAGAAAGAACCTAGAAATCACCCTTCAAGAAATTCTCAAGGAAAATTGCCCTGATGTTTTAGATCCAGAGGGCAAAATAGAGGTTGAAAGAATCCACCAATCACCTCCTGAAAAAGATCCCAAAAAGAAAACTCCCAGGAATATTATAGCCAGGATCCAGAATCCCCAGATCAAGGAGAAAATACTACAAGCAGCCAGGAAGAAACAATTTCAATATTGTGGAAACACAATCAGAATAGCCCAGGACCTGGCAGCTTCTACACTGAGGGATCGAAGGGCATGGAATATGATATTCCAGAGGGCAAAAGAACTGGGAATGAACCCAAGGGTCACCTACCCAGCAAAACTGAGTATTTTGTTTCAGGGGAAAATATGGTCATTCAGTGGAATAGAGGACTTTCAAGCATTCTTGAGGAAAAAACCAGAATTGAATAGAAAATTTGACATCCAGACACAAGAAGCAAGAGATGCCTGAGAAGGTAATCAGTGAAAAGAAATCAAAAGGAACTTATCAAAGTTTAAGTATTTACATTCCTATATGGAAAAGCAATAACTGACTGATGATATCTTTCTCACTATGAAAATAATGGAAGAAGGGGGTGTGGTCATATGAATACATATGTGAATGTGTGTGTATATGGTTACAGTTATATATGGATAGAGGGCATAGGCTGATTTTGTTGGGAAGGGAGAGTACTCAAGGGATGAAATTATGAGGTGAGAGAGGAAAGTGGCAAGAGGAGATGGGGAGAGACATGGTAGGGTAAACTATCTCATGTAGGGGAAGTGGTGCAAAGGAGGGGGAGAATAAGGAAGGCTAAAAAGGCAAAACCACATTCACATTGAATTTAGTTCAGGGAGAAAATGACATACATACTAAATGGGATATCTCAACCTGCAGCAGGATAGGGGGAAGGGGGATGAGAGGAGAGATGATGGATGGGAGGGCATCCTTGGGGTGAGGGGAGGTTGGAAGTACCCACTATAGAAGAGGGACAGGATCATGTAGGGAATGGACCAGGTGGGGGGTGGGATGAGTGGGAGGGAATTATAAGCAGCCTTGCACAATATATCTACTATGATAATGTTTTGCATAGCTAGACATGTACAACATATACTGAATTACTTATATCCCAAGAAGGAATGGGTGACAAGGGAGGAAGGAAATGGATCTGAAATTCAAGGTCGCAACATTAAATGTTTCAAATATATATATAAATACTATTATTAATACTCTTTTGCCTATAATTGGGAGATAAGATGTGCAGGCATTGGGACACAAAGATTCATCTTCCTCTAATGGAAAAGTCGATGGGGGTATGGGAGAAGGTAAGGGAGAGAGCAGATTGGAGGAAGCGATATCTTGTGGGACTGCTATTCTGGGAGGCTGGGTAGGGGAATAATGGGGGGAAAATGATTGTAACTCAAAATCTGGTGGAAATGAATGATGTAAAACAGAAGTTAATAAAGTATTTGTTTAAAAAAAAAAGATAAGCTTTCCTTAATTTCTGGTGGCAACAATCTGATTTTGAAACACTGTCATAAATTTTTCTCTTTCTGTAAACAAATCTTAGACATTTGTTTGAAACTTCTGTGTCACCATATTATTTGTTGATTTGATGTGGACCTCATCCATGGAGTAGATTTTGATTCTACTCTTGGATCTTAGTTATTTTCTCTATCTGCAGGTGGCCAATATGTGATTACTTTTGATAAATCAAGTGGTATGCACTTGTCTTTTTTTTTTAACTATTTTTATAATTTAAAAAAATTGTTCATAGTGTGATCTGGGATCACCTGTCATTTCTTTTCCTCTTTAATAATGAGGAAGCATTAATCTTTCTATAGGTGCCTTGAGGCAATGATCTCTGTATTTCATGAACTTTTTACAAGATTTTATTTGGACACCTTTTATATCTAGTGTCATTCATTTTACTGTGCTAAAAAGTATACCTTAATACTGTTGTTGTGTAGGTGTTAATTGTATTGATGTCAGAAAGCAATTCATTCCCTTGGTATATATGAACTCAACTTCCTTGTTTTCTTGGTGTATCTTGCCTTTAGAAGATCAAGGTATTTGTAACACTTTCATTCCTATCTTTCAAAAATTCTATCTCTAAAATGAACTCTTTGCTTCATCAGGCGTATCTCCTAAACACGATATACCCATTTTGGACTCTAATAATGCCACAGTCACTCATGTCCCTGTTCTTCCCAGGTCATTCCCAGTATATTGTACCAATCTAGGTCATAGCCACCAGTGTCCTAGCCATTTGTCTTCATCTCAGGGTCTTTCTTACCCAGCTACCTTCAGCAACCCACTCATCTCCTCATCTTCCTAATCTTTTCCAGTACCCTTTCCATACCAGTTAGGTTCTAAGCCTCCTGGACTCTATCTTCACCCCAGAGCCTTCCCTAGTAGTATGCATTAGCCTTAGATGGCAGCTACTCAACTCTGGTCTTTGTCCTAGCTTTAGGGCCTTCTCTATCACTTCAAAGTCTACCTCCATATCAGACCACTCTAACCCCTCCATCATCCACACTTTTTAGTTTTTCATTCTCACTCCTGCCACTTTTTTAACAGAAAAGAAAACAGAGGCTCAAAGAACTTAAGTAATGTAGTATAGTCAATCAATCAATCAATAAACAAAAAATGGCTATTATGTTCCAGGCACAGTGCTAAGTGGTAGGAATACCGATATAAAAAAGAAAACAGTCCCTGCCTTCAAGGAGCTTACAGTCCAATTGGGGGAGACAGCACACAAGAGGAAGATAAAAAGAAAGATGGACAGAGGAGGAAAAGGTACACTGAAGTAAGGGCATAGTGCATAAATCAGTCAGAGAATTCTGAAAGTAATGCAGCCTGGTGAGAAATGAGAAGATGCCTGAGCTGATTTATCTTCATAGGTATGTGGTAGAGCCTGTAGTGAACTGCAGGTCTCTTGACTCCAAGTCTCAGCTTATCATGTAGAAAAAAACATTTTAACAAAGAGTATATCAATATGTTATATTGTCTGTGGTCTCCCTTATGGAGAACTCATTAATTTTCTTTTATAATCAGTTATGAAATATATATTCTCTTTATATAAAGAGAAACATGTTTATAAAGTACATATACATGTAGAGAGAGAGAGAAAGAGAGAGAAAGAGAGAGAGAGAGAGAGAGAGAGAGAGAGAGAGAGAGAGAGAGAGAGAGAGAGAGAGAGAGAGAGAGAGAGAGATCATATTTGGGCAATATGGTATAGTAAAAAGAGCATTGAATCTGAAGGCATAAGATCTGGGTTTGAATTCCCCTTCTAACAAGTACTGGCTGGGTGGCTATGGGCAAATCACTTAAACTCCTAGGTTCTTTGTTTATATATCAGATAAATACATGTGATGGACTTGACAGTTTTGGAGGTCTTTCTTTAAATCTGTGGTTCTTTCTGTATTTTTGGTTTGATTTTGGACCAGATCTTTGATTTCATTGGTATTAGGAATATCCAGTGTGGAAACTCCCTCTCACAATACAAAATGGCACCCACTTTACAACTTGCAGTCTCAGAGAATTGCCAATGGACATTGGAGAGGATTTCACAGACTTATATATTATAGGTGGGACATGAATGTAGGCTGACTCAGGCTGGTTCTCTGGATTTCTACCCACTATGCAAAGCTAGTTTTTGAATTTTTCTCTCTCCCTCTATAATAAGTTCCTACATATAGTGTGTGTGTGTGTGTGTGTGTGTGTGTGTGTGTGTGTGTATACACACACATAGGTATGTACACATACACATACAATATACTGACAACACATACACACACACGTATATGCATGCTTATATGTATACATCAATGGGAATAATCAGGAAAGTCCCCTGATCTACTTGACCGGAACACTTCCCATGGAACTGTTCCCTTCAGGTAGGGCCTATGCTCAGACTATTTTCATTGACGCATGCACTCTAGTTTGTTTTTAAATGGTATACACAGTCAGAGGCTGTGCCATAATAGGAGGGGCTGTGTCGAAGATGATTAATGACCAGGAGAGCCAGCCAGAAAGAGCCACCTTTAGAAATAATCCATGACATGAGGCGCAAAAGCAGGGGCTGGGGTCCAAGTTCAACTTCATGAGTTGAAGTCAGTACAGCCAGTCAAGTATATTAGAGGGCTTTCCTGATTACTCCCATTAAATGCAATGATCTACACACATATAAATACATGCATATAGGTATATATATATATATATTTGTTTAGCTATATACACCTCTACATAATGCATCTATACATATAGACAAGCACACACATATCTATATATGCACACCTATACTCATGTTGTTTTAGCAATTTCTCCTAAAGAGAACAGACTGCCTTCTTTGTGTTGTACATGTCTGAGAAAGCCAAAGTGACAGATGAACAACACACTCAAACTACAAGAGCAGATATGGAAAGCTAGTTCTCCTGAAACTGCATTTGTTTAGACTGTTTGATGCTATTTCTAAGAGAGATGAGGGGAACTTCCCTTTGTCTAGGCCATTCCTGATCTTTCCTCTTCCAAGATGATGAGGGTACAGAATGGACAAGATATCTCAACCTGGGGTGTTTCAAGGACAAATCATTCTAATGTACACAGAGCAGCAGCTCTGTTGACTCACCAACCATGATTCAGATCCTTGCAGACTATTTTTGTGTTGCTGCAATGGTCTCATCATGCTGAAAATAGACTCCTGAAAGCTTTAGTTTGGGGTTGTCACAAAGAGTACCTCTTCTGCTTTATAGGAGGCCTTAATGGAAAAAAAATAACCAGAGAAGTTTTTTTTTTTCCTTGATAGTGCTGTGTGCCTATTACATACCAAATTTTTCCTCTACTTTGGCATCATTTGCCCTCCTTCTTGCTTCCTGGCATTGGAAGAATCATAAAATTATAAGGAAAGAATTGGTCTTTGATGATTGTAATCCTGGTTTTTTTAGAAGTCCTGGTGATTCTTAGCCAGACCGATTATAATCCAAGTTAGAATTTAGATAAACTCAGGAGATGAAGTGTCACATACAAGAAAGAACAAATAGGGCCTATGTCACTGGATTACAGAATACACAGAAGGGAGAAAGGTGTAATAAAACTAGGAAATTAGGAAGTGACCAAGTTATGCAAAAATTTAAAAGGCAGAGAATTTTATTTTTCATCCTGGAAGCAGTAGGGAGCCATTAGAGTTGATTGAATGAAGAGGGAAGGCCTGTATTTTAGGGAAATCAATTTGACAACTGAGTGGAGTGGAGAGAGATCTGTGGAAGGGAGACAAAAGAACAGAATATTGAAATAGTTCAGACAGGTAATGGAGACCTTTACTAGGTTGGTGGCAGTGACAAAGGAGAGACAAGGGGAATGTGTAAAAGTTGTTATGAAGGTATGATTGAATATGGAGATGAAAAAGTGTAAGGAGTCAAGGATGACACTTATTTTATGAACCTGAGTGACTAAGAAGATGATGGTGCCCTCAATAGTAATAGAAATATAGAATATTTCCCTTCACAAGCTCAAATCTGATTTTGTGTACTTTACTCATTTCTCTTTATTATATATTCTGAAGCAAGCAGAATAAATCTAATCCCTTTTCTTCAAGACAGGTCTTTACATTCTGGAAGACAATCATATATCTCTATCTATCTCTATCTCTCTATCTCATCTATATCTATAAATATAGTTTTTCCCCTCTTTTCCAGGCCAACCATTTCCTTCAATGGATTTATATACAGTGTGTTCTCTATTCCTATATCAATCCTGGTCACCCTTCTTTAGATGTGATATGTTTGTCTATATTCTTACCAAAATATTTCTTCCACAAAACTGGGGTTTTCAGTACTTAGCTCAAAATCCAGACACATTTTATGCCATTAGTCACAATTTATACTGTTGAATCATGTTTGTCGCTATCTTGGTGATCAGAGAAGCTATAACTTGACCTTTTAACTTTAGGGCTTATTGCTCCTAAGGTGGACATTCAAGAGATGTGATATCTATGAACATGAAGTTCATACTTGATTGAATTGTTTTGTTCAATGTGCATATGCTATAATCAAAAGAAAAAAAAAACTGTTTGGTGTGCTCAGTGAAAAAGAATAATTTGAAAATTCATCAATAAGTTGAATAAAATTGTATGTTTCTCCTAAGTTTTTTTTCTCTTGGAACAGGATCAAATGGACTGGATTCTGTTCAGGTTTGCTATGGATATATAAAATACAACCTTAAAATAACCTTTTAAATCTTCTACTTTGTTAGCTTCACTTTTGATGTGAAAAGACTAATATTTGTCATATATGTCTCAAAGATTCTTGGAAATAGTGTTTTGTGGATCATAAATTCTTCCAAATTCTCTCCTTGTCTTCTTCAAGCTTTATTGCTGTGTCTCCATAGCCAAAGTCAAGCATGGGGTTGAGGATATTTACAGGCAAATTTTCATAGTTGGAGCTGAGTAAAACACATAGATAGCCTCTATAGATACCTTTGATCCAAACTTTGTTTTTGGCATTGTTTTCAATTACTTTCCCAGCAAATCTTTTATTAGAGCTGCTAATGAATAGAAAATTAAACTGCTTATGTTTTGCCCCCTGTGTATTTCTTCTCTTGTCCTTAAGACACATACAAACACATGAAATTTGAGATAGATTATCCCATGGGAAATCCTGGTTCAGGACCAGTCAGTCTCCTGGGATACTCAGTAACATAAAGGGTCTAGCTTTGTGAAATCACATAGCTATAATGAAAGCATGCAAATGGAAAGATGAAAACAGTAAAGTAAGAATCCAACCTTACTTTCCCTATGTGGAAGTATCAGTCTCAATTGTAGCAGAAGCCTGCTTTCCTCATTACCTTCAATAAGACACATACTGATCATGGATCATCTTTGTCTTAAGAGGTTCTTATTCATGATTTTTCTTCAACTGATAATTGATAGAGAAAAATAATAAGAATAAAACAGAGAGGTGAATTGGTTGCAGAATTCACAGGTAGCCCTTGAATAACAGAGTTTGCTATTTACAGAGAATACAAAAGAAATAAAACCCTTTACTATTTTTATTTTTTCAAAATACACATGTAATAGATTGCCTGGTTGATGAAGGTCCAATCCCTAAAGTATTCTTAGATACTCCCTGTCTGTTCTGAGTCTAAAAGACCACATGGAAACTTGAGGGAAGCTCTGCAAAAGGAGGACTCAGGACAGGGGAGAACCATTAATGCCATCAAAGGTCCCAACAATAACTAGAGTCTTAACATAGGCTGTTGGAGAGGTAGTAACCAATAATATGAATGTCTACACATGAAGGGGAAAAATCAACCACCCAAGTGTGCTGGCAGTTTTAAGGATTGTGACCCTCTGTGATGAAGAGAAATCTTGTTTATGCTCTCTAGAAAGGTACTGATCTACTAGATACAGCAGAGAACTCCATCTGAGGACATCTATGAGCACTACAAGAAAGAAGAAGTAAAGGCCTTCTAGGGACAAAGATCAGGAAGTGCTCCTTATGCCCATCTTCTCTACATGTGTAACTCATTAGCATTATGTATATATATATATATATATATATATATATATATATATATATATATATATATATATATATATTGGATTATTTGCTCCTATAAAAAGAGTTCCTATGAGTAATTTTGTACATAAAGGTCCTTCTTTCATCTTCTTTAGTAGTATTGTTAGTTCAAAGTGTGTACACAATTTGGGTACCACATTTTATGAAGAGCATTGGAAAGCTGATGAGAGTCAGAGGAGGACAATCAGAATGGTTTGCATGATGTATGAAGAGTGATGAAAGAAATGGGGATGCTCAGGTCTGGGAAGTGAGTGCTGGGAGGTCAAATGATAGCTGTCTTTTAGGAGATAAAAGGCTGTTCTGTGGAAGAAGTACTGGAATTGCTCTGTTTTGCCAAGCAGAAAGGACCAGGTACTATGGGTGCAATTTGCAAAGCGGAAGATTTAGATTTGCAAAAGGGAAAATCTCAGCAATTTAAATGATAGAGGAATAGGCTACCCTGGGTGATAATGGGTTGCCCCTCAGTATAATCTTTTTTTTTCCTTATTAAACAAATGCTTTATTAACTTCTGGTTTACATCATTCATTTCCACCAGATTTTGAGTTACAATTTGTCCCCCATTTTTCCCTACCCACCACCCCAGAATAGCAGTCACACTAGGTATCCCCTCATCCAATCTGCTCTCTCCCATATCTTCTCCCACACCCCCTTCGGCTTTGCCATTAGGGAAAGGTGAATCTCTGAGCCCCAATGCCTGGACATCTTATGCAACATTTAATTTTAAAACTTTGATTTTCAGATCCATTCCCTTCCTCCCTTGTCACCCACTCCCTCTGAGAAGATAAGCAATTCAGTATGTGTTGTATATGTATGGCTATGCAAAACATTACCATAGTAGAAATATTGTAAAAAACTGCTTATATTTCCTTCCCACCCATCTCACCTCCCACCTGGTCCATTCCCTACTTTGATCCTGTCCCTCTTTGATAGTGGGTACTTCTAACCTCCCCCCCCCCAGAATGCCCTCCCCTCCATCATCCCCCCTCTCATCCCCCTTTCCCCTACTCTCCTGCAGGGTGAGATATCCCATTTAGTATGTATGTGATTCTCTGCTTGAGCCAACTTCAATGAGAATATGGTTTTGCCTTTTTGCCTTCCTGTTTTTCCCCTCCCCTGCAACTACTTCCCCTTGCCTCTTCTACATGAGATAGCTTACCCTACCCTGTCTCTCTTCATCTCCTCTTGCCACTTTCCTCTCTCACCTCTTAATTTAACCCCTTAAGAATCATCCCTTCCCATCAAATTCAACCTGTGCCCTCTATCCATATATGCCTATAAACATATGCCCATATACCCTTCTTCAATTATTTTCATAATGAGAAAGGTTTCATCAGACACAGTTATTATTTTTCCATGTAGGAATGTAAATAGTTCAACTTTGATAAGTTCCTTTTGATTTATTTTCCCTGATTACCTTCTCAAGCATCTTTTGCTTCTTGTGTCTGAATGTCAAATTTTCTATTCAACTCTGGTTTTTTTCTTCAAGAATGCTTGAAAGTCCTCTATTTCACTGAATGACCATATTTTCCCCTGAAACAAGATACTCAATTTTTCCTGGGTAGGTGACCCTTGGCTTCAATCCCAGCCCTTTTGCCCTCTGGAATATCATATTCCATGCCCTTCAATCCCTTAGTGTAGAAGCTGCCAGGTCCTGTGCTATTCTGATTGTGTTTCCACAATATTGAAATTGTTTTTTCCTGGCTGTTTGGAGTATTTTCTCCATTATCTGGGAGTTCTGGAACCTGGCTAAAATATTCCTAGGAGTTTTCTTTTTGAGATCTTTTTCAGGAGGCGATCAGTGGATTCTTTCAACCTCTATTTCCCCCACTGAGTCTAAAACATCAGGGCAATTTTCCTGGACAGTTTCTTAAAGGATGATTTCTAGGTTCTTGCTTTGATTGTGGCTTTCAGGTGGTCCAATAATTTTAAATTATCACTCCTGGATCTATTTTCCAGGTCAGTGGATTTTCCCATGAGATATTTCACATTGCCTTCTATTCTTTCATTTGGTTGGATCTGCTTAACAGCATCTTGATTTCTCATAAAGTCACTAGCTTCCATTTGCTCCAGTCTAACTCTGGAGGAATGAATCTCCTCAGTGAGCTTCTGAGATTCTTTTTTCATCTGGCAAATTCAGCTTTTTAAGGCATTCTTCTCCACATTGCCTTTCTGAGCCTCTTTTGCCATTTGAGTTAGTCTATTTTTTTTTATAATTTATTAGTTTAGTTTCAGTTAACAAGATTCAATTCCATAGTTCCTTGATTTTCAAATTTCCTTTACTTCCCTCCCACTCCCCCCACGACAGTCTGGTATAGAATCTGCAAACACATTCATATTAGACATTATTCCAATTACAGAGGCATATTGTACTAGGTGGGATGAAAGATGGTAAAGAAGAAATAAAACCAAACAATGAAAAGAAAAAGGTCATTTATTTTGCTTGCATCAGGATTCAGACTCAGTTCTTTCTAGTTATGTCTCTGGATGGCTCATTTCTCTCTTTCTTGAGTCTTTCGGGATTGATTTCTATCACTGCATTGCTGAAAAGAGTCCAGTCTGTCATAGTTGGTCATCACAGATATGGTATGTCTGTGATTGTATATAAATTTCTTTTGATTCTGCTCTTCTTGCTCAGCATCAGTTTGTATAAGTCTCTCCAGGTAATTATCAAATCCGTCACCTCCTCGTTTCTTATAGCACAATAATATTCTATTACATTCATATACCACAACATGTTTAGCCATTCCCCAATTGATGGGCACCCCTTTAGTTTCCAATTCTTTGCAACCACAAAAAGGGCTGCTAAAAATATTTTTGTACATATGGGTCTTTTTCCACTTCTGTGATCTCTTTGGGATATAACCCCAGAAGTGGTATTGTTGGGTCAAAGGGGTATGAAATTATTTATACTCCTTTGGGCATAATTCTGGATTGCTCTCCAGAATGGTTGGATAAGTTCACAACTCCACCAGCAATGTATTAGTGTTCCAATTTGTCCACATCCTCTCCATCATTTGTCACTTTCTTGTTTTTCATCTTAGCCAATCTGACTGGAGAGATGTGGTATCTCAGAGTTGTTTTGATTTACATTTCTTTAATCAATAGTGATTTAGAGCATTTCTTCATATGTTTATAGATATCTTTAATTCTTTCTCTGAAAACTGCCTGTTCATATCCTATGACCATTTATCAATTGGGGAATGACTCGTATTCATATAGATTTGGCTCAATTCTCTATAAATTTTAGAAATGAGTCCTTTATCAGAGACACAAGTTGTAAAAATTCTTTCCCAATTTCCCACCTCCCTCTTGATCTTGGTTACATTGGCTTTGTTTGTACAGAAGCTATTTAATTTAATGTAAACAAAATTATCCATTTTGTATTTTATAATGCTCTCTAATTCTTGTTTGGTCCTAAAGTTTTCCCCTCTCCACAAATCTGTCAGGTAAACTATTCCTTGCTTTCCCAAATTGCTTACAGTATCATTCTTTACACCTAGATCATGCACCCATTTAGACTAGATTTTGGTATATGGTGTTAGATAATGATCTATGCCCAGTTTCTGCCATACTGTTTTCCAACAGTTTTTGTCAAATAGTGCTTTCTTATTCCCAAAACTGGGATCTTTGTGTTTATCAAACAATAGATTACTATATTCATTAACTGCTGGGTCTCCTGAGCCTAATCTAATCCATTGATCCACTACTGTACACCTCTGCCATTATCAAGCAGTTTTGATGACTGCTGCTGTATAATACAGATTAAGATCTGGCATAGCTAGTCCACCTTCCTATCGTTCCTTTTCATTACTTCCCTTGATATTCTAGACCGTTTGTTTTTCCAAATAAATTTTGTTATTATTTTGTCTAACTCTAGGCAGTAGTTTTTTGGTAAATTGATTGGTATGGCACTATTTAGTTTTAGTTTGGGTAGAATTGTCATTTTTATTAATATTAGCTCGACCCAGCCATGAGCAATTGATATTTTTCCAACTATTTAGAACTGATCTGATTTGTGTGAGAAGTGTTTTGTAGTTGTGATCATATAGATTCTGGGTTTGTTTTGGCAAGTAAATTCCCAAATATTTTGTAATGTCTACAGTGACTTTAAATGGGATTTCTCTTTGTATCTCTTGCTGTTGAGTTTCATTAGAGATGTACAGGAATGCTGAGGATTTATGTGGGTTTATTTTAAATCCTGCAACTTTGCCAAATTTATTTATTGTCTCAAGTAGTTTTTTACTTGATTCTCTAGGATTCCCTAAGTATATCATCATATCATCTGCAAAGAGTATTTTCAAAGAGTATAATCATATTTGCCATCACATACAACGCCTGAATAACCAACCAATGAACACTATCTCAAATCTCAAACAACTCAGCCTCCATTCTAATAACTCTAGCCCTAGCAATCAAATTAGGCCTCGCCCCCTTTCACTTTTGAGTACCAGAAGTAGCACAAGGCATCACCCTCTCATCCGGAATAATCCTATTAACATGACAAAAAATTGCCCCAACATCACTACTTTACCAAATTTCCCCTTCCCTTAACATGAATATCCTAATCACCCTAGCTATTGCATCAACACTACTGGGCGGATGAGGAGGCCTAAATCAAACACATATACGAAAAATCCTAGCCTACTCATCCATCGCCCACATAGGATGAATGACCATTATTGCCCTTATCAATCCATCCATAACCCTATTAAACCTATCAATCTACATCATCATAACACTAACCATGTTCATCACACTCAACTCTACTACCATTACCAAAATCAAATCTATCACTAACCTATGAAATAAATCAACCTCAATAACTATTATCATTTTTCTTACCCTATTATCACTAGGAGGACTACCCCCACTAACAGGCTTTATACCCAAATGACTAATCCTACAAGAACTCGTAACCAATAACAACCAAATCACAGCCACATTAATAGCACTGTCAGCCCTACTAAACCTATTCTTTTACATACGAATCATCTACGCCTCCACCCTCACAATGTACCCATCATCTAACAACTCTAAACTCCAATGACCACACCACCAATCAAAACCAACCAACTTAATTCCATCCCTTACCACCATCTCATCTCTCCTCCTTCCCCTCTCCCCACTATCACTCACCATATTTAACTAAGAATTACAAGACTCTATCTCGCATCATCCAAACGCAAATCGGATACTTTAATTAAGCTAAATTCTCCAAATAGGCCCAGGCAGTCACACAACTACTTCTCTGAATTTGCAATTCAACGTAATATATACTTCAAGGCCATCATATAAAGGCTTAGGTTCAAACCCAGACCAAAGGCCTTCAAAGCCTTAAGCAGGTGTAAAATCACCTAGCCTTTGCCCTACTCCACAAACCTCACGCCTTTAAGAAGAATAAAAAAGGCGTGAGGCCCGGGGAACCTACCACTGCCTGACATACTAAATTGGTGAGTATCTATCTCACTATGACTTAGTTAACAGCTAAGCACCTAGGCACTTGGTTTCAATTTATTGGTAAAAAGAGATGCTATCTCTGTCTTTGAATTTACAGTTCAATGCTTTTTCCTCAGCCATTTTACCTATGTTCATAAACCGTTGATTATTCTCAACAAACCATAAAGATATTGGCACCCTTTACCTACTATTCGGCGCATGAGCTGGCATAGTAGGAACAGCCCTAAGCCTATTAATCCGTGCAGAACTTGGTCAACCAGGCACCTTAATTGGTGACGACCAAATTTATAACGTAATTGTCACAGCACACGCCTTCGTCATAATCTTTTTCATAGTCATGCCTATCATAATTGGGGGATTCGGAAACTGACTAATCCCTCTAATAATTGGAGCCCCAGACATAGCATTTCCTCGAATGAATAATATAAGCTTTTGACTTCTTCCACCATCTTTCCTCTTGCTACTAGCATCATCAACAGTAGAAGCCGGCGCCGGAACAGGATGAACAGTCTACCCACCCTTGGCAGGAAACCTTGCCCACGCTGGCGCCTCAGTAGATTTAGCAATTTTCTCTCTTCACCTTGCCGGAATCTCATCAATTCTAGGAGCCATTAACTTTATTACAACAATTATTAATATAAAACCACCTGCACTATCCCAATATCAAACTCCATTATTTGTATGATCCGTAATAATCACCGCAGTATTACTGCTTCTATCTCTCCCAGTCCTAGCAGCCGGAATCACCATGCTTCTTACTGACCGCAACCTAAACACCACATTCTTTGATCCTGCTGGAGGTGGAGCTTGGTCACTTCTTTGTCTAGTTTGATTCCTTTGATTTCTTTTTCTTCTCTAATTGCTACTGCTGGTGTTTCTAGTACCAGATTGAATAAGAGGGGTGATAGTGGACACCCTTGTTACACTCCTGATCTTATTGGAAAGGCTTCTAGTTTATCCCCATTGCATATAATACTTGCTGATGGTTTTAAATAGATGCTAGCAACTATTTTAAGGAAGGCTCCATTTATTCCTATATTTTCTAGTGTTTTTAATAGGAATGGATGTTGTACTTTGTCAAAAGCCTTTTCTGCATCTATTGAGATGATCATGTGGTTTCTGCTACTTTTATTGTTGATATGCTCAATTATACTGATGGTTTTCCTAATATTAAACCATCTGGAATAAATCCTACTTGATCAAAGTGTCTTATTCTTCTGATAAGTTGTAGTCTTTTAGGTAATATAACAACTCTTTTTGTGGTGACAAAGAATTGGAAATCAAGGGGATGCCCATCAATTGGGGAATGGCTGAACAAGTTGTGGTATATGAATGTAATGGAATACTACTGTGCCATAAGAAATGATGAACCGATGGACTTCAGAAAAACTTGGAAAGACTTATATGAACTAATGCTGAGTGAAATGAGCAGAACCAGAAGAACATTATACACAGTAACAGTCACATTTTTCAATGACTGATGTTGATAGATTTAGTTCATCTCAGCAATACAAGAATCTAAGACAATTCCAAAAGATTCATGATAGAAATGATGTCCACATTCAGAGAAAGAACTTTTTGGCTTAAATGCAGATGGCATCATCCTATTTGCTCTCATTTCCTTTTGTCATTTTGTTTTGTTTCTTCTTGCAGTTCCTCTCACTGGTTCTAATTCTTCTTAACATCATGACTTATGTGAAAAATGTTTAATATGAATGTATAAATAGATCCTATATCAGATTGTACTCTGTCTTGTTGTAGAAGCAAACACCCCAACATCCCCAGGATGGCTGTCAACACAGATTCTTAGATCTGCTTTTCTAAAGGAAAGCAACTCAAAATGGGTTAACAATCTTGCTTTAATCAATCAAACATATCATTTACCTAATTCAGGGGAAAAACTAAGCACCTTGAACTTCAGAGTATACAGACAGAAGTTACAAGAAAACAGAGAAACATTTCAAGCAGACAGGCCTCCAACTATTCAACCATTACATCCATACCTAGTCAGTTACCAGAGAGGGAAGCACCAGTATCTGGGTTTTCAAATGGGAGGCTCCACGGTTGCCCAGAGTCTCATCTGGTCAAATAACACAACACTTCTCAAAGTGAGTCCCCAAACAAAACCTCACATCAGGGTTTATATAGCCTTCTCCAGGCTCAGAGAATGTAACAACCCTCTTCACCCACTGCCCAATCAAAAAGCATTCTTGAAAACCAAGCCTCCTGCCACAGGCTCCAGGTGTACTTAAACCTATCATAGGGCCTAGGGGCAGGGAAGATCTTAAATTCCCATTCCTATAACACTTGTAAAGGGGGGAGGAGAGGAATGGAGAGAAAATTTAAAACTCAAAATCTTATGGAAGTGAATTTATAAACTAAAACTAAATAAATAAATTATTCACAAGAAATTAAAAAAAGATAAATTGTACCCATCTACAGTCATAGACCAATTGTAAACTTGACTGTACCAAGGAACAGTGGTACGTATGCATATTTACCCTATTACATTAGGGTAAGGGTTCTTACTTCGTGTGTGTGTGTGTGTGTGTGTGTGTGTGTGTGTGTGTGTGTGTGTGTGTGTGAGTGTGTGAAATGAATTCCTTTGGCAGTCTGGTGAAACCTATGAATGTCTTCTCAGAAAAATGTTATTTAATAACATAAAATAAGATAAACATAATTCCTGAGAAAAGCAAAAGTACTCTTGTGTCTGTACCTACAATTCCTATTTGTTGTAAAAAGTATGTATATATTTGAGGCAGCGGATTGTGCTACTAGCTTCTTTCCCATGTTTTACTCCTGTGAATTCATGGGTTTCCCAGTTACTTGTCTTCTTCCTTCTTTGTGGCTATTTTCTATAGTCTCTAATTTGAAGGATTCACATGAGCAATATTATAGTGTTTAGTCTTAGGTGGCACAGTGGATAGAATGGTGGGCTTGATGCCAGCAAGACCTGAGATCAAATCCAGGTTCAGAGACTGTTTATCTCATTTTCCACACTTGGAGATCATACTAGCATCTACATCACAGGGTTCTTTTGAGAATCAAAGGAAATAATACCATAAAACAATTAGCATTGTGTCTAACACTGTGGTAGACACTTAACAAATGCTTGTTCCCTTCCTTCACCTTCACTTTTTCTTTCTTTGAAATTTAAATATGTTGTGGTTTAGTGGATCCTTTCCCTAGCACAGATCAAGCTAAATATCCTTTAAAGTACCTTCTGATCCATTGGTAATGGAGAATATTTTGTATGGGTGTTAATTCTCTCCCATCATTGTAACAGAGCTTACACAGGAAAAAAACAAAAACAGTAATGCTTTTTTTTCACCCTTAACAACAACAAAAAGATATGGCACCAGTTGTTTCTGGCATTGTCATGATCCTAATTAAGAATCCATATAATCTGTTAAAATAATTAAAATGACCATCTTGGCTATTCTATTTTATGTGTATACAATATTTGACATATGAGGGATAAAGGCTGTAAGAAAATAAAGCCAACACCTACTGAGAGATGAGGCTTAGCACACTGTCCTGTGGAGTCAGATTGTTTCCCTATGATTCAACATTAAAAAAAAAAAGTCTGGATTGCTATTTCAAGCCTTTAATCTGTATTTAATGGGGATTATACAAATTGACGTGAAAATCCCTACTAAGAAGAGACTAGCTAATGCTACACAAATGAGGAAGATATCCCTGGCCCTGGAGGATTTTCAGACAGATTTTGATTAGCTTTCAAAACTAAATTTTCCAAAAATAAATTTAAAGCTTTTATAGGACCCTGGATGTCAAGTTTTTTTCATTTTACTGATAAAACTGAAACTCAAAGAGTTTCAAGTGACTTACTGAAGGACAGGCAGTCAGGCAGTGATTTATCAGTTCTTCTAACTTTCAGGACAAAGAAGTTTCACTTTATAAGACTGCAATACAGCATGGCTTAGAGGTAATTTTGTTACTGTAAATTCTGGTTTTAGGCATGTCACTTAAAATTTCTGGGCTGTGTGTAATTCTATAGGACCATATATAAGCTGCAAAACAGTTGCATCTCTGCATTCATTGACAGAGAGAGTTTCATAACCAATGATTTGGTACCCCCAATGAAATCATAGATCCAAAATCTCTCTGTCTCTGTCTCTCCCTTTTTCTCTCTCTCTCTCCATATGTGCGTGTATATATGTATGTGTAGAAGTACAGGTAGGGGAGGAAAGAGAGACAGACAGACAGACAGAGACAGAGAGAGACAGAGAGAGACAGACAGAGAGGGAGAGAGAGATAGAGACACAGAGAGAGACAGAGAGACAGAGAGAGACAGAGACACAGAGAGACAGAGAGAGAGTTTTTTACTGCCTTCTGACCACATTTTCATCTTGTAAACTAGAACCCCTTTTTGAGTTGAGTGTGTATTCTTTTGTATCTTGTAGTGGATAGAAAATATTGAGTGTGCTTATGAAGGATGTGAGGTTTTGAGGAGCTCATTTGCATTTGGATAGGCCAGGAAAGTAACTAAGTTGCTACCAGACACAACAAATTTTCCCCTTGTCTGTAGTTGACCTCTCTACTTTTTTCCAATTTACTTTTTTCATTGAGCAAGAAGAGAGATTTAGAGATGAAAAAGATTGGGGTACACTGGATCCCAGACTTGTTGGGTAACTATTGGACAATTAGTCACTGCCTCATTATGACCTAGCATACAAAAATGAAGATTTAGGAAATGCACTGGATAATCATCATATATTACGGGGAGGTTTCTCACTGAGGAGGCCCAGGCCTTTACCAAGACTCGCTGTTGAAAGAAGAAGGTTAAAGTGCACTTTCCTCCCCATTCTTCTCTGTCCTGTCTGTGAGGTGGCTGACTCCAGAATCAAGGTCCCATTGGAAGCAAACTGGAGACCTTTCTGCCAGTATTTGTTTCTTTACAAATGAGCATGGTGTTCGAGGAGGAGATGTGTGTTGTGTGAAGGTGAGACTGGTAGTGTGGGTAGATACCTTAAGGGGTAGATCCATGATTTGAGAATGAAACTGTTCTAACCAGGTACGAGGAGTAAAGGAACAGAAGCCTCCTTGCTGAAGCACCTCACCCCCTCAAATCTCCCTCTACAGACCCCGGAACGATAGTTTTCATTTCCCCTTGGGCTTAGTTAAGGGGGTACAGAGGCCTTTCCTTCTAGCCTGTTTACACAACAGGGAAAGTTTGGGTACTTTCCTTCGATTAGACATCAGCCTTATAAATAACCAACAAACATAGATGCACGGATATATGAATAAGTAAATAAACAAATGAATGAATAAATAAACAACCAGTATTAACGAAAGACCCTTGTTTTTCAGGATGTTATCTTTTATAAATACAATTTAGGAGGAGGATAGGGAGAATTAGATTTAATACTAAAGTTTTTTGACTGTTCTGTCTCTGACTGAGCCTTTCAAGCTCAGAGAAAAATTACAGGCCCCTGATTACTTCTCAGAGCAAATAAGGAACTCTGTACCAGGTACGCTATTTAGGGAATGCATCAGATGGGAAGATGAGGGGCTGGAGGAGAGCTTAGTAAACAGGAGTGGTTCATAATCCCACTTGGCTCCACCCCTGGAACACAATGTAAATTTCCAAATGATCTATGATTTCTCCTGTTTGGGGAGTTCCCAAGACACTGTCTGAGGAGTCTCTTACCTCTTATTACTGCAATTCTCTTCTATATAACAATGTTATTTAAGCATTTGGAAACTGATTTGAACTGACATGCTGTGACTTTGAACTGACTTCCCTAAGCACTGAAATACAATAGAGATGGTGCAGTTAGTATAATGTTTTAAATACAAGTCTCAAAAGCCTTAGGAAAGTTTTAGTTATTTAAGCTATTCAGAAACTATTAAAGTTAAGAAACTCACTAAGACTTTTAGGACAACCTGTAGTGTTTTAAAGTTTGCCAAGCATTTTATGTGAATTATTTTATTTGATCCTCATAAGACTTGGAGAAAGGTACAGTGACTTGCCTATGATCACTCAGTAATCAGAGGTAAAATTCAAGCCCAAGTTTTCCCGCCTGTGTCTCCAGCATTATACCCACTATGCTATGCTGGATCTCCATAGACTTACTATTACATGGAGTGTGGGATGTGTTTAGGCAAGACTAGTACCTCTGGTGTGATGGCTGCCAAGGCCTTTTCAGGGCTGTCTTTGGTGTTCACCTGTTCCACCCAAATCAACAGTGGTTCCAAAAAGCTGTAGTATGCTCAGTAAACCATTTTGGCAGGCGGGCTAAACCAGGTTGGGGGCAACCAAGGAGTGTCAAAACCACTGGTGAATTAGGGGGATGTCTAACTAAGAGTATGAAGAAGTCCCCTGGTGGAATGGGCAGATGAGAACAATTCGTTCCAACATCCATGAGGGCAGCTGAAGCAGGTGCTTTTAGAGCTTGGTTAGACATAGAAGATGATGCCAAGGTCATCCACTGCATCTTGAACCATCACCAGTCATCTTGATTTATCCTTCCACTGGACTGTGAAGACTTTGGAGGAGAGACTAAGGTTGATGACTTCATGCACCTCTGCCTCCCTTAAATCCAGTTTAAACAAGAATCAAAAGGCACCACCCACACCATGTTACCATTATGCCCATCTCACAGTCCTGTGGTGACAGGCAAGTGAGAAAGCAGCAGGTGCTGATACACTGGGAGCTGTCGTCACAACCCTGCACACAGGTGACCCAGGCCCTCGGGTTGCTTCTCACTGGAAGCAACAGTGGAATTCTGCAGTTCCCTGGATGTTTGAATAGTCTTTCAGGGTCCCACTGCTCACCTCCTGGTGTGGAGGGGATAGGAAAGGCGTCCTAAAATTTGTCTGCCCTGATTAATAAATAGGAGTGGTTGAACTGTTCTACTCATAATTCCACCTTACTCCACCCCTGGAACATAATGTTGGCCAGATTACTGCTGCAGGAATCCCACTCTGCAGTCAAAACACACAAAAAAATGTACAAAAACATCTGCAAAGAAGATTCCCCACGCCATTGGCACATCTTCTTGCAAGAGAACTCAGAAGATATTGCATTCAAATAGCAGGCCTGAGTGAAACAAGGCTGGTAAATGTCCAGCTTAGTGAAGTTGGAGCTGGATACATGTTTTTCTGGAGTGGTTGCAGTGAATGGGAGCACCATGAAGCTGGCATAGGTTTTGTAATAAAAACTAATCTAGTCAGCAAACTTGCATGCCTACCAAAAGGAGTAAATGACAGGCTCATGGCAATGCAATTGCCACTTGCAGGAAAACGACCTGCCACCATCATCAGTACTTGTACTCCCACCATGACGAAATCTGATGAGAACAAAGAAAAATTTTATGAAGACCTAGAGACCCTTATCACTGATGTACTGAAAGAGGATAAGTTTGTAATTTTGGGTGACTTTAATCCTAGAGTAGGCTCAGACTATGAGATTTGGTAGAGAGTACGAGGGAAGAATGGAGTTGGGAACAGGCAACAACAATAATCACTACTGAAGATTTGTGCATCTCATGGCTTTTTTCTTTTTTTGGGTGGGGGGGAAGGCAAGGCAATTGGGATTAAGTGACTTGCCCAAGGTCACACAACTAGTAAGTGTGTCAAGTGTCTGAGGCCAGATTTGAACTCAGGTCCTCCTGACTCCAGGGCCAGTACTCTATTCACTATGCCACATAGCTGCCCCTGTCTTTTTTTTTTTAATCTCATGACCTTCTTATCACCAACATTGTCTTCCATTTACCTAAATGCAATAGAACTTCATGGATGCACCCTCGAAACAAATTTGGCATTTAATAAATTTGTGATTGTAAGGAGAAGAGACAGACAAGATGTGAGACTGACAGAGGCAATGTGTGGTGCAGAGTGCTGGACTGATCATAGACTTATCCTCTACAAACTAAATATTCACATTCAACAAAAGTGACATCCCCAAAGTAAAATGACTATCACAATAATTAATTTAAACAAATTAGAGCTCTTCTCTCAGCGGGAAAAATGTGTTGCTAACTTGGAGGGAAAGTTGAGTCGATATGTAGTTGGCAACAGTGGAACAGAAAGGGGGTGGGCAGCTTTCAGAGATTTTTGGTGCATATCATTGCATTTGCCCATCTGGGCCAGAACACTTGCAGACACCAAGACTAGTTTGATGAAAATTATGAGGAAATTTAGAAGCTGCTGAATGAAAAACAAGAACTCCACAGGGTTTACCAGCAGAATAGTTCATTCATGTCTAAGCAGGCAGCATTTCATGCCATCAAAAGTAAAGTAGAGGGGCAGCTAGCTAGGTGTCGCAGTGAGTAAGAGCACTGGCCTAGGAGTTGGGATGACCAGAGAGCGAATCCGGCCTCAGAAAATGAGCACCCATACATAAATCATGACTAGCTGTGTAACCTAAAAAAAGTAAAGTAGAAACAAAGTTTAGAGAGATGAAAGATTCTTGGCTCAGCAAGAAGGCAGATAAAATTCAGTTTTATGCCAATAATAGCAATCCAAAGTACTTTTATGATGCCCTGAAGGCTATTTATTGGTCAAAGACCTATGTTGCATCCTAATTACTCAGTGCTGATGGAGCCACATTGATTAGCAATAAGGATATGATCCCAGAGAGATGGGTTGAACACTTCCATAGTGTTCTGAACAGATTGTCATCAATCAACACTGAGGCAATTGACCATTTACCTCAGGTTGAAGTCAATCCCTCCCTAGCTAAAACTCCAACTGAAGATGAGGTTTTGAATGCCATTAAGCTCCTTCCGTGTGGCAAAACACCTGGTATTGATTCTATTCCAGCTGAGATTTACAAGGTAGGGGGACTATTGCTCATGTAAAAAATGACTGAAAATTTCTAGGTTAAATAGCAAGAGGAGGTTATCCCCTAGGAGTTCAAGGATGCCTCCATTGAGTCCATCTCTATAAAGGTAAAGGAAATAGATTGTACTGTGACAATCCTGGGCAGGGGAGACAGGGACAGGTTTCTCTTTTAGTCATTGTTCACAACTTTCTTGCCAGAGTCTTCCTTAATAGACTGATCCTTCCTGGGAAGATGGTCATCTACCTGATAGTGTAACTCCATAAAGGGCTGAGAATAGTCAATATGGTATTTGCTGCCTGAGAATTACAGGAGAAATGCCAGAAAGAGAACAGAGGTCTGTACACAACATTTGTAGATCTGACCAAAGCCTTTGATACTATTAGTTGTGAGGGCTTATGGAAAATTATGTCAAAATTTGGTTGCCTGAGAGTTCAGCAGTACTGTAAGTCAATTTCATGCTGGCCCAGGTTCTGGATGATGGAAAATGCTCTTGTGCTTTCCCAGTCGCCAACGGAGTGAGTGAAACAAGGCTGTGTACTTGCTTCCATGCTTTTGAGCATGATATTTTCAATCATGTTCACCAATGCTTTTAATGAAGATGACCACCATATCAAGGTCAACTATTGAATTGATGGTAAATTCTTCAACTTGAAAAGGCTACAAGTCAAGACCAAAGTGGTGTGAGTGTCGGTATATGGTTTTCTGTTTAAAGATGATTGTGAACCTATGCAGTTTCTGAAAATGAAATGCCAAAAAGTATGGATCAATTTTCTGCTGCACGTGTTATTGACCTAACAATTAACATCAAGAAAACACAAGTGCTTCATCACCCACCACCACACCATCTCTATGTGGAACCATCAGTTACAGCAACTGGAGAAGTTCTGAATGCTGTGGATAACTTCACTTACCTTGGTAGTGTACTTTCTAGGGATGTACACATTGATGATGAGGTTGATACATGTGTTGCCAGAGCTAGTTCAGTGTTTGGGAGACTCTGAAAGAAAGTATAGGAGAGAAGAGGTACAGAGCCATTGTGCTGATCTCATTGTTGTATGCCTGTGAAACCTGGACAGTCTACCAGTGCCATGCCAGGAAACTGAATCACTTCCGTTTTAACTGTCTTAGGAAGATTGTGAAGATCACCTGGCAGGATAAGGTACCAGACACTGAGGTCCTTACTCTAAACTGCCAAGCATTCAAACTCTGCTTCAGAGAGTGCAGCTCCAATGGGCTGGTCACATTGTTTGAATGCAAAACATATGCTTGCCAAAGAGACTATTTTATGGAGAACTCACACAGGGCAAGTGTTCACATGGTGGTCAGAAGAAGCCATGCAAAGACACTCTGAAGGTGTTTCTCAAGAACTTTGGAATTGATTGTGTGACATTGGGAGACACTGGCAAAGGATTTCCCAGCATGGTTTGCCCACATTATAGAAGGTGCTGAACTCTATGAGCAAAGCCAAATTGAGACAGCTCAAAGGAAATGCAGGATGTGCAGATTTGGAGATTCCACCCCAAATGTTCACATGAACTTTTTGTGCCCTATCTGTGGTTGAACATTCCAGGTTTGTATTGGTCTGATCAGCCACAGTTGGACATACTGAAACTTGACTGTAGCATAGTGATGTCATCTTGGTCCTCTTCAAGAATGAAGGACAACAACCAACCACTATGATATATGCATCACTTCATATTGGTATAGTGTGTGCAAAACTGAGAGCAAAAAGGTGATGTCAGTATTGTTTACTGTGTCACCAAAATTAATTGGAACAAGTATGTGGAAAAATAATACTCTGACATGCATAAAACACAAAGAAAAATGCAGTCATTTAAAACCCTTTACCTGTCCCATCCCTCCCGACAGAAGATGAGGTGAATACACCAAGAAAGGAGAACTCCAAAGGTTAAGAACCTACATATATCTGTCTGATCTAAGAGGTAGTTTTTCATCATTCATTTTGGATGTGTCTGGTGTTCAGGAAGTGTGATGTCCCCTTCCCTCCTATCCCCCCTACATTTCCATGTGTAGAAGTCACAATGACCACAGTGCTCTGGCAGTACTGATTGCCTGTCATCTTTGAAAATACCTAGAAGACAGTAACTGACTAGAAAATGCTTACAGTTTCAAAAGAGAAGAAATACACTAGATTTAATGAGTTAATCACTCAGCAAATGTTTATTGGAAAATTCTCCTTCTCTGGAATCTAGGGTTCATCTCTCTTTTTATGTGCAGATGTTCTCCTTCCTTTTCTTACACAAATGTGGCCTAACTTCTTGGAGAAAGAAGTGTTTTCATAGTTCTCTGCAACACTGAAGGATATGACCTAACAAAAGCTGCTATTATTTTCTCCAGATATCTACTGGTATTTCTGCCAACATCTTTAATTATGCCAATTAATAAAGCCTCTAAGATTTTTTCTCCCTGGAGAGCATGGGAAAGTAAGAAAATGGAGCCATGTTTGAGAAAAAAGCATTTGAAATAGATGGAAAAAAAGAAATAGAAGAGCTTCTTATTTTAGGGAATAGAAAACCTCAGGATTATTAGTATATATTAAGCAATGGCAATAATTCGTCCAATGTTAAAACACCTCCACAAAGGACTATTGTCAGCAATGCTTAGTGGTATGACCCTGATCTTGAATTCTCAAATGCTGTGGTTGCTGGCTACCACCTCTTGCAGATTTTGCCAGATTGGAGAGCTTTGAGTATAGTCCTGGCAATAGACAAAGGCTACTTTCTCAGGTCTAGCCTGGCTAAGTCCAGAAAGATCTCCCACCAATAAGTTGAAAACTTGGAGATTAAATTTTGAAAAGAAAAGATTTATAGTTTTTTCCAATTTACAAAAATTTTACTTTCCCCTTAAAGCAGCTAGGTGTTGAAGTAGAGAGAGTGCAGAACCTGGATTCAGAAAGACAGGAGTTCAAATCTGGCCACGTTATGGCCAGAAATATTCCTAGCTATGTGACACTGAGTAAGTCACTTAATTTCTGTTTGATCCAGTTCCTTCAATCATAAAATGGGGAATTATAATAGCACGTACCTCACAGGGTTTATGTAAGACCCAAATGAAATATCTCAGTAAAGTGCTTGACACATTGCCTGACCTGAAATAGGTGTTAAAAGTGTTTTTTTTCCCATCCTTTTTTTTTGCCATTCTTCCCTTCTCTCACACTTGAACAATAGCACTAACAAACACACAAACAAACAAACAGATAAGTAGATAGATAGATAATGAGCTAACTAAATAAAATACCCCCCCCCCCCACAACTAATCCTTATAGTCAAGAAAAGCAAATTCTGTTATTGACCATGTCCAAAAATCTGTCTCATTCTGTATTTTGAGTTTATCACCTCTATCAGGATGTGATGGGCACACTTCATCATTAGTCCTCTGGAATCCTAGTTGGTCAATGCATCCATCAGATTTCTATAGTAGTTTGCAGGTGTTTTTCATTAAAGTATTATTGTATTTTTTTTTTTTTTTTGCTTTTTGGAGGGCAATTGGGGTTAAGTAACTTGCCCAAGGTAACAGGGCTAGGTTTTTATTTGTGTGGGTTAAGTGTCTGAGGCCGGATCCGAACTCAGGTCCTTCTGACTCCAGGGCCGACACTCTACTCACTTTGACACCTAGCCACCCCGTATTATTGTATTTCTATGAATTGTTCTCTTGGTTCTCACTTTACCCTGCATTAGCTCATTGTTTTGCTGTTGAGTGGTTTCAGTTGTGTCCAGCTCTTTGTGAATCCATTTGGAGTTTTCTTGGCAAAGATAGTGGAATTGTTTACCATTTCCTTCTCCAACTCATTTTACAAATGAGGACACTGAAGCAAACAGGGTTCAGTGACTTGCCCTGAGTCACCTAGCCAGTAAGTGCCTGAGGACAGATTTTTACTCTGGAAGAATAGTCTTCCTGACTCGAGACCTGTGCTCCACCCATTGTGTCACTTAGATAACTCTTAGATTATAGAGATCTGCTGAATTTCCTCTGAAGCTGTATATTTTATAATTCCTTATAAGATAATTAATTTGTGTAGCATTAGCACCTTTATTATATTGGCAGAAGCCATCCACGAGCAATTTAATCTTTCTAATTATTTAGATATGTCTTTATTTTAGTAAAAAGTGGGTTTGTTTGTTTGTTTTGTTGTTGTTAGTTATATTCATATAGTCCCTGGGGATTTTTTTTTTCTTTTTGGAGGGCAACTGGGGTTAAGTAACTTGCCTAAGGTCACACAGCTAGGTTTTTGTTTGTATGTGCATTAAGTGTCTGAGGTTGGATCTGAACTCAGGTCCTTCTGACTCCAGGGCTGACACTCTATTCAGTGCGCCACCTAGCCACCCCCCTGAGAATTTCTTGGTAGGCAAACTCAAATATTTTACACATTCTGTAGTTATTTTGAATGGAATTTCTTTTTCAATCTCTACCTACTTGGTTTTGATGGTAATAAAATGCTAATAAATAATTAATGCCAATAAATTTATTTTATATACTGCAACTTTGCTGAATTTACCGTTTTAATTAATTTTTGCCCACTTACATTTCTCTAAGTAAATTGTATCTCCTACAAAAAAGTGTATTTTGTTTACTATTTGCTTATATTTATTCCCTTGATTTCTCTCTATTTTCTTATTGCCATAGGTAGCATTTATATCACTGTTAAATTGTGTTGGTAATAATGGGTAATATTGTAACTCTGAACTTATAGGAAAAGTCTCTAGTTTTTCTCCATTATATACTGTTTGCTACTGGTTTTAGATAAATATTACTGACAATATTAATGAAAAGTTCATTTATTCAAATACTTCCTGGTACTGTTAGCAGAAATGAGTTTTGGATTTTTTCATAAGCCTTTTCAGACAATTAGTCTCATAGCTTCTGTCTTGTTTCTTTTTTTCTTTTTTTGTTAGATTTGCTAAATGTGAAAAGTGTTTCCCTACTATTAATATCTTACTATTTACCCTTACTATTCTATTAATTTTTCCTTATATATTTAGATGCTTTGATATTTGATGCATATGTACTAGGTATTGATATTGATTCATTATCTATGGTCTCTTTAAGGATAAAGTAATTTCCCTATTTATCTCTTTCTGTCTTCGATGGAAATCTGGTCCATACAAAACTTTCCAAATCACATCGGACTCCTCCCAGAAGGATGTAAGCATTGGTGTTGAATAGGCACTATTCCTTCATTCTCAGAGGAGAAAATTGTCCTGGGAGAAAACTCTTTGATAATTCCTTCAGCACTAAAGGTTACTCAAATAAGGTGTGGACACAGTTTTCTAATTATATTTTTCTACAAATGTTTCACCAAAATTTCTCCAAGGGTCTCTGTCCTATAGGTGATCAATCTATTTAGAGCTCTAGGCAAATTTCTCCTGTGTCTTTATTCCAAAGATGGTTTGAAAATTTCCCTCAATGAATCCTTGCCACTGCAAAGGTAATCCAAATGGAATTATAAACTCACCCAACAGGACAAGTAAGCTCAATTAGATAAATAACAAAGAAAATTAAACAGTTGAAATATTACTTCCATAGAATTCTCATCTTTTATGTAGTTCTGGACTATTTGGAGGAATTTATAGTTAATTCTCCCTCTTTTAAAAAAAATCTGATTCAATTTTAGACCTTTAGTGAAGTGTCTGGAGTCTTCTAAGATATAATTGTCACCATCTTCCCATTGTCCCTATAATGAATTTTTTGATCATGGTGATCTACAAAACAAAGGAAAAAACTATCAAAATAGTTCTTGGTTCTCTGTTACTTTCTTTTTTGCCTCTCTAGTGGTGATTGCTGAGTGGTGAAAAAGATTTTAGAGGGTTGTAAGAATACAGTTTTTAGAATATATATATAAATATTACTTCTTGGTAATCTAAATGTGAGAGTCCTGGGTGGTGACCAACATGCTTATGTACAAATGGAGAAAGTGAAATACATTTCTACTGACATTCTTACTTAAATAAAGACAGAAGATGTAAAAAAAAATAGCTGCAGCAAAATGAAAGGGTGTGTATCTGTCCAAGAAGCCACTAATGGATCCTAGTGAGAGAGACTAGACACATATGGAAATTTCACTCCCACCTGGTCCCAAATCTGCTCTTCTTTTAAGATTACAAAGAACAAAACGAATGTAGCCAATATTAGAATGAAAAGAGGAAACTGGAAAATTGTATTAAAACAAGTTTCTCTAATAAATGTCTTATTTTCCAATTATGCAGGGAACTGAGTCAAATTTATGAAAACAAAATCCATTCCCAATTGATAGTCAAAGGATATGAACAGGCAGTTTGCAGAAATAGAAATCAAAGCCATCAGTAGTCACATACAAGAAATGCAGATTAAAACAATTTTGAGATACCAATTTACACCTCATATTGGCTAATATGACAAAAAAGAAAAATAAATGCTGGAGGAGATGTGGAAAGACTGGGACACTAATCTACTATTGGTATTAGAACTATGCCCAAAGGGCTATAAAACTGTAAACCCTTTGATCCAACAATACCACTACGAGGTTTGAATCCTAAAGAGATCTAAGTAAATGGAAAAGGACATATTTGTACAAAAAATATAACAGCTCTTTTTTTGTGGTGGCAAAGAACTGGAAAATGAGGGGATGCCTATCAATTGGGGAATGGTTGAACAGGTTGTGGTATATGATTGTGATAGAATACTACTGTGCTATAAGAAATGACAAGTGGGATAGTTTCAGGGGGAAAAACACCTGGGAAGACATATGAACTCATGAAAAATGAAGTAAGCAGAATCAGGGGGAAATTGTACACAGCAATAGCAATATTATAAGGATGATCAACTGTGAAAGTCTTAGGTACTCTGATCAAGACAATGATCAAAAACAATTTCAAAGGACTTATGATAAAAATACTATCTACCTCCAGAGAAAAATCTGGTAACTAAGTGCATATTGAAGCTTACTTGTCTTGCTTTCTTTTTTCTTTTTTTCATGTGTGTGTTTTCTTTTGCAACATGACTAATATGAAAGTGTGTTTTGCATGACTTCATATTTATAATCAAGATCATAATTCTTGCAATCTTGGGCAGCTAGGTGGCGCAGTGAGTAGAGCATCAGCCCTGGAGTCAGAAGGACCTGAGTTCGGATCTGGCCTCAGACACTTAACGCACACACAAACAAAAACCTAGCCGTGTGACCTTGGGCAAGTTACTTAATCCCAATTGCCCTCCAAAAACCAAAAAAAAAAACAAAACCAAAAACAAAAACATAATTCTTGCAATCTCAACAGGTGGGGGAGGGATGAGCAGAAGGGAGAGAATTTGGAACTCAAAATGCTTAAATGAATGTTAAAGATTTTGACATGTAATTGGGAAATATGTAATGATATAAAAAGATCATGAAAATGAGGTGAAAAGGAGCTCTCCCATCCTCCCTACCAAAACAACTGAGGAGATCTTTTTGCCTAAGTTGTTAGAGCAGGACAGGGGAATGACTTCTCCAAGAGTGGCTACCTTCCCAAAAAGTTCAGCAAAACAAATGCTCTTGTGGACCACCCAAGAAACTGAGCTGCAACTGGGAGAAGTAATTCATCCTTTTACAAAGTTGTCAATAGGTATAATCACATGTGCTAAAGAGGTAGATATGGACAATCAAAGGTTCCAAATAAAAGCTATGCAAGGAGCTTAGTTCATCAATTCTCTCTCTACACCAACTTTATAGGTGTAAAATATACTTAGGGAATCTATGAGTAAAAAAGAAAATAGGCCAATCATGTAGCAAGTATAAGGAATGAACAACCAAAGTACTGGATAGGTTACCCTCAGATGTTAATGGTGTGAGAAAGTCTCCAATTCTTTGAGTAGATTGATTGTGGAGAACTTAGAGGAAGTCATAGATAAGAAGCACAGGATAAAAAGATATGTATGGGTTTCAGTGATGATTTACAGAGAGAATACCAATACCAGTGAGATCATGGGTTCAATCAAGTGCATTTTTCCTCATTTTCTTTCTTTTTTTCCTTCAAAATTTTATTTTAAACTCAAACGCCAGAACACAAATACAGAATAGTGAAAAGAAACAAAAATATACCATAAACTTAAATATAAAATTACCAAAAAAGCATGTTGTGTACATCTCAGAACATAAGAGAGGATTCAAAATATGTAATAATAGATTTTCATCCCAAGGAAGCCTATATGATAAAAAATACTCATCGTGTTGAGACTTGTCTATCTTTTCTTTGCTTCCTTGTGAGTTTTCTTTCATTCTCTGCTGTGTGCTTTTTTACTTTGTTCTTTTTTCCCTCCCCCCTACCTCCCTTCAGAAGGCTACAATAAGGTTTAGATATGTTTCTCTATAGCTAGATATATACATACACATATGCATACAGATATATACTTTCCCAAACCTATTCTACTGCTGAATTTAGTTTTTTTATGTATGATTTTATCTCTTATTTCCTATCCCTTCTGCCTCCTATACTTTACTTCTATCCACTACCTTGCCCTCCTATGACTTGTTTACCCCCCTCCAAGGATCCCTCCCCTATCCTCCCATTCCCATAAATTTAAACATCTTTCCATACCCCTATTCACCTATTCTCTCACCCTCCTCTCTAAAGATTCCTTCCTTGTCCTCTACCCCTCCCCATGCCCCTACTGTTTTATTTCTTCTGAATTTAGAAGACTAATATACTCTTCTAAATATATATATATATATATATATATATATATATATATACACACACACACACACACACACACACACACACACATATATATATATATATATATAAATCCCTCTTAAACCCATTCCCCATGAAAGGTTACCATAACTACCAGCTCTCCTCCCCCCATATGATTCCTCTGTATCAATTCTCCCTTTTGCACCTCAAATAATTATTCTTTTATGCTTAAAATGACTCTTTTAAGCTTAAAATAATTCTTAAATGGTTTTACTTTTAAAATTCATATCATTCTCAGGTTTACCCCAAACTTCCTTATAAACTACCCAATTATTGATAAGAATCTTAGATATTCCTTTTGTATTTTACATATATAAAAAGTAAACAGTCTGTCCTTATGGGTCCCTTATATTCAGTTGTTATATACCTTATATTTCTCTTGGTTCTTATATATTGAATCTTCTATTAAGGTCAAGATTTTTTAAACAAAGTCTTGGAAGTCTGAGAGTTTATCAAATGACCATTTGTTCATTCAGGATAATATTTAACTTTGCAGGGTATGATATTTTTGCTTTTTGGAGGGTAATTGGGGTTAAGTAACTTGCCCAAGGTCACACGGCTAGGGTTTTTTTTTTTTGGTTTGTGTGGGTTAAGTATTTGAGGCCAGATCCAAACTCAGGTCCTTCTGACTCCAGGGCCAGCACTCTACTCACTGTGCCACCTAGCCACCCCCTGGGTGTGATCTTTTTGGCTGGAGTCCCAGTTCTTTTGCTCTTTGATATGATATGCTTAAAGACCTGTTTTTTTTTTTTTCTGCTAGGTCTTGTGTAATTCTAATTGTGGCACCATCATATCGAAATTGCTTTAATCTTGATACTTTTAATATTTTTCTTTGAACTGGGGGTTTCAGAATTTAACTATGATATTACTATGAGTTTTTCTCATAGTATTTCTTTTAAGTGGTGATCAATGGATTTTTTTTTTCTATTTCTACTTTCCTCCCTTGTTCTAATGCTTCAGTACAATTTTCTTTGATTATTTCTTGTATTATTGAATCAATATTCTTTTTTTGATCATAACTTTCAGTTAGTCTGATTATTTTTAAATTTTCACTTTTTGTTTATTCTCCAAATCTGTTGCTTTTCTTGTAAGATGTTTCCCTTTCTCTTCTATTTTTTCATTATTCATATTTTGCTCAATCATTTCTTAGTCTCCTATAATTTCACTTTGCCCTATTCTAATTTTTAAGGTGTCATTTTCTTCCTTAAGATTCTGAATCTTCTTTTCTAATTGGTTGACTTTCCTTTCATACCCTTCTTGTTTTCTTGGATTATTCTTATTTTCTTTTTTAGTTTTTCAAAAACTCCATCTCTATCATTTGATTTTTGAAGTCTTTTTAAAAAAATATCTTCTATGAATTATTTTTGGGCAGGTGACTATTTAACGTTACTCTTTGGAGGTTCCTTTACTTCAATATCTTCCTCTGAGGATGAACCCTGGTCATCTCTCTTCCCATAATAGGTTTCTATAGTTGGATTCTTTTTCTTTTGGAGGGATTTTTTTTTTTTTTTGTGGTAATATCCTACCTAATTACTTGTAGTCACCTCTAGCCCTGGGGTATGGGAAATGGTGCCTCTTGCCCTAGATCTTCAGTTCTTTCCTTTAGTCTGAAACCAAAGCCAAAATACAGTTTGCTTTAAGTGCCCACAGTCAGGGGCTTTCTGTCCCACTGCTTCTTCACTCATGGGGTATATGCTGGTTTCTTCTCACATCCTCTGCTCTCGGGAGCACTATTGGGTCTGGTGTTCCTTTTTTTTTTTTAACAAATGCTTTATTAACTTCTGGTTTACATCATTCATTTCAGCCAGATTTTGAGTTACAATTTTTTTCCCCGTTTTTCCTCTACCCACCACCCCAGAATAGCAGTCCCACAATATATCCCCTCATCCAATCTGCTCTCTCCCATATCTTCTTCCATACCCCCTTCGACTTTGCCATAAGGGCAAGGTGAATCTCTGTGCCCCAAAGGGTCTGGTGTTCCTGGTCATCAGAAGTTCCTTTGCTCAAATGCCCAAGTCCCCTCACTATCTTGGGGATAAAAGTTCTGGTGGTTAGGGCTGAGGCAGCCTCTCAAACTAACTAACCCTAGGGTTTGCGACTTGTTGCTTAAGATGTTAGCTGCTTGCTGTTAAAAAAAGGGAACCTAACCTTGAAGTGTTTACTCTTCACTGGGACAAAACCTCCTCTTGAAATTTTTCTTCTGATCTTCTCAAATTGTCAGGGGAGGACCTAGGTTATGCAGCTGTTCTTATTTATCCCCACCCATACTTTGTTTGTCCTAAGGTGCTATTTTAACTGTTTTGTGGTGGAAAATCTTGAGAGCTCAGAATTTTCTGACCTACTCCACCATCTTCCCAGAATTCTATCCCTCCTTTTCTTTCATTCTTTTTTTTTAATTAAACAAATGCTTTATTAACTTCTGGTTTACATCATTCATTTCCACCAGATTATGAGTTACATTTTCCCCCATTTTTTCCCTACCCACCACCCCAGAATAGCAGTCCCACTAGATATCCCCTCATCCAATCTGCTCTCTCCCATATCTTCTCCCATACCCCCTTCAACTTTGCCATTAGGGCAAGGTGAATCTCTGAGCGCCACTGCCTGGACATTTTATGAACCATTTAATTTTAAAACTTCGATTTTCAGATCCATTCCCTTCCTCCCTTGTCACCCACTCCCTCTGAGAAGATAAGCAATTCAGTATGTGTTATATATGTATATCTATGCAAAACATTACCACAGTAGATATATTGTAAAAGACTGCTTATATTTCCCTCCCACTTGTCTCACCTCCCACCTGGTTCATTCCCTACTTTGATCCTGTCCCTCTTTGATAGTGGGTACTTCTAACCTCCCCTCTCCCCAGAATGCCCTCCCCTCCATCATCCCCCCTCTCATCCCCCTTTCCCCTACTCAGGAGAGTGAGTGACGGTAAGATATTCCATTTAGTATGTATGTGATTCTCTCCTTGAGCCAACTTCAATGAGAATATGCTTTTGCCTTTTTGCCTTCCTGTTCTTCCCCTCCCCTGCAACTACTTCGCCTTGCCTCTTCTACATGAGATAGTTTGCCCTACCCTGTCTCTCTCCATCTCCTCTTGCCACTTTCCTCTCTCACCTCTTGACTTCACCCCTTAAGAATGATCCCTTCCTTGGGGCGGCTAGGTGGCGCAGTGAGCAGAGAGCCAGCCCTGGAGCCAGAAGGACCCGAGCTTGGATCCGGCCCCAGACACCCAACACACAAACAAAAACCCAGCCTCGGGACCCTGGGCAAGTCACCCAACCCCAATTGCCCTCCAAAAAACCCCCCAAAAACCCAAAAAACAAACAACCAATCATCCCTTCCCATCAAATTCAAACTGTGCCCTCCATCCATGTATACCTGTGAACATATGCCATGTACCCTTCTTCAATTATTTTCATAATGAGAAAGGTTTCATCAAACACAGTTATTGTTTTTCCACGTAGGAATGTAAATAGTCCAACTTTGATAAGTTCCTTTTGATTTCTTTTCCCTGATTACCTTCTCAGGCATCTCTTCCTTCTTGTGTCTGGATGTCAAATTTTCTATTCAACTCTGGTTTTTTCCTCAAGAATGCTTGAAAGTCCTCTATTCCACTGAATTACCATATTTTCCCCTGAAACAAGATACTCAGTTTTGCTGGGTAGGTGACCCATGGCTTCAATCCCAGCTCTTTTGCCCTCTGGAATATCATATTCCATGCTCTTTGATCCCTCAGTGTAGAAGCTGCCAGGTCCTGGGCTATTCTGATTTTGTTTCCACAATATTGAAATTGTTTCTTCCTGGCTGCTTGTAGTATTTTCTCCTTGATCTGGGAGTTCTGGAGCCTGGCTATGATATTCCTGGGAGTTTTCTTTTTGGGATCTTTTTCAGGAGGTGATCAGTGGGTTCTTTCGACATCTATTTCCCCCACTGGGTCTAAAACATCAGGGCAATTTTCCTTGAGAATTTCTTTAAGGATGATTTCTAGGTTCTTTCTTTGATCATGGCTTTCAGGTAGTCCAATAATTTTTAAATTGTCTCTCCTGGGTCTATTTTCCAGGTAAATGGTTTTTCCCATGAGATATTTCACATTGCCTTCTAATCTTTCATTTGTTTGGATCTGTTTAACAGTATCTTGATTTCTCATAAAGTCACTAGCTTCCATTTGCTCCAGTCTAACTCTGAAGGAATGAATCTCCTCAGTGAACTTTTGAGATTCTTTTTCCATCTGGCAAATTCGACTTTTAAGGCATTCTTCTCCTCATTGCCCTTCTGAGCCTCTTTTGCCATTTGAGTTAGTCTATTTTTTAAGGTGTTATTTTCCTCAGTCAGGCTGTTGACTGTCATTTCATACTTTTCTTGCATCTTTTTCATTTCTCTTCCCAAATTTCCCCCCACTTCTCTTATCTGCTTCTTAAGGTCCTCTATGGCCTGTAGCCAGCTTGTATTTTCATTTGGGGCTTTTGGTGCAAGAGTTCTGACCTCACAGTCCTCCTCCTTGCTTTGAGCCTCTTTGCCCCTAAAATAGGAGTCCAATGTTGAACTTTTCTGTTTATTTTGTTTCCTTTGCCTAGGCATGTTGCCACTTAATTACTTGACTTTTGGGCTTGTTGCCACAGTAGGACTCTGCCACCAGACAGGGGAGCTTCCACCCAAACTTGGGGTCTTCACAATTTCTGCCAGTTGGGTGGCCTCTGTAAAACCTCTACCCACTCTGGCAAATTAGATACCTACCCCAAACTTCCCCCCAGACCACAATCCAGATCCAGGCAGTTTAAAGCAACAGTGATTAACCCCCAGACTAATTGCTGGATCTCCCCATAGTTCACAGACCAGCAGCTAGAGCCACAACTGAAGCTGCAAAATGGCTTTTGTGCAGCTGTTTCTTCAGCAGCTTTTTGCCCCCAGGGGAGGAAGCCATGTGTTCCCCAAATACTGGTCCCAAAGTCCATAAGGCACTAACCTCTCACTTTGTCCTAGGCATATCTGTGCTGATAATTCTGGAATAATCGCCACAATTGCTAGTGTTCTGGGGTCCCTCCACCCGGCTGAAGGCCGGGCTGCCTTGGGGCTAAAACCTCGGACCTGGGCTCCGCTCTGTGCACTGCGTTGTCGATTCCCAGTGTGCTGTGCTGCCTGCTCTCAGAGCGCTGTGCTGGCTGCTCCCTGCAGGGCTGCTGGGCTGTCCTCAGCAGGAGGTTAGCTTCTCTGTGCCGTTCTGTGGGTGCTGTGGCTCCAGAAGTTGTTCGGAGTCCCCTTTCACATTGTTTGAAATTTTTGTGGGGCAGAGCACATTGGAAATGCTGTTTCTACTCTGCCATCTTGGCTCCGCCCCCCACCCCCCTTTTCTTTCAAGAAGTTACTTTTATAATGGCCATCAGAGATAGCTTTCTTGGAACAAGCTCCTCTTCACATCACAAACTACATTTAGTCACAGTGGAACCCACATCTTAAAGGCAATTTTCTAAACATTTTTACCTAACTGGCATTAGGATTATTTAAAACAAAGAACAGAAATTTTTGGATTTGACATCTGAATTCTCTGCTAGAGAAAGAGGAGGGAAAATTCCAGAAACTGAATTAAGGCACTTAATTAAGGCTGTATTTGGAGGTTTCAGAGAGGAGTTCTCTAAATCATAGTCTTTCTACCCACAGCTCTCCTGGGATACAGAGAGATGTACATGAAAGCGTCTACTGGAATACTGGCAACCCAGCTAGTTGCCTCAATGCCTCCCAGTCTCTAGTCCTCCACATCAGCCTTCATTCCATCTCCTTTCTCTCTTGTGTTTAACTTTCTTGACTCACATCCCCAGACATTAGAAAAAGCTATAATGAAAACTCCCTATGCTGCCACTGGCTCTTAGTTCATGTACTAAGGTCACCTTACTCTTATCTACTTTGCTTCTCATGATGATGCCTTTTTAGGGGTGAAAATTATATTATCTATTTCTTCCATCTATAGATCATGCTAAACCAAAGAACTCCATTTCTATGAACTGAATTTCACACATTTGAGTACAATATTCTCTGTACAAGAGGCACCACAAGTTATAATTACATACAGAATATTAGGTACTGAAATGAAATTTCTTGAAGCAATGTTGATCTGTCGTCTAGGTTTGCCTGAGTCTTAGGCTAATACCTTGGACTGAAAACAGCAATAGGAACTATTAAAGGCAGCTAGGTGGCTAAAAGGATAAAGTTCTGGACCTAGTGTCAAGAAGACCTGAGTTCAAATCTAGCTTCAGATACTTACTAGATACGTTATCCTGGGCAAGTCACTTAACCTCTGCTTCATTTTCCTAATCTGTGAATTGTAAATAATAGCATGTACTTCCCAGGATTGCTTTGAGAATAAAGTGAGATAATATTTGTAGAATGCTTTGCAAACCTGGAACTAGAGTGCATGTAAATTCTAGCTATTAGTCTGTTGCAACACCATTGGCTATATGCATAACTGTTGTGGATTTAGGACTAACTCTCAGACAAGAAGCCACAATTCTCCCCATCAAAATGTGCAACCTCCATGTCAGGTATACCTTTGGCTTGAAGGAATTTTGCTCCTTCTGGAGATTGAATACTTCTCTTAAGGCAAGTCCCCACCCAGAAAGTAATAAAATAAGGAAGAAAACAAAACCAAACAAAGTGGAGACATTGAACAAACAGGTCAATATCTAATAGCAAGAGGGAGCATAATTCCTTGGAATATTTGGTCATATTGTCTTACAATGCTAAAGATGAGCTTAAGTCTTTAAGAATAATTATTGCTTTTCTTCTTTCCTCTCTCTTTTTTCTTCCTTTCCTCTTCCCTCCCTCCATTCCTTCCTTCCTTCCTTCCTTCCTTCCTTCCTTCCTTCCTTCCTTCCTTCCTTCCTTCCTTCCTTTTTCTTTCTTCTTCCTTTCTCTCTTTTTTTAGGTATCTCAGCGTTTAGCGCAGTGTCTGGCACATGCTAGTTGATTGACTGAACCTTAGTTTCATCATCTGCAATTTGATATGTTACTTCATTATGCTCGCTTAAAATAGGAAATTTCCATTAAAGGAAAGAAAAATTAAGAGAATGCTATTTTATGCAAGCAAATCATAGAGAATCTAGTCCAGAAGGTCTATCATGAGCATTTCCCAGTGTCAATTATTGGCCAAAAATGAAGATTCATCTCACAATGTGATCCTTTATAATTCTTACAGAAAGCCTGGGCTCTTCCTCCAAAGAGGTCTGCTTTGTAACTTGTCACACTTGGGTCATTTAAAAAAATAAGTTCATCTATTTATACCTTTATCTATTGGGCAATATTTATATTTATATCTATTATATTGATATGTTTCTCTCTGTGTATATTATATCTATTTCAAATACATTCCTCTTCTTCCTTTTTCCTCTGTTATTCCCCTCTCTCTTCCATGGCTAATAGCTTCACACTGTTTCTTTGCTGCCCTCAGCTAAGGCTCACTAATTCTTGCTGTTGCTTTTCTCCTGACCTTTTATTCCTTATCAACAGCCCTCACCTCTCAATGAAGCAACTCTTCTTTCTGTGCTCATTGACTCTTCTTGCTCCCTGATACTACCTACTGAAGTTTGAGTACCACTGGTGTTAATGGGATAATGGAAGAGCCCAAGGGTTCCTCTTCTCTAGGAGCAGGGAGAGGGAGACCTATATAAGGATTAGTACTTCAATCAAGGATTTGTGATTATGTGGGTACTCCCACAGGCTCAGTAGGCATGATTTAATAGATTGCCTTTAAGAGAGACTGTGACTGGAAAAACAAAACAAAAAAAAAAAGCATATTACACTGAAGACAAGCCACTCCAAATTTAGCTAGATTGGTATTCATTTGAGAGACATAAAGATTATTTATTAAGCTTTTCCAACGTAATGGGACCTTCCAGAATAACAACTCCTTTCAGAACTGAGGGTAACCCACATGCCACAATGAAGCAACACAGGAGGGGTCTTTAGAAGAGTATATGAGAATTTAAAAACAATTTTGACAGTAGTAATCACAAGATAAATATGTTCAAAACTATACTAAGTCAATACAGTAAATAATACCAATATCTCCTAAATTAATTTGTGAATTCAATGGTATGCCAACAGAGATACCAATGAGCTACTCTGAACCTCAGTTTTCTCATTTCTAAAATGATGATAAATCAGGTCCCTTTCATCTATTGTCCTATGATAATAGTTAGTATCTATGTAGTGCTTTGAAATGTGTAGACTGATTTATGTATTTTATCTTGTTTTATCCACACATTGCTCCTGTGAGGTAGATAGTGGGGGTATGGCTGTTCTTATTCTGAAGGGGGGGTGTGGAATTGAAGCTAAGAGGTGTTGGGCAACTCGTTCATAGATAGTAAACATTTTAACTTAGGTCTTGCAGAGTTCCAGGCCCATCTCTCTATCCTTGTTATTCCTATGATCCAGCTTCATAGAAGTACTTTTTAAAAAGAAGTTCATATGGAAGGTAAGAGGTTATAGCTGATAGAACATTGGGTCCAGAGTAGGGAAGACCTGATTTCAAATTTGGCTTCAAAAGCTTACTAGTTGTGTGACCTTGGGCAAGTCACTTAACCTCTGTTTGTTTCAGTTTTTTCAATGTTAAAATAAGGATAATAATGGCACCTACCTCCCAGAGTTGTTGTGAAGATAAAATGAAATGATATTTGTAAAATGCTTAGCATAGTTCCTACCACCTCCTAGGCTATAAGAACAAATTGCCATGAATAGCAAGTGGAATTATTGGGAGAAAAAAGAAAAACTGAGGGAGAGGGATTTGTAATGCCAGATCTAAAATGATAATATAAAGCAATAATTATCAGAATTATCTGATGCTATATAATAATAGAAAAAATGTATAAGCAAAGTCTAGAACCAGCACCAAAGATAATAATATGTTTAATAAACTCAAGATTCTAAATCATTTGAAGTATGATTAAAGTTGTGAAAATTGAGTGTGACAAAAATAAAATTAGTCCCACATTTTATATGTGACAAAAATTCCAAGTTAATTTAACAAATGCAAAGAAAATTTGAAGAAAATGATATATTTGTCCGAATTGTAGAAAAGATAAAAATTTTGATCTATGGGAAAAATCAGTGAAGTTAAACTGGGAAGTCAAAAGAATGCTGTAGAGTTAGCTTATCTTGGGTGCCCCAATCTCAAATGTGTTCTTCTAGAAAAACTACTCTATGTTTGAGCCATTCATCACCCTTTAAAAACTAGCAAACAAGTGCCAACTCTTGTGGAACTTAATAGGAGGTAAGGACCTATTGATTTAAACAGAAGCCATGTTATCAAACAGAATGGCAAATAAAGTGACAAGAGAAGATTCCTGCCTTTTACATATGGAATGCATTCTCTCATAGGTTAAGGTTACTACCTTTGCATCTGGCAGAGGGCAAGACCACATACTCAGAGGTCATGTGCTATTAGATGACATACAACCAAGACACACACAGAGGAAACAGGAATTGTCAGTATTTTAACTGGGGTTAATATGCTGTGAATAGAAAACTTCTCCCTGATTAAAGTAAACTGACAGTGAAAGAAGCAGTTAAATATATATATATATATATATATATAACAACAGTTAAGGTGCCCTCAGGCTAAGACGATGCTTACTCTTTCATTGTATGTGCTGAATCTAAATTAATTTTCTCAGACAACTCTCTGACTTGTTGTTATAAATTCCTTGTAATTTTTGTCTCTCCTTTTATGGTGATCTTGTTTCCCTCTAACCCATTTTCAGAGAGTTTTCCCAAGGAAATTCCACTGGAATTTTATAGAAGATAAGGCTTCAAAACCCACTTCATTACCAGTATCCTCTTGGGTTCACTTGCAAATGAATCCAAACTAGAGCAAAAGTAATCAACTAGGACAAAATCATTGCCCTATTCCTTCCACTCCAAATTTATGCCACCATTATGCCTATCTTTCAGCAGCAGCCAAAACCAATCAATCAACAGAAAAGGATTCACAAAATACCATAAAACAACATCCTAACTTTCATTCTAATAGCATGGCTAATAGAAAACCTCTTTGTCTACAACTAGATTTTATCTAGTATTTTACAAAGTCTTTCACGCTATTCTTATGGGAGAAATAGAGATATGGGCTAGATAATACTGCAATTAAGTGCATTCAGATTGATAGGGAGATGAGACCCAATGAGTAGTTATTAATGTTTCAATGTCATCTAGAAAGAAAGTTTCCAATGTATCTCTCCAGGCATCTTTGTTGAACCTTGTGTTGTTTAGTAATTTTATCAATGACTGGAATTATGACATAGATGGAATGTTTATCAAAATTTTAGATGACACAAAGCTAGAGAAATAGCTAATTCACTGTGTGACAAAAACCACAATCCAAAATCCAATTTAATAAGCACTCCCTTGTTCCATATGAAGTATCAGAGATACAAAAAGAAAAGGAAAAATATCCTTTGCACTCAAGAAATTTACATCCTAATCCTAAAATAATTTGAAAGGCTTTGAGACCACTCCAACTTTTTACTTTTTAGATGAGGAACAACAAGACAGTCTTAGAGACATTAGGTGACTTGCCAAGGTCATATAGCTAGCAAGAACCTGAGGCAGTATTCAAAGCCAGCCCTTCATGACTCCAAATCCCAATCCACCATATCACATTGACTTAAAGGGCAGTTTAATGATTATATATCTATATGGAAGGAGGTCTTCAGTGGAGTACCCTAGGAATATGCCCCTTTCCCCTGCGCTATTTAACATTTTCCATTAATGACTTGGATAAAGGCAGTGATGGTATACTCATCAAAAAGAGGATTTAATAATTAATTCTGAAGGTAAAGGGGAGCTAATGGAGTTATTGAGCAGAAGAGTGACATATTAGAAATATAACTTTGTCAGTTCAGTGGAGGATGAACTGGAGTGGGGAAAGACTTGAGGGAGGGAGAACAACCACAAGGCTATTAAAATAATCTTGAGGTGATAGGAACCTGTAACTGAATGACAGCTATGTAAGTATAATGCTGACCATCTTGTCCCTCCATTGTCTAGATGTCATAGATATTCTATTTCACTCCAACTTCAGAGTTTTCTGATACCCTTTAGTCTTTCCAAATTCTCAGATTCCCTTATCCTATGAATCTATTATTTCTCCTGGGAAGATGATCTCATGGGCTGTTGGACTAAGTTTGTAGGCACAGCATATCTAGGGCAGTACCTATCTATCTGTGACCTGTTTGAGAGTGTCTTCTCTGGGACCTCCATTGTTCTGGATTCATCATTATGCAGAGTAATTGAACATCTCAGAAGGGGTATTATATGCTCTGGTGGTCATTTTCGGTCATTTTGAGCCAAATAGGTCAGGATTTTGGATAAATTATGGTTTTCATTCCCACTCCTCACTCTTCTAACCCCTTGGCCACCCACTCCTGCCTTGACTGTTTACTCATTCATTTACCTTTACCATTTACTTTAGTGAATAGACTGTAGTAACAAGGAAGATTTTGCTTCAAGTGATAGGTCTCTTCCATGGAGCAGCACACATTCTAAAAAACCATGGGGGTAGAAGCCAGCAGACTTCTTCAGCAGATTTCAGTGTTTCACTTCACCTTTCTTGCTGATGCTGGGTGGTAGAGGACCTTGGATATGGGCCTAATTCATTAGAATTCATTAGCACTTTTATTGGGAAGTGGGCACCTGTAATAGTAATGTAAATCGGAAGATCTTTCCCAACCATTATTAAGCCAATTTAACCTGCTTGAGTCACATTGAAGCCTGAGTCATGTAATTCTGTAGTGGGAGGAACTTGCTGAACTGGTGGAGCAGGAAAGATGGAACAGAACTGAAAAGAAGTTGGTCAGAGCAGTTAGAGCTGAGGGAAAGAGAGGAAGCAGGCAGTGAGCTGTGAGTGTTCATTTGTGGAAAGGCCCTACAGGGGAAAGGTTTGGGGATGGTGGTGCCCCCTGCATTGTTATTGCATATAGATTGTTTGCTGCTATGATGGATTTGACTTTCTGATGTTGAAAAAATGTTTTGGTTCTGTCTTCCATATGGGAGTCTCTTATATTTTGCAATTCAGAATTATGCTGGCATGTTCATAGCCACTGTAGGCTCTGTGAATATCATGTTGGTGCTACATTTGGCAACAAGGGTGGGATCACAAACTATCAAATGTCTCTTTGGAGATAGAAAGACTTTAGGGGAAAAATGGATATCCTAGGATGGGAAGATTAACTTATTTCTCCATGACAAGAGAATGGACTAAGAGTACTGGGCTCTGTGGAAACTGGGGATTGAGGCTATGGAAGGGAGAACCTAGAGATTTGGAAAGATGTTTGCAAAGAATACCAGTAGAACCAGGGAAAGAACTGAGGGGTGTGTAAGAGAGTCTGGGCCTTGGTAACAAGTTATTGCTTTATGTGTAAAAGCAGAGATAAGCTGTTGGAAGAGAAAGATGAGATAGAAAGGAAGTTGGCTGGTTTCATGGGAATTTTTTCTGTGTAACAGTGTTTGGGCTCTCCTTTAGAAGAGCAAGCTGGGGTGTCTCAGGCAGCAGAAGAACAAACTTCTGTTCATTTAGCTAAGAGGAAGTGAAAAACTAACAAAAAGAATGTGCATGCAGCCCTTGCTCAGATTGGGCCTAGTTGGAACCCCAATGATTGCCAAGAAAATGGATGGGAGAAAAATGAAGTCAAGTTAGATGAGGAAGCTTTTACAAGTGCAGACATTTGCCCAATATTAAGGAGAGAGCAGGGAAACTGGGGTGTTTGGGGAAGTGATTGAGGATTTTACTCAGCAGGAGTTCACTGTTATATTAAGTCAATTCACCCAAAAGATGGGAGAATCGATAATGTCTTGGATGGTGAGAATCAGTGATGACGATACCAGAGGAGAATCGATAGATAACTTAGATGGCTTGAAATTTGTAGATATCAGTCAGAATCATTTTGTATAGCAGGCTTTTGGGGATTACCACATGCAAAGAGGTAACAAAGTGATTTATCTGTTAGCTTTAGTTGCAGATGAATGCAACAGGCAGTATCCTACTGACTCTGTGTGGCCTAGTGGAGATATAACCCAGTATTCACTTAGGGACTGTTTGAGAAAGTTAAAGGAGGAGGTAATGAAGACAGCAATAATGATGGGAAACACTGAGGCTTATCACAGTACCCCTCAGAAGTTTCTTATAGAAATATTATAGTGAAGATGGCTCCTCCTGAATATAAGCACCCAATTCTGATTCTACCAATTGGGGAGATAGGGTTCTCCCTTTCAGAGGTGCTGGATAAGATTTTACAGTTAAGTGACTTAGGGGAATGAGGAAAAGATAAATTTCCTCAAGAGAGAAGAATAAAGGTCAGAATGAATTGACAAGAAAAGAATTGTTTCCTGTTTTATTAAGAGCAGGGGTAGATTTTAGAAGAATAGATGAGATTGCAACTAATGAACTACATAAAATGTACCAAGAGGGGTGGCTAGGTGGCGCAGTGAGTAAGAGCGCCGGCCCTGGAGTCAGAAGGACCTGAGTTCGGATCTGGCCTCTGACACTTAATCCACACAAACAAAAACCTAGCCGTGTGACCTTGGGCAAGTTACTTAACCCCAATTGCCCTAAAGGGGTGGCTAGGTGGCGCAGTGAGTAAGAACGCTGGCCTCAGAGTTTGGATGACCCGAGATCAGATCCGGCCTCAGAAAGTGAGCACCCACGCATAAATAATGACTAGCCGTGTAACCTTGAGCAAGTTACTTAACCCCAATTGCTTAAAAAAAAAAAATGTACCAAGAAAAAGGGGCTTAATATTAGACTGAATAGAAGAGGGGGAACTGACTTTACAGATCCTCCAGAAACATCGTGTTCAATTTTGTCACACCTGCAGGGAGAATGGGAAATTGGCCAGGCTCCAGATCAGATTAAATAAATTATATCTCTAGCCAGAATGATTATCCCCAAACTGCAAATTAGAAAACAGTAAATGATAATGAATGAGGATATGATAGTGGGTTCATGGACTCCAGAAGTATGGTGGACCCTATATCTACACTCCTTCTGTTATTGTCTCCCTGCTTCTTTTTGACTTTTTGTCTGTTAAACTTGTTTTCTAGATTTGTTTCCTGCATGCCTAGTACCCTCTATCTGCAGATGCCTGATCACTTAAGTTGGATGTCACCCCTTGTCCGTGACTGTGATGTGTAAACCCTGCTCCTGGCATTGACTAAGCTCTGGATGACAGCTAAAGATCTGACATCTCAGATGAGACTTCTTGGGGCAGGGATAGTTCTAGGCCCAATTTTAGCTATTGAAGAAGAGACCTTCACCCCTTACCCCAAGATTTTGGGTCCCATTCATTCATGGTGGGGGGAATGATGGTGTGCTTGTCGTCAAGCCCCACCCTAAGACACTGTTTTATGTGTTTATTTTGTGTGATCCCTGTTATATTGCTGTAAAGTTCTGTTGACACCAATTACCCCATAACTTAAATTAATCTATGTAATGGATATGAAAGACTGGGGCTGAATGTAATGGTAATATAAATGGGAAGATCTTTTCCCTCCATTAATAGGCCCATTTAACCTGCTTGAGTTACATGGAAGCCTATGTCACATGAGTCTGTGGTGGGAGGAGCTTGCCTAACAGGTGAAGCAGGAAGGGTGGGACAAAGTTGAGAGGAAATTGGTTAGAGCAGTTAGATCTGAGGGAGAAAGAGGAAGCAGGCAGTGAGCTGTGAATGTTCATTTGTGGGAAGGCCCTAGCAGGGGGAAGGCTTGGGGATGGTGGTGCTTCCTGCACTGTTATTGTTTATAGATTTCTTTGTTTGTTGCTTCATTCTTCCATATGGCGAGTCTATTATACTTTGTTATTCAGAATTACACTGGTATATTCATAGCTGCCATAGGCACTGTGAATATCACATTGATGCTACAGCACCTTTTAAACATACCATGAGCATATACACATTATTTGAGGCCTTCAGTGTTAGGGACTGGGTCAAGCCACACCATGGATCATTTGGGAATAGACCTGTGATTTCATTGGCATGGAGAATTCTTAATGACTAAATTCCTTCTATCAATACAGATCAGTTCCTGCCCTACAATTTATAGTCATAGAAAGTCACCTGGGAGCACTAAGATTGAATGACTTTATAGGGTCATATAGAAAGTAGGTGTAAGAGATGGGACTTAAACCCAGGACATCTTGACTTCAAGGCAAGCTCTTTAGACACTAAACCACACTATCTCTCAGGAAGTACCACAACTAGTATATATAGTGCTGTGTGGGAGGATGTATTTTTATCCTTGAAAGAAGAGAAAGGGTCTGCGGTAGTCAGTGTGTCACTTCTTATGCTTGGAAAAGCATCCTTAGCAGGGTTTGTGTGAGAACTGCTGTACTGGAACACTGGGTTGTTTTTCTTGGTCAGCAGCATTTCTTGTTAGGCCCTTTGCTAGCCCTTGTCTCAGAGCCACTTGTTGTATTCACCTTAGAAGTTGGAAACTGTGCTTGACCCAAATGTATAGCTTATAGCACAATAACCACTACAGAAATAGTTCTTCAAGCAAAGAATGGGGAAAGGACAGGGAAGGGTGAGGAATGAAGAAAACAATAACCAAAGAAATAATGGTTGACATTGATTTAGTACCACAACTAGTACCAAGTGCTTTACATATATCATTTCACTCAAACTTCAAAACAATCCTATGAGGTAGGCCCTTTAGGCAATATGATCTTAGCTTTGCAGATGAGGAGACAAAGCCCAGTGAGGCAAGGGTTTCACCTTTATTCACACTGTTAGTAAGCAGCAGACTCAGGGATTCAAGCCCAGGTTTTCTGACTCAGTATCCTGTGCTCATACTTTTCTCACTAAATTATAGCTGCCTCCATCTTTGTGTCCTTCTTAGGCCCAGCATGATACTTTTCCCAGGAAGAGAAGCAAAAATTATTTTTGGAAACAAAATGCAAGTACTATTTTATGTTATCTAAGTATAACTACATCATCATAACTACACAGCAATACCTTCATTCATCCCTGATGGCCTCTCCATCTCAGTCCACATAGCTGCTGTCTTTAACTTTCTCTTCTAAAGATCCTCCAAATCTTTATATCAATCTCAGAAGGTGAGATATGCTATTGTTTTTGCTCTAATCAAGTCCCTCCACTGAAGCTCCTGATCCCATTGGTGGTTCTATCTCCTTTCCTTTGAATAAGCAGGCATTAATTATCATGCTCATTAATCAGTGAGTACTCTGTTCCCCACCCCCACCCCAAGGAGAATATGGAGCAGATGACATACTTCTAACATTACTTCTTTTTAAAAAGAATTTAAATCTTGTTTTTACTGATATATTTACTTTTCATATCACTTTTAAAATCTTTTTTATATCACTTTTTTTCAATTATCAATAGGTCATTTTTCTCCCATAACCCTCAAACCACTGAAAAGGGAGGGAGGAAGAGAGAAAGGAAAGGAGGAAGGGAGGAAAGCAGGGAGGAAAGGAGGGAGGAAGGAAGGAAAAAAGAAAAGAAGGAAGGAAGGAATATAGGGAGGAAAGGAAGGAGGAAGAAAGGAAGGGATAAAAAAATATAAAATCGTCTAACACATAAGAGCAATCAAGCAAAACTCCCATATTGGTCACATCCAAAAATGCATTTCTTTTTCTTATGTTATTCCATCATTTTTCTGTCGGGAGATGAGCAATATTCTTCTTTATAGGTTCCCTGAAATCATGGTTCAACATTTAGTTGATTAAAGTTCTTAAATCCTTCAGAATTGTTCATTTTTACAATATTAGCATTAAAGTATAAAACATTTTGGCTCTACTCATTTCACTCTGAATAAATTCACAAAAATCTTTCCATTTATTTTTGAAACTATTTTCCCCCTATTATTTCACCGTTATCTCAAATATTTCCCTTACCTTTCGCCTCCCCATCCAGTCATCCCTTGTAATAAAGATTAGGAAAGAAAGAAAAAGCAGTTCAACACATCAAAAATGCCTCACAGTGTATACAGTTGTGAATACTCATAGCTATCCACCCCTGCAAAGAAGGGAGGGGAGTTGATTTTCTCAAATCATATCTAGAACTTTTTATAATTACAGAGCCTCACATTACTCCTTTAAAAGTAAAGAACAGTGTGTGAACTTGGAGCTTTTCCTTAGGTTTGCTTGTTTATATTGGTCTTCTTGTGGTTTTAGCATCACCTCTCACTTCTTTCTTCCTTGTTTCTGTCCAATTTTAGTTACAGGAATACTCTTCTTCTAAACGTCAAATTAAACACATATTTAGAAAGTGTAACTTGAAGTGTTCCTGAGAACTCCTTAGCCTACATATTTCACATTCCTCTTTCAGACACATCTCAGGTCACCTCTATAAAAAGAAAAGATTAGGAGGAATTAGTTGTAAATCCATGCAGTCTACAGAGTGAGTTCAGTCTGGTGTTCTAGAAGTGACAGGTCTAGGTGTTTGCATTTTTAATATGCATATTATTCTATATGGCCCACAATTACCCACTACTGTGATTCCAGGAACAGAACAAGAGGTCAGTGTAAATATAAGGTAATTTCTGAAAGAGAAAATGCTAAGTTTTAAGACACAAGCTACCAGCTCCATACTTTCATGGCTAATTATCAGCTGTGATGTGATTAAGGTTTAATTTATGCATGACTGTTCCTTGTTTTAGAGAAACAAAAATAAGAAATAGCAGTAGGACCAGGAAACTAGTAATTTTAACTATCATCACTCTATCTCTTACTTGAGAATTTTTTTATGTTTAATTTTACAGTTTAGATAAGTATTTGGCTGAATAATAATAACAATAATAGATGGATTTATAGCATGCATTATGGCTTATAAAAGATTTCACATACAGTATTAGGTCTTATTTTCACCACCATCCTCCTATGCATGTATTATAAATACTCTTATGTCGATTTTATAAATAAGGAAACGGAGGCTCAGAGAGATTCATTGACTTGTTTTCAATCAAGATTTTCAAGTATAATGAAGCAAATTTAATCCCTTTACTCTGAATAAAAATAGTATTAATAAATCTTAGTAAACAAAAATTATTTATTAAATTTATTTAAAAATATTATTTCACCTTTGTCTCAACCTTTATAATTTCTATTTTAAATAAATATTATAAAGTGTGCAATATATAGTATAATAATACATGAATAGAAATATACACATTATTTAAACACACCTTCTGTGTATATGTATATATGTACACACAAAGATGCACATATACATTATGTGTACATGCTTACATATCTCTTCATTCTGTCTCTTTTAACTATCTATGGGAATAAGGATGGGACCTAAAACTTTATTGATACAGGAAATCCTGAATGAGGAGACTCTTCTACCAACTGAAGTTGGCATTTGTTCTGAAGCTTATGTTTGCAGAGAGTTTTCTAAACCTCTTAAGCCTCTAAAGCTTCCTGAGAAGTCTATCACTTGGGAGGCAAATACTGGTGTAAGGTGAAGGTGAATGGATCTGGTACCCTGAGGGTTCTTATGTTGGTGGTGAGCTTTGAGAAACTGAAAAACAAGAGGGAATATGTATTTATATAGTGTCTTCTATATGTCAGGTACACTAAATGCCTTCCTTCCTTCCTTCCTTCCTTCCTTCCTTCCTTCCTTCCTTCCTTCCTTCCTTCCTTCCTTTCTTGTTTCCTTCTTTTCTCCATGTTTTTTTGGAACTGAAATTTTCAGTTTTTGTTCATTCTTGTATATTGTCACAAATGTTGTTCATGAAGATCTAAAAATACTACAGGCTATGAGTCCTGCAAAGTACTTAACCCTGATTCTTGACAGATGGGCTGAGCAATGTCTGATTTTCATATTTAATAATAAGTTTGTTCTGACCGAGAACCATTTCTGTCAAAGAAAATGGTTAAATCAGGGGTAGGAAACCTTCTGGATATTTTATTTTTCTTTTTCATATGAAATAGTTTAGTGGCTAAAGGGGTGAAAAAAAGATATTGTGTAGAAAGAAAAAGAGTTAGTTACATCATCTTCCAGATGATTTAAGATAGTGTCTCTTTCATAGATGAATACTTTACTACCTGAAAGAAAGAGGAAAATAACTTTCAGTTTAATTTAATAGAAACTGTTAAAATATGTATATAAACTTTTTTCAGATGGGATTTGAGTAGTTTTGGAAAGAAATTACCTTTAGAATAGCTATAATGATTTGAATAACTTTGTAAAAGATATAAAGTCTCATTTAGATGTAAATATTTTGTGGTGTAAATGGTTTTGAAAAGAAGTACTTATTGATTAAAAATAAGAGTACAAAGAAAAGCAGATTTTATGAACATAGTGTAAGTTACTGAATTGTGTTGAGAACTTGTTAATAGCAGGAAATGCAGGAAATCAATGTTTCAGCTCATTTGCGAGTAACTGTTTTAAGACTTAAGGGGGTTTGTAACAAGACAAATTAAGAAGTCATATAACTATATGAAAAACGAGGATGATTAAACAAGGGCTGTTGTTCTTATAGGCTTATTCTTTTTTTTTTTTAATCTTCTCAGTAACAGTAAGTCCCTGAGCACCAAGAGGATCTGATTTAAGATACTGAGGCTCAGAAATCACTGGGGTGATCTCAAAGACCTTTTCAGGAGTGCAGATTCTGCAGGAGCTAAAAAAATAGCTTTGTTGAAAATGTTAAGGGAAACCACTCATCTGGCAAGAATGCTTCAGCTACAAGTTTCTGATTCTGATCAAAGATTTAAATTTATTCAACGAAAACTTCAGTTCCAGCTATTGCCCATTAATGCCACCTAGAGCTTAATAGAGGTGATATGTCTCAGAAGTGCCTTTTTCTCATTGCTGACCTCATCTGATCTAAGATGGAAGAATAGAAAAGGGGAAAGACACATCTTGTCACTGCTTTGCTGCATAAGAAATGACACTTAGATAAAACTGAATGATGCAGAATCCTCTCGAGTGAGACAAACCTTGCTATCTGTGATTGTCTGTATAACCCAAAGAGAGTTAGCCTGATGAGCTTTGTCATTTTCTGCCTTAAAGAAACTTGTTATTCATCTTAAAAGTATATCACTTTTCCAATGCTCTTTTAAGAATGATAATAAAGAAGAGTTTGCAAATGTCTCCTTGGTTCAAGAATAATTGAGAAGAGAGTTTGTCTGGTTGGAGAACAGTGAGGACCGACAGACAAGCAGTTATCAAAGAAGTTGTTTTATGTATCACACAAGGTCCTGAATGGACTACTTACACCAAAGCCTACAGCTCAGAGCTATTAGTTATCCCAAGGATGTGAATTTTCCTTCCTCATGTCTTTCTTTTCCAGGTTGCTCTCTGTGAATTATAATGTATTTGTTATTCTTACAATTGCTCTAATATATGAGTACCTATGATATTATTATTTATTTTGCTTATCATTGAGTAAATGGTTAAAATATCATTGTGAATAGAGTTAAAAAGAAATATACTGATGGGGGGCTCAAGAGTTAAAAAACTGAGTGGGGACAATATGCCCCTTTAATAAGTGAAAGACTTTGAAGTATTTGTAACAAAAAGACCAGAACTCAATGGAATATTTGATATAAAATATCCAGAAGAAAGAAAAGGAAAATATTAAAGAATAATTATAAGGCATGCATTGAGGTCAAATTGTTTACTTATTGTGTATACACACATATGTATACGTATGTATATGTATATGTGTGTATACACATGAAAATGTTATAGGTATTTTTAAAACTGTCATCATTATTAAGGTAGTTTGAAAGGAAGGTTGGGGTTAAGATGTATATGATGGGGTGATTCTAAAAAAACAAAATTGGGTAAGAGAAAGGTAAAGGGGAGAAATTATTCTGTAAAAATGTGGCATGAAAGGAAGAACTAATACAGAGGAAGCAGGTGGGGGTGGAGGGCTAGGCTAGTAAGGTTGGAACATTACTCTTATCTGTGTTAAAGAGGAAATAACATACATTTGGAAGGGTGTAGAAGTCTTCTGAACATATAGAGGCTAGGAGACCAGGAAACAAGATGAGGAGGAACTTTTGGAGGGATGTGTAGATTGGGATTGGGAGGATGATGAGAGAAAGTAGGGAGGAATCTTGGAGGTGTGGGAGCGATGGGGAGTTGGAGGGAAGATGAGGTAACAGGGATAGGGTAAAAAGAGAAGTTGAAAAAGAAAATAATGAGTAAAATATGGTGGAGGGAAATTGACGAATAGTAATTATAACTTTGAATGTGAATGGGATGTTTATAGCAGGATACCCATCAGTTGGAGAATGCCGGAAGAAGTTGTGGCGGATCATCATGGTAGAATACTACTGTGCTGTAAGAAAAGATAAGCTCAATGATCTTAGAAGAAACATGGAAATATTTGCATGAAATGATGAGATGAGAAGAAGCAAGAGAACATTGTGTACAGTAACAGCACTCTCATATTAAGAACAACTTTGAGTGACTAAGTCATTATAAATAACCAAATTAAAAATAAAGAAATATGAAGATAGATGTTATCTGGATCCAGAGAAAGAACTGATAAATATAAGTATGCAAAGAATAATTTTACATATATAAGTATGTATGCACACGTATATACATATATATGTACCTATTTGTGCCCAATGGTAGGTATCTTTGGGTAGAGTGAGAAGGGGAGGGGAAAAAAGAAAAATTTACACAACTTTGTTGTATATTTAGAAGGCATAGCAAATTGTACGTGGTAGATTTGCAGTTTCCTATGAAATTAACTATTTTATTGAACTATATTATGGAAATGCTTGCTTTATTCCATAAAATAAATATTAAGAGAAAAAAAGGTTGCTCCTAGGCCACTGAAAGAATCTGAGTGTAACTGCCTGATGTTGCTTTTTCTCTGAGGAACTGGATCTGCCAGTTTGATAATATGTTGGAATGAGTAGATGGCCACATACCCATGAAAGAGGTGTAAGTAGCTACAGTTCGAGCATAGGAACTCCACACAATGAGTTGTATATGATGTATGATTGAAAGAACATTGGCTCTGCAGTCAACAGATCCTGGGTTAAATCTTGCCTCAGATTGGCACAACTGTGGAGTCCTTGGACAAGTCTTCAGACCTCAGTTTCTTCAATTGCACAATAAGGGGGTTGATGTAGATGGCCTTTGAGGTACCTTTTAGATCCTAGGTGTCTTTCAAAGTATGTGCTTTTTAGCCTGTGCCCATGTCACTGTCATATATTAATTTGTTAACAGGGGAAAAAAAGATGAACTCAGTAGCTACAATAATTTAAGCAAAATCAACTTTGGGGTTTGATCCTTTGGCAGTGTACCAGGAGAGTGGACTCCATTCCCAGAGCAAGAGGAGGCCTCCAGGGCCATGGTTGCTTTTGGCCCTCCTGCCACTCCCTTTTGCCTTTTTAAAAAAGTTACCCCAGTGATAACCTAGAGCCAGCCATTAATATAGCAGAGAGAAAACAAGCAGCCAGTATGTGTGAGATATAATCCCAAGCATACAGGATTCCTCAGAGAATCCTTCTCAACAATATCCTTTGTCCTCCTGATCCCTGGATCTCCAGGAGTCAGCTTAAGTCCTGAACAAAGACAGTAGAGTCCAAAAGAGTGGGGAAAGTAAAGGTGCAGAATAGTTGTTTAGAATCTACAGCAGTAGCGTCTCAACTAGTCAATATCAACCTTTTAAGGAAGCAAGACTCATCCATCCTAGGTATTAGAGAAAATATAGAACAGGAAGGGGAGTAGGGTGTGGAGGTGATGCATCAGTAAGTAGGTCTTCAGAAAAGAAAGAGTTGGTGGTAAGAAAAATATTTACCCATAAATGACTGAAAAATCAGTAGTGATTGAAAAAGACAGGAAAAAAAAGAGAATCCAGAAAGGTGTCATGTTGGAAGTGGAATTTGAGTTGAACTTAGAAGGAAATTAGTGATCATGAGAAACCAGAGTGAAAAGGGAGAGCATTTTATATATGGGTGGATAGTCTTTTCAAATACATGGAGTAGAGAGATGAAATATTGAGTTTGAGGAGTAGCAAAGAGGTCATTTGTCATATGTGAAGGGGTATAAAGTACCATGAGTCTAAAAAGGTAGTATAGAAAGGGGATGTAAAAGGCTTTAAATTGAAAGGGGAATCTGTATTTGATCCCAGAGGTAATAAGTGGCTACTGGCATTTACTCTGCCCAAAGTGACATGGTCAGACATATACATTAGAAATATGACTTTTATAAATGTGTGGAGGATTGATTGGAGAAGGGAGATATGTTATTCATGGAGTTGATGTGAATTGATGAGGGCCTTAATTAGAGTGGTAGCCATGTGAGTAGTGAGAATAAACCAATGAGACATTTTGGATGCCTTAAGTTACTTAGCCAAGAGTAGGCCTCCTAGCTACATTAGTCCTCAACCTCCATATTGAGAAGATAGATAGCACAATGGATAGAGTACCAGACCAGGAGTTAGGAAGACTCATCTTCATGTGCTCAAACCTGATCTCAGATACTTAAGTGCTGTGTGACCCTGAGCAAGTCTCTTAACTCTGTTTGCCTCATATTCCTCATCTGTAAAATGATATGGAGAAGGAAATGACAAACCACTCCAGTATCTTTGCCAAGAAATCCCCAAATGGGGTCATGAATTGTCTGAAACTCTTGACTGAACTCATGGCTGAAATGGCTGAACACCAACATCCTCCATATAGTTTTTGAAAGCCCTACTTCTAGAGTTTGATTCAATAAGTTGGAGGAAGTTAATGTTGGAGTTTTACTGACAAATTGAAAGCTAATGATAGTGCATTGAATGTGACTAAAATAGTTCGTTGTTTGGGGAAAATTACCTTTTCAATACTCACCTGGTGAGTTCTTGATTGCAGGCTTCAGGATATGCCAACCAGCTATTGGATGGCTCATTTTTTTACTTTATTTTTGTGACTGATTTCAAGCTTGTCTATTCATCCTAAGGAGATTATCATGACTGGGGTTTGGTAAAGTGATTTTCCAACTTCTAAAATACTTCACTCTAGCCTTTGGGTTGCCCAAGGGTATCTTCAGTGAAGGTTCTTGCCACACTGATCAGTGATTAATATACTGCATGGCTATAAGGCAGGAGGGCCGATAGCAAAGGCTCAGAAACAAATGGGAATTAACTGTCCATGATATCCATCACTGTCATGCCACCAGGGCCCAGATGTGCAAGTCTGAGCAGAGTTGCCTTACGAGGCCTTCTTTGTTCCACAGCTGCCAGCCTGCGGGCTTCCCTTCTCATCTGAGCAAGTCTTGAGGATCCATTGACTGCTCAGAGACATGAGCATATCTGAGTTTAGGTCTAGACGAATGAAACGTGATAACTTGTTCACAGGAAGTCTTGGATGATTTCCTTTTTACTCCTAACATCCCCATCCCATACTTGCTGTGGGGAAAAGAGGCGACCAACAAAAATAACCCGAGACTTTGCAGAATTCAGTTCTCCAGCAGCTAGCATAAAAGTCCCCATAGCTATTAAAAACATAGAGAGAAAAGATTATAGACTCAAACCCCCAATCCAGTTAAGAGAAGATATCTTCTCTCCTCAGAGAGTCGATCTCTCCAAGTCCCTTTTGGAACTAACAGCTCAAGTTCATAAAATGTCTTTTACTTTATCAGTTTTGTGTTTTGCAATATATGTCTCTATCTATCTATCTATCTATCTATCTATCTATCTATCTATCTATCTATGTCTGTCTGTCTACCTATCTATTTATCAAATTTTAGTTATAGATTTCAAGCTGAATGGACTTTAGAATTCATCTGATCTTGCCCCTTCTTTTTACAAATAAGAAAACTGAAAGCCAGAGAGCTTGAGTGATTTTTCTACATACATAGGAAATAATGGAGCTGCAATTTAAAACTAATGGTTTTTTCACTGCATGAGGGTATCATACTGAGGCACTCTGTTTAATCATCATCTTTCCTTTCCTTCTTCCCCCTCCCAACCCTCCTTCATTGAATTTAATTCACTGAGTCAAGATTGTGTTTTTCTAGTTCTGGTAAAAGACATTTTTCATTAGTAATGAGCAACGCTCCCAATTGTAGATGTTCTTTTACAGTAAGCAAGCATAGTCATATTACAATGTTGTGATTTAGCAGAAATTTCTGTTATTTTTATTAACTAAATAATAGAATCATAATATTTTGCAGTTCCAGAATTGGAAAGAATAACAGAGATTGGCCAGTTTAAATGACATAATATAATCAATTTTGCTACAGTATTACTGACAGTTATGTACATGCTATTTAAGATCTCCAGTGACTGAGAACTCACTCCTTCTTCTTCCCTACCATATACCTCCATTCTATTATCAGACAGTTTTAATTTACGAATAAGTTTTTTCTCAAATTGAGATGAAATTTGCCTTATTCTTACTTGAATACATTAACCCCATTTCTATTTTCAAATGAGATAATATTTATATCACTTAGCATAGTGCTTGCAATATAGTAGGAGTTAATAAATGCTTATTTCCTTCTCCCTCCTATCGAGGAGCAGAACAAGTCTAATCCAACCTCCTTCTTAACAAAATTTGAATATTTGAAGACTTATTATGTCACTCCACAACAGATCCTTGTATAAAATAGTTTCAAAATAATTCTCTTTGGGATTACTCTTATGATTCCTAATTTTGTCAATTGCTCTTTTAAAACGTAGCCCCAAATAGGCACATTATTTTTTTTTTTTGCTATTTTTTGTAGGGTAATTGGTGTTAAGTGACTTGCCCAAGGTCAGATGTCTAATAAGTGTTAAGTGTCTGAGGCCGGATTTGAACCCAGATTTTGAAACCGAAACTTAGGTACTCTTGACTCCAGGGCCAGTGCTCTATTCACTGTGTCACCTAGCCACCCCCTTGACACATTACTTTTGATGTGATCTGATTAAGGTATGACATAGCACTACAGCTTTCCTTGCTTTGAATACTGTATTGCTAGGTCTACCAGCACAGCCTAAGATAGTCTTCCTCCTCTACAGTAATATTTTTTTTATTAAACAAATGCTTTATTAACTTCTGTTTTACATCATTCATTTCCGCCAGATTTTGAGTTACAATCATTTTCCCCCCGTTTTTCCCCTACCCAACCTTCCAGAATAGCAGTCCCACAAGATATCGCTTCCTCCAATCTGCTCTCTCCCATAACTTCTGCCATATCCCCTTCGACTTTTCCATTAGAGGAAGGTGAATCTTTGTGTCCCAATGCCTGCACATCTTATCTTCCAATTATAAGCAAAAGAGTATTAATAATAGTATTTATATATATTTGAAACATTTAATGTTAAGACCTCGACTTTCAGATCCATTTCCTTCCTCCCTTGTCACCCATTTCCTCTGGGGAGATAAGTAATTCAGTATATGTTGTACATGTCTAGCTATGCAAAACATTATCATAGTAGATATATTGTACAAGGCTGCCTATAATTCCCTCCCACTCATCCCACCCCCCACCTGGTCCATTCCCTACATGATCCTGTCCCTCTTCTATAGTGGGTACTTCCAACCACCCCTCCCCCCAGGGATGCCCTCCCATCCATCTTCCCTCCTCTAATCCCCCTTCCCCCTATTCTGCTGCAGGTTGAGATATCCCATTTAGTATGTATGTCATTCTCTCCCTGAACCAAATTCAATGAGAATGTGGTTTTGCCTTTTTGCCTTCCTATTCTTCCCCCCCTTACAACCACTTCCCCTTGCTTCTTCTACATGAGATAGTTTACCCTACCCTGTCTCTCCCCATCTCCTCTTGCCACTTTCCTCTCTCACCTCATAATTTCATCCCTTGAGTATTCTCCCTTCCCAACAAATTCAACCTATGCCCTCTATCCATATATAACTGTAACCATCTACACACACATTCACATATGTATTCATATGACCACACACCCTTCTTTCATTATTTTCATAGTGAGAAAGATATCATCAGTCACAGTTATTGCTTTCCCATATAGGAATGTAAATAGTTCAATTTGATAAGTTCCTTTTGATTTCTTTTCATTGATTACCTTCTCAGGCACCTCTTCCTTCTTGTGCCTGGATGTCAAATTTTCTATTCAATTCTGGTTTTTTCCTCAGGAATGCTTGAAAGTCCTCTATTCCACTGAATGACCATATTTTCCCCTGAAACAAAATACTCAGTTTTTGCTGGGTAGGTGACCCTTGGGTTCATTCCCAGTTCTTTTGCCCTCTGGAATATCATATTCCATGCCCTTCGATCCCTCAGTGTAGAAGCTGCCAGGTCCTGGGCTATTCTGATTGTTTTCCACAATATTGAAATTGTTTCTTCCTGGCTGCTTGTAGTATTTTCTCCTTGATCTGGGGATTCTGGAACCTGGCTATAATATTCCTGGGAGTTTTCTTTTGGGATCTTTTTCAGGAGGTGATCTGTGGATTCTTTCAACCTCTATTTTGCCCTCTGGATCTAAAACATCAGGGCAATTTTCCTTGAGAATTTCTTGAAGGGTGATTTCTAGGTTCTTTCTTTGATCATGGCTTTCAGGTAGTCCAATAATTTTTAAATTGTCTCTCCTGGATCTATTTTCCAGGTCAGTGGTTTTTCCCATGAGATATTTCACATTGCCTTCTAATCTTTCATTTGTTTGGATCTGCTTAACAGAATCTTGATTTCTCATAAAGTCATTAGCTTCCATTTGCTCCAGTCTAACTCTGAAGGAATGAATCTCCTCAGTGAACTTTTGAGATTCTTTTTCCATCTAGCAAATTCGACTTTTTAAGGCATTCTTCTCCTCATTGCCCTTTTGGGCCTCCTTTGCCATTTGAGTTAGTCTATTTTTTAAGGTGTAGTTTTCCTCAGTCAGGCTGTTGACCCTCATTTCATACTTTTCCTGCATCCTTCTCATTTCTCTTTCCAATTTTTCCTCCACTTCTCTTATTTGATTTTTAAAGTCCTTCTTAAGGTCCTCTATGGCTTGCAACCCACTCATGTTTTCCCCTGGGGCTTTTGGAGCAGGACTTCTGACCTCACAGTCCTTTCCTGCTCTATGCTCCCAAAATAGGAGTCTAGGGTTGCATTTTTCTGTTTCCTTTGCCTTGGCATGTTCCCACTTAATTACTTGACTTTTGGGCTTGTTGCCACACTATGGCTTTAAGGCCAGCTAGAGGAATTTTCGTCCGGAATGTGTGGGGGGCAACTTCCATTTCTGGCAAGGTGTAAACCCACCCACGACTTCCACCCTAGATCACAATCCAGATCCAGGGAGGTTAAAGCAAGAGCGTTTACCCCCCAAGACTGATTGCTGGATCTCCCTACAATTCATTGCAGGCCAGGAGCTGGAGCTGCCTCTGAAAACTACAAAATGATGTGTCTCCTCAGTGGCTTCTAGCCCCCAGGGAGGGAGCTGATGCATTCTGCAAATACGAGTCCCAAATTCCATAGGACACTAACCTCTTACTTTGTCCTAGGCATGTCTATGTTGATAATTCTGGAATCTCCACAGCTACTGGTGTTCTGGGGTTCCTCCAGCCAGCTGTTGGCCCTGCCGCCCTGGGGCTAAAACCTCGGCTCATGGGGACCTCAGCTCAGGCTCAGCTCGGCTCGGCTTCCCGAGCTCTGCATGCTGCGGGCTGCTGGCTCCCAGACTGTTACGCTGGTCCTTCCTGCAGGGCTGCTGGGCTGTCCTCAGCGGGAGTTTGGCTTCTCTGTGTAGTTCTGTGGGTGCTGGGGCTCCAGAAGTTGTTCAGAGTCCCCTTTTACATAGTTTGGGGGGAATCTCGGGGCAGAGTGGCTTGGATGAGCTCTTTCTACTCCCTCTACAGTAATATTGTATAGCCTCGAAATTTGGAAGTGGCCTGGGATTTTGAAAGGCTATGCCAATGTAAATTCATGCTGTAGCAGTCTGTAAAAAGGGTAGAAAAACTTAGAAAAGATTCAATATGGGTCTTTTTTAGGATTAGGATGGGTAAATTCTAAGTTCATCAATAGCTTGGTTCATGATCTATTTTTTTTTCAACCATAGATGTTCACATTGTATACTGTAGCAGAGAATCATTGCAATAGGTGTTGGTGAAAGAATTATATACACCAATGAAGTCATGGATCCTTGAAGTATATCCTTATAATATGATAACATTATATGTTTGGGCAGTCATATCACATTATTGGTTCGTATTCAGCTTATAGCTTCTTAGGGGAACCAGACACTGACACCATTTTTGTGAAGCTGATTGTTTTTTTTTTTTTTTTTTTTAGATAAGGATGGGAGTTAATATATTCTTTCATGGACCTGTAATTTTTACATGTAGATACCCCCTTGAACTCAACAGATCATAGGCCAGCCACATCTTTTCTTTCTATGAAGCCGCATCTCCACCTATAAATTTTCCACAGTGAACCTAGTGAATGAGCTCATGGTTTCCTTATGGATCTCTTGATACTATATGGAAACAAACTGGAGTATGACAGACCCCGCCCTCCCATTTGTTAAACCTCACTTCCACTTCATTCCAGGCCCACCTCTTTTTCCAGTTATACACCTAGCTAATAATATCCTTTAAACTGCTTCTATTGTGGATATATTTCAGCCTACTCATAGCCATCATGACCTCTCCATTGCTTTTTGAGTGAACTACAATTTTCAGTTTCTGAAGACTATATTCAATGCAGTTAATTCAGTGTTTTATAGCCATAGAATATCACTGGAAAATGCTCTTGTTTTGGTGGTGGTTGTTGTTGTTTCATGTCCAGCTCTTCATGATGTCATTTGGGATTTTATGTGCCAAGATATTAGAGTGATTTTCCATTTCCTCCTCCAGCTTATTTCATAGACAAAGAAACTGAGGCAAACAGGGTTAAGTTACTTGCTCAGGGTCATTGAACTTGCAAGTTTCTGAGACCAGATTTGAACTCATAAAAATGTCTTACTGATTCCAGGCCTAATGCTATAGTCACTGTGCCACCTATTTTGTCCTGCAGGATAATGAGATCCCTGGTGATGAAGACTTCAGCACCCTAGACACCAGCATCACCTGGTTCCCTTCAAGGGGAGCCTCCAGGCTCCTGGATGCTATTGATGGAGTGATGAATGGACAGTATTACCAGGAGTGTAATAGTTCATCTGAGAGATATGCAGTTATTTCACACGTGTCTCTATTACAGTCAGAAGCAGAAGATTAATGGGGAGAAACAAGTGGGAAGTCTTGAAATCTTTGATGCTAATTCTCAGGAGCAGGAAACAGAATGCAAAGAAAAAGCATAAAAGAGCTGGAAGAACAGTATGCAAGGGAAGATGAATAGCTTCAAAAACAAGAGTAAATAACAGGGCAGCTGAAGAAGCATTTGTCAATCGTGTTGAAGAGACTTCTGCTGGCACTGAATAGAAATGTGTGGCTCGGCTGTGAGACTTTTACCCCATGTCTAGTGAGCCGGCCAAGCACACATCCTATATGCACTCAGTCCTCATCTCCCTCAAGCAAATCTGCTGCAAATCAGAATCATTCATGTTGCCCACAGAATTATGGGGCAATGGAGGCCAAATACTTTTGCTATTCCCTGTTGACATGTTTTCCTTATATGACTGCTATCTCTGTGTGGCAGGGTCACTTTTCAGAAAGAACTACCTCCCTTTTTGTACAGTAATGTCCTTAAAACTTCAAACTCCTATACTGTGTGTGTCATTGTGTTCTTTTTTTTTTTCTTTAAACAAATACTTTATTAACTTCTGTTTTACATCATTCATTTCCGCCAGATTTTGAGTTACAATCATTTTCCCCCCATTATTCCCCTACCCAACCTCCCAGAATAGCAGTCTCACAAGATATCGCTTCCTCCAATCTGCTCTCTCCCATACCTTCTCCCATACCCCCATCGACTTTTCCATTAGAGGAAGATGAATCTTTGTGTCCCAATGCCTGCACATCTTATCTCCCAATTATAGGCAAGAGTATTAATAATAGTATTTATATATATATTTGAAACATTTAATGTTACGACCTCGAATTTCAGATCCATTTCCTTCCTCCCTTGTCACCCATTCCTTCTTGGGATATAAGTAATTCAGTATATGTTGTACATGTCTAGCTCTGCAAAACATTATCATAGTAGATATATTGTTCAAGGCTGCTTATAATTCCCTCCCACTCATCCCACCCCCCACCTGGTCCATTCCCTACATGATCCTGTCCCTCTTCTATAGTGGGTACTTCCAACCTCCCCTCACCCCAAGGATGCCCTCCCATCCATCATCCCTCCTCTCATCCCCCTTCCCCCTATCCTGCTGCAGGTTGAGATATCCCATTTAGTATGTATGTCATTTTCTCCCTGAACCAAATTCAATGTGAATGTGGTTTTGCCTTTTTAGCCTTCCTTATTCTCCCCTCCTTTGCACCCACTTCCCCTACATGAGATAGTTTACCCCACCATGTCTCTCCCCATCTCCTCTTGCCACTTTCCTCTCTCACCTCATAATTTCATCCCTTGAGTACTCTCCCTTCCCAACAAAATCAGCCTATGCCCTCTATCCATATATAACTGTAACCATATACACACACATTCACATATGTATTCGTATGACCACACCCCCTTCTTCCATTATTTTCATAGTGGGAAAGATATCATCAGTCACAGATATTGCTTTTCCATATAGGAATGTAAATAGTTCAACTTTGATAAGTTCCTTTTGATTTCTTTTCCCTGATTACCTTCTCAGGCATCTCTTACTTCTTGTGTCTGGATGTCAAATTTTCTATTCAACTCTGGTTTTTTCCTCAAGAATGCTTGAAAGTCCTCTATTCCACTGAATGACCATATTTTCCCCTGAAACAAAATACTCAGTTTTGCTGGGTAGGTAACCCTTGGGTTCATTCCCAGGTCTTTTGCCCTCTGGAATATCATATTCCATGCCCTTCGATCCCTCAGTGTAGAAGCTGCCAGGTCCTGGGCTATTCTGATTGTGTTTCCACAATATTGAAATTGTTTCTTCCTGGCTGCTTGTAGTATTTTCTCCTTGATCTGGGGATTCTGGAACCTGGCTATAATATTCCTGGGAGTTTTCTTTTTGGGATCTTTTTCAGGAGGTGATCGGTGGATTCTTTCAACCTCTATTTTGCCCTCTGGATCTAAAACATCAGGGCAGTTTTCCTTGAGAATTTCTTGAAGGGTGATTTCTAGGTTCTTTCCTTGATCATGGCTTTCAGGTAGTCCAATAATTTTTAAATTGTCTCTCCTGGATCTATTTTCCAGGTCAGTGGTTTTTCCCATGAGATATTTCACATTGCCTTCTAATCTTTCATTTGTTTGGATCTGCTTAACAGCATCTTGATTTCTCATAAAGTCACTAGCTTCCATTTGCTCCAGTCTAACTCTGAAGGAATGAATCTCCTCAGTGAACTTTTGAGATTCTTTTTCCATCTGGCAAATTCGACTTTTTAAGGCATTCTTCTCCTCATTGCCCTTTTGGGCCTCCTTTGCCATTTGAGTTAGTCTATTTTTTAAGGTGTTGTTTTCCTCAGTCAGGCTGTTGACCCTCATTTCATACTTTTCCTGCATCCTTCTCATTTCTCTTTCTAATTTTTCCTCCACTTCTCTTATTTGATTTTTAAAGTCCTTCTTAAGGTCCTCTATGGCCTGCAACCCGCTCATGTTTTCCCCTGGGGCTTTTGGAGCAGGACTTCTGACCTCACAGTCCTTTTCCCGCTCTATGCCCCCAAAATAGGAGTCTAGGGTTGCATTTTTCTGTTTCCTTTGCCTTGGCATGTTGCCACTTAATTGCTTGACTTTTGGGCTTGTTGCCACACTATGGCTTTAAGGCCAGATAGAGGAATTTTCGTCCCGAACGTGTGGGGGCAACTTCCGTTTCTGGCAAGCTGTAAACCCACCCACAGCTTCCACCCTAGATCACAATCCAGATCCAGGGAGGTTAAAGCAAGAGCGATTACCCCCCAAGACTGATCGCTGGATCTCCCCACGATTTGTAGGCTGGGAGCCGGAAATGCCTCTGAAAACTACACAGTGGCGTGTCTCCTCAGCAGCTTCTAGCCCCCAGGGGAGGGAGCTGACGCATTCCCCAAATACAGGTCCCAAAGTCCATAGGACACTAACCTCTTACTTTGTCCTAGGCATGTCTATGTTGATAATTCTGGAGTCTCCACAGTTCCTGGTGTTCTGGGGTTCCTCCAGCCGGCTGCTGGCCCTGCCGCCCTGGGGCTAAAACCTCGGCTCACGTGGACCTGGGCTCGGCTCGGCTCCTGCGCTCTGCGCGCTGCCGGCTCCCAGACCACTGCGCTGGTCCTTCCTGCAGGGTGCTGGGCTGTCCTCAGCGGGAGGTTAGCTTCTCTGTGTCGTTCTGTGGGTGCTGGGGCTCCAGAAGATTTTCAGAGTCCTTTTTTACATAGTTTGTGGAGAATCTGGGGGCAGAGAGGCTTGGAGGAGCTGTTTCTACTCCGCCATCTTGGCTCCGCCCCCCAATTATCCGTCATTGTGTTCTTAACTCAACCAGTACAAGCTATGATGACAATTAAGACTATGGACAGATAAACCCAAGATCCCTGGGAATAACAGTTCCCTCCCACCCCCTTCCCTCAACCACCATTCCTATTTCTAGCTCAGCCCCTAAAACTATCATCCCTGAGAGCAACCCTTATGCAGATGAGACATTACCTATGTCTCTGCAGGTGCTTCAGCCCCAGGTCCTCTGCAGCTAAAAATATTGAAGAAGCAGATAAGACATTTTTACTGCTGAATTTCTTCATACCAGCAAATTGCTCAGCAAGTATGGTTTTATCAATGGAAATAATACTAAAAATATGCATTGCAATGTTCTTTGCTACTGCACCGTAAGGAGCACTAGGGCTTTTCCATCTGACTTACAAATGAAACCTCCTCAATTTGTTGAAATTCTCCATTGTACTTTGAACTCCTTAGAAGCAAAGACTATCAGAATTTTCTATTTGTATACTCAGTGCTTAGCTCAGTACTTTGCACATAGTAAGTTCTTAATAAATGCTTTTTCACTCATTTATTCAAGATAACTAGAAGTTGTCCTGGTTCTGCTATTATTTGTGAAAACATTATCCCTGACACACCCATTACCTACACTTGAAAAATCTTTTCCATTTTTCATCTCTTTGCTGTACCTCCAGTTTCACCCTGAAAAAGTCCTCAGACTGATCTGGTTTAATTAGGAGTCTCATCAAGTTGAATGAAAGTTTTTCCTTCCACCATTACTCTGTTGTATCGGGCTATACTGCTCATTATCTTCCATTATCCTTTCCCATAAAACTTTATAAATGAATTTGCATTCTATGCTAATGTTTCCTTTGGCTGCCTAATCTCTCTGGTTGGCAAGGAGACTGATTGTTTGCTGCCTGAGGCATTTTCTTGGCTCTTTTGGTTCCTTCTTTGTAGCAGTTAAATTACATTGCCTAAATTCCTTAATAAATGGTAATAGTTTGTGGTCATGGATTATTTTATCAATTTCTCATTTTCAACATCAATGCTTTATTTAATTAAGTAGGTTACATTTATCTGCCGCTTCCAGCTTTGTATCATCTTCAGGGTCATTAAATATACTACCTATGTCTTTAACATAATAAAAGATATGGTGAACAAAACAGGACAAACACAGATCCCTCAGATATAGGGGGGTTTCCCTCCAAATTCAACAGCTTTCACTTTAATGAACATTTATTAAGACCCTCGAGTTAAAGCTAAAAATGGAGATAAATTAGTGCCTACTCTCAAGGACTTTCAGGGTGTTAATGTATACTAAGTATATAATAAAAAATAATGGGAAGGGAATGAAGAATTAGGGTGATCAGAAAAGGTTTCATGATGTAGGTTGTATTAAAGTTGAGGACAGAGTACATTTCAGGCACAGGTGACAGCTTGTAAAAATCCATGAAAGTATGAGATGACATAAAGAGTTCATGGAACAATTAGAATTCTAGTTTGGATGGATGGTAGAGTGTGCAAAGCAGGATATGAAATCAGGATGGAAATGCTGGTGGTATACAGATTCTAAAAGACCTTAGATGCAAGGTTAAGAAATTTATGTGTTATTGTGGGGACAATATGGAGGCTCTGAAGATTTATGAGCTGAAGGATAACATATCCAAAACTATCCTTTAGGAAAATTGTTTTGGCAGCTCTGCAGACGATGGATTGTAAATGAGAGACTAGAATCAAGGAGACTCATTAGTGTGGTGTTCGAGTAGTTCTGAGATGTAAAGTCTGAATTAGGATACTGCCTAGGTAAGTGCAGATAAGGAAAACCTATGAAAAACCTTAAAGCAATTGAAAGACTGAGGAACTGATTGCATAGAGAGAGGGAGAGAGGAGAATGAAATGTCTTCTGGGTGACTGGAGCATGGTGAAAAATGGGGAGTTTAGAGGAGGAATAGTTTCAGGGGAGTTAAGTTCTACTTTGGATATTGATTTTTAGATGCCAATGGGATGTACAGGTAGAAGTGTCCAACAAGGCTGTGGTTATATATATAATTTGGGAGTGATCTGCTTAAAGATGATCCCTGAATATATGGGAATTGATGAAATTCCTTTTGAAGAGAAGATAGAGATGAGAGAAGGACCTAATGCAGAGTTTAAGGGGACAGCTAAACATAGAGGATAGGAAATGGAGGATAGACCAGCTAAGGTAGTTAAGAAAGAAGGGTAAGAAAGGAAGGAGGAAAAGGAGGGGCTATGAGTCTTACAGAAGCTAAGCATCCAGGATTGATAAATACCCTCAAAACCTTCAAAGAGGTCAAGGATAATGAAAACTGAGAAAAGGACTAAGAAGTCGAGAGAGTTGCTAACATGCCAAATGGGACTTTCAGTAGATTAGTATGACTGAAAGTTAGATGGCAGTGGGTCAAAGTGAGTGGGTGGGTAAAGAAATGGGGGCAGTGAATATAGATGATCCATTAATCTAAAATATTTGGTCATAATCAATGAAAAAGTTTTAAACCTATATAAAAATGCAGTTCATATCTTCCCATTTTGTCAACAAAGATATCTGAGAGACTTTGTTAGTGATCTTTCAGAAATCTAGATATGATATAGTCATGACAGGCAACATGGTAAAATAAAAAGTGGACTGGGATCAGAGTAAGAAGGCTTATGATTGAATTTTACAATTTTATATTATGTTATGTTGTGTTGTGCTGTGTTATGTTATGTTATGACACGTTATCTTATGTCATGTTACATCATGTCATGTTACATTATATTACATCACATTACATCACATATCATATCATATCATATATCATATATAAAAATATTTTATATACTATTATTATAAAAATGCTTTGTATATGACCATGGGCAAATCACCTTACATTCTGAGTCTTTTTTTAAATGGGCAAAGTAATATTAATAATTGCATAATTACTAGCATGCTGCATATTACTATGCTATAGTGTCATGCATATTGTAGTATGTATTATTATTTATATGGTAACATATTTATATTAATGAACATATTTTAGATATACTATGCATAATATATACTATATAACATAATATATAATATAATATAAATATATTGTTTATATGTAGCAATATTATCCTTAATACTCTGTCAAATTTTAATATTTCAGTCCTTCAGGGACCTGTAATTTCATATTTGTGAGCATTCCTTCTACTGACATAGATTACTGGATATACTTGGAGAGGTGCTAAGGATGGAAAAGTTATCATCCCACTGCCAGCCTGGTTATGGGTCCTTCTGAATATGCAGGCCATCATCAGGACTATACTTCAAGCCTTCTCATTTTAGTAGAGCCTGGCAGAGCTTTTGCTCTATTGACATCTACTCTTTCAGAGTACAGGGTCACATTTACAGAGATTGGAGTAAATTCTTGTGGAGTGTAATCCCTTATTCACTTATTTTCAGCAACCTTTGAGTACTATATGGTAATCATATAATTCCACATTAAGTATTCACAATTTTCCTTATTAATAACCTTTTTTTTTTCAAAATAATTTTTATTATTAGGATTCTGGACCCTAGATCTCCCCCTACACAGTTTTGTTACTCCTGGAGCAGCAATGAGGTTGAACCTGTTTCCAACTGAGGCATCTCTGTGAATGGTAGAAGTTTTGCCTATATAACAGTGATGGTCTCCAGAGGACACACTACAGACACAGGAAGGGTCTTTCTTCTTGGCTTTGCAAGATCTGACTTTAGGATAGGTTTATCAATAGAAACAACATGAATCACAGGTGTGATTGCAAAAATAATAACTTTCTTAGGGTTTGAAGGTTGCTTCATCTGAGTTTTCTTTTTTTTTTAGGAGGTGGGATTAGGACCAGACAAAATCACTATGTAATAGTTTCCAGTTGCAGCAAAAAGTTTGCCTGTGTTACCAGGCTTTTCTTCTAGGCACCACAAAATGCTAATTTTTAGATATTGTGCCAAGTAGGAAGGCTTTGCCAATGTTAATCTGAGATTTCTTAGTTTAGGCATAACTATATAACATATAACTATAATCTCAGCTAACAGGAAGCCCAAGATTGGTAGATTTCTTGAGCTTAGAAGTTCTTAGCTATAATGGGCTAAGCTGGGGGGTTGGTCGTACTAAGTTTTCATTAATATGGTGAGACTTTGGCACAGTTTGCCTAAAGAGGAGCAGTCCAGGTTAGAAATGGAAAAAAAGTTCAAAGCTGTCATCCTGATCAGTAATTAAATTGGGTGCATGAATAACCACTGCACTTCTGGCCTGGGAGATAGGGATACCCAATCTTTTAAATAGCAACAACAATAAACAATATTTTATAATCTGAGTTTTCTTGCCTTAGTACATAAACTGGCTGATATGAATGCCTTTAAGGGAAATGAACAATTCTTTCCTCTTCTTTAGCTGGAAAAGATACCAGAAAGGTATGTTTTCAAGGGAAGGCCCTCAGTTTAGAAAATGGTTAATAATTCAGGAGTTAATAAATCATGACTTAACAGCCAAATCCAGCCCACCGTCTATTTGTGGATGGTCTATGAGTTAAAAGTAGTTTTTTTTAGTGTTTTTAAATATATAATTTTATTTATTTGCATTTATTTTTTAATTTAAATTTATTTAAACTATATGTATCTACCTATATCTATTTATCTATCATCTATCTATCTATCTATCTATCTATCTATCTATCATCCATCTATCTATTTATCTATCTATCTATCATCCTTTTTATCTACCATTCTTAGCTCAGGCCTACCAAAACAGGTAGAGGACTGGATTTGGCCTGGGGGCTGCAGTTTGCTTACTCCTGATTTGTATCCTTCATGGTATGCCTGATGTAGTCATGCCTCTCAGTAAAATCTATAGGCCACATTTTGGTGGCTCCCATCATGTGCTTCATGCAGGGGGAGAAGACAGAGCCACAGCCATTCTTTTTATTTTTTTTTCAAATCAGGATAATTCTTCTCTCTCTCCTCTCCTGGAGTTCCTTGTCCTGTTTTCCTTGATTCAGAGCATCATAAAAGCCCAGAGTTGATAAAGCTTGAAGTTATTTATTAGAATAATTAATGATTACAATATAATCATTGCAATAAATAACAGTTTATTACGATAATAGGACAAGGGACTAGACCTGTAATTTCATTGGAATAAGAAATTCCCAAAGGGGAAAACTCCTACCAGTACAGGTCAGCTCCTTCTCTGCCATAGTCTCAAAACGTGTTCTAGAACACTGAAAGAGATTAATGAATTTGCCTTGGATGACACAGTATATACATGCCAAAGGTGGGACTTAATCCCGGTCTTCAAGACTCTAACTCTGGCTGTCTGTCCTCTGCATCACACTACCTTTCTACTCCAACCCATTCATAAGTAAAAATTCCCATTTATAACCATCAGTGAGAGGAATCCATTATCACCCAAAACCACTCTTCCCACTTTAAAGTACTTTTATGGTCAGGAAATTTTTCCATAAACCTGACATTCTTCATCTATTGTTTCTAGGTTGCTGACCAGGGCAAAAGAGAAGAGCTTAATCATTCATTCATTGACAAGACTCCCCATCAGAAACATGAAGTTAGCTACATCAACTAATATTTGTATGGCCTGCTCTGAGACCCTCTCATTATCCTGCTTGTCCTCTTACAGAGCTTCTCTCACTTGCCAGGGCCATTGCTACAAGATGGTGCCCAGAACTGAACTCAATACGCTAGAGTCTGGCCAGGGCGGAGTATGATAGAGACTCTTTCTGAACACTAGGCCGATCAATGACGCCTTTTTTGGCTATCGTGCAACTCTATTGATTTATATTGAGCTTTCTGAAATCCTTCAAACTCCTTGCTCTTCTGCAAAATGTGCCACGTACTTTGTGGTGTAATTCAATCACACATGATGTGTTTGTAGACTCTGTTAATTTTTAAAGTATCTCTTCTACCCACGTTTCTGAAATGAGATCTTTTTTTTTCTTTTTAATGTTGGCTGTATTATGCAGTAACAACATAGCTACAATGTGCAACTAGATTTTAATAAGAGAGAAATTGCTTATCTTTTTTTGTTTGTTTTTTGGAGGGGGGAGGCAGGGCAATTGGGGTTAAGTGACTTGCCCAAGGTCACACAGCTAGTAACTGTGTCAAATGTCTGAGGCCAGATTTGAACTCAGGTCCTTCTGATTCCAGGGCCCATGCTCTATTCACTGTTCCACCTAGCCACCCTGAAATTGCTTATCTTTATAGAATGGATGGCCAGTTGCAGTGTAATATTATTCCTCTTCCACCTCCCTTATCTATTTTAAGCCCCTATCAATTCCATGTTTCCTTTTACTTTCCTGTCTCTACAGTAAAGTTGCAGGGCTAAACTTTAACACAGCAAGTGGTCATCTATAAAGTATGATTTTAGGGCCTCTAGGAATGCCGACTCCTTATGCCACCCTTTCTTCCCCACCCTGGCTCACTTTGGGGATTTACCCTTTCCTTGGTTGGACTAACAAGCTTCCCTCTGTGGGGAGAGAACTTTAAACTTTGATTTATCACCAGGACTTAAGAAGATTTGGCTTCCATTTCTAGTTCTGCCATGAATTTCTCCTACTTCCTAAATTTCCTTTAGATAAAACCTGGTATGCTGGACTATCATTGCTCCAACCACAAGCTTAATTAATATTTTGGTTTACTGTTGTTCAGTCATCTTCAGCAGTTTGATTCTTCACTACCCTATTTACGGTTTTCTTGATAAGGATACTCAAGTGGTTTGCCGTTTTCTTCTCCAGCTCATTTTTAAAGATGAGGAAACTGAGGCAAACAGGATTAAGACTTGGTCAGGGTCACAGTTTGTAAATGTCTGAGGCCAGATTTGAACTCAGGAAGGTGTATTTTTATTCCAGACCTGCTGTGATATCCACTGCAAAACATAGATAGGTACGTGTAGAGAACATGTGTACATGTAGGGAACCTATCTGAAAGGCACACACATGGTTATGTGTGTATTAAATGTGTCTATTAAATACACACATGCATTTAAGAAAAATGTCTGGAAGGAGACTCCTGCCTAGAATGCTGGAAGGATACTGTTGTCTTCTAGTGGTGTCATTGCAGTGCCCATATTGGGCCAGATATCTGACTGGTCTACTAGCTTAGTTTCATAGTCTCTGCTGCACCCTGTCTGATGGGAAAAGTAGTCTCTCCCAGAGGCACCCTTACTGATTTCATCAGCTCTCAGATGAAATACTTTGCTCTCAAGGAAATCCTTGGCTTTCAAAGGAAGAGTAGCTGCTGTCATGGTTTTTCAGCTTAATCCCCATAGGATTTCCTCAGCTTTTAAAAATGGATTCAGAAACCCATGTCTGGGACCTTCTTCCCATTTCCCTTTCTTATTCTCTTAGCATCTTTGTGACTGCCCCAAAAGAGAGAAGGAGTGATGCTCATACACTTGAGAAACTACCTGGTCTGTTGTGTTAATGGTGCTAAAAAGATGACAGAACTACATTTATTGATAGCTTCCTGTCAAGACGTTCTGCTTCAATGCAATGAGCATTTATGAAGTATCTATTAAGTGCCAAGTAGGGTGCAAGGTTCTGGGTATACAAATACAAAATGAAATAAGCCCTGTCCTCAAGGGGCTGACATTCTATTGGGGAGAAAATCAATATGTACAGATGCAAAATCAATATAATGCAATCTCTGGGGGACGACCACAGGCGCGGTATGAAGGACACTTGTTAACAACAGGACAGGGTTTCTGAAGGCACAATTGAGGGGGATAAAAGGAAAGGATAGGGACACTAGAGAATCACAAGGATTCTGAATGGGACAATAGGGCAGTAGGGAATAGGGCTCTACACAGGAACAAAAAGTAAACTATTTTCACAAAGTTTAGGTGTGTTCAGGCGTGAGTTCAGAAGCCTCTGCCCTGAGATCCTCATAATATCCCCACAGTGCCACTTCTCTCCTTAACTAGTTAGGTCCACGTGGGAGAATGTGAACCAACTTCAATATGAACTTATAAAAGTCATATCTGGTGAGTTCAAGCAGCCTGAAATAGTGAAGAGAGAAATAGGAAACCCCGAGTCCAAGTCCCACTTCTCAGCCACCATCTCCAAACCACACCACTGATTCTCTAGGCATCATTCTCATCCTCCATATCCCCATTGGAATGAGAGTTAGACCAGATGTTTAGCTTCAGCTCTTTCAATCATCCCGGACTTTAGTACATGAACTTTTGTCTTATCTTTCCTAGAGCCAAGCCTCTCCATCACTTTTTGGCTACCATCTCTAAACCATGCCAGCCCACAGCCAATTTTCCAGCTCCTCTCTATACATTGCCTTCCCTCACCAGAAAATAAGCTTCTTGAAGTCATGCATTCTCACATCTGTGTTTAGAACAGTGCATGAAACATAGTAAACACCTAATAAATACTTTGTCATTCATTCATTTGTTCACTCAAATCTGCCACTTACTAGTTGTGGGACCATAAGTAAAAGCCTTTAATTTTCAATTTCCTCACCTTTAAAATGAGAACAATAATATTTGTATTATTCTGCTTCATAGGATAGTGGTCAGGTTCAAATGAGATAATGTTTGTATAAATACTCTGTTCCCATAAGGTAAATCTTATATTAACATCACATACTAAGTATAAAAACAAATGCTTTTGACTTCTTCCTCTTTGGAATTTCATCATATGTATTTCTGTTTTCTTTTGATAATGGAGATAAATGAATCAACTTCCTTTCAAAAGTGACGAAAGTCCTTTACTAGACCTCTCCCTAGGTCTCTATCAATAGGATAAACCACCAAAGTTTTTGAAAGGTCATCTGAATGTCAAATTTTAACATTGGATTCAGCCAGATGACAGATTCCACTTAGAGGCCTTATAGAAGCATGATCCAATGATGAGGGATCCTTTCCTTATACAAACCAGTTTTTATTCTGGTATTTCAAGGAATGGTATCCACATTTTGTGAGTGAGCATTGTAGCACTAGTGAAGCTAGAGAAAAAGCTTTTATTTCCACACACGTCCATTATTTCATCATCATTCTCCAAGATAATAATCAAGCACCTATGGTGTGTATATTGGGTATTGTTTGAAATGTCTCATGTTAAACAAATGAGAAATCTGTATCCCCAAAATGATCCCTCCAGACCTGCATGATGGCAGGCACAATAATAAGGGGGAAATATTGGAAGGGGTCATTCTAAGTCTAAAGTCATTTCAAGAGACTCCTGCTCTATACTATGTATTTGAGGAGCTTCAGAATTTAAATAAGACACAATGTCTGCATTCTGGAAATTTACTGTAAAGGAGCATGACACAATGACAAATGAAATTAATACAAAATAATTCATGCTGTATACATAAGAGATAAAATGTGAGGCCTGAGAGGGGACCAGGAATATTTCATGAGAGAACTGACATTTTAGTTGGGCCTTAATATATGGGTAGGAATATAATAGGCAGAAAGGAAAAGAAGGACAGTAGAGAATGTTATGAAAAAAGCCACAGGGATAAGAAAGCAAGAAGCAGTCAGGGGAGCAATGAATAAACCAGATTGGCTAAAGTGGAACAGAGTAGTCCTATGAGTTAATGCTGAAAAGATGGTGTGAAAGGCCTTCAATACAAGGGTTAAGAAGTTTGAATTTTACTCAGTAGGCAACAGGGATGGCCTTGAACAGATGAGTGAGATATAAGGATGTCAGGATTGTTTATATTTGTATTTGTCACACTTAGCACAGCATCTGGTACATAGTAAACATTTAGGAAATGTTTTATCTCCATGGCCTATTTGTTTATTTAAAACTTCAGTATTTTTAATAACTGTTTTCACTGGTGTGGGCACTTCCCATGCCAGAAGTAGTAGATTTCTACTTCTCTACATCTTAGTAGATTTTCTTCATGAAGCGTTCAGGCACAAAAATCTACTGTACTGTGACAAATAGAGTAATTAACCCCTTCCAACTTAGTAAGATTAGTCTTACAGTCCATCACTGGACCCCATACTTAAAGTCCTTCCAGCTTTGTAAGACCTGCCAGTGTTTGCATGTCACCTTGAGAATTTAGGCTCAGCTCCATCATGTAGGAAATGGAACTGTGATCTCAGTTGTATTGGGAATTGAGGGGAGGAAACTATCTTTATCTATGTGGGTTGACACCTTCTCTGAAATTTCTAGTCTTAGAGAGTTGTCTAGGGCACTGATGGGCTAAGTGATTTGCTGGAAGTCACATAGCCAGTACTTATCAGAGACTGGACTCAACCCAGGGCTTCTGACTTCAAGGCTGGATCTCCATCTACTACACCACATTTCACCTCATAATAGTTTACATGAAATATATAGATCTTCTGGTGGGAAGGGAAAACATTTCAGAATTATCTTGCAATAATTCAGAAAAGTGACAATTATGACCTATACTAGGGTGGTGGTATAAATAGAAAGGAAGGGATTCATGTGAGGAGCATTTTAAAGGTAGAAATGACAGGATTTGGCAAAAAATTAGATATGACTGATGAGGTAGAGAGTTAAGTCAAATATTACCACAGAGTTTCAAAATTTGGGAGGATGAGAATATCACTGAGAGAAATAATGAGATCAAAAGGAGGAAGAGGTACCATGGAAAATACTTTTCTATCTAGGCATGGGAATAAGGAATTGAGCTGTAATTGTCACACTTTTAAATCATTTCACTGATTTTTAAAATTATTTTTACTGAAAGGGAGAAGAAAACTTTTATGTCAGAATTGGGGGAGGGACTCGATTTTAGTATTTTTAGCTGTGGGTTGAATGGTTGAATGACTTTCCATTACCTTTTTCACAGTGTACATAAATGGGGTTGAATATGAATGTCACACAAGTTAAATGAAACATGATTCCTGAAATCCATGTTCATCCATCTTTGTCTAAAGAAAAAAGTCTCTTACTTTTCTATTGCCAAATAAACAAAAAATACCCTTGGGGCAAACATGACAAGCTTGATTCTGAATTTGTTAAATTTGAAATTCGAAGAAGAATCTTGGGGGAGGTATCATGTAGACTACTGGAATTGTGTGTATACTGCTTAGAAGAGAGGTCAGGCAAAGAATCAGGTTTATGCATAAATTGGACCAAGGAGGCAGCTGAAAATATGGGAGTGATTGTTGTCAAAGGAAAAAAAAATGTAAAGGAGGGTGGAGGAAGTATGGTGTAGTGGGGTGTCTGAGAGTTAGGGTCAAGGAGACCTGAGTTCAAATCTTTTCTGGAATATGGATTAGCTGTGTGATGCTGAAAAATTCACTTAATGTCTCTGGGTCTCAGGTTGCTCAACTGTATAATGAGAAGGCCAAAGTGAATGACTACTAAGTTTCTTTCCAGGTCTATATCTACAATTGTATGATTTTATGCCTGTATAAACTAGGTAGTACAGTGGATATAGTGCTGGGCCTGGAGTCATAAAGACCTAAGTTCAAATCCTGCCTCAGACACTTAGTAACTTTGTGATCCTAGACAAGTCATTTAATCCTGTTTGCCTCAGTTTCCTTATCTATAAAATGAGCTGGAGGAGGAAATGGCAAATCACTGTAGTATCTGTGCCAAAAGTACACCAAATGGAGTCACTGAAAGTTGACATAACTGAAACCACTGAACAAGAACAATGCTTGTGTGAAGAGGGAAAAGATGAAAAGCCATCCAGCAGAGACAGAGAGGAAAGGTCATAGAATAGTACAAGAATTAGAAAAGTGTTCTGTACCTGAATCCAACAGAGAAAGGAGTATTCTTAAGGAGAAGGCAGTCAGTGGTGTTAAATGTGGAGTGTTAAGACAGATGAGGCCTGGAATAAGAACAAATTCAGTGAGCAGAAATCACCAGTGGTCTTTGAGAGAAGAGTTTCAGTGGAGTGGTTGGGAGAGAAGCCTACCTACATGGGAATGAGAAGCAAGTGGATAGTGAGACAGGGGTATGAGGTATAGATGAATTTTTATTATTACTACATTTTGCTTTAATATAGATGACAAACTCAGGGCGGCTAGGTGGTGCAGTGAGTAGAGCGTCGGTCCTGGAGTTAGAAGGACCTGAGTTCGGATCCTGCCTCAGACACTTAATGCACACACGAACAAAAACCTAGCTGTGTGACCTTGGGCAAGTTACTTAACCCCAATTGCCCTCCAAAAAGCAAAAAAAAAATATAGATGACAAACTGCTCCCTGAAAACCTTAATCAAGACAATCTAAAGTATTTAGACTTATAAGTTAAGAGCTGTAAAGGGTCTCAGAAACCTAGTTGAATATTCCCATTTTACAGATGAGGAAACTGAGGTCTAGGGAACCAAACGACTTACTCAATCTTACACAAGTAGTGTGTGGCAGCAATGGGTGAATGAACCCAGGTCCTCTGATTCCGGAGTCAGTACTCATTCCACTGTACTGATAGTATATGCACTTTTGCCCTTCTAAAATTTGCCACTTGGGAAAAAAAAGAAGTTGTATGTTTTTACTCTGAACAAGGCAGTATTGATAGTCATTTATTGTATTTAGCCTGTGTTTCATTAGTATTTAGTATTCTCTAGCTAGGTGGTGAGGTGGTTGGAGCACAGGGTCTGGATTTAGGAAGACCTATGTTTAAATCCAACCTCAGACACTGGTTAACTATGTGACCTTGGGCAAGTCACTTAGCCCTATTTGCCTTAGTTCCTCATCTGTAAAATGAGCCAGAGAAGGAAATGGTAAACTACTCTAGTATCTTTGCCAAGAAAACCCCAAAATGAGGTCACAGAGAGTTGGACACTGTTAAAACAATGGACAACAGCAGCAAAAAAGACTACTTTCTAAATGTTTGTGACTGTAAAAGGGAAGAAAGCAGTGGATGGTAGGTGGATGGAATATATAGACCTATCAAAGGCCTTTGTAGAATTGTGGAGAACTGGGTAGGTTTATAAGACAATGGAAAGGAACATGTAGTGAGGGAAAGACAGAAGATGTGTGAGAGAGCGTGCTTCCTAGAGCAAGGCCCTAGAGGAGGTAAGAGTAGATGGCAGTAAGGTAGTGAGTTAGTCTTAGTGACATGTGTGGATGCCTCTTCTTTCAAGACGAAGTACAAGAAGAGGAGAATGAGTGAAAATGCTGAAAAGTTTTGAGGAATAGACAGTTATGGGACATTCTAGGAGTTTGCTTCATTCTTCTCAGTGAAGTAGGAGGCAACACTATCAGCATGGTTGGAGAGGATTTATTATGCACTTTTTGAAAGAAAGAGGAAATCATTTGGAGCTATTCTTGTGGGAAATGCAAGCAACAACAACAATAAGGACAAATTTATACAGTGCTCTAAGCTTTGCAGAACACTTTACTTCCTTCCCCCCAAAAACAACTAAATCCATTGAAGTAGATATTCAGTCAATCAATCGACCAACTAATGTTTCTTTAGCATCTCCTACATGCTAGGCAGTAGAGCTAGGAAAAAATGAAAAAATCCCTACCATCAATGAGCTTTTGTTCTTTCTTCACAGTGCAATAATAGATGAGGAAACTGAGATTCGGAAAGACTAAGAACTTTTAGCTATCTGCCTAGGAGCTGTTAGAATTAAAATCAAGGTCTCCTGATTTAAATCCAACAACAAGGTCTAAAGTGACATCGTGGAGAGGCAGCTAGTTGGTGCAGAAGATATCTTCATGAGTTCAAATCTGGTCTCAGGCACCTATGAGCTGTGTGACCCTGGGCGATTCACCTAACCTTGTTTGCCTCAGTTTCTTCATTTTTAAGATGAGCTGGAGAAAGAAATAGCAAACTACTGTAATATCTTTACTAAGAAAACCCTGAATGGGGTCATGAAGAGTTGAACATGAACATAAACTCTTCAGAAAATTAGAAAATAGTATGAGAGAAACTAGGCATAGACCGATATCTTACACTATAGTCCAATATAATGTCAAGATGGGTACACAATTTAGACATAAAGGGTTAAACTATAAGAAGACTAGGAGAATAAGGAAATTTCCTTGTCAGATCTTTGGAGAATGGAAGAATTTATAACCAAAATGAGATAAAGAACATTATGAAATTCAAAATTGATAATTTTGATTATATTAAATTAAAAAGGTTTTTGCAGAAACAAAGTCAATACAACCAAGATTAGAAGGGAAGCAGAAAGCTGGGGAACAATTTTTATAGCCACTATCTCTGATAGGCCTCATTTCTAAACTATATAGAGAAATGAGTCAAATTTATTAGAATACAAGGCATTCCCCAATTGTTAAATGGTCAAAGGCTTTGAACAGGCAGTTTTCAGATGACAAAATTAAATCTATCCATAGTCAAGTGAAAAAATACTCTAAATTCCTATTGATTAGAGAGATGCAAATCAAAACAATTTTGAAGTACCACCTCAAACCTATCAGATTAACTAATGTGACAAAACAGGAAAATGATAAATGTTGGAGAAGATGTGGGAAAATTCGAACACTGATGCATTGTTGGTGATCCAACCATTTTGGAGAACAATTTGGAACACTCTAAAACTGTGCATACGTTTTGACCCAGCCATATCACTTCTATGTCTATATCCCAAAGAGATCATAAAAATGGGAAAGGGACCCACATGTTTATAGCATCTCTTTTTGTGGTGGCAAGGAATTGGAAATTGACTAGATGCCCATTAATAGGAGAATGGATGAATAAGTTTTGGTATATGAATAAAATGGAATACTATTGCTCTTTAAGAAATGATGATCAGATGGACTTCAGAAAAACCTGGAAAGACTTATGTGAACTGATGCTGAATGAAGTGAGCAGAACCATGAGAACACTGTACACAGTAAGACCAACATTGTGCAATGTTGACAAACTTTGACAGACTTAACTCTTCTCAGCAATACAAGGATCTAAGAATTCATGATGGAAAATGCTATGCACATCCAGAGAAAGAACTATGAAGTCTGAATGCAGATTGAAGCAGACTATTTTCTCTCTCTCTCTCTCTCTCTCTCTCTCTCTCTCTCTCTCTCTCTCTCTCTCTCTCTCCCTCTCCCTCTCTCTCCTTTCTTGTGGTTTTTTCTCTTTCATTCCAATTCTTCTTTAAAAACATGATATGTGGAAATATGTTTAATATGATTGTACATAGGCAATAACCTATATTGGATTGCACAGCATCTTGGGGAGGGGAGACAATGGGAGAAAATTTAGAACTCAAAATCTTAAAGAGATGAATGTTGAAAACTAAAACAAACAAATAAAAATAATTGGGCATGACTGAAAAATGACTGAACAACAACAAACTGGACAAATGACATTATGGAACAGAAAATTTTAGGGAGTGAAATCAATATTACCGGGTGACTTCCAACAGTAAGGCTAGAATGTTAGAGTTGCATTATGCTTTTTATATAATATTTGTTTACATAGGTTGTAGATTGTAATTTCTAAAAAGGCAGAAAAGTATGTTTTAATTATCTTTGTATACACTCCATTGACTAGTTGAGTGTTTTGCACATACTAGGCATTTGATAAATAGTTGCTTAATGATGATGAGTGATTCCGTTGCTACTTTGTTAATGGTGGTGTGCAACAATGGAAAGAGCAATAGTATTCCATTGCACATTTGAGTTCTAGTCCTGCTTCTGTGAGAAATTAGTTTCCTGTACTTCAACAGCTAACTTAGTCTCTCTGGACAAATATTCTCTCTCAGCTGGAGCTGTCTGGAATGATGTAGAGGAGACATGTTGAACTACAGATTAGGATAGCTGAACTTTGAATTTTATTAAAACATAAGATTTATAGAAGAGTTTCTAGATAAGTAATACAAAATAGTGACCAGCTATTTCTGAAGGGAGATTTCTAAAATAGAGAGCAAAATCACAAGTGTGAAGACTGTGATATTTAATGTTCCCATTTTTGTTCAAACAACTTTAAACATTCCAACTCTAAATCAATATAATTCTCATTTCTAAGGTCTTTTCCAAGCCAAACACTGTGTGGATAATTTTCCGGCTATCTGTTTCCCAGGCTTTTTGGAACAATCAAACAATACATATATAATTTACTTTTTAACCATAAGGTGCCATGTAAATGTCACAAACAATGGCTTATATAATAGTGACCCAGAGTGTCTTTCCACCTGAGGCTTCAGCTACAAGCTCAGTTGAATGAGGGATGCAACCAAGAGAGTTTCAGGGCACCCTGAAGTTTGGAAGTAAGGGTCAATTTATACTCCTCAGAACAGATGTCAGACATAGTTATCTTCAAGTAGTTCAGCCCGTTGGGAATATCTTCAAATAGAAACATTAAGAGATTATGTAAAATGGAATGAACAATCATCAGAGGATCAAATTAAGAGGGTTAAATTTGTGGGGCAGCAGTTAACCAATTTATTATGATTTTCAGTTTTGATGAACACATTCGAGCAGTAATTAGCAAATTAAAAAAATAATCTGAATAGATTTTCTATAGAGCTTTAATCATGAAGACAGCACAAAGTCACTTTTCTGTATATAGATTTCTAGGTACAGATTAGAATAGAATGAATGGTTTTAGTATCCCACCCCCAACTCTTCCACCTACTTTCTCACTGATTTTGAAGTTAAGAAGACTTTTCAAGGACATCTGGGAGCCAAGATAGTGGAGGAAGCAGCAAATCACCACAAGTCTCCTGCATTCCAAACAACCATAAATGGTACTCTCCAACAGATCCTGCAATAGCAGAAGCAGCAAAAAGATGGGGTGAAACAATCTTTGAGCCCAAGAAACTTAGAAGATTGTCAAGAAAGTTCTGTTTCACTCAGATAAAAGGGGAATACATTCTAGGACAAGAAGCATCCCAGTAAACCAGCAGCAAAAACCATATCAGCAAACCAGCAATAGATGCTGAGCCTGTGTGGTGAAGTGGACAGATACCAACACCAGGAACACTATATTCCTCAGCATAAGTAGCAGAACCAGCAGGGGAACTCTGAGAAACACCATGTGCTTCTGCTTAATCCCAGGCAAATAGTCAACGTCCAGCAGCCAGACCTTCATGTGCATCAGTATCTCCCAGGGAAACATAGAAACACCCCACCAGCCTCAGCATATGCCAAACACCACCAGTAGGAGCCTAGCTTAGCATCTGATAAGCTGCCAGACCCCTAAGGCCTCTAGCAGCACCAATCAACCCCCACCCCACCTGCTCAGCACAGCACCAGACAAGAAGGTTCCCTGTAGTACTCAAGGTAACATTAGGGCAGCACCAGGTAAACATCCAGGGCCTGCAGCCCCCAGCACAAGAAAGCCAAGAGAGTACCCTTTCCACCCTGGAAGCAGAGCTCAAATTTAAAAGAAAAGAAAAGGCCAAAAATGATGATTTTGGGTGAAACTCCAAAGAAAAATGGAAAGTGGTCTCAAGCCCAGAAAGAACTAATGGAAGAGGTGGAGCCAAGATGGCAGAGTAGAAACAGCATTTCCAATGTGCTCTGCCTCACATAAATTTCAAACAATGTGAAAGGGAGCTCTGAACAACTTCTGGAGCCACAGCACCCACAGAACGGCACAGAGAAGCTAACCTCCTGCTGAGGACAGCCCAGCAGCCATGCAGGGAGTGGCCAGCACAGCGCTCTGAGAACAGGAAGCACAGCGCACTGGGAATAGACAGCACAGCCCGCAGAGCCGAGCCCAGGTCCGCGGTTTTAGCCCCAGGGTGGCCGGGCCTTCAGCCTGCTGGTGGAACCCCAGAACACCAGCAATTGTGGCGATTCCAGAATTATTAGCACAGATATGCCTAGGACAAAGTGAGAGGTTAGTGCCCTATGGACTTTGGGACCAGTATTTGGGGAACACGTGGCTTCCTCCCCTGGGGGCAAAAAGCTGCTGAAGAAACAGTTGCACAGAAGCCATTTTGCAGCGTCAGTAGTGGCTCTAGCTCCTGGTCTGCAAACTGTAGGAAGATCCAGCAATCAGTCTGGGGGTTAATCGCTTTTGCTTTAAACTGCCTGGATCTGGATTGTGGTCTGGGGGGGAAGTTTGGGGTGGGTATCCAACTTGCCAGAGTGGGTGGAGGCTTTACAGAGGCCACCCAACTGGTGGAAGTTGTGAAGACCCCACATTTGGGCGGAAGCTCCCCTGTCTGGTGGCAGAGTCCTACTGTGGCAACAAGCCCAAAAATCAAGTAATTAAGTGGCAACATGCCTAGGCAAAGGAAACAAAATAAACAGAAAAGTTCAATATTGGACTCCTATTTTAGGGGCAAAGAGGCTCAAAGCATGGAGGAGGACTGTGAGGTCAGAACTCCTGCACCAAAATCCCCAAATGAAAATACAAGCTGGCTACAGGCCATAGAGGACCTTAAGAAGCAGATAAGAGAAGTGGGGGAAATTTTGGGAAGAGAAATGAAAAAGATGCAAGAAAAGTATGAAATGACAGTCAACAGCCTGACTGAGGAAAATAGAATTTTAAAATAAAAAATAGACTAACTCAAATGGCAAAAGAGGCTCAGAAAGGCAACGAGGAGAAGAATGCCTTAAAAAGTCGAATTTGCCAGATGGAAAAAGAATCTCAAAAGCTCACTGAGGAGATCCATTCCTTCAGAGTTAGACTGGACAAATGGAAGCTAGTGACTTTATGAGAAATCAAGATACTATTAAACAGATCCAAACAAATGAAAGAATAGAAGGCAATGTGAAATACCTAATGGGAAAAACCACTCACCTGGAAAATAGATCCAGGAAAGATAATTTAAAAATTATTGGACTACCTGAAAGCCATGATCAAAGAAAGAACCTAGAAATCATCCTTAAAGAAATTCTCAAGGAAAATTGCCTGATGTTTTAGACCCAGAGGGCAAAATAGAGGTTGAAAGAATCCACAGATCACCTCCTGAAAAAGATCCCCAAAAGAAAACTCCCAGGAATATTATAGCCAGGTTCTAGAATCCCCAGATCAAGGAGAAAATACTACAAGCAGCCAGGAAGAAACAATTTCAATATTGTGGAAACACAATCAGCATAGCCCAGGACCTGGCAGCTTCTACATTGAGGGATAGAAGGGCATGGAATATGATATTCCAGAGAGCAAAAGAGCTGGGAATGAACCCAAGGGTCACCTACCCAGCAAAACTGAGTATCTTGTTTCAGGGGAAAATATGGTCATTCAGTGGAATAGACGACTTTCAAGCATTCTTGATGAAAAAACCAGAGTTGAATAGAAAATTTGACATTCAGACACAAGAAGCAAGAGATGCTTGAGAAGGTAATCAAGGAAAAGAAATCAAAAGGAACTTATCAAAGTTGCACTATTTGCAGTCCTACATGGAAAAACAATAACTGTGTTTGATTAAACCTTTCTCATTATGAAAATAATTGAAGAAGGGTACATGGCATATGTTCACAGGTATACATGGATAGAGGGCACAGGTTGAATTTGATGGGAAGGGATGATTATTATTTTTTTTTGGAGGGAAATTGGTGTTGGGTGACTTGCCCAGGTTCATTGGGTGACTTGCCCAGGTTCATGTGGCTGGGTTTTTGTTTGTGTTGGGTGTCTGGGGCCGGATCCAAGCTCGGGTCCTTCTGGCTCCAGGGCTGGCTCTCTGCTCGCTGCGCCACCTAGCTGCCCCAAGGAAGGGATGATTCTTAAGGGGTGAAGTCAAGAGGTGAGAGAGGAAAGTGGCAAGAGGAGATGGAGAGAGACAGGGTAGGGTAAACTATCTCATGTAGAAGAGGCAAGGGGAAGTAGTTGCAGGGAGGGGAAGAACAGGAAGGCAAAAAGGCAAAAGCATATTCTCATTGAAGTTGGCTCAAGGAGAGAATTACATACATACTAAATGGAATATCTTACCCTCACTCACTCTCCTGAGTAGGGGAAAGGGGGATGAGAGGGGGGATGATGGAGGGGAGGGCATTCTGGGGAGAGGGGAGGTTAGAAGTACTCACTATCAAAGAGGGACAGGATCAAAGTAGGGAATGGACCAGGTGGGAGGTGAGACAAGTGGGAGGGAAATATAAGCAGTCTTTTACAATATATCTACTGTGGTAATGTTTTGCATAGATATACATATATAACACATACTGAATTGCTTATCTTCTCAGAGGGAGTGGGTGACAAGGGAGGAAGGGAATGGATCTGAAAATTGAAGTTTTAAAATTAAATGGTTCATAAGATGTCCAGGCAGTGGGGCTCAGAGATTCACCTTGCCCTAATGGCAAAGTCGAAGGGGGTATGGGAGAAGATATGGGAGAGATCAGATTGGATGAGGGGATATCTAGTGGGACTGCTATTCTGGGGTGGTGGGTAGGGAAAAAATGGGGGGAAAATGTAACTCATAATCTGGTGGAAATGAATGATGTAAACCAGAAGTTAATAAAGCATTTGTTTAATTAAGAAAAAAACTAAAAAAAAAAGAAAGTACAATGTTAAGAACTTAGTGAAAGATCCAATTATAAAGTGAATAATGAGGAGTCTGAAATGAAACTCAGAATTAGGTGGGTAGAAAATGATGGAAGGTCTTGAACACTGCAATTGCCACAACATTTACAATTATAGATTTTCGTCATCATATGAAATGGAAAATTAAGTTTAATCTTGAAATGTTTCTCAGGAATTGTCGGATGCCCCTATTTAGAAGGGCCAATGTGGACTTTGTCAAATGGAAGACCTCAAATATTGGCTTCAGTGTGTTCATTATCTTCCCAAAAGCCACGTGAATACTAAAATCAAAACTTTCACCAAGAAAAATATGTTTCCTAGAACTGGCAACATTACTTTGTCTCCTGTCACTGGAATGTTATAATTACTGAAATGAAATTCTCTTGTTGTAGAGCTGAAAAAAAAAAGAACTAATGGAAGAGCTCAAAAATAGACTTTAAAATCATATAAGAAAAGTAGAAGAAAAATGGGAAAAGAAATTAGAGTGATGCAAGAGAATTATGTAAAAGGAATCAGTAGCTTGGAAAAAGGAAAAAAATGATTAAAAAGTAGAATTGGTCAAATGAAAAAGTTCATTCAAAAATCCACTAAAGAAAACAACTTAAAAAGTACAATTGTCCAAATAGAAAGAAAGTACAAAAGCCAATTAGGAAAACAACTACTTAAATGTTAGAACTAAGCAAGTGGAAATTAATGACTCTATGAGACATCAAGAATCAATCAAACAAATTCCAAAGAATGAAAAGAAAAATCGAAGAAAGTACAAAACACCACATGGGAAAAACTGACCTGTAAAACAGATCCAGGAGAGACAATGCAAGAATCATTAGACTATATAAAAGCCATAATGAAAAGAAGGACCTGGACAGCATCTTTCAAGACATTATCAAGGAAAACTGCTCTGATATCCTGAAAATAAAACAAGCATTGAAAGAATCCATTGAGAAAGAGATCCCAAAAGAAAAACTTCAAGGAACACTAAAGTCAAATTGCAGAGCTATCAGGTCAAGGAAATATACTGCAAGTGGTTAGAAAGAAACAATTCAAATACTGGGGAGAAACAATCAGGATTACACAATACTTAGTAGCTGCAACATTAAAAAATTGGAGGTCATGGAACACTATATCTGGGTAGGTGAAAGAGCTAGGACTACAAGCAAGAATCTCTTACCCAATGACCCAATGAAATTAAGTATAATACATCAAAGGAAAAAGATGGTCATTCAATGAAATAGAAGGATTTTAAAATTTCATAAGGAGATCAGAACTAAACCAAAAATTTGATCTCCAATATCAAGACTCAAGAGAAGCATGAACAGGAAAAAAGGGAAAAGAGAACATATGAGATTCAATGGAGCTAAAATATTTGCATCCTTTACATGGGAAGATGATTATTGTAATTCTTAAAAAATTATAAAACTAGAAGGGTTATACATAAACAGGGAGTAGAAGTATAAGGTGAATTTGAGCGAATGACATAAAAATAATTAAAGATGAGAAAGAAGAACACATAAGGTGTAGATAGAATGTGGAGGAATGGAGAGTTAGAATTATTTCACATGAAGAGGTGTTAAAGACAGTGGAAGAGAAGATGGGAGGGTGGGCAATTAGTATTACTTGAACCAATACCTATCAGTATTGGCTCAAAAATGAAATAATTTACACAATCAATTGAAAATAGAAATCTATCTTACCTGAGGGGGAAGTAGAAGTGTAGGAGATTAAGTAAAGCGGGGTGGGGGGAGGGGAGAGGAGGGAGGGGATAGGACTAACAGAATGGAGGGAAGATCTGGGGAAGTGGTTGACAGAAGCAAAACACTGGTGAGGAGAGAAAGGATGAAAGGATAGAGAGATAAACAGGAGTAAAGATAGGATGGAGGGAAATGCACAGTAATCATAACTGTGAACCAAACTTGATACACTCTCCCATAAAACAGAAGTGGATAGCAAAAACCAGAATGCTGCAGCATTTTATTTATAAGAAATACACTTGAAGTAGAGAGACATACACAGAGTAAGTTAAGGAACTGAAGACAAAGGAAGGTTGTAAAAGCTCATATAAAGAGCTTTTGTACAAACAAAACAATGCAACCAAAATTAGAGGGAAAGCAGAAAACTGGTAAACAATCATTATAGCATGTGCTTCTGATAAAGGCCTCATTTCTAAAATATACAGAAAACTGAGTCGAATTTATAAGAATACAAGTTGATCCCCAATTTATAAATGGTCAAAGGATATGAATAGGCAGTTTCAGAAAAAGACAATGAGGGGAAAAATGCCATAAAAAGCAGAATTGGTCAGATGGAAAGGGAGATAGGAAAGCTCACTGAAGGTAATAATTCCTTAAAAATTAGAATGGAGCAAATAGAAGCTAATGACTCATTGAGAAATCAAGAAAATACAAAAAAAAAAAACCAAAAGAATGGAAAAATTGAAGACAATGCAAAATATCTTATTGGAAAAAAACAACTGACCTACAAAACAGATCCAGGAGCAATAAATTTAAAAATTATTGGACTACCTGAAAACCAGGAAAGACAAAAAGAGTCTAGACACTATTTTTCAAGAAATTATTGAAGAAAACTACCCTGATATTCTAGAACCAGAGGGGAAAATAGAAATCGAAAGAATCCATTGATTACCTCCTGAAAAAGATCCCAAAAGGAAAACATGCTGGAATATTACAGCCAAATTCCAGAGTGCTCAGGTCAAGGAGAAAACATTGCAAGCAGTCAGAAAGAAACAATTCAAGTATTATAGAAATACAACTGAGATAACACAAAATTTAGCACCTTCTATATTAAAGGATTGGAAAGCGTGTAGTGTGATATTTCAGAGATCAAAGGATCTAGGATTAAAACCAAGAATCACCTACCCAGCAAAACTGAATGTAAACATTGAGAGGTAAGAACTGATTTTCAATGATGTAAAGGAATTTAGTGCATTCTTGAAAAAAAAAAGAGCTAAAGAGACAAATTGACTTTTAAATACAAGACTCAAAAGAAGCACGGAAAGGTAAACAGGAAAGAGAAACTATAAGGGACTTATTAAAGTTGAACTCTTTACATTTCCACATGGAAAGATGATATTTGTAACTCATGATACCTTACTTAGTATTAAGGTAGTTGAAGGGAAAATACATATATAAACACACATATATATGGCACAGGGTCAGTTGAATACGAAGAAATGATATTAAGGGATGAAAAAGAGGAATATACCGGGAGAAGGAGAAAGGGAGAAGTAGAATGGGATAGATTATCTCATATAAAAGATGCAAGAAAAATCTTTTACAGTGGAGGGAAAGTGAGAGGAAATGAGTGAATCTTATTCCCATCAAATTTGGTTTAAGGAGGGTATAACATACATAGTCAATTAGGTATTAAAATCTTTCTTAGCCTACAGGAAAGTAGGGGGTGAAACGAATAAGAGTGTGTGTGTGTCTGTGTGTGTCTTTGTGTGTGTGTGTGTGTGTTTGTGTGGTGATAGAAGGGAGGACAGAATGGAGGAAGGAGTAATAAAAGCAAACACTTTTGAGGAGAGATAGCGTTAAAGGAGGGAGTCGAGTTAAGGGGGGGATGATAGGATAGAGAAAAATATAGTTAGTCTTTCACAGCATGACTATATATGTATAATCTATACCAAATTGCTTGCCTTCTCAATGAGGGAGGGTGGAGAGGGTAAAAGGGAAAGAATTTGGAAATCAAAGTTTTAAAAGCAAATGTTAAAAATTGTTTTTACATTCAACTGGGGAATAAGATATACAGGAAATGGGGTATAAAATTTTATCTTACCCTATGGTAAAATAGAAGGGAAAGGGGATAAGAGAAGGGTGAAAGTAGGGGGAACAAAACATAGGGTACGTTGAGGGAAGGGATAATTAGAATACATGCTGTCTTGGGGTGGAGGAGGTGAGAGATGGGGAGAAAAATTGGAACTCAAAATCTTGTGGAAAACTAAAAATGAATAAATTTTTAAAAATATAGAGTCAACAATATGTATGGTATGTTTGAGCAGAATTAAAGACTGTCTTTATTAGAGAGGAGAGTGTGTATGGAGGAATGGTGGAAATTAGTTTTGGCTAAGTAGAGCAGAGTCAGTATGAAAGGCCTTGAAAGCCACATAAAAGAGCCTGGGCTTGTCAGAGAGGTGACATTAGGAAAGATGTGTTTTGGGATGACTGATCTGACAAGTGTATTCAAGAGAGATTGGATGGGTTGGCAGAGCAGAGAGACTAAAGAATAGCCAAGAAGCCATTGAAGTCACTGAGATTTGATCTGGTAAGAGTTTGGAGTTTGAGTGGCAGTAGAAATAGTAAAGAAAGAGAAATCTGTGACAGTTAAAAGAAGTGGGAGAAATCAGTGGCAGATTAGACATAAGGGGTGAAAGTGAGAAAATATTAATGATAACTAAGGAGGTTACTTACTTACTTATCCTGTTACTTAGTTATCCTTAGATACTCCTGGACAGTAGGGCAATGGGGGTGCCAGTGGCATAATTTAAATAATTTAAAAGGGCAGCAGGTGTTGGGAGAAAGATGAGAAGTTCAATTCTGAGCCTGGTGACTCTATGGTGATGACAGAGCATTTACTGGGAAATACCCACAGTTAACAATTCAGTACTGGAATAAAAAGAAGAGGTTGGGGGTGTATTCAAGATTTGTCTTTTGGAGGTGATAGTTAAAGCTGTGAGAGTAGATTAGCTCTTTGATATGGAAGAAAATAATAAGTAGAACAGAAGGCTGACAGTGGGGAACAGCAATGTGCAAGGTTTGTCCCATTTTCTTCCTTTGTGCAGAGAAAAATGAGAGTGAATAAGATTTTGACTAGGAGTAGAACAAGTTCCTTCGAGTAGGGAGAGGGACAGTTTTTACTTTTTACCAGGTTCAAGGACATTCTACTTTGAGGAAAGTGAGACCATAATCTGTGGAACACATTGTAGTAGCCATGAGGCCCCAGTGCAGTTTTCTAGGAGGAAACACAGAAAAGTGAGAGCCTAATATAGTCATCTCATTTGAAAACTGGTTCAGAATATTTAGGGTAATAACATTTATAAGCTATAAAAGACCTTAGGGATTGTCTGGGACTTCATTTCATAGGTAAAGAAACCAAGGTCCACAGGGTATATCCAAGGTTACAAAATGAGTTTGTAGCAAAGGCCAGCATGTAAGAACCTATGTCTCCTGACGCCCAGTCCAAATCTCTTTCCACGGTACTTCTAAAATCAGTGGCAACTTTGCAACTATAATTTCCATCCCCTGGTTTACACATAGAGCATAATTAGCCAGAGCTCACCTGAGCACTATAATTTTCAGCAATGTGGATGCTGGGGTGAATAAGATTTAGCCAAGACGCTTCACCAAATGTGAAAGCAATGACTCACTGTTTACATATACCCCACATTCTAGCTGGATCCTCCAACTAATCCAATTGCCTGGTTAAGAAATCGCCTGTAAATAGCTTCTGCTGTCAAAATAATTTCTAGCTGGCTAGAGTTTTCCCAAGGCTTCCTTTCCATTTCATTCGCAGTGACAAGAGAAAGGTCAAAAGTTCTAGCTACTCTTCTATCCATGAAATAAGAATTAATTTCATTCTCACTTCAAATTCCCATAGAATTTTTCCTTTTACTCTTTACTCTTATCTTCATCCTACCACTGATAACTTTATTTGTATGTTGCAGAGTATTTTTTATTTCCCTTGACTTCCTCAGTAGATCATGTATTATAGCTGATGTATATTTGGTAACCAACATTGTAGTCAGAGTTTGAATTTTGCCTTGAGTCTAGAAATCTTTCAATTAGAATAATCTCATCTCTGTGTGCACTCAGGAGCATGATTTGTCTGTATCAGACACTGAATTAAGTAGGTGGTGATGGGAAGCTAGCCAAGCCAAGGTATCATATTATTTTCATAATGTTACTGTTGAGCAGAGATGTGGATGCATGGTAAAATGTTAAAGCATAGTGGGGTGTGTGGAGATATAATTAAGATTGTGTCCCCATTTTTTCTTTCCATTTCCAAGTCTGCATTCATTTGTTCAACTCCCAAACTGAAAGAACTTGCAAGGTGAGAACGATTTTTCACTGAGAATAAATTACAGAGTCTACTTTTCTATAACCTGTTTCAAATCACACTTGACCTTCCAAACTGTAGCTGGAGGATGCCATTGTGTTGAAGCTTTCAACCACTAAAACTTTAAGCTTGCAGGAAGTGAATGTTCACTATTTTCCACACTATTTAAATATGAAAGGCCTGATGCATCTTGAAGTAAGGGAAAGTGGGATGAGATAGGGATAGAAAATAAAGAAAGGAAGATACTATAAAAACTATTAAAATGGATCTTCAGGAATAGTATGATGGTTGAGATGCAATTCAATTCATAATTATTAAGCAAATATTTATAATTATACGTAAGACACTTTAATGACACTTCTCTAGGAAAATGTCAGTTTGATCCATGACATAAAGTTTAAGACTTTTAATGATGTAATACCCTGTTATAAAAATTAGCTCATTTTAAACCTGCAGGCAATAGAATGGCTCCTGAGGTCTACTCAGTTTCCTTCTCTTTGGCTTTAGGAAATATATTTTAGATAAGTTATGAGTTCAGCTAAAGTCACTCAGCCCTCAGTTAAAAAAAATTCCAAGACCTAAGTAGTGATTGTCTCCTCTGTCTAATATATGCATATCTATCTTTAGTTTTCAAACAGATAAGTGGCACAGTGAATAGAGTGCAGGGCTTGGAGTCAGGGAGACTCATCTTCCTGAGTTCAAGTCTGGCCTCAGATACTTAACAGCTGTATGACCCTGAGCAGGTCATTTAACTCTATTTGCCTCAGTGTCTTCATCTGTAAAATGGAGAGGGAAATGGAAAACCACTCTTTGCCAAGAAAATCCCACAAGGGGTCATGAAGAGTTGGAAACTATTGAAAAACAACAAGAAATCTTAAGTTAACCCCTGACCTCTTTGTAGTCAAAGCAAAATTCAATTGTCTAGCAATATTTTAATAGCTAAACAGCAGATATGTATTGTTTGTAAATTGACAGGAATTGGGAAGAAATGTTGGGAAGGAGCCAATCTTTTCTTTGGACTTGTCTCAGTCTGGATCCTCTCTTTCTATGATGCCCACAGACCCACTACTTCTCCTTGATACCTCTCTGCCACAGTTCAGTCTTCCATTTGCACCACTCTATTTCCATCAAGACACTCAAAGTCTTCCGAGTCAGAGATAGCTTCTCCCATTTATACAAAGTGCTCAAGGCTTAGTCCAGTGTTTCACACAAGGGATTTAGTTGATTCAAGGAGACATACAGGCCCTGTTCACACCCAATTCAGATTATTTAATTCAACCAAAAAAGTATTTGCAGTAATTAAGGCACCAGAGCCAAATAGAATCATTTCAAGCCCACCCTTAGATCCAGTGAAAAATGTATTGTTTTGGAAGTATAATTTGGTTTGTTTCTTTATGTATCCTAGTGTCTCAAGCTGTAGTGCATGGGAATAAAGGAAGTAAGATCCTGGAATCTAGGGAGTGTTGGTGCTTTAAGCTGTGCTTTTCATTAATAAAAATCATATAAAAATATGACCCCATGCAAAAGACAAATTCGTGTTCCAAAGAACCGACAATAAGGTCGATTCTAAATATCTGGCTCCTCTAAGTCTCTTATTGTTTGTGAATTATTAAATGTAAAGCTGATTTTTCCAACAGTGTTTTACATATACTAGTCAGAATGAATGAATGAATGGAATGAGATAATAGACTCACAGGTTTAAAGCTCTAAGGAACCTTAAAGATCACTGATTCAAACACTTTCGTTTTACAGATGAGGAAAGTGAGACTCAGAGAAATTAAGGGGCTTCTCTGGAGTAAGACAGCTATTAAGCATCTGGTATAGGGTCCAAACTCAAGGTTTAAATGCATCTCTCTTTGAAATGTACCACCTAATAGTCTCTAAGAGCAGGTACAAGAGGAGATTCAGCAAACCATTAGGAAAAACTTAAAGCTGATGCATTTTAAGCATGATTTGAAGATCAGAGACTACTTGATTTGATTTATACAAAAGTTTCAAAAACACAGAGTACAAAATAAAGTCTAATGTTTAAAGTATTCCAATTTATGATACCAGCACAACTTCTGTTTTGTTGCCAAATATTCCAGTGCTTTATTAGAAACCATATAGCGAGTCAAAGCAAAAGCACATCATCTTACCATTCTCTGAATCTCCTGGATTTCAAAACCCTCATAGCTAACATTAGCCTCTAGGATGGTGCTATCCTGTGATTCTCTGATGGTGTTTATCTAGTCATCTATGTCTGAGTGTGAACTAATATTCTGACTAAAGCCTCCATGATTTAGAAGAAACCATTAATGGTTTAAAATCCTTGAAGATTTAGAAGAAAGGCAAAGGAGTTCTAAGGATGCTTGTGTAATAGCTGAGTTATTTCTATAATATGAATTGGGATGACTTTATGAACACTTAAAATTAAGGTTTTTTTCTTTTATTCAGATACAGAGAAGTGTCATTAAGTCATAAAATTTAACCACAATTCCAGTGAAATATTAGAAATAAAAGAAGGCAACTCTTGTTAGGTAGGGGATAGAGACCTGAGATTTCATTGGTAGAGGGAACTCCCATGTAAGAAAACTCCCTCTACCAAAGCAAGTTAGCACCTTCCCTCTAACTTGTAGTCTTAGAAAGCTATTTAAAGCACTGAGAGTGACTTGTTCAGGGTCACATAGGCAGTATCTGTCAGAGGTTGGACATGAATTCAGATCTTCCTGTCCTTCAGGTCACTTCTCTATTCATTATTCTAATTGCGCCTCTCCTTACAGATAAAAAATAGTTATTTCAATTAATTATATTCGCTGGATACAGTGACATATGATCAAAGATCTAGAGAAGAAAATGACTTCATAGTTGTCATTCTGTACAGCTCCCACTTTGTTCATGTGAGGAAACTGAGATGCAACCCAGAGACTTTAAGTGGGTCACACAGGAAGAAAATAGCAGATTTGGGTTTCAAATCTAGGTCCATTGACTTTAAAATTCAGTGCCCTTTCTGCTAAACCATCCTGAAAACAAGATTATGAAACAAAAATCCTAGCAATCTAGATAGTGACTGTTCCAGAAGTTATTGTGACTATAATGCATTTATCTGCTTTCATAAATTCATACACTCCCTGATTTTTGAGAGAATGAAACTATATTTAAATATTATTTTGACTGAATTTTAAGAATATTTGATGTTGATGCAACAATAAATAAGTACTAAGAGTAGAATTTTTGGTAAAATAAAAATAATATATATGAATCAATGTTAATTTTTGTTATTGTTATTCTCAAATTATCTTCTTTGAAGATTTTCAATTAAATTAAGTATTTATAGTGTGATATAATGAATCTTGCCTCAGAGGCAGAAAAATCTAAATTTAAGTCTTGCCACTGACACAGCCTGATGGTGCAAAGAATAGAGTGCTAGTCCTGGAGTCAAGAAGACTTGAGTTCAAATTTCAAATCTGTCCTCAGTCACTCACTAGTGGTGTGACCCTCTGCCTCAGTTTCTTTATCTTTAAATTGGGATAATAATATCATCTACCTCTCAGGGTTGTTGTGAGGATGAAATGAAGCAATAATTATAAAGTGCTTAGCACAGCTCCAGATCCATAGTAAGTGTTATATAAATGTTAGCGATAATGATGATGATGATGATAATGATGATGATGATGATGATGATGATGATGGTGATGATGGTGATGATGGTGACTGTGTGCCATTAGGTACTTATCTATTATTCTAAGTGTCAGAAAAGTTACTGATCTCCAATCATAAAATAAGTTTCCCCATTTTATACCATTGAAATAACAGATCCCATCCATCCCAAGTTTTTGCTGAGAGGCATCCTGTATTTATTACCAAATTAGACTCTATAGAGCAGATGAAGAAGCATTAAATATGTTCTTTGCCCTAAAGAAGTTTATAATAGTTTGGGGAAAATAAGACTTACATATATGAAATAAACATGAAATGATATAATGATTTGACCGAGTATAAACAAGTTAAATAGTATAGTTTGAAGAATAGAACATGGGTGACCAGGAAAGAAAAAAGAACAATGTTGGCTAAAAGGAATAATGCAAGGGGAGCCAGGTAGTGCAGTGGATATAGCACCAGTCCTGGAATCAGAAGAACCTGAATTCAAATCTGGCCTCAGACAATTACTAGCTGTGTGACTCTGGGCAAACCACTTAACCCCAATTGCCAAAAAATTTTTAAAAAGGAACAATGCATAAATGGGACTTGCACTAGTCCTTGAAGGAGCCATGAGATTTGATAAAGTAGAGAGAAGCAAGGATGTCATTCTGGGCATGAGTCAAAGTCATGGAGATACCTGGGGTATGATACTTATTGATAATATTCATTCACCCAACTTAAAACCATTTGCCCTGCACTGTCTTCATCATGTCACTGAAACCAACTTATGGTTTATAAAACCTTAAGAAGGCCATAACCTCTCTCTTTGAAGTAAAAATTATCTTTTATTAATCTCTTATAAAACTCTAGTATAGTCACAGTTTCTCTTGTAAACATTTTCCTCTCAACTCAAGCAGTCATAGCTCCTGTCAGTCATCCTCTCATCTAGCAGATTGCCTCGCCTCCTACTTTTCAGAAAAGATTAAGTGCATGTGATATGAGTTCACTAAAGTCCCTTGTGGTAGGACCCACATCTGCCACATAGGATTGGCTAGTGTTTTGTTTTTTTTCTTAAAAGACTTTGCAACTTTCCTAAGGACATAATTGACTTAGGTAATGAGGGCCTGGGTTGTAGGTTGATGCAACAACCTGGTGGCCCAAGTATAAAAGTCAAAACATGACTTGGGAGGAGCTGTTCTTCCTCAGAATTGATGAACATACCACCATGGCCAAAACAGACAGGGAAGCTGCATTTGCTGGAGTAAATGCTGTATCCTTGTTGAGTAGCCTTTCTGTTCGATGGCTAAGTAAGTGTCATTTTGTTAACTCATTAGATATTGTTTCTGTCCCAATTCTGAAGCATCAGACTGACCTGAATCAGACATAAATTAGAATTTTAATACCTTCTAGTTGAGAGATGACTTCATTCTTTGCATTTATATTCCTCAGTGTCTAGCACATGAGGAATTAGTTATTTTACTAAGAGTGGTGTTTCTGAAAGCCAGACTTTGAAAGGATTTAGAGTGAGTCACTTTCCAGGAAGTAGAAATAGTGAGTATAGACTAATCTTTTTTAAACTTTGTCAGTGGAGGATGCTTTTAAGGAAAAGCAAAATCAAGAGATTTTACATAGTATGGGATTCCACATAGTAGATGCTTAATATCTGTTTGTTGATTAATTTCACATTTCAGACAGTTATGTGTTCTCTCATCATTTTATCATTTAGATAATTAACCCTGTTTCTCAAAACCAGCTTCTCTACCTATGATCCCATTTTTGGGTGGTTGTCATTGAGGTCTTGCCCCATGACTCATCCTGCAGAAATTTGTTTTATCAACCCAATGCCAATCTTTCCTTCCCATGGCTCATGTCTGAGTCATATAACTTACTCGGGACTACACTATTGTAAAAACTCCTTGATTTTGCCTTTTCTTAAAAGTATCCACCTTTACTGACAAAGTTTGAAAAAGATTAGTCTATACTCACTATCTCTACTTCCTGGTAAGTGTCTCATTCTAAACCCTTTCAAGATCTGACTTCCAGGACCACTAAAATTTCTCTCTAGTGCCACCAGTAACCTCTTTTGTCTGACACAACAATCATCTGTCATTCCTCATTCTACTTTACCTTTTTGTAACTATTCCTTCATCCGGCTCCTGAAACAACTCCTTCCAAAGTCACCCGTGATTTTTAATTGACAGATTTGATGTTCTCTTTTGAAAATTCATCCTCTCTGACCTCTTTGCAGCTTAGAACCCTGTCAACCATCCTCTCTTTTCGGATACTTATATAGGTTTTCATGACAATGCTTTTTATGGGTACTCTTATCTATATGATTGATCCTTCTTAGAGTTCTTTGCTAATTTAGCATCCATGTCACACCTCCTAAGCAGTTATATGCTTAAACTATTTGGAGCTCTCTTGTCTTTTTTTCTTTACACTGTTTCATTTGGGGATCTTATCATTTCCCATGAACTTTATTATTTTCATGCAAATGATACCTAGATATTAATCCATCCCAATTTCTCTCCTAAGCTCCAGTCTCATATCATTAACTATCTAGTAAACCTTTAAAAGTGAATATCCAAGAGGCATTTTGAATTAAATATTGTCAAAACAGAATCCATTATCTTTCTTCCCCTTCTCCCCCCTTTTTAGGCAATCAGAGTTAAATGACTTGCCCAGGGTCAAACAGTAAGTGTATGAGATTGGATTTTGAACTCAGGTCCTCTTGACTCAAGGGTTAATACTCTATCCATTGTACCACCTAGAAGCACCAGAATTCATTAAATTTCTACCAAAATCCTTCTCTCTTCTAAGCTTCTCTATTACTTTCAAAGACATTATCATCCTTCCAATTACCTAGGTTTAGAAACAGCGTTATATTTGACTCCTCCCTCTCTCTCATCCCACTTAGCTATCACTTGCCAAATCTTGTCTTTATCTCCATAACATCTCTCACATCTGACTCCTTTATACTCTCATAGCTAATACCTTAATAAACTCCTTCATCACCTTTCACCTGGACTACTGCAATAGTCTCCTATCTGGTCTCCCTGAAAGGCAGAGAAGAAGAAAGGAGGGATAGAATTTGGAGTTTAAAACTTAAAAAACCCATCAATGAGGAATGTTAGTTATTGCTACATGTGATGGGGGAAAATAAAGTGATATTTTTTTAAAAATGGGTCTGGGCACGTTTTTCTATTATTCAACAAACTCCAGTAGCTCTATATTATCTCAAGGATCAAATATAAGTTCATTTTCTTGGTATTTAAGGCTCTTCACAATGTAGCCCTTTCCAGCCATTCCAGTTTTCTTATATATTATAGTCCTTTTGGGCCTTTATAATTTAACCATACTCATTGTTTTGCTCATTGTTCTACACACAGATACTCCATCTTCCATCTCTCTGCCTTTTTCCTGGCTATGTTCTAGGTATGAAATGCACTCTCCCCTCAGTCCCATCTCTTAGAATCACTGTTTTTCTTTAGACTTAGTTCAACTTCTTATTTCAACATGAAGATTTTGTGTGAGGTGTCCTACCCCACATGCTGTAGAGCCAACACTATATTCACTGTACTGACAGTGACTGAATATGTTGGCATAGTTCTCAATTGCAAAATATAATAGACTGTTCATATATAAGGCAGAAGCAAAATATTTAGTCAGACACCAGAAAGTCACATCCCAATACCAGGAAACTGATTTCATTATAGCAACAAAGAAGTTAATAAACCACAACATGGCAGGGACATATGTCATCCTTTAGCTTTCCCACAAATAAACATAAGCCTGGCTGTCACAGCAGGGGGAAAACAAAACTCACAAACCTAGGTGTCTCCTTGGCTATGTCCTCTCACTCCCACCATCCAGCTGCTTTGACTCCCAGTTTCCTGTGGGCTCTGTTCCACCTGTTCAGCAAGCTCCTTCCACTACAGGCTCCATTTGATTACATTCAGCCTATTAGGAACCAGGGAAGATCTTCAAATCAGGGAAGATCTTCAAATTCCCATTCCCATTACACATACCTACCTTATATTTATTGTTATATAATATATAGGTAATTGCAGGATTATTTGTTTTCTCATCCATTTGAATGTAAACTCCTTGAGAGTGGGCATTGTTCTACCTTTGGTTTTGGTATTCTCAGATCTAAGCATCATTTTGTTGCATAGTAAATACTTAGTAAATACTTGATTATTGACTGACTTATTGGCAAAATGCTTGAATGAACTCTAACATTCCTTTCAACTCTAAAATCTGATTCTCACACAGAAATGTGGCAGAATTTGACCTAGAACCTAGATCTCCTAATTTCCAGAGTTCTTTCCTATAAATTGCCCCTGCTTCTCATTATGAAAACACAAGGGTCCTTGGAAGAACATACAATGGGGATTAATGAAAGCAAGGGCTAAGAACTCTGAAAACAAGCTTCTTTTGAATCACCATTTTGTAAAGGTCATATAGTGGGTCATGTATGTTTTATGCTTTCTATTTTCCACTAGGTAATTTCACGAGTCCTTTTTTTTTTTACTTTTTGAAGTATTTATAGGCCCTATTCACATAAATAGTGCCCTGCTTGGAAGCAATGGTCATGGTGGGTAATATTCCTGCAGGTTTTGATAAAGTCTCTGTTGCTGTGTTTTGATTGTTCCCAGACTGTCTACAAGTCAGTCAAGTAAGCAAAGTAAGAAACACAAGGGATCTGGATGAACAAAGTAATAGTCACTGAGTATTTAACCTGCAAGGGGCGCTCTTATTCACAAAGAAATGGGAAACCACCCAGGGCTTTGGATCTAATTTGCCCAACATTAAGGGTTTGTGTCTGGCTGTTAGTGCTTCTGGTGAATTGCGTTATTTTCCTAACCATCAGTGAAAAGGAGATGGAGTCCTCTTTTACTATCATCAGTGAAACAGTTTTGGAAATACATAGGTTTCCTGGTATTTTCACAGAAATCAAGGGTGGGAGGGAGACACTCACATTCCTATATGAAATAGGGTGGCACCTAGATGGGGCAGAAGATAGAGCACTGGACTTGGAATCAAGAAGATCTGAGTTCAAATCCAGCCTCAGACATAGAGTAGTTGTGTGAAACTGGGCAAGTTACTTGCCTCTTAAATTCCTCAGTTCCTTATCTATAAAATCGGGACACATTGGAAAAGGAAGTGGTAAATCACTCTATATTTTTAGCCAGGAAAGAGTCAGACACAACTGAAGAACTGAACAACAATAAATGTGAAGCAGGGAATCCTTATCTTTTATTTCTTCTCTTTTATATGAATGGTTTATTTCTGATAAAAAACAATAGGGGCAAGTACAGAAATGATAGGTTTTGGTTGCATGCCAGCTATATTTATACTTGCTTACTTTAATATCCAAGGTCAGGAATATTAGAATTGAAGCATTTGGATCAATCTCAATTGCTACTTTGCTGGTCATGGTCCCCTACTTGGAGAAAGAAGCCTGGCAATGGCCATGGGAAATGAAAAAAAGGAAGGAAAGAGGGAAGGAAGGAAATCATCTATTAAAGCACCTGGTATGTGCATTGTGCTAAGCTCTTTGTAATTATTATCTCCTTTAATCCTCACAACCCCAGGATGGAGGTGCTGTTATTATTCCCATTTTGCACTTGAAGAAACTGAGGCAAACAGAGGTTAAATGGTTTGACCATGGTTATAAAGCTTGTAAATGTCTGAGGCTGGAATTGAACTCATATTCCTGATTGTAAGCCCAGAATTCTATTCACAGTGTCACTTTGGTTGTTTAGCAGAGGGAGAAGATAAAAGGAACAGGAATTACTATTTTTGTGACTGGCTAGGTGGCACAGTGAAGAGAGCACTGGCTCTGGAGTCAGGAGGTCCTGAGTTCAAAACTGGCCTCAGACACTTAACACTTACTAGCTATTCAATCTTGGGAAAGACAACTCCAATAACTCTGCCTCCCCCCTCCAATAAAAAAAAGAATTACTTTTCTTGGTGACTAATTGACAGACTGTAATTGTTCTCCATGAAATTATTTCACACATGAATTTTAGATCTCAAAAATTTATGATTTAGGGGGCAGAGCCAAGATAGCAGAAAGGAAGCAGTAACCTAACTGAGATCCTTGGTCACTAAGTCTCAAAGGGTGAATCTGAGCGGATTCCAGAGTGACGGAGCCCACTGGAAGACAGATTGTGGCAGAGTCCAGCCCAGGAGGTTGCCCAGTGTGTCCAGACAGGTCAATCGCAGAGCGTGTGGAGTCTGCACAGCTCAGACCTAAGAGCAGACAAGTAGAGTACACCAGAGAGAGAAAAAGCCCCAGCCTGCAGACTTACCAAGGACGAATCGAAGTCATCTCTCGGAGAGGAAGGATCATTGGAGCCAGGTAGGAGAGTCGGGCCCCCAGTGGAGAGAGTGGTTTCCCCAGCTGCATTCAGCCCCCAGCCTGGAAATTTAGAAACTGCATGCCTGTATAATACAGGGGCTGGAATGGCAAAGTAAATTCTAGCTGCTCTGATCCTCCCATCCCTCCTTCATGAAGCAGGAAACCCAAAGATAAGTCTCCCACCCAGACTGAAATCCCAAGTTAAGAGAAATGGTCTCAGGCTTGAGAGTCTACAAGAAGGGGTGTAATTGAGACAGCCAGGAGCCTGAAGAGAAGAGAGGGAGGGGGCCCAACAAGCTCCACCTCACCTCACCAACAAAAGCCTTCTTATAGCCCAGGGGTATAGAGGCAGAAATCTGAAGTGGTCAGACTCATCCCCACCTACACATCCACATTCCTCACTGACTTCCCTGACTTAGCCATAAACTAGCCACCCAGAGGTATTAAAAGTCAAGGATCAGGCCCTAAACTCATAGCCTGAGAAACTAAGAAACAGGAAGTCACAATGGGAAGGAAGGAAGCTGAAAAGGAGAAGGGGAAGGCAAGAAAGTCTATTCAAGCCTACTATGTAGGGGAAGAACAACTAAATACACAGGACAATATAGACTCGCTACCCACACCTGAGACCACAGAAGGAAATATGATCTGGTCTCAAGCCCAAATAGCATTCCTGGAGGAGCTTAAGAAAAATTTTAAAGACCAAATCAGGGAGACAGTGACCAACTTGGAAAAAGAAAATACCTCCCTAAAAAAGGAACTTCAAAAACTAACTGAAGACCATAATTTGCTAAAAATTAGATACAATCAAACTGAAACTCAGAACTCTATGATGCAGCAGGAGTCAATAAAAAAAAACGATCGAAAAATTGGAAGAAAATATAAAATATCTCACTGGAAAAATAACTGACCTAGAGAACAGATCCAGGAGAGACAACTTAAGAATTATTGATCTACCAGAAAGCCATGATGAAAAAAGCAGCCTAGACAACATCCTCCAAGAGGTTGTCAAAGAAAACTGTCCTGAGGTCCTGGAATCAGAAGATAAAATAGCTATTGATAGAATTCACCGGACTCCTCCTGAAAGAGATCCCAAACTGAAAACTCCAAGAAATATAGTAGCAAAATTCCAGAATTACAAGATTAAAGAAAAAGTTCTACAAGCAGCCAAAAAGAAACAATTCAAATATCGAGGAACTACAATTAGGATCCCACAAGACCTAGCAGCATCTACATTAAAAGAGTGGAGGGACTGGAATCTGATATTTCGTAGGGCAAGAGAGCTAGGACTACAACCAAGGATTAACTACCCAGCAAAACTGAGCATAATCTTTCAGGCAAGGAGATGTATGTTGAATGAAATAAGGGACTTCCAGACTTTCCTGATGAAAAAGCCAGAGCTCAATGGAAAATTTGATCTCCAATTACAAGACTCCAGAAGGACATAAAAAGGTAAACAAGGGTAACACAGACTCACACATCCAGAAGTGCACACACCCACACCCACAAACACACTCTCATAACTTGGGATGCAACAAGAGCAAAATGTTCACATCCCTATATGTGGCTCTGATAACTGTCAATATTCGAAATCTTTATGATTATTATGACCTTCAAAAGGGTTATACTTAGATAGAGGGTGTGGGTATGAAGGCACTAATATGAAGTTTAAAAAAAAGACTATTAAGGGGATCAAAGGGACTGTAATGGGAAAAAGGAAAGGATGAGCTAGGAAAAGGTAAAATATGCCATCTGAAGAGGCATCAAAGCACACTATAGAAGAGGGGAAAGAAAGAGGGAGAACAACATCATTTAAACACTGTTCTCACAGTTTCTGGTTCAAAGAGGGATCAAATTAATCAGTGAAGTTTAGGATTCTGATGTGAATAGACACATAAATTCATAAAACAGAGGAAAAGGAGGGAGGGAGAGGAGCACTGTTTGAAATTTGCTCTCATTGGTTTGGAATCAAATGGGGAGTAATTTACTTTGATAAGTATAAAAATTTATTGTGTCCTATAGATACTGGGAGGGTAAGGGGCGGTGAAAAGGAGGAGATTAAAGGGAGGGAATAGGAGGGAGGGGAATAGTAGTAAGGGGAGAGGGTAGGTTAAGAAGGGGGGTCACTGGGTGGGAACACTGAGGGAGGGGGCGGTCAAAAGGGAAAACTTCAAGGAGGGAAAGGGAAAAGGAAGAAACAAAAACATAAACAGGGGAAGGAATAGGATGGAGGGGAAGAGACAGATTGTCATCATTATTGTAAATGTGAATGGGATGAACTCTCCCATAAAACAGGCAGATAGCAGAATGGATTAAAAACTATAATCCTACAATATGCTGTCTACAAGAAACACATTTGAAACAAAGGGATACCCATGGGGTAAAGGTAAAAGGTTGGAATAAGGGGCGGCTAGGTGGCTCAGTGAGTAACAGTGCCAGCCTCGAAGTTTGGATGACCCGAGATCAAATCCGGCCTCAGAAAATGAGCACCCACACATAAATAATGACTAGCCATGTAACCTTGAGCAAGTTAACCCCAATTGCTAAAAAAAAAAAAAAAAAAAAAAAAAAAAAAAGGTTGGAATAAAATCTATTATGCCTCAGCTAAAGTAAAAAAAAGCAGGGCTAGCAATACTTATCTCAGATAAAGCAAAAGCAAATAGAAATCTAATTAAAAGAGATAAGGAAGGAAACTATATCCTACTAAAAGGCACCATTGAGGATGAAGCAATATCACTACTTAATATATATGCACCAAGTGGTATAGCATCCAAATTACTAGAGGAGATGTTAAAGGAATTAGAGGAAGAAATAGATAGCAAAACTATACTAGTAGGGGACATTTATCTCCCCCTCTCTGAACTCGATAAATCTAAGCAAAAAATAAACAAGGAAGAAGTTAAGGAGGTGAATAGAATCTTAGAGAGACTAGATATGGTGGATCTCTGGAGAAAGCTGAATGGGGATAAAAAGGAATTTACTTTCTTTTCAGCAGTGTATGGTACATACTCAAAGATAGACCATATACTAGGGCATAAAAACCTCACAATCCAGTGCAAAAAGTCAGAAATATTAAATGCATCATTCTCAGATCATGATGCAATAAAAATCATATGCAATAAAGGGCCAGGGAAAGATAGACTAAAAACTAATTGGAAATTTAAAAATTTAATCCTAAAGAATGGATGGGTCAAAAAAGAAATTATAGAAACAATCAATAATTTCATTCAAGAGAATGATAATAATGAGACAACATACCAAAATTTGTGTGATGCACTAAAGGCAATTCTCAGGGGAAGTTTTATATCCCTGAGTGCACACATAATTAAAGCAGAGAGAAGGGAGGTCAATGAATTGGACATGCAATTGAAAAAGCTAGAAAAAGAACAAATTGAAAATCCCCAATTTAGTACTAAATTAGAAATATTGAAAACCAAGGGAGAGATTGATAAAATTTAAATTAAGAAAACTATTGAATTAATAAATAAAACTAAGAGCTGGTTTTATGAAAAAATCAACAAAATTGATAGAACCTTAGTCAATATGATTTAAAAAAAAGAAAGAAGAAAACCAAATTATGAGTATCAAAAATAAAAAGGCTGAATCTACCTCTAATGAAGAGGAAATCAAAAGAATAATGAGGAATTATTTTCCCAATTGTTTGCACATAAATATGACAATCTTAGTGAAATGGATGAATATTTACAAAATCACATGTTGCCCAGATTAACTGAAGAGGAAGTGAATTACCTAAATAACCCCATCTCAGAAAAAGAAATCAAACAAGCCATCAATGAACTCCATAGACAAAAATCTCAAGGGCCAGATGGGTTCACTAGTGAATTCTATCAAACATTTAAAGAACAATTGATTCCAATACTTTACAAAGTATTTGGGAAAATTAGTGAAGAAGGAGTCCTACCAAACTCTTTTTTTGACACAGATATGGTACTGATTCCTAAATCAGGAAGAGATAAAACAGAGAAAGAAAATTATAGACCAATTTTCCTCATGAATTTAGACGCAAAAATTCTAAATAAAATATTAGACAAAAGACTCCAATAACTTATCACAAAAATAATGCACTCTGATCAGGTAGGATTCATTCCAGGAATGCAAGGACGGTTTAATATTAGGAAAACCATCAGTATAATTGAGCATATCAACAATAAAAGTAGCAGAAACCACATGATCATCTCAATAGATGCAGAAAAGGTTTTTGACAGTACAACAGCCATTCCTATTAAAAACACTAGAAAGTACAGAAATAAATGGAGCCTTCCTTAAAATAGTTGATAGCATCTATTTAAAATAATCAGCAAGTATTTTATGCAATGGGGATAAACCAGAAGCCTTTCCAATAAGATCAGGAGTGAAACAAGGGTGTCCACTATCATCCCTCTTATTCAATCTGGTACTAGAAACACCAGCAGTAGCAATTAGAAAAAGAAATCAAAGGAATCAAATTAGGCGAAGAAGTGACCAAGCTATCACTCTTTGCAGATGATATGATGATATAATTAGAGAATCCTAGAGAATCAAGTAAAAAACTACTTGAGACAATAAATAAATTTGGCAAAGTTGCAGGATTTAAAATAAACCCACATAAATCCTCAGCATTCCTGTACATCTGTAATGAAACTCAACAGCAAGAGATAGAAAGAGAAATCCCATTTAAAGTCACTGTAGACATTATAAAATATTTGGGAGTCTACTTGCCAAAGCAAACCCAGAATATATATGATCACAACTACAAAACACTTCTCACACGAATCAAATCAGATCTAAATAGTTGGAAAAATATCAATTGCTCATGGCTGGGTCGAGCTAATATTAATAAAAATGACAATTCTACCCAAACTAAACTATATATTTAGTGCCATACCAATCAATTTACCATAAAACTACTTTGTAGAGTTAGACAAAATAATAACAAAATTTATTTGGAAAAACAAACGGTCTAGAATATCAAGGGAAGTAATGAAAAGAAATGCTAGGGAAGGTGGACTAGCTATGCCAGATCTTAATTTGTATTATACAGCAGCAGTCATCAAAACTGATTGGTACTGGCAGAGGTGTACAGTAGTGGATCAATGGAATAGATTAGGTGGAGGAGACCCAGCAGTTAATGAATATAGTAATCTATTGTTCGATAAACCCAAAGACCCCAGTTTTTGGGATAAGAATGCACTATTTGACAAAAACTGCTGGGAAAACTGGAAAACAGTATGTTAGAAAGTGGGCATAGATCACTATCTAACACCATATACCAAAATCAAGTCTAAATGGGTGCATGATCTAGGTGTAAAGGATGATACTCTAAGCAATTTGGGAAAGCAAGGAATAGTTTACCTGACAGACTTTTGGAGAGGGGAAGATTTTAGGACCAAACAAGTATTAGAGAGCATTATAAAATGCAAAATAGATAATTTTGATTGCATTAAATTGAAAAGCTTCTGCACAAACAAAGCCAATGTAACCAAGATCAAGAGGGAGGTGGGAAATTGGGAAATATTTTTTGCAATTTGTGACTCTGATAAAGGACTCATTTCTAAAATTTATAAAGAACTGAGCCAAATCTATATGAATACAAATCATTCCCCAATTGATAAATGGTCAAAGGATATGAACAGGAAATTTTCAGAGAAAGACATTAAAGATATCTATAAGCATATGAAGAAATGCTCTAAATCACTATTAATTAGAGAAATGCAAATCAAAACAACTCTGAGATACCACATCTCTCCAGTCAGATTGTCTAAGATGACAAAACAAGAAAGTGACAAATGCTGGAGAGGATGTGGACAAGTTGGAACACTCATTCATTGATGGTCGAGTTGTGAACTTATCCAACCATTCTGGAGAGCAATCCAGAATTATGCCCAAAGTATTATAAATAATTTCATACGTTTTGACTCAACAATACCACTTCTAGGGTTATATCCCAAAGAGATCATAGAAGTGGGAGGAAGACCCATATGTACAAAAATATTTTTAGCAGCCCTTTTTGTGGTTGCAAAGAATTGGAAACTAAAGGGGTGCCTATCAATTGGGGAATGGCTAAATAAGTTGTGGTATCTGAATGTATTGGAATATTATTGTGCTATAAGAAAGGAGGAGATGATGGATTTCATAATTACCTGGAGAGACTTATACAAACTGATGCTGAGCGAGAAGAGTAGAATCAGAAGAAATTTGTATACAATCACAGACATACCATATCTGTGATGACCAACTATGACAGACTGGACTCTTTTCAGCAATGCAGTGATATAAGTTAATTCTGAAAGGCTCAAGAAAGTGAGAAACGTGCCATCCAGAGATATAACTAGAAAGAACTGAGCCTGAATTTTGATGGAAGCAATCTAAATGATCTTGTTCTTTTCATTATTTGGGTTTATTTCTTTCTTACCATCTTTCATCCCACCTAGTACAATACGCCGTTGTAATTGGAATAATGTCTAATATGAATGCATTTGCAGATCCTATACTGGACTATATGCTGTTGTGGGGGTAGGGGGGAGGGAAGTAAAGGAAATCTGAAAATCAAGGAACTATGAAATTGAATCTTGTTAACTGAAACTAAACTAATAAATTAATTTCAAAAAAAAAAGGAAGAGAACTAGGAGCAAATTTATACAATATAAAAAGTAATTTAAGAACAACAACAACAAAAAGCAATGAAACACCCAACTTGTACACTTGCCAATGCTGTCCTCAAAACTAAGAGCAGTTTCCATATATACATTCACCGGGAGCGTTGGTGGTATTTTTCTTTTTTATCAGGCATCATTACAACTTTTCTTTAGGGCAGATCGGGTGATTGAGTACATTCCAAATGGCCAAAGCATGCAAGTCTTCAAGGTTCAATGTGAAAGCTTATTTACATGTTCTTCTCACTCTAATAACCCTTTCTTGGCAGGAATTGTACAATGAGGTTTCATGGGAATAATAACAACCATAATAACTCACATTTTTGTGGCACTGTAAAAGTCAACAACATCCTTTCCTCACAAGTTACAAGGAAGCATATGTTGGCTCAGGAATTGGACATTTTGACAGAACTGTGGATTAAAAGCTGGCAGGGGCTTTAGAGATTATGTAATCCAACTGCATTTTACAGAGGAGAAACTGAGGCATTGAGAAGCACAGAGTCACACAAGTTTTGTCAGCTCATAGGAACAGTTAAGTAGTAGAGCTGAGATTTGAGCCCAATTCTGTTAATGCCAAATTTAATGCTGTTTCCACAACACACTACATCCCTAACTGCTCTTCAATGAAGGAATAAATAGCTTTTTGAGGTAGTGAGGCCTCAGTCACTGAAAGGAAATAATGCAGTGATTCATTGGAGACTTCTTCCCTCATCCTCCACCACTTTTCTAATGATAAAAATGTTTTAATGTAAGTTGATGAAGATATTTGTATACAATTAAAATCATTATTGCTTAAAACAAAAGGATAGCTATTCCCCAAAAGTTAAATAAATAAAATAAATAAATAAATAAAATAAATAAATAAAAATGAAGAAAAGCAAACTAAAAAAAAAATTATGATTTAGGTGGGCCTGACCAGCAGCCAGCTGGAGGGACTTCAGAACACAAGCAGCTGTGGCCATTTCCAGAATTATCAACACATAGATGCCAAGAAGAAAGCAAGAGTGCAGTATGGACTTTGGGACCAGTAGTTGGGAGTGCATGGCTTTTGCAACAAGGGTGAGAAACTGCTGAGATGCTTCAGTGCAGCAACAGCCACATGGCAGCTTCAGCTTCTGGTCTGAAGACTGTGCGGGGACCAGGCAATCAGTCAAGGGGCGTTAGCGCTCTAGCTTTAATCTTCTTGGATATGGTCTGCAGTCTAGGGTGGAGGTGCTGGGGTGTGTGACCAGCTTGCCAGAGCGTGTGGAGGTTGGGAGGTTCCTTCTGAGAGGGAACCCAACTAATACTTCCGGCAGCTGAGAAAACCCCAGTGTTTGTGACAGAAGCTCCCCTGGCTGGTGCCAGAGTCCTATTGTGGCAAAAAAGCCCAGGGGTCAAGTGACTGAGTGTCTATATGAGTTGGCAAAGGAAGCAAAATAAACTTTACACTTCTACTTTGGCAATAAAAAGGATCAAAGCATGAAACAGGAGAAAGAAAGTGAAATCAGAAATCCTACAGCAAAAGCTCCCAAGAAAAATACAAGCTGGCTACAGGCCATAGAGGACCTTAAGAAGTAGGTGAGAGAAATGGGGTGAAAATTGGGAAGAGAAATGAGAAAGATGCAAGAAAAGTATGAAATGACAGTCAACAGCCTGACCCAGGAAAAGAACACCTTAAAAATAGAATAACTCAAATGGCAAAAGTGGCTCAAAAAGTCAATGAGAAGAAGAATGCCTTAAAAAGCCAAATTTGCCAGATGGCAAAAGAATCTCAAAAAGTCGCTGAGGAGAATCATTCCTTCAGAATTAGACTGGAGCAAATGAAAGCTAGTGACTTTGTGAGAAATCAAGATAATATTAAACAGATCCAAACAAGTGAAAAAATAGAAGACAATGGGAAATATCTCATTGGGAAAACCACCAACCTGGAAAATAGATCCAGGAAAGAGAATTTAAAAATTACTGGACTACCTGAAAGTCATGATCAAAAAAAGAACCTAGAAATCAGATTTCAAGGAATTTTCAAGGAACATTGACCTGATGTTTTATAACCAGAGGGGGAAATAGAGGTTGAAAGAATTGAGTGATCACCTCCTGAACAAGATCCCCAAAAGAAAACTACTAAGAATATTATAGCCGGGTTCTGAAATTCCCAGATCAAGGAGAAAATATTACAAGCAGCCAGAAAAAATAATTTGAGTACTGGGGAAACACAATCAGGATAACTCAGGATCTGACAGCTTCTACACTGAGGGATTGAAGGCTTTGGAGTATGATACTCTGGAGGTCAAAGGAGCTTGGATTAAAGCCAAGAATCATGTATTCAAAAAAACTGAGTATCATGAGGAAAAAACCAGAGTTGAATAGAAAATTTGACATTCAGATACAAGAAGCAAGAGAAGCTTGAGAAGGTAAACAGGGAAAAGAAATCATAAGGAACTTATCAAAGTTGAACTATTTACATTCCCACAGGGAAAAAATGATAATTGTAACTGATGAAACCTTTCTTAGTATGCAAATAGTTGAAGAAGGGTATATGGGCATATGAATACATATGTGAATGTGTGTATATATGATTACAGGATATACATAGAGGGCACAGGTTGAATTTAATAGGAAGGAATGATATTTAAAAGGTGGAATTAAGAGGTGAGAAAGGAATATAATGAAAGGATATGGGGAGAAACAGAATGGGTTAAACTATCTCATATAGAAGAGGCAAGGGAAAATGGTTACAATGGAAGAACAGGAAGGCAAAAAGGCAAAACCTTATCCTCATTGAATTTGGCTCAGGTAGAGAATGACATAGAAACTAAATATGACATCTCACACTACAGGAGAGTAGGGGGAAGGGGATAAGAGCGGGGATGATGGAAGGCAAGGCGGGCTCGGAGGGAGGGAAGTTGGAAGCCCTCGCTTTTGGAAAGGGAAGGGATCAAAGTAGAGAATAGAAGAAGTGGGAGGTGGGATAGGAGGGAGGGAAATATAGTCAGTCTTTTACAATATATCTACTATGACAATGTTTTGCATACCTACACATGTAAAACATATACTGAATTGCTTATCTTCCCAGTAAGGGTAGGAGACAAGGGAGGAAAGGAATGAATCTGGAATTTGAAGTTTTAAAATCAAATATTTAAAAATATATAAATTCTATTATTAATATTATTTTATATATGATTGGGAAAAGTATGCAGGCAATAGGGCATAGAGATTCACCATGCCCTACTGGTAAAGTTGAAGGGCATATGGGAGGAGATATGGGAGAGAGCAGATTGGAGGAGGGGATATCCTGTGGGACTGTTATTCTGGGGTGGTGTATAGGGGAAAAATGAGGGAAAATTGTAGCTCAAAATCTGGTGGAAATGAATGATGTAAACCAGATGTTAATAAAGCATTGGGGAAAAATTATGATTTACAATTGACCTTTCATAAGGCTCTAATGGTTATATCACAGTCTCACAGAAACTAACAACTTACTAGGGGTTTATTCCTTAGTTAGATTCTGTTGGTTGACAGAAGTAGACACTGAATTTTATGTTAACCAATTTTTTTCTCTCTTTACATTTGTAAAGACATGTCCCCCATTTATAGCACCAGAACTCAGTTTTCTATTTCTTTTCTATTTTAAAGCTGCAAAACCGAAAATGCAATAACTAATTACTGCAGCAGCCAAAGCTGTCTTGTTCCAGCTTGGTTTTGATTACATTTAATATTGCTATAATCTGAAAGCTTTTCCTTATTCCTTTTATTGCTATCTTATTCTACTTTCACCTGGAAATAGTTCAGATAGAAATAGTTGGCAGAAAGGTCCCAGTCTCTTTATGATTCAAGTTTAATGTCTTGTGGACTATTGCATTAGTCGATAAAATGACTATATTTGAGTAAAAGTATTTGGATATAAGCTCATCATATGTAGGCTCAAAGAACAGTTTTACTATTATCATTCATGCCATTCTCATCTATTTCTTTATCTATCTATCTATCTATCTATCTATCTATCTATCTATCTATCTATATATATATATGTGAGTGTGTGTATGTGTGTGTGTGTGTGCGTGTATGTATATGTATGTATTTATTTAACAAATGCTTTATTTACTTCTGGTTTACATCATTCATTTCCACCAGATTTTGAGTTTTTCCCCCATTTTTTCCCTACTCACCATCCCAGAATTGCAGTCCAACTAGATGTCCCTTCATCCAATCTGCTCTCTCCCATATCTTCTCCCATACCGCCTTCGACTTTTCCATTAGGGCAAGGGGAATCTCTGAGCCCCAATGCCTGGACATCTTATCTCCCAATTACATGCAAAAGAGTATTAATAATAATATTTATATACATTTGAAACAATTAAATTTAAGACTTTTAATTTCAGATCCATTCCCTTCCTCCCTTGTCACCCACTCCCTCTGGGAAGATAAGCAATTCTGTATGTGTTGTACATGTATAGCTATGCAAAACATTACCCTAGTAGATATATTGTAAAAGACTGCTTATATTTCCTTCTCACCCATCCCACCTCCCCCTTGGTCCATTCCCTGCTTGGATCCTGTCCCTCTTCAAAAGTGGGTACTTCCAACCTCCACTCCCCCTAGAATGCCCTCCCTTCCATCATCCCCCACCTTCCCTCTACTCTCCAGCAGGGTGAGATATCCCATTTAGTATGTATGTGATTCTCTCCCTGAGCCAAATTCAGTGAGAATTAGCTTTTGCCTTTTTGCCTTCCTGTTCTTCCTCTCCCCTGCAACTACTTCTCCTTGCCTCTTATACATGAGCTATTTTACCCAACCCTGTCTCTCCCCATCTCCTCTTGTCACTTTCCTCTCTCACCTTTTAACTTCACCCCTTAAGTATCATCCTTTCCCACCAAATTAAACCTGTCCCCTCTATCCATGGATACCTGTAAACATATATACACACATTCACATATGTATTCATATATCCATATACCTTTCTTTAATTATTTTCATAACGAGAAAGGTTTCATCAGGCACCGTTATTGTTTTTCCATGTAGAAATGTAAATAGTTCAACTTTGATAAGTTCCTTTTGATTTCTTTTCCCTGATTACCTTCTCAAGCATCTCTTGCTTCTCTTGTCTGAATGTCAAATTTTCTATTCTACTCTGTTTTTTTTTCATCAAGAATGCTTGAAAGTCCTCTATTCCACTGAATGACCATATTTTTCCCTGAAACAAGATACTCAGTTTTGCTGGGTAGGTGACCCTTGGCTTCAATCCCAGCTCTTTTGCACTCTGGAATATCATATCCCATGCCCTTCAATCCCTCATTGTCGAAGCTGCCAGGTCCTGTGCTATTCTGATTGTGTTTCCACAATATTGGAATTGTTTCTTCCTGGATACTTGTAGTATTTTCTCCATTATCTGGGAGTTCTGGAACCTGGCTAAAATATTCCTAGGAGTTTTCTTTTTGGGATCTTTTTCAGGAGGAGATCAGTGAATTCTTTCAACCTCTATTTCCCACTCTGGGTCTAACACATCAGGGCAATTTTCCTTGAAAATTTCTTTAAGGATGATTTCTAGGTTCTTTCTTTGATCATGGCTTTCAGGTAGTCCAATAATTTTTAAATTGTCTTTCCTGGATCTATTTTCCAGGTCAGTGGTTTTTCCCATGAGATATTTCACATTGCCTTCTATTCTTTCATTTGTTTGGATCTGTTTAACAGCATCTTGATTTCTCATAAAGTCATTAGCTTCTATTTGCTCCAGTCTAACTCTGAGGGAATGAATCTCCTCATTGAGCTTTTGAGATTCTTTTTCCATCTGGCAGATTCAGCTTTTTAAGGCATTCTTCGCCTCATTGCCTTTCTTAGCCTCTTTTACCATTTGAGTTAATCTAATTTTTTAAGGATTCATTTTCCTCAGTCAGGCTGTTGATTGTCATTTCATACTTTTCTTGCATCTTTATCATGTCTCTTCCCAATTTTCCCCCACTTCTCTTATCTGCATCTTAAGGTCCTCTATGGCCTGTAGCCAGCTTGTATTTTCATTTGGGACTTTTGGTGTAGGAGTTCTGACCTCACAGTCTTCCTCCTGTTCCATGCTTTGATCCTCTTTACCCCCAATATAGGAGTCTAAAGTTGCATTTTTCTGTTTATTTTGTTTCCTTTATCTAGGCATATTGCCACTTAATTACTTGATTTTTGGGCTTGTTGCCACAGTAGGTCTCTGCCACCAGACAGGAGAGCTTCCGTCCCAAACGTGGTGTTTTCATAACTTCTGGAGGTTGGGTGGCCTCTGTAAAGCCTCCACCCACTCTGGCAAATTGGATACCCACCCCAGGCCTTCCCCCAAGACCACAATCCAGATCCAAGCAGGTTAAAGCAAGATCGATTAACACCCACACTGATTGCTGGATCTCTCTATAGTTCAAAGACCAGGAGCTGGAGCCGCCACTGACACTGCAAAATGGCCTCTGTTCCATGTTTCCTCAGCAGCTTTTCACCTCAAGTGGAGGAAGCCAATGCATTCCCCAAATACTGGTCCCAAAGTCTATAGGGCACTAGCCTCTCACTTTGTCCTAGGCATATATGTGCTGATAATTCTGGAATTGCCACAGCTACTGGAGTTCTGGAGTCCCTCCAGCTGGCTGCTGTCCCGGCCACCCTGGGGCTAAAAGCTCGGCTCACATAGGCCTGGGCTTGGCTCACATGGGCCTGGGCTTGACTCCCAGAGCGCTGAGCTGTAGGTTCCCAGGGTGCTGTGATGCCCACTCTCAGAGAGCTGTGTTGGCCGCTCCTTGCAGGGCTGCTGGGCTGTCCTCAGCAGGAGGTTAGCTTCGTTCTGTGTGTGCTGGGGCTCTGGAAGTTGTTCAGATTCCCCTTTTACATTGTTTGGAAGTGGTGTGGGGCAGAGCACCTTGGAAGTGCTGTTTCTACTCTGCCATCTTGGCTCTGCCCTCTTAATTGTGTTTTCTTTTGTAATGTTGCTAGTATGGAAATATATTTTCATGACATCCCATGTATAATAGGTGTCAAAATGTTTGTCTTCTTGTTAAGAGGAGAAAGTAGGGAGGAATAGAGAAAATTTGGAACCCAACAATAAAAAAAAGAATTTAAAATGTTTACATGTAATTGGGCGATATTTAATGAAATAAAAAAACTAAAATATTGTTATCTTTATTTTGGGTCCAAGTTATATCTAGGTGACTATGGTCAACTGTTTTATTTGCAGCAATGTTCCAATTTTGGCATGATTAATTGGTATAATTCTCAATATTATTTCAAGGTTTGTTTGTTTGTTTTTGTATTGTGGGGGATTGATTAGTCAGTATATAAAAACTGCATAAACATAGCTACCAAGTCATATCATATAAGGTATTTGATCAGTGCTAAAGTTTTGCAATTTGGTAGTGGTATTGTTATTATTACCATTATTATAGAAAAATTCTTCACATTTTCTTCAGTGGAATTCATGTTCCATGAGTTTTTGTTATAAAACTTTCCCAGCTTGTAATGGTTCATTTTGTGGTTCCAAAATTGAATATTTATTATAGAATTTTATTATGTTTTTATAATTATAGAATTATATTATATATATATAGAGATATTAATTATGTTAAATGAGTTCTTCCTATTAAGTTTTGATTTCAAAATACCAATAAGTTTTTTGTTATATTCCATCTCAACCCTCTCTTTAATATTTTTGGGTTAGAAACATTCATAAACATCTATAGGTATCACCCTCATTCATTGGTTCAATGTGGTCATGAGAATTAGCCTTATAGCCTTCAACTTCTAGCTTTCTTTGGCATACGTCAAAATTTTATACTTAATGAGTCTAAATGAAATTCTGATATCATGGGAGAAACAGCCCCATTAGGTGTAGAAGCTTTTGAACGTAGTTCTTGAAGGGATTCACATATCTATGTTATCTGAATACCATGTTCAGTCCAATTTCCCCTTAATTTGCCACATTTAGTTCTATTTTGGAAACAATAGTGGATGTAAAGCTTGAACAAAAAAACAAAAATAAACAAACCGTGTTCATGAAAAATGGTACATTTTGTTGCAGCTGTTTTTGACATTGTTCGTGGGGGTTTTAGATGGATAATAGTTGTCTACGTGGTCATCAAATTGTCTAGCGTTTTCACTATAAATGCTTCTATTTTAAGAATTTGAGTTCCTTCATAAATCAAGAGTGGGGAACTATCAAAGATTTCACAATAATTAACAAGGGCAATATCAATACTTTGGTGAGCTTATTTGATAATTACCAAATGGATAATGGGGAAGGATAGACAATGCTCGTCCCGGATTCAGAAATATTCATCTTCCAGAGTTCAAATCTGGTATCGGACACTTACTAGCTATGTGACCTTGGGCAATTCATTTAATATTGTTTGCCTCAATTCCTCCTCTGTAAAATGAGCTGGAGAAAGAAACTGGACACAATTCCAGTATCTTTGCCAAGAAAACACCTAATAAGGCCATGAAGATCTGGACATGACTGATATGACTCAACAAGAAAGAATGGATGATGACTTAATTTTTGTAGCTCGGAAACTTTCTGCAATACTCTTAGTGATCTTAAACTAATATATCATTTTCTTGTAAATGTCTATCTATTTACATAAACATACATATGCATATATGTATATACTCCTTGAAATAGGGTTTATGTGTATGTATGTCTGTTCTATCTATCTATTGATCTATGTGTACAAATGAAAGATGAAAACTTCTACAACTGCTTTACATGCATATTATGAACATAGTAATGTAATTATATTAATATGTTAATGAGTATATATGCATTATATATATTCAGTGGAAACTATTAATGCTTTGTATAAAGTACATCAACCTGTAATGAGCTTATTTTTGAAGAGATCACTGGCATTCTAATCTTTTGGTAAAGTAATATAAAGCTGGCATCTGAGAGGAAGCTGGTCAAGTGCTTTGTTAGTAATTCATGAATATGAATTAGTAATGTAACTTAGTAATACAACTATGAAGTATTTGTACCAAAGTTTAATGACCTTTTCTGATCCTACTACATTTCTGGTTTTGCAGAGCAACTAGGATTTCAGGCACCTCCCTTCATCTATCTATCTATTCTGCTGTACAAGTTCTCAGCTTTTCATTTAATCCAACTTCAGTTTTTATCATGTTGCATTTCATGCTACCGTATAAATGACAACAAATTTTCTTCATCCTTATTCTTTAGAGTTTCTCTCTCTTGTTTATAAGCAATTGAGGTTAAGTAACTCACTCAAGGTTACAGGGCTAGTTATTTATATGTGGTTGCTAAGTACTGAGGCTGGAACCGATCCCAGGTCCTCCTGACTCCTGGCTGGGGCTCTTATTCACTGTGCCACCTAGCCGCCCCTGGAGTTTCTCTCTTCATATTGGTTTCTTTACTTCTCAAAACTTTGTAGAAATGCATTTAATCAATAATTTATTCATTTGTATTGCTTAGAATGTTTTATAAATTTCTGACTTTTTTTTTTTACTTAGTGATTTAGTGCAGGGCTTCTTAAACTTTTTCCACTCATGACTAATTCCTTTTTCTGTTTTGGCAGTGTTTAGCAGTGTTCCTTGGGGTATGGCCTGAGGGCATGTGCAATGTAAAGTGCACATGCTTTGTATTTAGACTCAAGACAGCAGTGAAGTTGTTCCATGTAACATGAGCAAGAGCTAACAGAAACACCTTGGATTCATTACATGCTTGATTTTGAATTAATTTTGAATCATTGCACATTCAGAAACCTTTTACTGTTGTCATTTTTTTGTGAACTCTTGTGGGGTTGAGACCTACAGTTTAAGAAGTACTAATCTAGTGAATCTAGAATTTCTGATGTGCTTTCATTATCTGTTATTATCTATTATGCTTTTCATTATTCTTTCAATTTAATTCAATTTCATATATATTTATTAAGTGCCTATTATGTGACAGGCACTATGTTAAGCACTGAAGATACAGATAAGAAAAAGAAAGATATTTTTTTGCTTAGAAGAAGTTCACAATTTAATGATGGCAGACAACATACAAAATGAAACTGAAAAGTGGGGTAGAAAAGGAGGCCATAGGTGGTACCTGCCTGGGGGCTTGACATTCCCTGGAGGGGAAACCAAGCATAGCTGATGGTGGTTGAAAAGTTCTGGAGCTTTGGAAGGTGTTTACTGCTCTACCCTTCTCCAGTTAAAGGGAAGAAAGAAAGGCAGCCAATTGGTACAGTTGATAGAGATCTGGGCCTGGAGTCAGGAAGACTTGAGTTTAAATCAAGCCTCAGACACTTCTTGATGTTTATCCTTCTATTTTGAAAAGGACCAATGACATAATGGAGTGATGTTTTGACTTGTGCATGAATTGGATTTAAATGAGACAGAGGTGCATTAAGCCTTACTACATCTTCCAGAATCAACAAAATCCAGTGGCAAGACAAAGTTAATATGATTGGTGATGGTCCAGGATTCAGTGCATGACCTTGGTGTCTTCTGTACCTGGCCAAGTTCTAAGTGCTCTGTAGAGCCTGTTTCAAATACTTTCATGACTGTTGAAACAAGTTGTTCTCATTGGCTCATTTGACTGGAAGAAGTCTTCTCAAGCTTGGTGTAGACACCCCTATAACTCACAAATAGATTTGAGGTCTGTGAGTTACTCTCAACCTGGTTTAGCCTGTCTGTCAATATTATTTTATGAGTGTATGGCCATTGTGCATACTGCAGCTTTTGGCGCTATAGGTGAGAGTTCAGTGACAGCTGGACACTGTAGCACCAATGCTTTGTTCACAACATTTACTGTAGAGTGCCTATGAATATGCTGGTGTAATTCTGAATAGCAAAATATAACAGACTCTCCACATGGAAGAACCAAAATACTTAAGTCAAACACCAGAAAGCCAAATCCATCATAGCAACAAAGAAATCTATACACAATGACAATGCAAAGGGCACCACCATCCTCAAGCTTTCCTCCTGCTAGGGCCTTCTCACAAATGAACACTTACAACTTGATGCCTGCTTCCTCACTCTCCCTCAGCTCTAATGCTCTGACCAACTTCCTTTGGGCTCTGCTCCACCCTTCCTGCTCCACCCATTTGGCAAGTTCCTTCCACAACAGGCTTCATGTGACTCAAACTAATGTGTTTTGGGCTTCCATATTACTTAAGCAAGTCATATGGGTCTATTTTTGGGGGGGGGGGGCAGGCAGGGCAGTTGGCATGAAGTGACTTGCCCAATGTCACATGGCTAGTAAGTGTTAAGAGTCTGAGGATGGATTTGAATTCAGGTCCTCCTGATTCCAGGTCCAGTGCTCTATTCAATGCACCACCTATCCGCCCTGATATGGGTCTATTAATGGATGGGAATGAATACTTCATACAACCCCCTCAGACACTTACTAACTATATTATCCTTAAAAAATTCAAGTAACCCTGTTGGCCTCAGTGCCTCAGTTTCCTAATTTATAAAATGAGGTGGAGAAGGAAATGTGAAACCACTCCAGTATCTTTGGCAAGAAAACTACAAATGGAGTCATGAAGAGTTGGACCAGACTAAACAATAATAAAAACTGAGAGAATTGAGAAGGTGCTAAGTATCATACAATAAGTCAATCAGCATGATGATGAGATTGCATGTGATCAGCTTATCCTGGGGCAAGGCATGATGTACTACATGTTTCCTTTCTGCTTTTAAATGATTTATATGGTCTTCCAATTTTCTACTTTGTATAGCAGCTACCTCTCCTTAGACCTTTTATAGTTATCTCAAGTCACTTCTGCCATGGTGCTATTTGCCACCTTTCTTTATGATTTTCATGGACACTTCTGCCTTTCTTCCTATAGCTCTTATCATTGCAGATACAAAGGATCCAAAACAATTTTACACTTTCTGACAAATATTGCAGGAAAATGCATTGATTCTTGAAGGTTAGAGTAGATACCAATTTTTTTTAATTAATGTGATATTATTTTGCTACTCATGTTTAATTGTACTTCTAGATGAATTCATGCTGTTACACTTAAAAAATGGCTTTTCTAATGGTAATCTGAGATTGAGACTCCACTCCACTGTTCATTCTGTTAAGTTGATTATCATGATAGTTAAATATAGGGCCAGCTTGCAACTTTTTGTGATTCATTTCCCTTTCAAAATACTTTGAAAATATCCATGCCATCTTTTTCATCCCTTTAAAAATAATTATTGTTAGGTACAATTTCCAGAGTTTACATTAAATGAAGATTTTCAATGACTTCAAGGTCTTCCTTTAACTTTTTCCTTTTCAGCTTTTAAAAGTCCCTTGATTTTATCTTGTTTCATCTAATCTAAGCTTAGGGATATGTTTTAAAAAATTTTCTCTACACTGTTTTATCTTTGACAAAAAATAATAGAAAGTATAAAGCAGCATGGGATCTATTTCCAATTTTACTGAAATATAGTGTCAGTGTATAATGAAAGTAATGCTGTTATCTATCCTTTTCCTGTGCCTTTGAGGTCTGCTTTCATCAATTGTTAGAGCCATCTGTACTGTGACACTTATAGCAGGAAGGTATTGGCATTTCTAAATTGTATTTTGTGGCACCAGAATATAATTGAGTACAATTTATTCCACTGTATTCCATGTCAAACTGATTATAGTTTCCAGGAGGAATAACAAGAACCTATGTCATTCCTTTTAGTTCTTACATTCATAGAAGCAATTTTATCACATTGACTAGGATGCTATTCCAATTGGCCACCATTTCAAGCTGAAGTCTTTCACCAAAACAACTGCTCTGGACACACATGTCCAGGCTGGTGTTTCCTTATGGAGCCCTCTTTTATGTTACTAGAGACTTTATTAGAAATTTGCAGGTTTTCTTTGCTGCTGAAATCACCTATATTCACTTTGCCTTTGCTACTTTTTTCTCCATGACATGGACAATAGGTTGAATTTTGAGGGCACCCTCATTATCAACATCATCATTAAAATTCTGAGTAATAATGATGATATTATATAATATATAATACAATATATTAGTATGGGTGATTAACAATGCTACTACTGCTGCTGAAGATATTGGGACTTACTATACTCTTTCTGTTATCTACTGAGTTTTTTGTTTGCTTGTTTTCAGTCTTTAGATCATCTAGTTTCAGACAAATGAAACATTTGGCTGAAATAAAGAATAAAGATCTTAGAAGAAAGAACTTTGATGACAGTTCTTTTGGAGCTGACATTGAGTTATGACACTGTAGAGGATGAAAATGACTTTTTATTGAGACTATTAAGACTAGAAATAAAACACCACAGGCTTTCCCTCCCTCTATTTGTGTTCTTGCAATATTTATTCATACTGGTTTTCTTTTTCCTCCATTATAATTACAGAAACTGTGAATTACTGGGTTTTATCACTGAAACCCAACAGCACAATTCTGATAATGAGGGTGAAGCAGGAAGGAAACTTCCCTGAGATCCCTGGCTCATTCATGTTATTATTTTAAAGCAGACAACCAATTATAAGCCTGTCTGACAATTTGTCTTCCTTAAGAGGCTATTATTGTCATGTGTTGATCAAGTATAGCAAGTAAGAATTTCAGATTAAAAATTCAAATTCAAAATGTTTGGATAAACTTTTAATGTTTTTTTTTTAATCAAAAATCTAGCTGCTGATTAGAGAAATCATTTTTGACATTTCAGGCCAGAAGATATCACAGTCCAGTGTTTTATACTTTCTCCTAAACCAGAATTCTTTTCTACATTTGCTGTACTTCTTGTGGGATTAGAAAATTGCTACATATGTTTGGTTTGGCTTTTTTTAGGTGGTAATGGTGTAGGATGGCAGTGGTGGGAAAAGTGAGAAGGGCATGAGAGCTGAGTGAAATGTCACTTAAAAAGAATTTTTAAAAGGATATAATTTTTATCCCATTTTTGTGCAACAAAGAATTCAACTTTATCTGCCTGGCATTTTAAAACCCTACATGATATGGTTCCCTCTTGATTTCCAGTCTTTTATCATATTCTCCCCTTTCCATACTCATCATTCCATTCAAACTGGTCTCTGGAGTACTAAAAGCACAGGAGTTGACATTCTGTCTACCACCTCCTTGTCTTTGTGCAGATGGTTGGTCATGTCTGTAATGAACTTACTCTTCCCTTCTACCTTGTGAAATTTCTCACTTCCTTAAAAGCATAGGTCAAGTGCCTTCCACTTACAGATTGATTTTTTTTTAACTCAGCTAAAAGAAGCTATTCTTGGGGGGGTGGCTAGGTGGTGCAGTGAATAGAGCACTGGCCCTGGAGTCAGGAGGATCTGAGTTCAAATTAGGCTCAGACACTTAACACAAAAAGTAGCCATGTGACCTTGGGCAAGTCACTTAACCCCATTGCCCTCCAAAAAAAGCAAAAAAAAAAGAAGAAGAAGCTATTCTCTGCCTCCTTTCTCACCTAGCCTTTATCACTGAATGGGTGTTGCCTGAGTTAAACTGAGACCTGCTAAAGACCTTAGATTAATAAGGCCACCGTCTCCCACTGCACCCAGGGCCACCTCCAGTCATCTTTATCTATATTTCACCTCTGGACCCAGATGGCTTGGGAGGACAAAGTGAGGCTGGTGGATTTTCACAGCTTTCCCTCACTTAAATCCATTTCACTTGCATGTTATGGCATCACCTCCTTGATGTCATAGTCCTCTTCATGAACAACAGACAAACAACAACAAAGCTTAAGTGCCAATACCTGCAGTAAAGCTTTTCTGATTCCCCACTCAGTGTAATTCTTTCCTTTTAGAAATTATGTTAACACCATAATCTTTAGACTTTTTTATATTTCTCTGATGACTTCTGTTTCCTTCTCTGATTTCTCTTCCTCTTACAACCCACAAGGGAGATCTGAGAGTAAGTTAATAGTAACACTGATATTGCTGAGTACAAATATAGGTCCATGGATGTGTTCCAAGCCTCCTTCTAAGGCTCTCATTTCTCTATATTTTTTCCCTTTATAATCTTAACTACTTCCATTATTTAAATGATAACCACTATACAGCTGACTCTTAAATTTATCAAATTTATTGAAACAGTTATAATCTTGTTCCTGAGATCAAGAACTGAATCTCTATTTGTATGGATGTGTGGCCTGTACATCCCACTAATAACCCAAATATACGTGTTGAAAAATAAATGTATTACCTTTTCTCCAAAATCTTTTCCTTTTCTTGATTTGCCTATGTACATTCATAGTATTAGCATTATCTGGGTTATTCACTGACTCCTCCTTCACTCTTCCCTTTTTTACATAATCAGTTACAGAATTTTTATTTTATTTAACTTATCCCTCTTACATTTATTCTTTCTAATCCTATTGTCATCCCTCTATTCACAACCCATATAACTTCTCAATTGTGTTATTATAATAACTTTCCAAGTATTCTCCTCATTTCCAGTTCTTCTTTTTGATTCATCATCTACATTGGTACCAGGCTAATCTTTCTCAAAACACAACTGGTTGCATCACTTCACTACTAAAATATATCTCCATTGTGTACCCTAGAAAGTCCAAATTCTACAGGGTGGCTAGGTGACTCAGTGATGAGAGCGCTGGCTCCCGCGTCGGGAGGACCCGGGATTGGTTCCGGCCTAAGAAAATTAGCACCCACACATAAATGAATAACTAGCATTGTAACCTTGAGCAAGTTATATAACCCAAATTGCTTTAAAAGAAGGCCCAAATTCTAGTAGAAAATAAGATCCCTTGTGGGTAGGAATTGTTTCATTTTTGGTCTTTATATCTTCAGTTGCATATGGTGAGTGCTTAATAAATGCTCACTGAATTGAACTTAACTGAATTCTTGATTAGGAAAGAAAAATATTTCCCCCCTGTGGGATTAATTATTTATAGACACTTTTGTATATACACACATATACTTTTACACACACACTCACACACACACACATTTTTGAAGGTATTTCTGTATCTATGTATATGTGGATGTCTTCAGTTGAATTCAATGCAAGTCTACAAAAGAAATACCTATCTTTGTATCCTCATCTATATACTCTGTGGCAATTAATATAGAATTGTCACCACTTTTCCACAAAAATACCACCTCTGCTTGCTGTCTCCATGTCTTTTCCTATTTTCTTAGCCAGTTGAAATCCTATTGGCCCTATAATGCCCTTTACAAATTCTATATACTCAATGAAACTATACCTGCCCCTGCCTCAAACAAAATTTGTTTCCTCTCAGGTCATAGTATATTATAGGAGTGTAGTTTTTTTTTTCTTTAGTAGAGCAATTGGAGTTAAGTGACTTGCCCAGGGTCACACGGCTAGTTTTTGTGTTAAGTGTCTAAGGCCAGATTTGAACCCAGGCACTCCTGACTCTAGGCCAGTGCACCACCTAGCTGCCCCAGGAGTGTGGATTTAAAGCTAAAAAGATACTCTAGAGGTTCTGTCATCCGATGAGGGTTGTCCCGCTTTACAGATGAGTAAATGAGACCCAGAGATGCTGTGAGTCACTCAAGGTCACATAAGTAATAAAAAGAAGAGCCTGGACCCAAACACTTGTTCTCTGACTCTAAATCCATATACTTTCCATTATACCATGAAAACAAGTTATGTGTGTATATGCATGTGTGTATGTGTATATAGTATAATACATACATGATCTCAACATCCAGTTAATTGAGTGGGGGATAAAACAAAACAAAAGGCCACAAACTGAAACAATAATAAACAAAAAAAACTAGTCAAACTGTTTCTGAATATCATGTAAGATCAAGGTTTTAGTGCTAAAACATGTGGTGTGTGTGTGTGTGTGTGTAATTTTAGAGATCATTTGACTCAAACCCCTCATTTTAGTGATGGCTAAGGCCCAGAGATATTAAATGATTTTCCTGTGGTCATACAGGATACTTTGCTTTCTTACAAACCTATGAGAAATTATTTTATATAAAAGATATTTGTGTATATGTCATCTCCTCTTTAAAATGATCAATTCCTTCAGGACACCACGTATTTAACCTCCCAGTGCCTAGCATGGTGCTTTAAACATGATAGACATTTAATAAATGCCTGTTGAAGCAAATTGCAGATAGGTACCCATCCCATCTCCTACTAGTATTTCATGGATTTACAAATTAGGAAACTCACCCACACTAAATGAATCATGGATATAAGCCTTCCAATTTGTGAGTTACAATCTTTGTCAAGTGGGTCTTTATATAGCAGTACTACCTCAAACCTAGCAATTTTTTCTGGTCTATTGAAATAATTGTGATAAGCAATTAGCAGGACCTATATTTTTCAAGTATTTTTTAAAGGAAAATTAAGTGTTAGCTGTGTGTTGAGAGTTTGGTGTTGATATTCTGTACTTCTCCAAAGGATGGATTATATTTTCTGCTGGATCAGAACAAGTAGGGTTCAATGTTTTTTCTTCCTGACCCTCTGCTTCTTCAGGTCTTTCTTAGTGAACACATTTTGAATCCTGTAAAGGGCAATCATGGTGATCACATTATGAAATGAAGGTTTTGTTTTGTTTTGTTTTTACTCTGAATTATCTGCAATTTTAAATGGAAGGAAATTTATGAGGCTACATCCCTCTTATCCTTAATTTGAAGGGGCTGAACCTGTATCAGAGACCAAAGGGAACCATTGGGATGGTTGTTGATGAAATAACAGACAAAAATTCACATAGAAAATTAGAAAGAGACTAATGGGATGAAATTATACTGTAGGCAGTAAAGTAAACAAGCATACATTTTATAATGATATGTAACCTAAGTCCTGCTTTCAGGGACTCAGTTCACTTCTAAAACACATGCTGAATTTAGAAAGTGGCTAGCTGCCAGCTGCTTGACTAAAAGACACTGATTGTTCTGATAATTCTGGACTCCCTTTGAAGATTACTAACAGTCCTGGAAGATATGGCCTGTTATTGACCTAAGTGATGCTTTGGGAAAATGTTGTGAATTATAGCATGTGGAAAATGGTGGACCAAGTCTTATAGAAAATCTTTTGTTGGTTTCCATTTTGGACTCTCAGCTGTAATTCCATTGGTATACAGAACTTCTGATGTGTAAATCTATGGTTCTCTCCTTCCCCTTCCTTCACTGTCAAAGTTCTGCAATATAGTCTGAGAGAATTGCCTCAGACATTGAGAGGTTGTGACTTACCCAGGATCATGTAGCCAGTTTGTGTTAAGGGCAAGACTTGGACCTAGTTCTTCCTGACTCAAAGTCACCATAGCTATGTATTTATTAAATCATATTATTAAAAACAAATCAGAGGCAACAGATGCGGTCAATCACTTAAAAAAGACTTATTCCCCCAAATACTGATCTCATTTTGGAGGGGGAACCAGACTTGTGAGTTTACTGCTATAGCTTTCCCACCCGAATAATACCTACTAAGCATTCACAAAAGAAAGTTAATAAGTGATCTATTTTGGTAAAATTCAAGGCATAGCTACTATCCTACCCTATCTTATCCTAGCCTATCTATCCTATCCTATTCCATCCTTATTCCAACAGGATCATCTGCATAGTATGAATTATGCTATCATAGCTTTTAAAATCTATGCAAACAGAACACACATATGTATCTGTACAGGAACACACGTGCATATAGTGTATATACACAAGAATGTAGAGACATGTGTTTGTTTGAATATGTGTGTAGATATACACACAACCTACATATATAGGTATATTCATGTGGATATGCATGTATGCCTACATGTATTTACATATGTATATATGTATCAGACCATTTACTTGACTTGGAATCGGCTGTAGTCTTAACTTGGTAACTAACTAACTATGCAACCTTGTGCAGGTTGCTTCCTCTCTCCAGCCTCTTTTAACTGTACCCTTTCAGCTCTTATAGCCTGGCATTCAATGAAATGAGAGATGAAAAGAGCAGCTTCTTCCTCAGGGTTTGAAAGGATGGTTCCCTCATCTAGCTGCCTTACAGATGAATTTTCTTCTCTTTTTGGCAATGCCTAAGGATTCACTACATCCTATTTTCCCCTTTCAGGCCTACTCTTCTCTTGTTTTTATTCAGTCATTTCAGTGGGGTCTGACTCTGTGACTCCATTTGGGGTTTTCTTGGCAAAGAAACCACTACAGTGGTTTGCCATTTTCTCCTCCAACTCATTTTACAAATGAAAACCTGAGGGAAACAGAGCTAAATCACTTGCCCAGGGTCTCACAGTTAGAAGTGTCTGACGTCATCTGGTCTTCCTGACTGTAGGCTCGACATCCTATTCTCTGTGCCACCACCTAGCTGCCCCCTCTGCTCTTCTCTAGCAATCCAAAGAGAGAGTTGTGAGCATCTATTTAAACAGGAATTTCTCAGGCAAGCTCTCAAGGCTGTAAGATACTGAGTAGAGAAAGATCTGAGTTAATTGCAGGTTAGTCTTGCAGAAGAGATAAATGCTGGGAGATTAATCCCCGGCAATGTGGATGAGACTCAAAAATAGAAAAACCTTTTCTAAAATCCTGAGAAATGAATCAGTGGCTAACAGTATTGAGAATAATATTGATTCCTCCACTAAAAAGAAATTATTAAATACCTGATACATTGCCTGCCATTTAAGTGACTTAAGTGACTCTGCCCCTGCCTCCCCACCAAACCAGCTTATATTAATAACCAAGAACAAGCCTGAGAAAATATAGGTATTAGAGAAATGCATGTGTTTTCAGAGGATTTAAAAAATGTATTATTCACTTGATGCTGAACTGGTGACTTTGTTCTATAGGACAAGCTAAAGTGATGTTGGATATTCAATTCAGGCTCATTCTTATATGTGTTATAATCTGAAGCCACCTAGTATGGTGTAATGGATAGAGAAGTCTAGTGTCAGGAAGATTTGGGCTGAAATCTTGCCTCTGTCACATCCTAGCTGTGTCAACCAGGGTAAACTGTTTAATCTCTCTCTGCCCCAGGCAACTCAAAGGCTATAAGCTATAGAGTATCTTACATTAGTGGTAGGAGTTTTACTCTAGGAAATTCCTACACTGAAGAAATCACATCACTCAAACTCCCCCCTACCCAAACTATGAATCTCAGTACTTTCAACACATTTTCTGTGACTTGCCATCCTCCCTCATCAGTCTTCCCATTTTAAGCTATCCTTTCTCAGTAGCTGACTGCATTATACAGGGTCTTATATCCTTATTCCTGATTTTATTTCATACTGGATCCTATCTGTAATCTTTCCTAAGCATTATCAATCCTTGCTGTTCCTTATTTCTTGTGTTCATCATTTTCATTCCTCTTATGTTTTTTTTTCAATAATGACTGGCATTCATACAGAACCTTGAAGTTTGCAAATCACTTTACACGTACTATTTCATAAGGAGGAGAAGGAGATAATAAGCATTTGTTAATCACTTATCATGTCCCAGGCACTTGATAAATATTATCTCATTTGATGCTCACAACTCTGTGAGGTAGATGCTATTATTATTGCAATTTTACAGTTAAGGAAACTAAGGCAGGTGGAGGTTAAGTGGCTTTCCCAAGGTCATGTAATTAGTTTCTAGTAAGAGACTGGATTTGAACTCAGTTCTTCCTGTCTTTAGGTCTGCTGCTGTATCTACTCTGACACTTAGCATCTGGGACATTGAGTCAGTCCTTTTAGTCAGTTACTATAGAGATTGTTAATTCTGTTTCTGTTGATGGAGAAACTGAGGGTCAGAGATATTGAGTCACTTGCCCATGATCATAAAGCTGGAAAAGGCCAGAGACAGGGTTTGGAGTTGAGCATTCCCGAATAGAAGGCTAACATTATGCTAGATTTCTTTTGTGGCCCTCTTTGTTTCTCTTTAGTGGATTAGGTCTAGGGACAAGGGTGAGCAGATGCAAGTCTATCCTTTCATTGCTGGAAGTACTGATGAAGAGCAAAGGGGAACAAGGTAGACTCTAATGGCTGATATGAAAACTAGAGATTACCCATAATTATTTTAAGATCGAGGCAGCTAGATGGCATAGTGGATGGAGAACAGAGCCTGGAGTCAGAAGGACCTGAGTTCAAATCCAACCTCAGACACTTACTTGTTGCCTGACCTGGATAAGTCACTTAACCCTGTTTCCCTCAGTTTCCTCATTTGTAAAATTATCTGGAGAAGAAAATGGCAAAACCACTCCAATATCTTTGCTAAGAAAACACTAGATGGGGTCACAAAGAGTCATACATGACTGAAATAACTCCAGAACAAATTCTGAGATAAGCAAAATTGATATGCCTTAGATGTTATTTATAGAATCAAAAAGCAAACTCAGTCATATTCCTGCTGATGGTAATGACAATAATAAATAATGTTTTGGCTCTCCAGTCTATGTATAGCCATCTTCTTTTCAAAATTCTTTGAGTTGTCATTATTTTTGTTATTCCATTTTGTTATTAGGTATAATCTTTGGAGTTTACATCAAGGTGGATATTTTCAATGACCTCACAGTCTTTATGATCCCTCTTCAGCTTTATGTAGCTAATCAAGCCTATATTTGTTGTCTAATCTAGGTTTAGGAAAGAAGCCATTTTTTAAATGATTTGCATGTTCTTGTCTGCAATACATCATTGTGTGACTTGGCAAAAAAGTGTATGATAACCATGAGACCTGTTTCCAATTTTTTAAGCATCTTTTACTGGTACCTAAGGAGTCATTCTGTCTTCAGTCTATCTCACACACAGACAAGATGTGTCCACTACCCCAATACACTTCCTTCAGATATGATATTGTCTAATCTGTTCTCTATATTTTGCCTCTTTGTGTAACCCAAGGCGTGTCACTTATTCTGCTTGACTTAGTGTCAAATTGATTTGCATCAGCGTTCTGAGTAGGACCAATGTGCAACCTATGCTCTCCTTTCTGTATCTTTGATCTATAAGAGCAGTTTAATTACATTGGCCCAGGTCCTCCTAAGCTAATCAGCTTTCTGCCAGAGCTGAACTGGCTGAAGTTTAAAGGTTCTTGCCAGAACTTCACAGTTATTTGAAATAGTTTCAGGGCATACAAAATCCTTATGACTTCTCATCCTGGTCTGCATTCATTTGGGCTTGAGAAGCTAATATTATTTGTTGTTCAGTCTTTTCAGTCATCTCCGGCTCTTCATCATACCATTTGTGGTTTGCTTTTCAAAAACACTGGAGTGGTTTGCCATTTTCTTCTCCAGTTTTTTTTTTTTTTTTACTGATGAGGAAACTGAGGGAGGTAGGGTTAAGTGACTTGCTCCAGAGTCACAGAGCTCATAAGTGTCTAAGACTGAATTTGAACTCAAGTCCTCCTGACTCCAGGATCAGTGCTCCATCCACTGTGCCAGCTAGCTGTTCTGTGAATATTATTACCCTATCAAAATCGTAACTTTAAAACTAGATTGTTAGCATTAAGCAATATTAATGTAGTGAGATATGAACAAAATGAGTCAATCATTTCTGCAAAGTATTCAGTAACTATCTTTTCAAATTTCTTAATGTTGCCCCCTCACACTAGGAAGAACATAAGCTATATGTTGATATTATAAGGAAAAGAGTTATCAATGGTATCTTTTTCTGGCATAATGCATCTGGCTGTTGAATTGATAGAATTTTTGCTGACAGGTTTTTTTTTTACCAGTTCTTTTAATAGACTTTTATATATAATTCATCAAACTGCCTATGTAATAATACAAACAAGTTTGGAATACAGTTGAAATGATTGTTTTATAGTCTAGTTTCAGAGGAAATAGTATAGCCGCATAAATATTTAAAAGAGACAGACTAAAATTCTATCTCTATAGTATACAATGAGAATTGAAGCTATGACAAATAACCAAGGAATTTAATCAATACAGATGTTTTTGCAAATAAGATCTTCTATAAATATTTAACTAATAAATAAATGGATAAAAGAGGAACTTTGTCCACACAGCCTGAACCTCTATGGGTTTTCTTGACAATGTTTTCTCTTTGTTCTCCTTCTTCCTGTCATTCTCAGTATCTGTTGTAATATGATCTTTATCCTTCCTCCTAATTGTGCATATGCCTCCAGGGTTCACTGGCCTCTCTTCTCTTTTCTCTCTATACTCTTCCAGGGACCTTATCAACTCCTATGAATTTATTTTTCATATCTATCCTGATGACCATCAGATTTCTATATCCAGCAAGTCCAGTTGCATTTTCATCTTGGAAACATTTCTGCCCTTCTAGCCCCTACCTCCCAAATTATCTTGTATCCATTTTACATGTATATGATATATATGTATGTACATATACATACATATATATGATATGAATACATATATAGGCTCATATTACTTCCCCTAGACTTATGTTCATGTTACCCTTCCAAGATGAGATATAAACTCTCAAGAATTGGTGCAAATTTACAATTATTTTTGTATATAGCTCCTAACACAGTCCCTGGTACTTAAGAAATGTTTGTAGATTAATTGACATAGGTTTGGTTTCCATTTAATCATTTATTCAATAAATATTTATTAAGTATTTTCCATGTGTAAGTGCAATATTGATGATGTGGAGACAAAAATTAAAGCAGTTTCTGCCTTCATAGAGCTTACATTCTATTGAGGGAAACAATACATAAGAATTTATGATGTTCAATATATGAGTTATCATTTAATTAATTAATTAATCAATAAGACTTTGTTAAGCATTTGCTCTGCACCATAGTATTATGTTAGTGTAACTTGAGTCTCAAAGATCATTTGCATAAGGTTCTCCTTATTGATGAAATTGGATTATTAGATGCTTCTTACATATATAAGGGGCAGAGTTGAATACAGGAGAAATGAGATATTTAGTCTTTGAACTTTGAAAGAGAAGACATATAATTTTAGATTATCTTTAGGCAAAAGTCCCTGAAGAGAGAGAAAGACTCTGGGAAGCAGTCAATATGTAAAGAAGTTGGCACTTTGATTACAATCTCAATGCCCACTTATTACACTGCAGGCATCGGGCAATTTCCCCTTGGGTGAGGTCTTGTTCTCTCTCTCCTCTTCTCTCCTCTTCTCTTCTCTCCTCTCCTCTCCTCTTCTCTTCTCTTCTCTTCTCTTCTCTTCTCTTCTCTTCTCTTCTCTTCTCTTCTCTTCTCTTCTCTTCTCTTCTCTTCTCTTCTCTTCTCTTCTTTCTCTTCTCTCCCTCCCTCTGTCTCTCTCTCTCTGTCTCTCTCTCTCTGTCTCTGTCTCTCTCTCTCTCATTCTTACTGTATGCCCTTTCTTACTTATGTTTGCTATCGATTTGGCTAAATGGATGTATTTTTCTATTCACTGTGTGTGTAGTCCTTGTGTAACTTGGATATACAGTTTGAGGCACATTGTTAAAGAATATTTGATCAGGAATGAAACTTGAACCTAAAATTTATTTTCCCCAGACTAACAATACTTAAGGGAGTTAAAAGATAAAATTCTATTCCAGTCCCCCTTTTAGCTGATGATAGTAGAGTGGCCAAATTCTGATGCCAATCTCTTGAAGCTCCTCCTGGCAGAAATGAACATTTCCTTTGGAAAGCCATAGGCAGATTGTACTCTAGAGACATTTATTCATGCCACTCTGAAAGCCTCATCTGGATAGACCAGTGAAGATATACACAAGTTACATAGGAAACATATATAGTCACACTGCTTCCCACTAGGCTTTGGTGTTAGAAATATAAAAATGAAATACTCTCTGTCCTCAAGAAACCTACATTATGTTGTAAAGCATGAAATGTACATATGTATATATGCATGTATATATACACACATATAATACACAAGATAAAAAAAGTAATTTGTACAGATGGGGAGTAGGTAGAGGTAGGAAAAACCTCATGTAGAAGGTATCATTTAACCACAAGGACACACACACAGAAACTACATGACTACAACTTCAAAATACTTTTTACAGAAATAAACCATCTAAAGAATTGGGCAGATAATAATTAGGGTTCAGCTATGCCAATGTAATATGGATGCCAATATTATATTACCGATGTTAATTGTCTTATTCATTGCCATGTCAATCAAACTATTAATTGTTGAATTTGTAGTAATAGAAAAAAACCACAAAATTCATATGAAGGATAAAGAGATTAAGACAATAAAGGCAAATAATAAAAAGAGTGCAAAGGAAAGTTATTCAGAAGTAGCAACTCATAAAGACACAACAATCTGTAATCATAAATGCTGTATGGTATTGGTTAAAAAATAGAAAAGTTGATCAGTATAGAAGAAAGTAATTGAGATCCTAGAATAAATAAGCATAGTAGCATAATGTTTGGTAAAACCAAGAACCCTAACTAATAACTACTGGGAAAATTGTAAAACATATTATAAGAAATTTGGTTTAAACCAACATCTCATGCCAATAAATTCCAAAAGGATGCATGGTCTAGATATTAAAGGTCACATTACAAACAAATGGGAAAAACAGGAAAACAACAAAAACAACAACAATTCTCTGCATTCATTACCTTGACTTTCTTTCCTTGTGTAACTCCTCAACCTTTTACAATCTGGATCGTGACCTTGTCACTTAACTGAATTTTTCTCCCTCTGAAGTTACAAATAATATATATATATATATATATTTTTTTTGCTTTTTGGAGGGCAATTGGGGTTAAGTAACTTGCCCAAGGTCTTCACATGTCTAGGTTTTTGTTTCTGTGTGCATTAAGTGTCTGAGGCCGGATATGAACTCAGGTCCTTCTGACTCCAGGGCCGACACTCTACTCATTGCACCACCTAGCCACCCCTACAAATAATATTTTAATTGCTAAATCTGATGGCTCTTCCTCGGTCCTCATCCTTTTAAATTTATTTACTGAATTTATGATGTTGACCATTCTCTTGTCCTGGAAACCCTTTCCTCTTTGGGTTTTCATGACATTGCTCTCTCCTAGTCCTCTTTCATCCTCCTTTGTTGAATCATCATCCAAATCATGCTTCCAGACTGTGCTTTCCAAAGCTATGTCCTGAGCTTACTTCTCTTCTTTCAATAACCTCTCAGTGACCTCACCAGCTCTCATGATCTTAATCACCCTTTCTATGCCTATAACTCTCAGAACTATATCCTGAAACAGTCTCCTCCCTTTTGGATGTGCCAAAAGAGTATGAGAAGTATTGGGATTGCTGCATTAGTTAAAAAGGAGAGACAGCTTCCAAGTTTTTCCCCTTTTTTCCCTTCTCTCATTAGTAAGCTGATCATATCGGAATTTTGGGGGCACCTTTTAGAAGGATGAGAGATTGGGTGATGCTTCTACCCTATGCTATGGAACATATAACCACAGGCATATATCCAGCTAAGGCAAGATTGAACCTTGGTCTTTGGATACTTCTTCTGTTTGCTTATTGACCAGTAATCCTGGGATTGTTTTTTTCTGGATATGAAGGCAGAATTATGAGTTCAAGTGATCAGGAGTTCTGGAGTTTTCATTTAGTGCCGGCTGAACTTTAAGAGAAACTGCCTTAAATTGCTACAGAATTTCTTTGAGAAGATAGGTACCTTCAGGAAGATGAGTCTAACCCCTGGCCTGACATTTTAGGAAATATGGAAATGGTGGTGTTTGTATGGATAGTACAAAGCCTAGGTGAACATAAAATGTTGAGTTAACAATCTCATGAAATATTTAATGCTTTGATGCTTTAAATTTCACCTCCCTGGAGAGTATAAAAGTAGTTATATTACCGCTTATGCTTGTGTCAAACAAACAGTTCAGTGACTACCAAATGACTACCAATTGGCATATCTTGGGATATGCCATATCTTGACTACCAATTGGCATATTAGTTCAGTGACTACCAATTAGCATATCTTATGTTAAGCATTTCCTTTGTATGATGAAAATGAATGGCTGACCTATACCATTAGTTACACTGTACAATGAATATCTTTCTACTCTCTCTTAGGAAACCAAAAGTGAATTTTCCCAGGGCTTTGGGGTAGAAGTATTAAAGCACAGAAAATTTGAGTGAGAAAGAGCTTAAGATGTTTCTTAAGATATCAGATCTCCCCAGAACCAAAATCTTCTGTGATAATGGGTTCAAAGTCAAGAGGGGTCTCCTAGTAAAGAGGAAAAGTACAAGTATTCCAGTATAAATAGGCCTAATGGTTGAGTTCTTATTGTTATGCAAATGATCTTTTAAAGTTCTTGTAAATTTTTTATTTACTTATGGCTTTGGTCTTTATCTATATAAGTGACTTCAAAATATATAGTACTTTTTAGGTTTTGAATAAAACATGAAATGGTTTATAAACCTTTTTCTCTTATAAATCTTGACTATAGAATTTAGAATTTTCCTTTCAGTAGCAAAGGTTTGGGGAACAAATTTCTTATGCTTTGATTTTGAACCTCAATATGTACTTAATTGTATTAAAAAAAAAGTTAAGATTGTGACAAAGAAGTAAGACCCATCCTCGTTGGTTTAAAATACATTACACATTTTATTAGTGGTTAGATTTCACAAACATTTATTTTCTGAAAGCTTGCACAACATTCATCTCTGAGGCATATGTAAAATTTTGTATCATAATTGTGGGGTGTTATGAAATGTTTTTATTATGATAATATGAAATACTTAGGATTTTATAATTGGTGCTTCAGCTTGTCTGTGGTAACCCTAGATAAAGTAGCCAAGTGTCCTAGTTTCTACAGTGACAAAGCTGGTTTAGTAATCACCCCCTAATTTGTCTATGGCAACCTAGTTTTTATGACACTAGGGCTTTCTTTTTCTACATGTGTGCTAATTTTTGAAATGCTATCTTGAGAAGAGGAGGGAAGGTTATGAGAGGCAGTGGCACACTGATATTTATGGAAATATCTTTTCCATTACTTGTTAGAATGGAAAATATCAAAGAGTAATTCACCAGTCATCCAGTTGACCTCTAGATTCATATGGAAGCACTTTCTCTCCACTACTCGATTTTCTCATGTGCAATAGAAAGAATCACCTCTTCTCAAAAATCAGATTCAAAGACTTATTTTTTTTTTAAATCCTGTTTGGCAATCAATGTAAATGATTAACTTAAGCTAAAGCTTTCCAGGAAACAGATAAACTTGAAGAGGGCAATTAGTGATGACTGGGTAGGAGCCATGGAGGGTCTTTGATGTACGTATATAGGGAAGTTTTAAAACTTGGGCAACTTGGGGTTTATTATAGTTCATTTCTCCTTAGGTTTTGGGGAGGAGGATGTGGAAAACAGAAGATCAGGATGGGAACCAAGATATCAGATACAAGGAATTAGAAACAAGCAGAGCACAATAATAGGTAAAGTTGACGCAACCATAGATTAGGTTTATGGTATGGAAATGAAATGACTGAGCCCAAGTGGAAAAGATGAGAGGAAAACTGAGGACCAAGGAACTTTTTAATCATGGGATCTTGGGATCCAGGTAGACTTCTTAGTCCCAATTCCTACATAGTTCCTGTGACTTTTGATAACTGACAGAGACCCCAAATGAGTTTTGGACAAGATGTTTAAGTAAGGTGTGATCTCTTTCCATGGATTTTTATCACTTAGTAAAGAAATGAAACAAAAAAAATTATAAAGCATAACATTACATGACAAGTGCCTTAGAGACAAGGTGCTACTTGAAGTATTACTAAAAGAACTCTAAATCCCATAGTTATGATTTGTTTGAGAAAAGATTTCCAGTATTCGATTTCATTTTCATTTAAATTCATGAAAACTAAAAAACGCTATGTATTTAAAATAAGTTATATGGATTAGCAAAAGTCAAAATCACAAGTAAATAAAACATCTTCAAAAACTTGAAAATATTACTTGTGTAATTTTGGGTTCAAAGGAGGTGTACTCTTTGTCTGTACTGAAGCCCATCTCAGCTCTGTAATCACACTTAATTTGATCCTGGAGAAGCCTGGTGCCTAATGAGAGATGTTAGGGCTTTTTTCAAACTCTCTGTTTTTTTTTTTAACACTTTCCCATTGAAACCCTAGGGAAAGTCCCTTTTGGTCTCCCTAAAAAGAGGAAGTAGAGCTGGTTCAATATTAGGAAAAGTATTTGCATAATTGGGCATATCAATAACAAAACTAAGAGAAATCATATGATTATCTGAATAGATGCAGAAAATTTTTTGATAAAATACAGCATCCATTCCTATTGAAAACATTGGAGAATATAGAAATGAATGGAGCTTTCCTTAAAATGATAACTAGTATGTATCTAAAACCATCAGCAAGCATTATCTATAGTGGGGATAAGCTAGAAGCCTTCCAAGTAAGATCAAGAATAAAGCAGGGATGCCCATTATTGCCATTATTCTTCAATATTGTACTAGAAATGTTAGTATTAGCAATAAGAGAAGAAAAAGAAATTGAAGGAATTAGAATAGTCCTTGAAGAAACAACAATACCACTCTTTGCAGATGCTATAATGGGAATCTTAAAGAACTGGAAAACTACTTGAAATAACTAACAATTTTAGCAAGGTTGCAGGATATAAAATAAACATATGTACACCATTAGCATTTCTAACATAGTCAACAAAGTCCAGCAGGAGGAGATAGAAAGAGAAATTCCATTTAAAATAACTGTAGACAATACTTGGGAGTCTACCTGCCAAAACAAACCCGGGACTTAAATGAACACAAATTCAAATCACTTTTCACACAAATAAAGTGAAATCCAAACAATTGGAAAAATTTCAGTTGCCTTGGGGAAAGCTAAGACAATATAGCAAACATAACAATTCCACCGAAATTAATTAATTTACTCACTGCCATACCAATCAAATTATCAAAAATATTATTTTATAGAGCTAGAAAAAATAATAAAATTCATTTAGAAAAAGTAAGGGTCCAAAACTTCAAGGAAATTAATGGGAAAAGATGCAAAGGAAGGTGACCTACCTATACCAGATGTCAAACTATGTTATAAAGCAGTAATAAACAAAATTATCTGGTACTTGCTAAGAAATAGAGTGGTAGATCAGTGGAATAGATTAGGTATAGAAGATACAGTAGTAAATGACCATAGTTACCTAGTGTTTGATAAACACAAGAACTCACTATTTGCCAAAAATTGTTGAGAAAACTGGAAAACATTATGACAGAAACTAGGTATACATCAAAATCTTACACTGTATATCAAAATAAGGTCAAAATAGGTACATGATTAAGACATAAAGGATTAAGACATAAGCAAAGTAGGAAAGCAAAGAATAGTTTCCCTGTCATATCTACAGAGAAGGGAAGACTTTATGACCATAAAAGAGAAGAAAATAGGGACATAGAAAGTGGAAAATTTTGATTTTATTAAATTAAAAAGTATTTCCATAAACAAAACCAATGCATCCTAGATTAGAAGGAAAGCAGGAAGCTGGAAAACAATTTTACAGCAAGTGTCTCTGATAAAGTACTCATGTCTCAAATATTTAGCGAACTGAATCAGTTTTATAAGAATACCTGCCATTCCCCAATAAATGGTCAAAGATATGAAGAGGCAGTTTTCAGATGAAGAAATCAAATCTATCTATAGTCATATAAAAATGCTCTAAATCACTATTGAGTAAAGAAATGCAAATTAAAACAGTCCACACTTATAAGACTGGCTAGCATGACAGAGAGAAAAATGATAAATGTTGGAGAGGATTAGGAAAATTGGGACACTGATGCATTGTTGGTGGAGTTGTGAACTGATCTAAACATTCTAGGGAGCAATTTGGAATTATGCCAAAAAGGCAAGCAAAATATGCTACCTTTTGATATAGCAATATCACTAAAAAGGGGAAAGGACTTACATGTACAAAAATATTTAGAACAACTCTTTATGTGGTGGCAATGAATTGGAAATTGCGGGGATGCCCATCAATTGGAGAATGGCTGAACAAGTTGTGGCATATGAGTGTAATACAATACTATGGTCCTATATGAAATGATGAACAAGCAGATTTCAGAAAAACCTGCAAAGACATACATGAACTGATACTGAGTGGAGTGAGCAGAACCACGAAAATATTGTAATAGCAACATTGTGCAATGATCAATTATGATTGACTTAACTATTCTCAACAAAACAATGATCAAAGATAATTCCAAAAGACTCATGATGGAAAATACTATACACATCTGGAGAAAGAACTGATTGAATCTGAATGCAGATTGAAGCATACTATTTTCACTTTCTTTTCTTTCTTTTTTTTTTTTTTTTTTTTTGCTTTTGGCCTGTTTCTTCTTTTATAGCATGACTAATATGGCAATATGTTTTACATGAATGCACATATACAACCTATATCAAATTGCTTATCATCTTAGAGAGGGACTTGAGAAGGGAGAGAAGGAGAAAACTTAAAACTCAAAATTTTTTTAAAAAATAATTGTTAAAATTGTCTTTACATGCAAGTGGAAAAAATGAACTGTTATTATATACTTGGCATCTAAAAAATTCTCAGCATCTAAAAATAAATAAATAGAAAGGAAGCAGAAAGGTAAATATTTATATTAATATAGTAAATGTAGTTTATACATGTATAGACATTTATACATAAAAATTATACACAACATGATTAGAATTAGAGAAGAAATGATTAATTAGGAAGAATCTTATCAGTACATTTCTGATATAAAGATTTAATAGCCAAGATAAAATGAATCGATAGAGATATATTTATACATTCATACATGCATACACACACACATATATAAAATAAAAGCATATCCAGTAGACAAAAGGTAAAAAAAAAATTGACAAGTAGTTTTCAAAGCATTAAATCCAAGCTATCAGGAGCTGTGTTTTTTAAAATGCTCTGAATTACTTAAAATAAGAGAAATAGAAACTTTTTTTTAAGTTTATGTTCTACTCTACCATGATCAAATTCACAAATATAATACAAATCATTTTACAAAATTTTAATTGTTAAGGAGTGTGCAGGAAGACAGAATTACTAATGCACTGTTTGGGAAAGACATTTTACCAGTCATTCTATAAAGCAGAATATTTTGCTTTATTATACTTGCTTTTGTGGGGAGAACTTTTTCTTTGAATAATGGTGTGTGTGTTTGTGTGTGTGTGTGTGTGACATAATAAAAGAAGAAATATTGTCCATGAGACACTAAACATATATATGTTAATACATACACATGTGTACTATATAATATGTTTCATGTACAGGATACAAATGATGCATGTATTCATAATACAATATGTATGAATACACACAAAATACATTCAACATACACAAATATGGGTGTGTACATATATGATGCATTCTATGCATGTGTGAAGGGACATGGACAAGGGACATAGACAAGCTGAGCAGTGTTGGTAATATTTTAAATTAAATTTGATCTTAACTAACTTCATAATATATTGTTGTTTTTTTTTTACTATTCTTTGTACATGGAAATGATCACATTTATTGATGTTAAGTTCACAATTAAATTTTAAAATAGAAATGTAAAATTAGTTTGGAGAGAGTAGTATCAGTTGAGCGGTGAGGTTGTAAGCTTTATTGACAAGTGAATTAAAGGAGAAGAATTGGTAGCAGTGGGAGTTCTACTATGAATGGATGACTCCAGGGGAGAGTGGAGGGGAGTGAAGGGTTTTTTAAAATGTGGGGAACACATGGTTGTGTGTTTAGGCTATAGTGTAGGAAGCAGTAGAAAAAGAGAGATTGAATGGGGGGGGTGGTTGTGGGGTTACAATATGCCTGAGGACATAGGAAGGCACAGGACTAAGGCTACATATAGAGAGTTTGCTTAGAAATTATTTCAGAGGATAGCATTGAGGGTCTAGGTAGAGAGTCTGATCCATCTACAGGAAGAATAGGGAAGTAAGAAGAAGCTTAGGAGACGCGTGTGCCCTTGCCCCTTCTGTCACCACCCTGCCAGTCACAAAACTGCTTTCCTGAGGTCAACCATGGAGGAATCACTGTCAGATCTGGGGTCCCAGCTGAGCTAGGAAATCTTCTCAGACCTATGGAATTTACAATGGAACAATTTGACAGATGATTTATCAAACATAGATGATATGCAGTTTGCCTCAGCAGACAATATGAGCTGACTGGGAAATGAGGAAGAATACCCTGGAATTCAGGTGTCTGTACTTCCAGTTAACATGCCTACATCACCCACCAGTCCATTCCAAAAGGACTGTCCTGGGGAGTATGACTCCTGGATTGGTTTTCTACAATCCAGAACAGCCAAGTCTGTCACCTGCACGTACTCTCCTGAGCTGAACAAGCTGCTTTGCCAGCTGGTCAAGACCTGCCCTGTCTAGCTCTAGGTTAACTCACCACCACCTGCTGGTGCCCGAGTCTGCACTATGGCTGTTTATAAGAAGTCAGAACACATGACCGAGGTGGTTAAGTGATGTCCCCACCATGAGCGATGCACTGAGCACATAGGTGCCCTGGCACCCCCACAGCACCTGATCCGGGTGGAAGGAAACCTATGGGTGGAATACCCCAGTGATATTAACACCATGCAACAGTGGGTCCATTCCTTATGAGTCCCCAGAGGTCGGCTGTGATTGTACTACAATTCATTACAATTATGTGTGCAACAGTTCCTGCACGGGGGGATCATAAGCCGGCACCCCATCCTCACCATCATAACTCTGGAAGACACCAGCGGTCAGCTCCTTGGATGTCCAGGCTTTGAAGTATGCATTTGTACCTGTCCTGGAAGAGACTGGCGGACTGAGGGGGAAAATTTCCTCAATAAGGGAGGTCACAACCCATAGCCACCCTCTGAGAGCAATAAGTTTGCATTGCCCACCACTCCTGGCAGCACCCCCAAGGCTAAAAAGAAGCTAATGGATGGAGAAGATTTCACCCTCCAGATCTGAGCTCTCCACAGCTAGGAGCTGCTCTGAGAAACGAATGAAGTCTTAGAACTGAAAAATGCTCACAGTGGAAATGAACCTGAGAGGAGTTGTCCCCACAGCAGTCAACTGAAGGACAAGAAAGGAGGTTCTATGCCCTGTCAAAAGCAAAAGACTCCTGGTGAAAAGTGAAGCTCCTGACTCCCACTGAACATAACTACCCCAGCACAGAGAACCTCTGTTATTTTATTTCCCACAGGCAACCTCTCCTCTAAAAGCTTACCTTGAGAGATTCCCCATCTCAGCCCTCATGCCCCTTCCAGTGTAAATGTCTGAGTCTCAAACAATATTTAAGGTGTTCTTTGCTAAAAGAGATAACATAAGGGGAAGGGGGACCTTTATCTACTAGGCCATGCTCTTTTATATTGTTGTTCAGTTGTCCACCTCTTCATGATCCCATGGACCATAGAGCTCCAGTACTATCCATGGGGTTTTGTTGGCAAAGATACTAGAGTAGTTTGCTGTTTTCTTTTCCAGTAGATTAAGGCAAACAAGTTAAGTGACATGGTCACACAACTACTGAGGCCAGTTTGAACTCAGGTCTTCCTGATTCCAGTCACCATTTTATATCTATTGAGCCTTCCCTCACTTTAGTGTTCCTCTAAAGGAGAGAAAAATGATCTAAATAAATCTCAGAAGAGTGTTCTTTTTTCCCCAAAATGCTTTATTAAATTATGGTTTACATCATTCGTTTCTGCTAAATTTTGAGTTACAATTTTTACCCATTTTTCCCTACCCCCCACCCCAGAATAGCATTCCCACAGGATATCCCCTCATCAAATCTGCTCTCTCCCATATCTGCTCCCATACCCCTTTCTACTTTTTCAGTAGGGCTAGGTGAATTTCTGTGCCCCAATGCCTGTATATCTTATTTCCCAATTATATGTAAAATAGTATTAATAATAGTATTTATATATTTTTACACATTTGATTTTAAAACTTTGAATTCCAGATTCATTCCCTTCTTCCCTTTTCACCCACCCTTACTGGGAAGACAAGCAATTCAGTATATGTTGTGCATGTGTAGCTATGCAAAACATTACCATAGTAGATATATTGTAAAAGACTGACTATATTTCCCTCCCTCCTATCCCACCTCCCACTTGGTTTATTCCCTACTTTGATCCTGTCCCTTTTCACAAGTGGGTACTTCCAACATCCCTCCCCCTCTTCCCTCCCACCCTCCTTTCCATCATCCCCCCTTGCATTCCCTTCCCCCCTACTCTCCTGTAGGGTGAGATATCCTATTTAGTATGTATGTCATTCTCTCCCTGATGCCAATTCAATGAGAATAAGGTTTTGCTTTTTTGCCTTCTTATTCATCCCCTCCCTTGTAACCATTTTCCCTTGCATCTTCTCTATGAGAGAGTTTACCCCATTCTGTCTCTCCCCACCTCTTCTCCTTATATTCCTCTCACCTCTTAATTTCACCTTTTAAGTATCACCCCTTCTTATTAAATTCGACCTGTGTCCTCTATCTATGTATACCTGTAAACATATATACACACATTCACATATGTATTCATATGCCCTTATACCCTTCTTCAGCTATTTTCATACTGAGAAAAGTTTCATCAGTTACAGTTATTGTTTTTCCATGTAGGAATGTTTATAATTCAACTTTGATGACTTCATTATGATTTCTTTTCCCTGTTTACCTTATCAAGCATCTCTTGCTTCTTGCATCTGAATGTCAAATTTTCTATTCAACTCCGTTTTTTTTTTCCTCAAGAATGCTTGAAAGTCCTCTATTCCATTGAATGACCATATTTTCCTCTGAAACATGATACTCAGTTTTGCTGGGTAGGTGATTCTTGGTTTTAATCCCAGCTCCTTTGCCCTCTGGAATATCATATTCCAAGCCCTTCAGTCCCTCAGTGTAGAAGCTGCCAGATCCTGCACTATCCTGATTGCATTTCCACAGTATTCAAATTGTTTTTTCCTGGCTGCTTGTAATATTCTCTCCTTGATCTGGGAATTCTGGAACCTGGCTACAATATTCCTAGGAGTTTTCTTCTTGGGATATTTTTAGGAGGTGATCAGTTGATTCTTTCAACCTTTATCTTGCCCTCTGGTTCCAAAACATCAGGGCAATTTTCCTGGAGAATTTCTTTAAGGATGATTTCTAGGTTCTTTCTTTGATCATGGCTTTCAGGTAGTCCAATAATTTTTAAATTATCTCTTCTGGATCTATTTTCCAGGTCAATGGTTTTTCTCATGAAATATTTCACATTGTGTTCTATTCTTTCATTTGTTTGTTTCCATTTAACAGCATCTTGATTTCTCACAAAGACACTAGCTTTCCTTTGGTCCATTCTGAATCCGAAGGAAAGATTCCCTTCAGTGAGCCTTTGAGACTCTTTTTCCATCTGGCAAATTCGACTTTTTAAGGCATTCCTCTCCTCATTGCTATTTTCAACCTCTTTTGCCATTTGAGTTAATCTATTTTTTAGGGTGTTATTTTCCTCAGTCAGGCTGTTGATTCTCTTTTCATAATTTTCTTGCATCATTTTCACTTCTCTTTCCAATTTTTCCTCCACTTCTCTTATTTGGTTTTCAAAATCCTTTTTAAAAATCTCCTCTGTGACCTGTAACTTGCTCATATTTTCATTTGAAGCTTTTGGTGCAGGAGTTCTGACTTGCCAGTCCTTCTCCTGTTCCATGTTTTGATCCTCTTTGCCCCCAAAATAGGAATCTAATGTTGAATTTTTCCATTTATTTTGTTTCCTTTGCCTAGGCATGTTGCTACTCAATTACTTGACTTTTGGGCTTGTTGCCACAGTAGGACTCTGCCACCATACAGGGGAGCTTCTGTCCTAAATGCCGGGGATTTTATCTGCTGGAGGTATTAGTTGGATGCCCTCTCTGAAGCCCCCATATTCTCTGGCAAGCTAGTCACACACCCCAAGACCTCCATTCTAGACCACAATCCAGATCCAAGAAGGTTGTATCAGGAGCGATTACCCCCAAGACTGATGGTCTGATCCCCCTATGGTTCGCAGGCCAGGAACTCAAGCTGTTGCATGTGTCCTTGGCTGTGCTGAAGCTTCTCAGTGGCTTCTCACCCCCAGGGAAAGAGGCCATGTGCTCTCCCAACTAATGAGTACCAATGTCCATACCACACTGACCTCACACTTTGTCCTAGCCATCTATGTGTTGATAATTCTGGAAATGTCATAGCTGCTGGTGTTCTGGGGTCCCTCCAGCTGGCTACTGGTCAGGCCACCCTGGGGTTAAAACCTCCAACTCTTGGGGTCCTTGGCTTGGCTCCCAGTCCACTGTACTGGCTGCTCCCTGCTGGGCTGCTGGGCTGTCCTCAGTGGGAGGTTAGCTTCTCTGTGTCATTTTGTGGGTTCTGGAGCTCCAGAGGTTGTTTAGAGTCCCCTCTTACATGAATTTGGAAATTGTGGGAGCTGGAGCTGTGAGGAAGAGCCGTTTCTACTCTGCCATCTTGACTGCGCCCCAAGAAGAGTGTTCTGAATAAAAATATTAGGGGCTTTGGAATCATAGAGTTAGAACTGAGGGAAGGGACCTCAAGGACCCCATAGCTGAGGAAACTGAGGCCTGGAGAACAACTACTTTCTTACAGTGAGAAACAGGATTTAAACCTGGAATTGTAAAGAGATGCTTCCGTTCTACTGTACTACCTTTCTAGACTAGAGGCCTTGCTTAGAGCCATAATGGTTTCTTGAAATTGCTACATGTATTTCTGCCATTTTGGGAAATATATTCATTTAGGTATGTGATCCTTATAAAGTGGGTGAGGGTGGCAGAAGGATGTTAGGAAAGTAGGTGTTCACAAATAGTTGTGGATGGGTTGACATCTGTGATAAATAGATCTGCCCCACCCCCAGGATGTAGTGCTTCTACCAAAATGTTTTATACACTCTAGACTAAGCAAGACTCTAAATTTTTATTTTCACTCACCTCTATTTAATATTTCCTTTCATGATGAATGTAGGCAACAGACATTTTGAGAAGGGAGCCTTAAGTTTCACCAGACTGCCAAAGAGGTTTGATATAAAAATGGTTAAGAACACCAGCTCTAGCCACAGATTCTCAGGAACACACTTTAGTGTAAGGTGAACTTTATTCATTTCCAGAGATTATGCTTTTCTCAGTTTCTCCCTTTTTCCCCCCTTTTTTGTCCTTTTTTTATATTTTTATGGAATTTATTTTCAAATAAAAAGTTAATACTGGTTTAAAAAAAGGAGTAGCCACAGTGAATAGAGCACTGGCCCTGGAGTCTGGAGGACCTGATTTCAAATCTGGCCTCAGACACTTAACACACACACACACACACACACACACACACACACACACACACACACACACAAAACTAGCTGTGTGAGCTTGGGCAAATTACTTAATCCCCAATTGCCCCACAAAAAAAGCAAAAAAAAAGTACCTTAGACTAGTCTATAAAGGGCTAGTGTGTGACCAGGCAGGGGTAGGCCCAATTCCTACTTCCAGTCAATGCTATATGTTTGATTATGGGCAAAGTCACAAACCTCTAGGCCTTAGTTTCATTATTTGTAAAATAGATATTATAAAAACTGAAATACCTTCTGTACAGGGTTATTGTAACTGAAATACCATATGTTAAATACTTTCAAACCTTAGATAGTGTTTAAATGTCTCTTTTTGTTATTGCCTCTTTGGTGACCAGACAAAAACCTGAGATTATACAATGATGCTGAACAATTATGAGGAATGAAATGGGAAAGCTGAGGGAGCATATGACCAGAGATCACCTTTTTTCCTCCCCTTTTCCAGTGATTTAAGAAACTACAGTACCTAGAAAATTAATTGGGGACTGGAGGAGGTATATCCAAGGGGCTTTGAAGAGAAATAAAAATTTTTAGTTCACTGTGATGAATAAACTAGTACATGTAGACTTAGGGCTATTGAGTAGTAATAGGTGAATAACTGAGGTACTTTAGAGGTAGCTACAATGATAAAGTAGTAAGAATGCCAGTCCTGGAGTCAGGAAGACCTGAGATTAAATCTGGTCTCAGAAACATTAGTTGAATGATCTTGGGCAAGTTACTTAAACTCTATTTTCTTAGTTTCCTCATCTATAAAAATGGGACTAATAATAGTATTTTTCTCCAGGCGTTGGTGTGGGGATCAAATAAAATAACATGACTAAAGCATTTGATATAGTACCTGACACACAATAGGTGCTGTAGAAATGTCAGCTATAATATAATATGTTATGTGATATATAATAGCCAATAGACCATTAGCTGGGGATACAGAATCTACTTTAGTCCCCTCAGGAAGTGGGAAAAAGGAATCTGAAAAGAAGATACCCTAACGAGTCATAAGTTTTGGATCTTTGTTGAAATCTAACAAATCCAAACATCATTCAACAATATTTCAGACAAAATAGCCAGCGAGAAATACCAAATACATCAGTGATGCAAACCTCTTTTAATAAGAGGAAATGTCCTGAGAACAACCCACTTTACCAATAAACTAAACCTGAAAATGAGAAAAAATGTATTAGCTCTACTTGGGGGCAATTATTTAACCTCCCTGGGTTATTCATAAGTAATCCTTGACTGCAGAGAAATGATGAGGTATTTAAGCTTCAGCAAGAAGTCTCAGCCTCTGCCTGTTGGTGTAAGAATACTTCATAGCAGAGGAAAACCAGGGAAGTTTTGCAGTGTCTACTGAATGCAAAACAAACCCAGCTATTTCTGGTAAATAGTGTTCCAATTTGTTGAGCTCCCAAGGGGCAATGGGTCTCAGCCGCTAGTTATTTGACATTAAAAAAATGACAATCTAAATACAGGCTGTTCACAAGATGTACCCAGATTGCAATTAAGAACCTTCAACAAGTCTTCCATGTTTCTCACCTGTTTCAGCATGTTAGAGCAAATCACTGTCAGATTCCTCAGAAGTTCTGCCAGCTTTGCCTTTTCAGGGAGGCCCTTTTGTCTTGGCTTGTTTCAGGTGATGATGAGAGACGGTTTAAATGGAAAATGCCCATTATCAGTCCAAAAGTCAACTCTTTCATTGTAATCAGTGTAGACACATTTTATTGGAATAAAATACTGGCATAAGAGTTGAGGAGTTAGCTATACAGACTCTATTGGCGTAGCATGGTGTAATCCAAAGACAGAAGGAACATGGTGCAGTGTATAGAAGGCTAGGATTTTAGTGAAGAACACCAGAGTTCAAAATCTGTCCCTGACAACTACTGTGTGACCCTGGTCAAGATATGTAACTTCAAGCAAAGCCCTGGAATATAGCTACTGATAATAGGTTGCAATCTGGTATGGTAAAGAGAGCTCTTATATTGGAAATTCCTCATACTGATGAAAGCATAGATCCTTCAATTTTTCTTTTCACACTGTGGAGAGTGAGGCTGAAAAAAAAAAAAAAGGTATGGATTTAACCCACAGTCCTGCCAGTACATGTCTCTTCCTTTATTCCATTTCACCTTTGAACAGGAAAGTTTCCCACCTGTTAAGAGTATGGGCCTCACTACTATAGTGTTGAATAATATAAATTTCTGATATATGCATTGCCCATTTCACCTCTCTATCTGGGATTAAATAAAGTAAATGAGTTTTGTCCCACACATATATCCAATGGTGTGCTGGTAAATGTTTAACAATTGACTCTGTGAAGAGAAAAAAAAAACCCAACATGTATGCATGACAGACTTTTAAGTTTGATCAAATTATTCACTTTTTCTCCACCACTTTCTTAAGTCTGGAGATTCAGAGTCTCTAGAGGTGGAGAACTTGCAACCTCGAGGCCCTCCAGGTCCTCAAGTGTGGCCCTTATGCGGTGTCTTTGCATTCATTCAAAGGGTTGCACTTGAAGACCTAGAGGGCCATATGTGGCCTTAAAGCTGCAGGTTCCCCAGCCCTGGCGACAATCAACAAAACAAATCAAGTCCTGATTTGTAACCTTTACCAATTAACAAGATATAGTTACACACACTGAAAACAATAATTGGCTATCACAAGTTGCCCAGAGTGACTCCAGTTCACCCCTGCTTACGTCATAATTAAGGCAGGCCATAGCGTTCAGACCCAGGCCTAACACATTAAGTTTTACTTCCACCATTCCTGCCATCCCTTTTTCCTTTCATAGTAAATTACTCTTATGGTGGCAACAAACACTCAGAGGGTTTATGATGAATTTTAATGTCACTTTTATAATGTATTCCTGGGTCCATGATGAGAGAGATATGACTGGGAAAATATTAATACTTTAATTTCTGCTGCTTTGATTTTTATATGCATATATGTTATTAGTAGGATCCTGCTACTCCATTCTGGGGAACTGAAAGCTATTAGAGTCCTTTGTTCAAGGGGGCATATTGTAACAAACAGGATTCTGTTGAAAGGTTGTTTTTTTTTTTTTTTTTAAGTGGGGGAGGCAAGGTAATTGGGGTTAAGGTAATTGTGTCCAAGGTCACACAGCTAGTGCCAAGTGTCTGAGGCTGAATTTGAACTCAGGTCCTCCTGACTCCAGGGCTGGTACTCTATTCGCTGTGCCACCTAGCTGAAGAGTTTGTTCATGTAAAGAAAGGTTGAATTGAAAGTTGGCTCCTGGTTTCAGAGGGGTTGCTGGACTTAGTGTAATGGAAATGCAGAGTTGAAGATCTTCCCTGCCCCTAGGCCCTTTGATTGGCTTAAGGCCCTTTGATTGACTTAAGTGACTCTGAGAACCTTCCTTGATTTGAAAATATACTCTGCCCCCTAATAGGCTGAATGTGGTCACATGGAGCCTGTGGTAGGAGGTTTGGTTTTCAGGAATGACCACACCTTGATGCTATGTGATTGGGCAGTGGGTCAAGAGGGTGGTTACATTCTCTGAGCCAGGGGAAGACTATAAAATCCCTGGTTTGAGGCTTTGCTTTGGGGCTCACTTTGAGAAGTGTTGTGTGATTTGACCAGATGAGACTCTGGGCAGCTGTTGAGAGCCCCATGGCTTTGAAAACCCAGACGTTGATGCTTCCCTCTCTGGTAAACTGTGATTTGGTATTGATGTAATAGTTGGACAGTTTGGAAGCCTGTCTGTTTGATCTGTCTGTATTCTCTGAAGTTTGAGGTGCTGACCTTTTCCCCCTGAACTAAGTAATATATGTTTGTTTGATTAAAGTAAGCTTGTTAACCCATTTTGAGTTGCTTTTCTTTTGAAAAGCAGATCTAAGAAACTGTGTTGGCAGCCACTCTGAGGATTCTGGGGTGTTTGCTGCTACACTTAGTCACTGTAATCCCCTTATTTGTTGTATAAAACCCAAATCCTTTACCATTGGTTAAGACCATTGTTGTGCAAGATCCAATTTGTCTGTTCGATAAAGAGCTCAATTTCATTTTTAAAAAGTACGTGTGTGTGTGTGTGTGTGTGTGTGTGTGTGTGTGTAATATCCTAGGTAAAGGGCTCCATTTCATATAAAAATATATTTTTGGTCCAGCTCAGGAAAGTAAATATTACCCAGATCAAAACCATGATATTGGGAGCTCCCTGTAAAGCTAGTGTGTTCTATAGGGAAGTGATCCCTGTCTCCTATTCCACTCCCCACCCCATTAGAAATATTGATTTTCCCCCTCACTTATCTCTTTTATTATTCTTTTTCTATTTTTATAAACTATTTTATAAAATATTTCTATTATTTATAAAAATCTTTCATTTTGCTGGTACTTGAATTCTGATGCGTCCCTCCTCCTTATAGACAATATATAGGCATGCGCATAAAGGCTACATACAGTCTCACAGTAGCTTCCTTCCTTACTTCCTCCTTCCACCTTCTGTGCCATCTTTACCTTTCACAACATGCAAAGTGGCCTCATCCCAAGTATACTCCCCTGCCCTCCCACACATACTTTTATTGAGCTTCTATTCTCTGCTTTTCTTCCTCTTCTCAGCATTGGCTATAGCTTTGGGGGAAAAAAAAAACCAAAAACCAAAAAAACATCATTAATTGTCCCCTGGTTCCTTTATAGTTAAATATATCCCTACCCATGCACCAGAGAATAAATACTTAGAAATATACTAAAATTCCTCCTATAATTTGTCAACTCACTTGTCTTATGCATGGTGCAATTTAGTTTACAGAAGAAATTTTAGAGATTATTCCTATATCTGCTGAAATATTTAATTCAGTATTTTCAGAATTTCAAAAAAAAATAGATTTGCTTACTGATCTGTAACTTAAATTTAGACCAAGGCAGCCTTGACTTCTGAGGTTATCTAGGTCTGAAGACTTTACCCTCATGGCTCATGTTCAGATTTTTTTTCCCTGTTGGGTGATTCCATTTGCATACAGAGTGCCCTTGTGAGTGTAACCCCTCCAACAGTATAGACCCACAAATGTTCTGTAACTTACAGCCTTAGAAAGTTGCTTGGAACACTGAAAAGTTAAGCAATTTGGCCAGGTTCACCCCACTAGGAAGTGTCAAAAGCAGGACTTAAGTCCTATTTGTCTTAAGTTGGAGACAGTTTCTCTATCTGCTACTCCATGCTTTCTCACACACTAGGTTCACATTATCAAAATAAGTCAGAATGTCTATAAAATTCAGAAGCTCTCTATTGTAAATCAATCTCTTAACAATCCTAAAGTGTAGATAACAAGAGCTAACATTTATATAATACTTTAGTTTCCAAAGCATGTTACATATGTCATCTCATTTAATCTTTATCAGAAGGTTGTCAAGAAGCTACTTCCTCTTCTTTCATAGATGAAGAAATCAAGGTTAAGGCAGGTTACATCACAGGGACACACCCTGTTTGAGATTGGATTGAATTCCAATCTTCCTCATTCCAGGTCCAGTGTTCTACCCAACAGGCCACCTAGATGTGCCATGAAAGATGGGAATTTGATGTGAGCTTTCCTTCATATTTCATAAAAACTGAAAAATTGGGATACTACTCTCCAGAGAAATTCAATTTATCAACTGGTATAATGCTGATTACCTGCAAGTCATCAAAGCTAGTAACAGCAAACTATTTGGATTGTGGGGTGGTCAAAGAATAGAGAAAGGGCATAATTGTAGTCACATAATCCTGTTGTGGTGGTTCTATAGGTTAAAGGTATGAAATTCAAGTAGATATGGGCCACTCAAACTTACATAAACATATTGACTTAGAAAATCACATATTAGCATTATCTGTATTATATTTTTATTTATTTTAAATATTTCCCACTTACACTTTGGTCATGATTTGGGCCACTTAGGAATATCTGCCTGTTTCATTCCCACTTGTTTGGTGCCTTTGTTCTGGGTGACCTCCATTTTGCTTAAGGACACTTCAAAAACAAGCCACAATGTAAGATAAAGTGTGGTTATTTCCTGAGATTTTAATGCACAAGCAAATCCCAACAGTTTGACTAGGGAAAGGACATTACGACAATTATTGGATAGAGCTTGGAGCTCAGAGTCAGGAAGACCTGAGTTCGAATTTTGCCTTAGATATAACAGGCTGTGTGGATCTGGGTGTAGCACCAGTGCAATATTCACAGTACCGATGGTCACTATAAATATACCTTGCATGGTGCTCAATCACAAAATATAACAGACTCTCCATATAGAAGACAGAAGCAAGACATTTATTTGGACACCAGCAAACCAAATCCAAAAACCAGTAAGCCAATTCCATCACAGTAGCAAAGATGTTAATAAGCCATAACAGCACAGAAAGTCACATCATCCTTTCCATAAACCAACACAAGACATATATTTACTTATAAGTCTATCTGTCTCCCTTGAAAGCATCTTCTCCTCCCAACAGTTTAGCTTGCTCTGACTCCCAGCTTTCTGTGGGCTCTGCTCCAGCCTTCACCAAACTTCTCTCACCACAGGCTCCATGTGATTACATTGCGCCTATTAGGGGGCCAAGTATATTTTCTTTTTTTGCTTTTTTTTTTTTTTTGGAGGGCAATTGGGGTTAAGTAACTTGTCCAAGGTCACATGGCTAGGTTTTTGTTTGCATGTGTTAAGTGTCTGAGGCCAGATCCTATCTCAGGTCCTTCTGACTCAGGGCCTGCACTCTACTCACTTTGCCACCTAGCCATCCCAAGAAATACTTTTTTTTTTCCAAGTATATTTTTAAAGCAAGGAATGCCTTCAAATTCCCTTATGCTTAAGGGGCAGGGAAGATCTTCAAATTCCCATTACTATTACACTAGGTTAATCACTTAAGTTATTTCAGTTGCAGTTTTTATATAATTACAGTTTCTATAACTGGAGGATAATGGCACCAACCTTCTAGGCTTGCCTTGAAGATCAGTTGAGATTAGAAAACAAAAAATGGACTTTTCAAATGTTAGTTATTATTATTGCTATTATTAAACTTTAGTGTTGGAATAGAATTTAGATGGGAACAAATCTCAAAACTGGTTCAAAGAATGAATAAATCTTGCTGCCACCCAGGATGTACTGCTAGGAAGATATAAAAAAGTATACTTTTTAAATTTTATGTTTTATCAATTTACATACTTTTAACACCATGAAACTAGATTTTTCTGAAGAACATAGGAATGAATTTTGTGATGTCAAATACATGTGATAGTGAAAACTGAAGGCTGCAGTGGAGAGTAACATATAATGATCCACTCTGCTGCACACTTCTATGTTATGGGGGAGTTTATTCCATTCACATTCAAAATTATGATTACTACTTGTGTATTTCCCTCCATCCTATTCTTCCTCCTGTTTTTCCTCTCTCTCCTTTCACCCTTTCCCACCTCACCAGTGTTTTGCTTCTGTTTACTACCTCCCCTGATCTGTTCTCCCTTCTCTCAGTCCCCTTCACCTTTATTTTCTCCCCTCCTACTTCCCTGATGGGTAAGATAGATTTCTGTATTCAACTGATTGTGTGTATTATTCCCTGTTTAAGCTAATAATGAGGAAAGTAAGGTTCAAGCACTATTCATTGCTCCCCTTCTGTAATGGAAATGCAAATTTAAAGATCTTCCCTGCCCCTAGGCCCTTTGATAGGCTTAAGCGACTCTGAGAAACTTCCTTGATTTGAAAATATACTCTGCCTCCTAATAGGCTGAATGTGCTCACATGGATCCTGTGGCAGGAGGCTTGGTTTTCAGGAATGCCTACACCTTAATGCTGTGTGATTGGGCAGTGCGTCAAGAGGGTGGTTGCATTCTCTGACCCAGGAGAAGGCTATATAATTCCTGATGTGAGGCTTTGCTTTGGGGCTTACTTTGAGAAGTGTTGTGTAATTTGACCAGATGAGACTCTGGGCAGCCATTGAGAGACCCCTGGCTTTGAAAACCCAGATGTTGATTCTTCCCTCTCTGGTACCTGTGATTTGGTATTGATGTAATGGTTGGGCAGTTTGGAAGCCTGTCTGCTTGATCTGTTTGTTTCTCTGTCTTGTAAGTTCTGTCTGTATACTTTGAATTTCAGGGTGTTGACCTTTCCCCCTGAACTAGGTAAATGATATATGTTTGATTGATTAAAGTAAGCTTGTTAACCCATTTTGAGTTGCTTTCCTTTAGAAAAGCAGATCTAAGAACCTGTGTTGGCAGCCACCCTGAGGTTGTTGGGTGATTGTTGCTATACCTTCCCATCTTCCCCTTCACTGTAGTAGGTCTTTTGTAACTCTTTATGTGAAATAAATGTACACCAATCTACCTCTCTCTTCCTTCTACACCCATTGTACTTCTCTTTCTCATCCCTTAATTTTTATCATCATTCCCTCAAATTCACTTTATACAGATACCCTCTGTCTATGTATTTCTTCTATTTTTACTGTTATTGATACAATTTTTAAGTTACAAATTTCATCTTCTCATGTAGGGATATGAACAGTTTAGTTCTACTGAATCTCTCATGTTTTCTTTTCCCTTTATACCTGTTTATGCTTCTCTTGGGTCTTGATACTACAGGTCAAATTTTTGGCTTAGTTTTGGTCTTTTCCTTATGATGGCTTGAAATCCTTCCTTTTCATTGAATGACCATTATTCCCTTGATATATTATGCTTAATTTTGATGAATAAGTGATTCTTCTTTGTAGTCCTTGCTCCTTTGCCTTCTGGAGTTTCATGTTCCATGAACTCCGATCCTTTAATATTTCAGCTGCCAAGGCCTGTGTGATCCTGATTATGACTCCCCAATATTTGAATTGTTTCTTTCTGGCCACTTGTAGTATTTTCTCTCTGACCTGATAGTTTTGAAATTTGACTTTAAATTTCTCTGGGGATTGTACTTTGGGATCTCTTTCCTGAGGTAATGGTGGATTATTTCAATGCCTATTATGCCTTCTAGGTCCAGGATATGGTAGCAGTTTTCCTTGATAATTTCTTGAAAGATTCCATCCAGATCCTCTTTTTGATTATGATTTTGTAATTGGATCTATTTTCCAGGACAGTGTTTTTCCCCATGAGGCATTTTACATATTCTTCCATTTTTTCACTCTTTTGAATTTGTTTGATTGAGTCATGATGTCTCATAGAGTCCTTAGCTTTCACTTGAACATTTCTACCTTTTAAGAAGCTGTTTTCCTTAATTAACTTTTGTACTTTCTTTTCCATTTGGCCAATTGTACTCTTTAAGGAATAGTTTTCTTCAATGGATTTTTGAATCTCCTTTTCTATTTGTTCATTCCTACTTTTTTTTTTTTTTAGTTCAAAAGCATTTATTACACACTTGTAAAATATGCAAAGCACTGTGCAAAGTAATTCTCTACTCTGGAAAATTGCCATGTAAAGAGTCCCACTAACCAAGTAAGTCAGGTTGGAATTGGACCATTTTGTTTATCAGCAAGACTTGCCCTGATCAAAAATTGTGAATTAGACAGAATTTGTCATTTTGACCTTCCATCCCCCTCTTTATTTGTGATTCTTTGTCTTTTGTCACAACAATGACATGCAAGTGTGCATGTATGTGCATGGATATGTATGTGTATGTATACAACACACACATATATACACACAAATATATGTATATTGCTATATATATGAACTTAGGCAAAAAATATTTTTGACCATCAACCTAAACTTTGTTCACATTTTCTAAGGTTTTCTTACTAATTTGCTATTCAAGTCAAATTACTATCTTCATGCTTTAAAAAATCGAGGGAATGTTGTTAATGAGGATTTTTGCCCCCCATCACTTCAGAAGATTCACTTTCTTTAGCATAAATATAGAAAGTTCATGAAAACTAGAGACATGGTCACCCAGATAAAGGTGGCCAGATGGCTAAGTACTTTGCAAAAGGGAATATTGACTTTTGCAGATTTGAGATCTTCCCCACAAACATACACACATTCTAAATCAATTTAACATCACAAATTTCAAATAAAAATAGTATTTCTCAGTCCTGCACAACAGAGCTCTCTGCCATTCTTAGGTCTTTTGCTCAAGTCCAATTCCACACCATTTCCTGAAACACACACACACACACACACACACACACACACACACACACACACACACCTTTTCCAACAGTTACAAGGACTAAGTTTTCTGGTTACTCTCAATCTCCTCCAAAATATAACTCAGGAAGGAAGACTAAAATTGTCTTAGAGTTGCCAGGAACTATAATATGACAGGCCCCAAATAGTACTCAGTTTTTGTACTTCTATCACCATTATGAATCAAGAAACTAGTAAATTTGACTGGTGTCACTAAACTGACAGATTTGAGCCTGGGGCCAGTGCCTAGATATACCTGTAAATAGGATACTCCCAAACATCAAAGCAAATAATTTCTCAATGGTGACTTTAGAAAAGTTACCCAATAGATAGTAATTTTATTTTTTTAAGTTATGTAGGAGCTAAAGCATTTCACAAGCACATGTAATACTTTGTCATTTTATCATTTGTCCTAAATTATCCTTTATGAAATTTGGTTGCATAAGTCCTGATTTTCTGAATTAAGTGGAAGGGAAGCATGGATCCTTGCCTCTTTAGAACCTTCTTTTCAGAATAAAAAAAAATGAAAAGACCAAAGTATTTTGTTCTATCCATTTGCTTTAGAAAGTCAGTTCTTAGACTCAGGAAAACTGGTATCTTTTTTCTCTATAGAAGAAAGCAAATATTACTTGAGAAGTAGGAGGAAGTTCCTTCTCTGATGTCCCATTGTAGTACAAAAGTGACCCTGAGTTCTTATCATTATGGTCTAGAATACTTTTTTGAAAAAAATTTACTTTGCATGATATTTATATATATATATGTGTGTGTGTGTGTGTGTGTGTGTGTGTGTGTGTGTGTGTGTGTGTGTGCACATATTCTATTCTCTATATAATGCAAGTTCTACCTTATGTTCTATTTTAAAAAGAGTAATAAATTCTTGGAAGGGGGGAAGACTATTTCATTTTTGTCTTTGTATCCCCAGTATATAGCAATAGTTTCAGTGCAATATTTACAACACCAACCATGGCTATAAATAGTCCCATAGAGTGCTCAATTGCAAAATATAACAAACTTTCCGTATAGAGGACAGAGCCAAGGCATTTATTTGAACACCAGAAAACCAAATTCCAAAACCAGTAAGCCAATTCCATCATACTAGCAAAGAAGCTAATAAACCATAACAACACAGAGAGCCACAGCATCCTTTAGCCTTCCCACACACCAATATAAGATCAATATTTACTCAGAAACCTCTCTGTCTTCTTGCCTGAGCTACTCTCTCTTCCACCTTCTCTGTAGCTGTGACTCCCAGATTCCTATGGCTCTGCTCTACCCTTCAGCAAACTCCTCTCACCATAGGCTCCATGTGACTGCATTCAACCTATTAGGGGCTAGAGTTTACCTTCAAAGCAGGGAAGGTCTTCAAATTCCTTCCTAGGCCTATTAAGGGGCAGGGGAAGGGGCAGCTAGGTGGTGCAGTGAGTAGAGCACTAGCCCCGAGGTCAGGAGGACCTGAGTTCAAATTTGACATCAGACACTTAACACTTACTAGCCATGTGACCTTGGGCAAGTCACTTAACCCCAATTGCCTTCCAAAAAGCAAAAAAAGAGAAAAAAAGAAAAAAAATTAAAAAGGCCAGGGAATATCTGCAAATTCCCATTCCCATTACAATAGCACAGTGCCTGTCATATAGTGGATGCCTAAAAAATATTTATTGTATGATTGGTTGAAGCCTGTGTCATTAGAACTTGTGCTCTGATGATCCTGCCAAATTAGAAAGTCTTCAAATATTGACTTGTTTTGATGGATGGTATATTGGTAATCTGAGGACCAATCAAGCTAAGTCTGGATAGGCTTAGCACCAGACTGGCTAGAGGGAATAATTTTTTCAACTCTGACAGCTCATGAAGACCATCTACTAAGTACAATGGCAGGGATTTTCAACTTTTTTTGTATCATGGGCTGCTCTTGCAAGTCTGATGAAGGTTATTGAGCCCTTTTAAATATGAGAATTTTTAAAAATCATAATTGAATGAAATGTTACATTTCAGTTAAAAGTTACTGAAAATAGGGGGTGGAGTCAAGATGGAGGAGTAGAAACAGGACTTCCGCTAGGCTCCAGCTCCTACCACCTCTAATTCATGTAAAAGGTGACTCTGAACAAACTTTGGAGCTACAGAACCCACAAAATTACACAGAAAAGGTAACCTCCCACTGAAGACAGCCCAGAAGGCCGGTAGGGAGCAGCCAGCACAATGCTCTGGGAGCTGACCCAAGCCATGGAGGTTATAGCCCCAGGTGGGCCTGACCATCTGCCAGCTTGAGGAACTTCAGATCACCAACAGCTGTGGCAGTTTCCAGAATTATCAACACATAGATGCTAAGGACAAAGTGAGAGGTCAGTGCAGTGCATACTTTGAGATCCAGTAGTTTAGGAGTGTGTTGGCCTTTATCCCCTGGAGGGAGAAGACAGTGAGGTGCTGTGGCATAGCCCCTGCCATGTGGCAGCTTTAGCTCCTGGCCTGCAGACCAAGTGACCAGTCTGAGGGGTAATTGCTCCTGCTTTAACCTGCTTGGATCTGGATTGCTTTCTAGATGGAGGTCCTGGGGGGTGTGACCAACTTGCCAGAGGATGTGGAGGCTTCAGAGACCTAGTAACTTTGAGACCTGAGAGAACCCCAGCATTTGGTATGAAGCTCCCCAGTCTGGTGGCAGAGTTCTACTGTGGCAAAAAGCCCAAAATTCAAGTAACTGAGTGGCAACATGAGTAAACGAGGAAAGCAAATCAAAGAGAGGAATCCAACATTAGACTCCTATTTTGGGTACAAAAAGGATCAAAGCATGGAACAGGAGGAAGACAGTGAAGTCAGAAATCCTGCACCAAAAGCTTCCAAGAAAAATATGAGCTGGTTACAGACCATAGACGAGCTTAAAAAGGATTTTTAAAACAAATAAGATAAGTGAAGGAAAAATTGGGAAGAGAAATGAGAACAATGCAAGAAAATTATGAAACAAGAGTCAACAACCAGACTGAAGAATATAACCCCTTAAAAATAGACTAGGGGCAGCTAGGTGGTGCAGCGAGTAAGAGTGCTAGCCCTGGAGTCAGGAGGACCCGGGATTGGTCCTAGCCTCAGATACTTAACACCCACACATAAATAACTAGCTGTGTAACCTTGAACAAATTACTTAACACCAATTTCTTTAAAAAAAGACTAACTCAAATGGCAAAAGAGCCTCAAAAAGGCAATGAGGAGAAGAATGCCTTAAAAAGTCGAATTTGCCAGATTGCAAAAGAATTTCAAAAGCTCACTAAAGAGAATCATTCCTTCAGAATTATATTGGAGTAAATGGAAGCTAGTGACTTTATGAGAAATAAAGATATTATTAAACAGATCCAAACAAGTGAAAAAATAGAAGGCAATGTGAAATATCTCATTGGGAAAACCACTGACCTGGAAAATAGATCCAGGAAAGAGAATTTAAAAATTATTGGACTACCTGAAAGCCATGCTCAAAAAAAAAAAAAAAAAGAATCTAGAAATCATCCTTCAAGAAATTCTCAAGGAAAATTGCCAGGATGTTTTATAACTAGAGGGCAAAATAGAGGTTGAAAGAATCAACTGATCACCTCCTGAAAAAGATCCCAAAAAGAAAACTCCTAGGAATATTATAGCCAGGTTCTGGAATTCCCAGATCAAGGAGAAAATATTACAAGCAGCCAGGAAGAAACAATTTGAATACTGGGGAAACACAATCAGGATAACATAGGATCTGGCAGCTTCTACACTGAGGGATTGAAGGGCTTGGAGTATGATATTCTGGAAGTCAAAGGAGCTGGGATTAAAACCAAGAATCACCTACCCAGAAAAACTGAGTATCATGTTTCAGGGGAAAATATGATCATTCAGTGGATTAGAGGACTTTCAAACATTCTTGATGAAAAAACCAGAATTGAATAGAAAATTTGATATTCATATACAAGAAGCAAGAGAAGCATGAGAAGGTAAATAGGGAAAAGAAATCATAAAGAACTTATCAAAGTTGAACTATTTACATTCCTACATAGAAAGAAGATAATTGTAACTTATGAAACTTTTTTCAATATGAGAATATTTGAAGGGAATAGAAATGTATATATATTTAGAACCAGTTTAATGGGAAGGGATGATACTTAAAAGCTGAAATTAAGAGCTGAGAGGGGAATATAATGAGAGGATATAGGGAGAGACAGATTGGGGTAAACTATCTCATATAGAAGAGGTAAGGGAAAATGATTACAAAGGAGGGGAAGAACAGAAAGTCAAATGGGAATGGGTCAATTTTATTCTCATTGAATTTTGCTTAGGGAGGGAATGACATACACACTAAATATGGTATTTCACCCTATAGGAGAGTAGGGGCAAAGGGGATGAGAGGGGGTATGATGGAAGGGAGGACAGGCTTCGGGGAGAGAAGTTAGAAGCACCCACTTTTGAAAAAGGACAGGATCAAAGTAGAGAATAGAACAAGTGGGAGGTGGGATAAGAGGGAGGGTAATATAGTCAGTCTTTTACAATATATCTACTATGGAAATGGTTTGCATAGCTACATATGTACAACCTATATTGAATTGCTTATCTTCCCAGTAAGGGTAGGTAACAAGGGAGGAAGGGAATGAATCTGGAATTCAAAGTTTTAAAATCAAATATTTATATATATATATATATATATATATATATATATATATATATATATATATATATATGTATATATATATATACACATATATATGTATATATATACATATATATATATATGTATATACTATTATCAATATTATTTTACCTGTAAATGGGAAATAAGATATACAGGCTCTGTGGCATAGAGATCCACCGTACTCTACTGGAAAGGTGGAGGGGGTATGGTAGAAGATATGGGAGAGAGAAGATTGGAGGAGGGGATATCCAGTGCAATCGCTATTTTGGGGTAGTGGTATGGGGAAAATGGGGTGAAAATTTGTAACTCAAAATCTTGTGGAAATCAATGATGTAAACTAGAAGTTAGTAAAGCTTTTGATTAAAAAAAAGTTAGTGAAAATAAATGTTTAATTTTTTTTTTACCCAAGTTCATGAACTCCTTGAGAATTGGTGAATCCTAAGTTAAGAACTTTTGGTATATAGGGACTGGATCTTCATTGGTGGAAAGAATGCTAAGATTGGTGAAGTTATGGACATCTGAGGTCTATACAAGATATCTTGCTGGGATGTTGCTATCAATGCTGAGAAATGATCTTTCAATATGTCATATAATAAGCATAGTACACTTGCTGGCAATAAAGTTTCCCTTTAAATCTGTGGCTGCATTAAAATCCTATTTCAGTGTCTCATCATGGCATGGTGTTGACCTGGGTGTCTCAGAAGCTTATTAATGAACAACTTTCAGCCCAGACTGTATATTTGTCATCCAAAGAGAAACCTTGCTAAGAGAGAAGCGGAATGCTCATAACCTGAAACGTGGATACTAAGGAAATGAATTGTTTTTGGACATGGTAACTAAGATTCCACAGAAGAGTTATTAGTAGAGTCAGTGGAAGTAATAAGTACACTAACATAATTTAGCAATGTTTCAGAGTATCCAAGTTAGTACCTGACATCAGATAAAATCTTGTCTTTTACCTCATACTTCAGGTAATATGAAATGTATGATTGAGTGTTATTTGCTCTAGGGCAAGGGTGGGGAATATGTAGCCTTGAGGCCACATGCAGCCTTCTAGGTCCTTGAGTGAGGCCTTTTGACTGAATCCAAGTTTCCGAACAGAACAATTCCTTTTATTAAGGTAATTTATGCTATCAAGTTTGGATTCAGTCAAAGGGCAGCACTTGAGAACCTAGAGGATCACATGTGGCCCAGAGGCCACAGGTTCCCCACCCATGCTCAAGGATCTATCCAATGCTCTCTCCTACACAATTGTCCCCATTACTTAGCTTTTGCCTTGACTTAAGTACAGTGTATTCAGAAAGAAGATTGTGGAGAGGGAAATTAAAGGGTAGGGTGTGGGTCAAATGAAGAGAATTCTATTAGCTTTTTTTTGTCTTTTCCACATTTTAAAATTTATTTAAAGGCACTGGTGGTAGTATGTATACCAGCTAAGGTATCTAACACTGTCACCTTCCCCAAGCTGGGACCCATTGTTGGAATTAAAATGAATAAAACTTAGTCTTGGTTCTATAGAAATACAGTAAAATTCTATCTTTATATACAATATAATTTAAAGGATTTTTATGTCTTCAGTGTACTCTCTCCTTACTTCCAGCTCTTAGGGTCTCTACATTCCTTTAAAGCTCAGATTAAATGCCATCTCGTGATGGAGGCCTTTGTTGATCCCCAAAGCTAATTAGCTTTTGCTTTTATGGGTGTGTGCATACATATACGTGTATGTATGTGTATATATGTACAGTTATACTTTGCACATCAAGACTTCCCCCAATGTGGTTTCAATATATTGTAGGATGGCATAAGAAATTAAATTGGAATTTTGGGGGGAGTTTTGTGGAAACTGTAGACAACACATGAAGGCTAGCAAATGACACAGAAAAAGTTTAGAATTTCAGAAATGCATAAAATATAGGTATAGCATTTCATAATATCAGCATGTTTTATCTTTTAATACCATAATAATTCAGACTTATTCTCTGGTATGAAGGGAGAGACAAAAAGTTTTACAAGGATTTTCCAGATGGTGGAGGTGCAATGCCCCTTACCCCATCGATGCGGCAAGAATAACTGTACATGTATGTGTATATGTCCATATACACATGTACATGTTATTTTCCCCTGTAAGCTCATTGAAGGCAATGACTATTTGATTTTTGTCTTTGCACATTCCCTCCACATAGCAGCTGTTTGATACATACTTGTCAATCGACTAATAAATGTCCACACTTGATTAGAAAGTGAATTTGAATGATGTTTTGGGGATATTATGCAATTTTATGAATTGAGCTTTTCTGAATTATAATTGATTAATAAAGAGAAAATAGAAGAGCATAGGCATATTTTATTCTCCCTGGTTGTTGTTATTTTCAAAATATAATTTTAGAACTGTTTTCTGGCAAATTGATCTTATAGAGTAAAAGTGGTCCATAAAAATAGGATTTAGCAAAACTATTATCAGATCATCTACAGAAATAGAATTCAAGCAAAATGTCCCAAGTGAGCAAGTTATGAATGTGAACTAAATTGCCCCAGCTGCTGTGGAGATGTACTATACGCTCAACATAATAAACATTGTCAATGAACTGAATTCAAGTGGTTTCCCTAATCTATCTTCGTTCAGTTCGTATCATGAGTGCTACATATGGGGTTTGAAGTTCATTATTGCAGAAACCTTAGTAATATTCACTTAATGGATATGAACATGGAAAGTTAGAGATTAAAGAAAAAGTATAGATGATAGATTGTGTGATGCCGTGGAGGTCTGAGAGCAAAGCAGGGAATTAACACACTGTTGATGGCAGTGGGGAAAAGAAACAGATACAGTGAAAGTGTTGCATATATCTAAATTGGAGACAGATCCCTCTTGTGCTTTCATCCTCTATGTGTTTGCTAATTTTCTTTTCATGCTGCTACAAGATAAGCTTTTTTTTCATAAATTAGCAAACTGGCAATGAAGCCTAAAAAACATGTGCATATTGACCATGCTAATATCATGTGAGGTCGAGCATCAGCACTTTTTACAAGATTCCATAAGAAACAGCCCAAAGAGGAAGCCTGATCAAATGGCCTGCTTCAAATGAGAGATGTGAGATGTATCTTGGATGAAACCCAGGCATGAATGGAAATTAAAATGAAGAGGCACCAAACAGTTTGACCTTGAGGACGTCGTTTCTCTCTCTCTCTCTCTCTCTCTCTCTCTCTCTCTCTCTCTCTCTCTCTCTCTCTGTCCCTCTCTCTGTCTCTGTCTCTCTCTCTTTCCCCTTCTTCTTTTTCTTTCCCTCCCTCCCTATATGTGTCTCTCTGTGTGTCTCTTTTTGTCTGTCTGTCTCTTTATCTCATACACACACCTATTTCCTCATCTTCAAAAAACAATTATTTCCATCTCTAAACTTCTATGAATACATTTTTCATTGTAGAATAATGCTCAGCATTGCCCTTTCCATCCCCCATCTCCATTTTGTACTGTTGCTCCATGTCACATGCCAATAGATGAAGATGTGAACAGGTGGTGATAGTTAGGCCCTAAAGCAGTTATAAAACTTGGGTCCAATGAGCCAGACAGATGTAGGGATTTTATAGATTTGGGCATTTTACTTGCCAAGCTATATTTGATTAATGAGGCATAAAGCCCAAATGATAGAAAGGGAAATAATATAACTTTTATATGAAACTGTCAGTTATTACCATTGTCACCATATGTTTGTTTCTTGCCAAGGTTTTCATGTTCTTAGTTTGTGGTCTGTATTTTGGATTTTTGAATGATTACTAGTATAGTTTTGCAAATGCCCTCTCTCCTGTTTTTGTGAGATTGTCTTTGGAAAAGAGGGTGGGAAGCCAAGGAAATTATATGACCATCTGGATTTTGTGTCTTTAGTACCATCAGCCATCTTAAGGAGCAGTGAATCAATTTTCACATATAGTGATTGTTTCATTCTAAGATTAAAAGCTCTAGATCTGGAAAAGACATCTAGGGATCAACTAGCTCTACATTTTTCAGGGAGGAAACTGAGGCTAAGATGAAAGGGGGAGAGCCTTGACACTAGTTATTGGAAGATCTATAATTAGAACCAAGGTTGTACTTCTAAATATTTAATAAGCAGCTTTCAAGAAAACAGACAAAAAAAACTTTGCATGATACATTTTAAAGTTTGATCTGAATCATTATTATTTACTTTCTTAGGTTACATAACCACAATAAATAAATAAAGTCTTGATCTGTAGCATTTGCTGATTTCTATGAAATTTAAGAATTGCCTCTTGGGAATCTATTTGACTTGACTTCAGCATGCCCCTAAGCATAGCCCAGGTCTTCTGACACCAATACCAGTGCTTTTTTCCCTTCAACAAAATGGGTTTTTGTGCCTCATTTTCTCATAGCATTCATTGATCTATATCTCACTATTGGACCCAGATGGCTCTGGAGGAGAAAGTTAGACTGATGACTTTTCACAGTCTTCCCTCACTTAAATCCAATTCATTGGCAAGTCATGGCATCAGCTTCCTGATGCCATGGCTCTATTTGAAAATGATCAAACAGTAAAGGTTCCTTTGGAATTGTCTTCATCAACTAAGTCTTTTGCAGTTGATCATCTTTACATCATTGTTCTTAGTATATACAATGCTTTCCTGATTCTGCCTACTTCTCTTTCCATGAGTTCATATAAGTCTTTCCACGTTTTTCTGAAACCATCCCGCTCATCATTTCTTTTTTTTCCAACAAATTCTTAATTAACTTCTGTTTTACATCATTCATTTCCTCCAGATTTTGAGTTACAATTATTTCCCCCCCTGTTTTTCCCCTACCCACCCTCCCAGAATAGCAGTCCCACAAGATATCGCTTCCTCCAATCTGCTCTCTCCCATACCCCCTTCAAATTTTCCATTAGAGGAAGGTGAATCTTTGTGTCCCAATGCCTGCACATCTTATCTCCCAATTACAAGCAAAATAGTATTAATGATAGTATCTATATATATTTGAAACATTTAATCTTAAGACCTCGAATTTTACATCCATTCCCTTCCTCCCTTGCCACCCATTCCCTCTGGGAAGATAAGTAATTCAGTATGTGTTGTACATGTATAGCTATGCAAGATATTACCATAGTAGATATATTGTGCAAGGCTGCTTATAATTCCCTCCCACCCATCCCACCCCCTACCTGGTCCATTCCCTACATGATCCTGTCCCTCTTCTATACTGGGTACTTCCAACCTCCCCTCTCCCCAAGGATGGCCTCCCATCCATCATCCCTCCTCTCATCCCCCTTCCCCTTATTCTGCTGCAGGTTGAGATATCCCATTTAGTATGTATGTCATTCTCTCCCTGAAACAAATTCAATGAGAATATGGTTTTGCCTTTTTGCCTTTCTATTCTCCCCCTCCCTTGCAACCACTTCCGCTTGCTTCTTCTACTTGAGATAGTTTACCCTACCCTGTCTCTCCCCATCTGCTCTTGCTCCTTTCTTCTCTCACCTCATAATTTCATTCCTTGAGTATCCTCCTTTCCCAACAAATTCAACCTATGCCCTCTATCCATATATAACTGTAACCATATACATACACATTCACATATGTATTCATATGACCACACCCCCTTCTTCCATTATTGTCATAGTGAGAAAGATTTCATCAGTCATAGTTATGTTTTTCCATATAGAAATGTAAATAGTTAAACTTTGATAAGTTCCTTTTGATTTCTTTTCACTGATTACCTTCTCAGGCATCTCTTGCTTCTTGTGCCTGGATCTTAAATTTTCTATTCAATTCTGGTTTTTTCCTCAAGAATACTTGAAAGTTCTTTATTCCACTGAATGACCATATTTTCCCCTGAAACAAAATACTCAGTTTTGTTGGGTAGGTGACACTTTGGTTCATTCCCAGCTCTTTTGCCCTCCGGAATATTGTATTCCATACCCTTTGATCCCTCAGCGTAGAATCTGCCAGGTCCTATGCTATTCTGATTGTGTTTCCACAATATTGAAATAGTTTCTTCCTGGCTGCTTGTAGTATTTTTTACTTGATCTGGGTATTCTGGAACCTGGTTATAATATTCCTGGGAGTTTTCTTTTTGGGATCTTTTTCAGGAGGTGATCGGTGGATTCTTTCAACCTCTATTTTGTCCTCTGGATCTAAAACATCAGGGCAATTTTCCTTGAGAATTTCTTGAATGGTGATTTCTAGGTTCTTTCTTTGATCATGGCTTTCAGGTAGTCCAATAATTTTTAAATTATCTCTCCTGGATCTATTTTCCAGGTCAGTGGTTTTTCCCATGAGATATTTCACATTGCCTTCTATTCTTTTATTTGTTTGGATCTGCTTAACAGCATCTTGATTTCTCATAAAGTCACTAGCTTCCATTTGCTCCAGTCTAACTCTGAAGGAATGAATCTCCTCAGTGAACTTTTGAGATTCTTTTTCCATCTGGCAAATTCGACTTTTTAAGGCATTATTCTCCTCATTGCCCTTTTGGGCCTCCTTTGCCATTTGAGTTAGTCTATTTTTTAAGGTGCTGTTTTCCTCAGTCAGGCTGTTGACCCTCATTTCATACTTTTCCTGCATCCTTCTCATTTCTCTTTCCAATTTTTCCTCCACTTCTCTTATCTGATTTTTAAAGTCCTTCTTCAGGTCCTCTATGTCCTGCAACCCGCTCGTGTTTTCCCCTGGGGCTTTTGGAGCAGGACTTCTGACCTCACAGTCTTTTTCCCGCTCTATGCCCCCAAAATAGGAGTCTAGGGTTGTATTTTTCTGTTTCCTTTGCCTTGGCATATTGCCACTTAATTACTTGACTTTTGGGCTTGTTGCCACAATATGTCTTTGCCGAAAGATAGGGGAATTTTCGTCCTGAACATGTGGGAGGGCAACTTCTGTTTCTGGCAAGCTGTAAACCCACCCACGACTTCCACCCCAGATCACAATCCAGATGCAAGGAGGTTAAGGCAAGAGCGATTACCCCCCAAGACTGATCGCTGGATCTCCCTACAGTTCGCAGGCCGGGAGCTGGTCCTGCCTCTGAGAACTACAAAATGGTGTAGGCTTCTAGCCCCCGGGGTAGGAAGCCGATGCATTCCCCAAATACTGGTCCCAAAGTCCATAGGGCACTAACCTCTCACTTTTTCCTAGACATGTCTACGTGGATAATTCTGGAGTCACCCCAGCTGCTGGTGTTCTGGGGTCTCTCCAGCCAGTTGCTGGCCCTGCCACTCTGGGGCTAAAACCTCAGCTCACGGGGACCTGGGCTCCTCTCAGCTCGGCTCCCTGTGCTCTGCTTGCTGTGTGCTGCCGGCTCCCAGACCACTGCACTTGTCCTTCCTGCAGGGCTGCTGGGCTGTCCTCAGTGGGAGGTTAGCTTCTCTGTGTTGTTCTGTGGGTGCTGGGGCTCCAGAAGTTGTTCAGAGTCCCCTTTTACATAATTTGGGGGGAATCTGGTGGCAGAGTGGCTTGGATGAGCTGTTTCTACTCCGCCATCTTCCTGCTCGTCATTTCTTATAGCACAATAGTATTGCATATACCTTGATATTAGTAGCTATATGGTAAAGTAGGTGGAGCATCCAGAACTGGGGTCAGGAAGACCTGAGTTCAAATCCAGCCTGGGCAACTCACTTAACCCTGTTTGTCTTAGTTTCTTCATCTGTAAAAATGGGCTGGAGAAGGAAATAGTAAGCTACTCCAATATCCTTGCCAAATGGGGTCATGAAGACAATGAAACAACTATACAACACAACTTATTTGCATTATTATTGTTCTGCTTAGCCTCAGAAGAAAGAAATGGGATGGAAATTACAAAGTGGCAGATTTCAACACATTGTAAAAGATACTTTATAATAATTATAGCTACATGAAACCAAAATGACCTATTTCAGTTCATTTTAGTGAATGTTTCATTACTGGAACCCTTTAATAAAAGGTGGGGGGGAATAGCACAGGCTAGATGACCACTGACAGAAGATATTATAGAAGATGCCTGTTTCAGGTTGTCTTTGACCTACAGGTCATCTTTGAACTAGAGGTAGCATTCAGTCTTTAGAAATCATTACTGAAGTGATCTTGGGAAAGTTACACACTCTATAAGACTTAGTTTCCTATGTCATAGAATGATACATTTATTAGATTAACTCTATGGCTCCTCCCAGGTCTAAGTCCTATGGATCTAAGAGATCCCTTCCAACTCCTTGATATGATTCTCTTATTTTATTTTGTTTTTCAATTTATTAATTTGTTTTTAGTTTTCTATATTCATTTCCATAAATTTTAAATTTTCTCCCCCTTCTCCCCTCTCCCTCCCCAAGAGGTCATGCAATCTGATATAGATTCTATACATACATTCCTATGTATATACATAGGAATATACATTTCCACATTAGTCATGTTGCATAGAAGAATTATAATGAATGGGAGAAACCATGAGAAAGAAAAACAAAACGAAACAAAACAAAAATATAGTCTGCTTTGCTCTTCTCCATAGTTCTTTCTCTGGATAAGAATGGCATTATCCATGATGAGTCCTTTGGAATTGTTTTAAGTTCTGGCATCAGCTTTAGTTCATATAAGTCTTTCTAGGTTTTTCTGAAGCCTGTCTTTGTATTCCATCACATTATAGCACATTAGAATTCCATTATACTAATATACCACAATTTGTTCAGTCATTCTCCAACTGATGGATATCCCCTCAATTTCCAGTTCTAGACCACAACAAAAAGAGCTGCTATAAATATTTCTGTTATTACTTTTGATAATATTATAATAAACAATAAATTTTGTCATTCCCCAATTGATAAATGTTCAAAGGATATGAACAGGCAGTTTTCAGAGAAAGAAATTAAAGATATCTATAAGCATAGGAAGAAATGCTCTAAATCACTATTGATTAGAGAAATGCAAATCAAAACAATTCTGAGATACCACATCTCTCCAGTCAGATTGGCTAAGATGACAAAACAAGAAAGTGACAAATGCTGGAGAGGATGTGGACAAATTGGAACACTAATACATTGCTGGTGGAGTTGTGAACTTATCCAACCATTCTGGAGAGAAATCTGGAATTATGCCCAAAGGACTATAAATAATTTAATACCCTTCGACCCAACAATACCACTTCTAGGGTTATATCCCAAAGAGATCATAGAAGTGGGAAAAAGACCCATATGTACAAAAATATTTATAGCAGTCCTTTTTGTGGTTGCAAAGAATTGGAAACTAAAGGGGTGCCCATCAATTGGGGAATGGCTAAACAAGTTGTGGTATATGAATGTAATGGAATATTATTGTGCTATAAGAAACGAGGAGGTGATGGATTTCACAATTACCTGGAGAGACTTATGCAAACTGATGCTGAGCGAGAAGAGTAGAATCAGAAGAAATTTGTATACAATCACAGACATACCATATCTGTGATGACCAACTATGACAGACTGGACTCTTTTCAGCAATGCAGTGATATAAGTCAATCCTGAAAGACTCAAGAAAGAGAGAAATGCACCATCCAGAGATATAACTAGAAAAAACTGAGCCTGAATTCTGATGGAAGCAAACTAAATGATTTTTTTCTTTTCATTGTTTGGTTTTATTTCTTCTTTACCATCTTTCATCCCACCTAGTACAATACGCCTTTGTAATTGGAATAATGTCTAATATGAATGTATTTGCAGATCCTATACTGGACTATATGCTGTTGTGGGGGGAGGGGGGAGGGAAGTAAAGGAAATTTGAAAATCACGGAACTATGGAATTGAATCTTGTTAACTGAAACTAAACTAAGAAATTAATTAAAAATAAATTTTGTTATTATTTTTCTATGTCTATAAAATAATTTCTTGTAGTTTCTTTGGTATGGCACTAAATAGGTAAATTAATTTAGGTAACATTGCCATTTTTATTATTTTAGCTTGGCCTAATCATGAGCAAGTGAATTTTACCCAGATATTTACATCTGACTTTATTTGTGTCAAAAGTATTTTTATGTTAATATAGGTCCTGGGTTTTTTTTGACAGCTAGCCTCCCAAATATTTTATAATATCTACAGTAACTTTAAATGGAATTTCTCTTTCTCTCTGTTGCTGTTGGGCTTTGTTAGTAATATATAGAAATACTGGTGCTTTATGTGGGTTTATTTTATATCCTGCAACTTTGTTGATGTAATTTCAAGTAATTTTTTACCTGATTCTCTAGGATTCTCTAAGTATATCATTATATCATTTGCAAAGAGTGATAACTTAGTTTCTTCTTTGCCTATTCTAATTCCTTCAATTTTTTTCTTCTCTTATAGCTAAAGTTAACCAGTCTAGTACAATATTGAATAACAGTGGAGATAACAGACATCCTTATTTCACCCCTGATCTTACTGGAAATGCATCTAACTTATCTGCATGACAGATAATACTTGCTCAAACTTTTAGATAGATGCTACTTATTTTAAGGAAGGCTTCATTTATTCCTATGCTCTGTAGGGTTTTTAATGTGAATATGTACTATATTTTGTCAAAAGCTTTTTCTGCATCTATTGAGATAATCATTTGGTTTCTACTAGTTTTGTTGTTGATATGGTAAATTATTATAGTTTTCCTAATATTGGACTAGTCCTACATTCCTGGTAGAAATCCTACCTGATCAATGTGTATTATTCTCATGAGAAATTGCTGTAATCTTTTAGCCAAAATTTTATTTAAAATTTTTGTCTCCACATAATTTTCTTTCTCTGTCAAGGCTATTCCTGATTTAGGTATCAGTACTGTATTTGTATCATAAAAAGAATTTGGTAGGATTCCTTCTTCACTAATTTTCCCAAATAGTCTATGTAGTATTGGAATTAATTGTTATTTAAATATTTGATGGGATTCACTTGTAAATCCATCTGGCCCTGGAGATTTTTTCCTAGAGAGTTCATTGATGGCTTGTTCAATTTCTTTTTCTAAGATGGGGTCATTTAAGTATTTTACTTCTTCTGCTAATCTGGGCACTTTATGTTTTTGTAAATATTCATCCATTCCACTAAAATTACCAGATTTGTGGACATACGTTTGGGTAATATAATTTCTAATTATTCTTTTAATTTCCTCTTCATTGGTGGTAAATTCACCCTTGTCATTTTTGGTATTGGTAATCTGGTTTTCTTTATAAAATCAAATTAACCAAAAGTTTATCAATGTTATTGTTTTTTTCCCCTAAAAGCAGTCCTTAATTTTATTTATTAGTTCAATAGCTTTCTTAATTTCAATTTTATTAATCTCTCATTGTTGTTTGACCCCTCATTCTTTAAGATAAGATTATTTAGTTTCCTATTAATTTTAGTCTATCTTTCCATGGTCCTTTATTACATATAAATTTTATTGTGTCATGCTCTGAAAAGGATATATTTAATATTTCTGCCCTTCTGCACTGAATTGTGAGGTTTTATGCCCTAGTACATGGTCAATTTTTGTATATGTGCCATGTATTGCTGAGAAGAAGGTATAGTCCTTTTTATCCCCATTCAAGTATTTCCAGAGGTCTACCATATCTCTCTTCTCAGATTCTGTTTACCTCCTTAACTTCTCTCTTGTTTATTTTGAAGTTAGATTTATCAAGCTGAGAGAGGGAGAGATTGAAGTCCCCCACTAGTATAGTTTTGCCATCTGTTTCTTCCCCTAACATCTTTAACTTCTCCTTTAGGAATTTGGATGCTTTACCACTTGGTGCAAAATATTTAGTAATGATATTGCTTCATTTTTGATGGTGCTTTTTTAGCAGGATATAGTTCCCTTCCTCATCTTTTTAATTAGATCTAGTTTTGCTTTTGCTTTTTCTGAGATAAGGATTGCTACCCCTGCTTTTTTTCCCAGGTCCTCCCAACTCCGGGGCTGATGCTCTTACTCACTCTGCCACCTAGCTGCCCTGATAATTAGATTTTTTATCGCCACATGAGTTCATTTATAACCACATCCTCTGTCTATGTTGTAATGGAAATGCAGATTTGAAGATCTTCCCTGCCCCTAGGCCCTTTGATTGGCTTAAGGCCCTTTGATTGGCTTAAGTGACTCTGAGAAACTTCTTTAATTTGAAAATATACTCTGCCCCCTAAGAGGCTGAATGTGGTCACATGGAGCCTGTGGTAGGAGGCTTGCTTTTCAGGAATGACCACACCTTGATGCTGTGTGATTGGGCAGTAGGTCAAGAGGGTGGTTACATTCTCTGAGCCAGGAGAAGACTGTATAATTCCTGATGTGAGGCTTTGCTTTGGGGCTCACTTTGAGAAGTGTGTGATTTGACCAGATGAGACTCTGGGCAGCTATTGAGAGCTCCCCGGCTTTGAAAACCCAGATGTTGATGCTTCTTTCTCTGGTAACTGTGATTTGGTATTGATAATGGTTGGACAGTTTGGAAGCCTGTCTGTTTGATCTGTCTGTATACTCTGAAGTTCGGGGTGCTGACCTTTTCCCCCTGAACTAGGTAATATATGTTTGATTGGTTAAAGTGAGTTTGTTAACTGATTTTGAGTTGCTTTCCTTTACAAAACCAGATCTAAGAACCTGTGTTGGTAGCCACTCTGGGGATGCTGGAGTGCTTGCTGCTACATATGTATATCCCTTTTAAATGTTATAATAAAGATACAATCCTCAAGATTTCCAAGTATTTTTTCCCTCACCTAGGGATGTAAACAGTTTGCCTTTATTTAATAAGATGTTTTATTTTTCCTTTTTTTCCTGTTTACCTTTTTATGCCTCTCTTGAGTTTTGTATTTGAAGATCAAATTTTCCATTGAGCTCTGGTCTTTTCATCAGGCAGGTCTGAAAGTCCCTTATTTTATTAAATGTCCATCTCCTTGCTTGAAAGATTATACTCGATTTTGCTAGGTAGTTGATCCTTGGTTGTAATCCAAGCTCCTTTGCCTTATCATATTCCAATCCCTTTGATCTTTTAATGTAGAAACTGAAAGGTTTGGGTGTCTAGGTGGCGCAGTGAGTAGAGCGTCAGCCCTGAAGTCAGAAGGACCTGAGTTCAAATCTGGCCTCAGACACTTAACACACACACAAACAAACAAGCAAACAAAAAACCTAGCCATGTGACCTTGGGCAAGTTACTTAACCCCAGTAGCCCTCCAAAAGGCCAAAAAAACCCCAAAAAACTGCAAGGTCCTGTTTGATCTGTCCAGGCTCTTTTTTTCATTGTAGCTTCCTGGTAGATTAATAATTCTTATAATGTCTCTACTGGATCTATTGTCCAGGTCATTTGTTTTTCCAATGAGATAATTTTACATTTTCTTCAATTTTTTCATTCTTTAGATTTTGTTTGACTGATTCTTAATAGCTCATAGAGTTATTAGCTTCTACTTGCCCAATTTTAATTTTCAATGAATTGTATTCTTCAGTTAGTGTTTGTACCTCCTTTTCCATTTGACCAATTTTACTTTTTAAGGAGTTATTTTCTTCAATTAGGTCTTGAACCTCTTTACCCATTTGGCCAACTTTACTTTTTAAGGAGTTATTTTCTTCAATGATTTTTTTTTTTTTGCATTTTGTCAATTTTTTTAAAGAATTGATCAATTCTTCTTCTACCTGTCTAATTTGGCTTTTAAAACCCATCTTGAACTCTTTTGAGAATGCTTTTTGGGTTTGATACCAGTTCATATTCCCTTTTGAGGTTTCAGATATGGGTATCACTATACCCATGTCAATGTTGTTGTCTTCTGAATGTTGTCCCCATAGTAAAAATTTATGTTCTTTGCTTTTCTAATTTCCATTTGCTCATTGTGACTGCCTTTTTCATGGCTTTTAAAATGGGGCACAGGGAACAACAATTCTTATGCTGAGACCTAGGGGCCTGGTTACTGGCTTTGTGTACTGTGACCTCTGGTTCTGGCAGCTGGAAGCTATGTAATGCTGTAGCTCACCTGGAATTGACTGATGTGTGCCAAGGCCACATAAGGTCTTTCTACATTTCCTCAGGATTACACTGAAGCTCAAGGCATGAAGTGTGGGGCAGGAGTGATCTCCTCCTTCTCTAGGGCTGTGCTAGAGCACAGGTAGGCTAAACTGTTGGTGGATGCCCATCCACATTGGTGTCTGAAGACTCCCCTGGTTTTGGAAATCATGTCTGGGATTCTGGTGTTGGTGCTTGCCAGCTCCACCATCCTGGGCCTCAGGATCTCCTGCTGGTACACTGAGGTGGGGTTTGCTGTTGGCTTGCTAGGATGCCTCCCATACCCCTTCAGTCACAGCAAGAAGGACCTTTCCTATTAAACCCCCTAGCTTCCCGAACTAAAAGTCTGCTTTGCCCTTTCTATTGGCTCCACTATTCCAGGATTTTTCCTGGAGCAATATTCTTTGGGTTTATCAAGGTCAATAAGGGAGGGTGGGAACACTAACTGTTTATTCCAACACTTTAGCTCCTGGAAGCTTAAATAGGTGACATTCAAACATTTAGTCTCTGGGCTGATAGCCCTTGGAGTAGCTGCTGATATTGCCACAGGCATTGTGCAGGGCTACACTTCTCTCTCACTCAGTTCTGAAAGACACCCCCGTCTTGTGCTGAGAGGTCTGGGAATCACCGCTATTGCCAATTATTCAGTCTGCTGGGGTCTGATGTGGCTTTGTTATAGTTGAGTCTGCTCTGGTGCAGCCTGTACCATAGACTGTGCTCTGTTCCCAGCCTAGAGCAACAGATCCTTCCTACTGACCTTCCAGGTTGTCTTGGACTGGAAATCTGCCGCATTCTGTCTAAATAATAAATAATAAAAGTCAGATTGACTTTTTAGAAGTACTTGAAGGAATTTATGGGGGAGCTCTGCTATGGGAGTCCCTGCTTTTACTCTGCCATCTTGCCTCTACCCCTAGAGTGGAAGATTAGTTCTGTTATTTTAGCTATTAATTTCTAAAAATCCCTCAAATTATAAATGTCACCCAACTTCTTATTTATTACATTATTTTATATTTTGAAATTATTATTCATGAATTTTGACTCAATCGTGCTAGTGAAAAAGTTTATAAAGTAGTTACCAAGTCCATTGCTATCACGGAAAGATGTCTGACTTACTGAATCTGAAAGAAGTCATGGATATTACAAGAGAAAAAAGAACCTTAGAGATCTAGTAAGAATCAGTTCCAATTCTTCCTTTTGCAAGTGAAGAGGTCCATGGAGTCAAAATGATAATAGTAGCAGCAGCAGCAGTAGCAGTAGTAGTAGCAGCAATGGTAGTAAACACATATAATTTCTACCGTGTGTCAGGTACTGAACCCAATTCTTTGAAAACTTTTTTTTAAATTCTATCCTCACAATGACCATGGGAGGAAGGTATGATTATTATCCCCATTTTATAGATGAGGAAACTGAGTCAAACTGTGGCTAAATGACTTTCTTAAACATGACTAGTTAGTAAGTGCCTGAGGCTGGATTTGAATGCAAGTATTCTTGATTCCAACCCTGGTGCTATATACATTCTATCACCTAGATATCCTAGGTCACATAGTTAGGTTCTCCTCCTAAGAAAACCAAAACCAAACCACAACGAAAAAACAAACAAACAAACCCAGCAACTCCTGGGAGAAGTAAAAATGAGTAAAACAAGTCCCTTGAGGATTTGAAGAGATAGAGAAATTATACAAGATTTTACTAATTCGTTTCTAGGGAAACTAGTGAGGAGGACTGAAAACGTTATTATAATTTTTCTTTTTGCTTTTTGGAGGGCAATTGGGGTTAAGTAACTTGCCCAAGATCACATGGCTAGGGATGTTTTTGTATTTGTGTGTGTTAAGTGTCTGAAGCTGGATCTGAACTCAGGTCCTTGTGACTCCAGGGCCGGTGCTCTACTCACTGCACCACCTAGCTGCCCTAACGTCATTATAATCTTAAAGTGTGCTTTCATGTCTCTATTTAATAATTTGTAAGGACAGGAATATTTATTGGTTACAGAAAGGAGTTCCTCTATTAAACTAATTTTCCCTAAATTCATAATTGTATTGCTTCATGATAAACTTACTAATAAATACAACATTTGTGGGCTATCAATGTGGTAGAACAGAGAGGACAGAAAGCACAGAGGAGCTCTGTAAAGCTATTCAGTAACTGAATACCTCCCTTTTATCCACAGCCCCTGCTGTGTTCTTGATAATTAGGAGGTTATTAAGCTGAAAATTATTTGCTTCTTTCTGACTTCTTCCTACCAGTCTAATTATGCCAGATAATTAGTTCAAAGACTGTGTGAAAGGGAAGCTTCATATGCTATCAAATAATTATTTCCAAAGGCATCAGTCCTCTTAATACTGTTTAGGATGTTTTGATTGGTTGAAACAGTGGCAGTTATACAGCATATCAACCAAAAATGATTCTGTGATCCTTAGGACTGTGTTTCTTTTCCTTAAACCGAGGAGGTGCTATAAATTGCTTAAACTAGCCCTAGAAGTACTGGCATGTTACTACAGGCTCCCTTGCAGCAGAATTTCCAATTTACTTACAAAGTAATTAATGGAGAACACTATGGCATTTCACAGCACATCAGTAAATTTTAAGGCTGAGTAAACTTTACCAGCTGTGATTTGCTCAAGTGCTACATTGTTCCTTTCATTGTTGATTCTTATGAAGGTAAGGAAATTAGCAGCCCATTTGCTGTATCTAACTGTGCCAACATCTATAGGTTTACTTTCAGCTGCCTACCCAGTAGACAAAGGAGAGGAAACTCTTCTATTACATTTAACCACTAGCTTGATTTTTCAGCCCACAGAGTGTATATTTGCAAAAGTTCTATAAATTTTGACTGTCAGGGTCCAGGAACATTCAAAGGGATAATAACATAAAGGGACATTCAAAGAATAAGGGATGCATTTAATATTTATGCCTTTCTGCACTGAATTGTGAGGTTTTTATGCCCAGTACATGGTCAATTTTTGTATATGTGCCATGCATTGCTGAGAATAAGGTATAGTCCTTTTTATCCCCATTCAGTGACAGAAAAGGAAATTGGCAAATGCTACAGGAGAAGTTGGAAAATAGGTACACTGATTCACCATATAGGTGGAACTGTGAAGTCCTCCATGCGTACTGGAGAACGACTTAAATTTATACCCAAAGTTCTATAAAACTGTGTATATCCTTTGACCTAGAAGTACTGCTGCTAAGTTTGTATCTCAAAGAGATCAAGGAAAGAAGAAAAGTGGGTGTGTGTGCATGAGCACACGTGCACGCAGACACACACACATACACATGCATATGTAATATTTGTAGCAGTTCCTTTTATGTGGTGGTATTGAATTAGAAATTGAGGGGATGCCCATCAGTAGGGGAATGACTGAACATGTTGTGATATATGATTGTGATGGAATATTATTGTTCTATAAGAAGTGATGAAGGGGATAGTTTCAGAAAACCTCAGAAGACTTAAATGAACTGGTTGTAACCCCAGTGTGATACCCATAGCAGCTACTATGAATATGTATATGTATTTCTAGGGTAGACTTGCAAAATTTAATAACCTTTCTTCCTCAAAGGCAAAACCAAAATATTTATTTGGATCATTAGGATACCAGGAGGAAAGATTTAACAAGGCATTTATCACTAATATAGGGAGCACAGATAACTTAAACCTAGTTATAGGCTCCATGTGGCCAAGACTCCATGTGACTCAGGCTCCATGTGACTGAGCTGGGTCAGGGCTCAAAGAAGATTACGTAGGTTTATTAATTTATTAATTAAAGTCATTTCCTCATCTACAAAAATGGAGATGATAATAGCACTTACCTTGCATCATTGTTATGAGAATCAAATGAGATACCAAAAATAAAATGCTTTGGAAATGTTAAAGAACTATATAGAGGGTATTATTGTTATTATAGATTGGAATTCTGTGTAAAGATATTTGAAACTATTAGAGTTAATGAGAAAATTAGGAAGAAATAGAGAGGGAGCGGCTAGGTGTTGCAGTGGGTAGAGTGGCAGCCCTGGAGTCAGAAGGACCTAAGTTTGGATCCGGCCTCAGACACTTAAGGCACACACAAACAAAAACCTAACCGTGTGACGTTGGGCAAGTTACTTAACCCCAATTGCCCTCCAAAAACAAAAAAAAAAAAAAAAAAAAAAAGAGAGAGAGAGAGAGAAAAGTCACCAGGATTGAGCCTTATACAATCATACATATGGAACAGGATATTGAAGAAAAATCTAGAAAGGGGCTGGAGAAGCATCTAGCTAAAACTAGAAAAGGAAACTAAACAGAGCACTCGCGAAACCTCACGGAAGAGAGATAATTTGGAGGAAAAGAAAGAATGAGGAAATTTCTTTGAGAATTTCTTTAAGGATGATTTCTAGGTTCTTTCTTTGATCATGGCTTTCAGGTAGTCCAATAATTTTTAAATTATCTCTCCTGGATCTATTTTCCAGGTCAGTGGTTTTTCCCATGAGATATTTCACATTGCCTTCTATTCTTTCATTTGTTTGGATCTGTTTAATAGTATCTTGAGGGGCGGCTAAGTGGCGCAGTGAATAGAGCGCCGGCCCTGGAATCAGAAGGACCTGAGTTCAGAGCCAGCCTCCGACACTTAATCCACACAAACAAAAACCTAGCCGTGTAACCTTGGGCAAGTTAC